>OZ008369.1:224902256-225544756 GCA_963931995.1 Phaonia tiefii
CCAGTGGATGGGAATGGTGAACCACAAAACGTACCGGTACCAAACCGTACCTTGGACATCATTTTGAAAGCGTTTGACGAATATTGCCTTCCACGGAAAAACACAACAATGGAGTCATTCAAATTCAACACTATTGTTCAAAAGGAAAAACAATCGTTCTGCGATTTTGAAACGGAACTTCGTAAGCAAGTTCAGTTCTGTGAGTTTAATTGTGCTTGTGGCGTTTCGTATGAAGAGCGAATGTTGAAAGATCGTATTATCATCGGAGTATACGACAAAAAGCTGCAACTGAAATTATTGGACGGAAAAGCAGAGCATTTGAAGAATGTGATTGACACATGCAAGGTATTCGAAGCAGCTAATGCCAACAAAGTGTTCTTGGACAAAAGTGGTGGTCAATCAGTGCATACGGTGGAACAACAGCAGCTCCCTGATTCGATCAACAGCGTTTCGAATCGTCGATGCTACAACTGTGGTGCACCCTATACACCATCTCATCTGCGATCATGCAAAGCAAATAATGCGATCTGCAACAGTTGCGGTCGCAAGGGACATTTCGAGAAAATTTGCAAACAAAAAGCAAAGTCAGGAGAAAACAAATCGGATAACAACAAGATGGATGCCAAAGGAAATCAAAAGCAGGATAACAATAAACGGGGCAAACAAAACTGTCAATCTCTGCGCTGGGGCGAGATTTCAGGTAAAAATTTGGAAATCAATGGGAATGCTAATAGTTTGAATAGTTTAAGTAAATCTGGATAAAATTTTTAGAGTATATTCAAATAACACAAGAGAGCAAAAGAAGCGTTGGACCAAAAACTATCAAATAGGTAATCAGAAAATAACTTTCAAGCTCGACACTGGATCAGATGTGGATTGCGTGCCCCTTGGGCTGATTAAAAAATTAAACATAAAAATGAATTGCATAACAGACGACTTCTCTGTATTTGATTATAGCGGTAATAAAGTTGAAATATATGGAACCGTTAATCTGAATTGTAATGACTTAAATGGAAAATTTGAACGAATGAATCACTTTCTCGTTGTCAATGATACATATGAGCCACTGCTGGGGCTGGAAACATGTATAGCATTTGGACTAATAAAACGACTAGATGTGATTATTGTGACTAACATACCTATAACAAAGGAAGCGTTTGTCGAGCATAACAAGGATTTATTCACTGGCTTAGGTAAATTTCCGGGAACTGTGACAATTAAACTCAAGGACAATTCTAAGCCAGTTCTACACTATAAAAAACGAGCACCATTGGGTTTATTGGACAAATTAGAAAGCGAACTTAAACACATGGTACAAGAAGGAATAATAACGCCGGTTGATTACGCCACTGAGTGGGTAAACAATATGCAAATAGTGGAAAACCCCAATGGCCGTTTACGTATATGTCTTGACCCCAAACCGCTTAACGCGTGCATAAAAAGAGAACATTTCTGAATTCCGACAATCGATGATTTTGTATCAAAACTAACTAACAAACGACTATTCACTGTCGTTGATTTAAGTAGTGGATTCTGGCAGCTGGAACTGGACAAACAAAGTTCAGATTTAACTGCATTTATGACTCCATTCGGGCGATATAAATTCAATCGGGTGCCTTTCGGTATTAACAGCGCACCTGAAATCTTCCAACAGAAGATGATTTACATATTCGGAAATATACATGGGGTCTTAGTCTATTTTGACGATATCGTTATAGCCGCTGAAAACGAAACCGAACATGACAAAATCTTATCTCTTGTCATAGAGCGTGCACGTCAAAATAATATCAAATTCAATGCAGAAAAAATTCAATATAGAAAATCTGAGGTTAAATTTATGGGTCATATTCTGTCAGAAGGACAAATCAAACCGGATAGCAAGTACAGGGAAGCCATCTTGAAAATCAGAAAACCCAAAAATAAACAGGATGTAATGCGCCTCTTAGGGCTTTTCAAATATCTAGCTAAATTCATACCAAATCTGTCCAAACAGTCAGCAGAATTAAGAAATTTAACAAAAAATGATACAGAATTCGAATGGAATGAGAAATATGAACAGGAAATGAAAAATTTGTTAGAAATAATAACATCCGAACCCGTATTATCGGTATACGACCCTAAAGGATGCGTACTAATGCAAAACGGACATCCAATAGCTTACGCTTCTCGTACGCTAAGTAAAAGTGAACAAAGATGGGCTCAAATAGAAAAGGAGCTACTAGCTATAGTTTTTGCGTGTAAACGTTTTCATTACTTCTTATATGGAAGAGGATTTGTGGTACAAAGCGATCACAAACCACTGGAAACACTGGTGAAAAGGGAAATTGATGATGTCACTGCGAGACTGCAAGTAATGTTCATGTTATTACTCAAATATCCCAACCTCTCAGTAGTTTACAAACCGGGTAAAGAAATGCTTGTAGCAGACTGCCTGTCTCGAGCACAGCTACCTGACTGCACGGAAATCAATGATCTCAAGGGAATGATACATTCAGTTACCGGAAATACATGTCTTTCGGAGGAAAACTATAACTTGTACCGAGCAATCATGGCACAAGACGAGATATATTCTAGAATCTGTAGTTACGTTAAAAACGGGTGGCCTCAATACCATAAGTTGGATAGTCTGAGTCAGGAATTCTTCAAATACAAGGACGAATTACACTGTGAAAACGAATTATTATTCCGAAATCACAGACTGGTGATTCCGACGGTATTACAGGGGAAAATTAGCAAATGGCTGCACGCCCCACACCTCGGAATTGAAAAAACGCTTGCGCTAGCACGCATGCTTTATTTTTGGCCAAAAATGAACAGTCAAATCAGGGAAATCGTCACAGCATGTGACATCTGTGAAAAGTTCAAACGCAATCAACAAAAAGAGGAATTAATTCAGGAGGCAACACCGCAATGCCCTTTTCACATCATCGCTATGGACCTTTTTGAGTATGCAGGTCAAGACTTTATATCTGTGCTCGACTCGTACTCGGGGTACCTGCTTGTAGAGCATTTAAACAGTAAAACATCGGGTCACATTATAAGCAAATTGAAAAATAACTTTAACAAATTGGGATACCCGTCGATAATCAAATGTGACAACAGTTCGTTTGGATCCGCGGAATTCGATAAATTCGGCACCAACCATAACATCATATTCAAATTTTCAAGTCCACGATATCCACAGTCAAATGGTATGGCTGAAAAGGGCGTAGCCATTGGAAAAAAATATTCTCAAAAGATGTTATGAGGCATATGAAACCAAACAGTACCAGTACAGAATTTTGGAGTACAATGCAACACCAGTTCCAAACAGTTGTTCTTTGGAAGGGCAATCAAAACAAGATTGCCCATATCAGGCAAATTACTGCAAGGAGAAAATATTAGTGAGGAAATCGTTCAAAACAAAATCAAAGAAAAAAGTGTAAAGCAAAAGTATTACTATGACAAAAACGCGCGAGCAATATTCAAGCAAGGAATGGATTTATGGTAGGATCATAGGCATTGTAAATGGCAGATCATATCTTATTAAAGACAACTTTGATAATGTATTTAGACGCAACCGGCCTTTCATTGCTAAAACAAAAAATAACAATCTTGATATGAGCGAAATGTTATATGAGGAAAACATTAAGCATAATGTCATGCAGAATGTACCAGAATCCCTGGAGGAAATTCAAATCATACCACCCTGTGTGCGTACACATCGGGAAAACATGAATCAGAGCAATGAAACAAATTGTGAAGTGGATGAATCACAACTGCCAGCTTATGTCAGTGAGCCTGACTCCTCTGATGAGTACCGAACAGCCAGCAGTTCTGATTCCGAAGCCGAGTTGGTGTGCAATAATGAACCAATAGTCGATGAGAACAACGCTAATAATAGTAATGGCAATTATAATGATAACCAGCGTAGAACCCTCAGTGGTCGTGCTGTAAAACCCCCCCAAAGATATGGCTGGGACTAGAACTACTGTACCTTGTTACAAAATAGCATTCTTAACATTCATTAATTAAAATTATTTTGAAAAAAGAAAGCGTGTAATGATATTAGACGCACCCTGTAATGATATTAGACACACCCATTGATTTCCCACATATGCCTGACAGCTGTCTATAGAGTTAAGTAGTAGAGAAAGGGTTGAACATCAACCGTGAATAAAGACACCACTACGTACATCGCTTACATATACTATATGTCAAGTGTTTTATTTAATTATAATAATTGATCAATTATTACACTAACCCTATTGGGAAATTGTTGTCCATTAATATAGTTGTAATCTTCTCCTTATTATTTTTGTGAAAATTCCCGTCTCTTATCTTCAAAACTCCCTCTATGAGGTTTCTTGCCGTATTGACAACCATTAATTTCGGGTGTTTGGAGTGGTAATTGATAACCCTTCCAGGAGCAGTTGGTTTTTGGTACCAATCCACTAATAAATTCTCCCCATTTCTTATTACCATGGTATCCAAGTAAGGGAGTCTTGATCCACACTCTTCTTCAATTGTAAACCTAATATAAGGATGGAAATTAATAAATGTTGTCAAAATATTATCTATAGCACTATTTGTATCGATATAGAATAAATCGTAGTCCTTCTTGTTGAAAATATACCTTGTCATCATATCGGAAATACCTGTTGTCTTCTATACAAAACTTTAAAATATTGAGGAATAATGATTTATTAATATTTGTGTGCTGTTCTATTCTGTCCCATTTTTCCTCGATAATACGAAGTGCTAAGTCTACTGGTATACTCGGAAATAAAGGATGTACATCAAGTGAAACTAATTTTTCAAAATTTTGTATTCTTAGTGTCTTTATTTTATCCTTAAACTGCAATGAGTCTTTTACATTGTATTTGGGTCTTCTGTAATCGTTTTCAGTATATTCGTAATGCACCTACACAACTCATAAGAAGGTGAATTAACAAAAGAACATATTGGTCGCAATGGAAAATCTTCTTTGTGTATTTTTGGGACTCCATACAACCTAGGTGCTGTGGACACATTTGTCTTAAGTTTGTTCTTCTCAATTTGACCTATGTTTCCTGCTTTATAAAATTTTTCTACAATATCATTGTTAATGTTTTGAATTTTGCAGGTAGGATCTTTATCCATCAGTTTGTACTTAGCTGTATCCCCTACAATATTGTTGATTCGTGATATATAATCACATTTGGTTATAGCTACCGTCGCATTTCCCTTATCGGCATTAACTATCATTACATCCTTATTATTCTTTAAATACTTTTCAGCCTTATCTACATTGTCTAACAAAAATTTATCCATATTTAAGTAAATATCCTTCAACTTAGTATTTAAACCCCTAACATTCTGATACAAAATCGACAGAAAGGGGTTTAGTTTTTTGAGACGGCATTAAAAGGGTTAAGACGCACAGAACCATCGGATCTGTTCCGTTCCCTGTAAACATTGGTGATTGTCTGTCTGTCTGCCGTCCGTACGGACGTGTTTCTGTTGAATTCTGCGTCCCATAGCATTTTAAATTCTTTTTTTACAATCTTAAAAAAAAATAACTAAAAATTAATAAATAACCCTAATACCCGTTAACAAACCAAACTAAGCTGAACTTTGCAAAATCGAAATAATAAAATAGAAAAATATACAGTGCATCAATAATCAAAACAACAAAATGTGCAAAAGAAAAGAAAGAAATAATAACAATAACAAACATCAACTAAGGCTGTTTACGTCAACCACACGATGGGTTGCTCCTCTACAGTACAGCATATACTGTGTTTTCTTCGTCTTCTCGTTGCTGCTCAGTGCTTAAGGCATAACAGTAATGGCCAGTTTTTAAGTGGGTAGTTAACTATCGGATTACTTAATCTTAATTCTAAGTTAATTACAGCCCTATTCTGGCAGGGTTACAAAAGTCACCACGGCTACTATTTGACAGCAATGTGACAATTGTCACATATCGGTATTCTGACACATTTTTTTGGTGACAAAAGTAACAAAAATTGTTACCTGCCAAAGAGGAGGTAACAGCGCATGACAACTGTTTTATTTGCCGGAAAGTTTATACAAAATCATTTTATAAATTATGCAAGTAAACAATAAAACTGTATACGGGAAAAAATAATAATATATTTTCTACCAAAACGACAAGAGGGCATAATTAAATGAAGGAAGGACTTTTATTACTTTGTCCTATGGAAATGGAGCAGAAAGAAGAAAGAACTTGATTTTGTGTTAGAAAGATTGAAACAGCGCGAAAAGTATTACATAACGTTTAACGTAAATATCTCCTGTCTTTCAAGTGATATTGAGTAATATAACGTTAAAAAAGGCTAAGGCCTTGTGTATTATCGAAACCTGCCAAAAAATAAGTATAATAGGGTATATTTTTGAAAAAAAATATAAATTTGTAGCAGAAAAGTGGGGTTAAAACACGTTTTTTTAATTAGCTCACATATGGGCTAATGAAAATACATATGTCTATGCACTGATTTATAGACCTTAGATAGACCTTTGTAATGATTCCCATTTCAACCAGATCGGATTATAAATCCCGGAGATACGAACGATTATATACTCAAGCTTTAAAGGCCTATATCTCAAGAAGTTGGACCGACCGCGGAGTGAAAAACAACTTTTTGAACTCAGCGCAGAAGCTTTTTTCGGTGGTGAAATTTTGATGTAGGTCAGAGAGTTGGCGCTAAAGTAAATTTCTTCTTCTATATGGCTGGATGTTCCTTGAGGAAGGCAATATAGCATTCCAGCTGTGCCTTTGCGGTGCGCTCATATTCCCTAAATAATATTGTATTAATTTTAATTCAATAAAACATAAATATATTAAATACCTACTATTCCTTTTTTTAAGCGTTCATTTTGTACAGAAAACCATATGTTTTTGTTTTTTTGTCACTGCTTTTGACAACCTGTTATTGTGAGGTGAATTATTTGTTACGAGGTGAATTTTTTGTTGTCACTGTGTAGCCAGAATACCAGATACAAACAATGGTGACAACTTTGTAACAATTTTGTGGTTACATTTTGATTGTTACCACATACACAGAATAGGGCTGTTAGAGTTTAAATTTGCATTTCGTTTTTCAGTGATGAGTTAATGTAAGTCGCCATATTGTCAACTAATATGGCAATCCTTGTATTCTTATTGGAAAAAACGCGTGTTTTGGGATAAATACCAAAACAACAAAGGGGAACAAACAAAATGGAATTGTGTAGAATAAGAAATAGATGCATAAAATCGAAGTCATTTTAACAAAAATGTGTAAAAAACCATATAGGAGCAACAATTTAACGATCTAGACTCAATGTATGTCTGAAACATGTATTTTTTACAATTTTCATTTCTCACGTTGACAGTCAGTAATTTGATTGTCAAAATAATATGGTTCTGATTATAAGTTAACCAGCCAACATTGGGTGGTTAAATCATAGTTAAACAATGACTAAAAAACACAATTCGATGTTTAACCAGAATTTAACTAAGAAACGAAGATCACCACTGACTGAAAAACTGGCCATAATCATTGAGTGGATATCAGCAGGAAGGCGGGGGACTCACTGCTTGTGTTTACTGCTGTGAATTTGTGCTGTATGTTTGTACGTCGCAATGGTGTGTAATTTTGTTATACATTATGTTCAATAATTAAATTGTCCGAGCGTTTGGATTGAATACAATACGAAAGGTCGAAAAAATCATCACTTATTGTTATACATTATGTTAAAATACGTGGGTTGAGAGCGAATATTTTCGGTGTGTACTCTCACATTAATATTCATCGGCCTGATGTTCTTGTTCTATGTGAAACCCAGGTGCGTGAGGATTCTGATCCACAGGATTTTCACGTTCCCGGTACCACACTCTATCCATTTTTATTTCCCACAGAGGCTTTGTGGTTTATGTAAAAAATGGCATATTTTTTCAGTGTTTCAGAGACACACGAAAAACAAATCAACACCTATCATCTATTTATCGATTATAAAGCGGCCTTCGATAGTCCGAGACGGGAGAAACTCTATGAAGCAATGTCTGAGCTTGGTATTCCTGCAAAACTCATACGCCTTTGCAGGATGACCTTGACGAACCCCAAATCCGCAGTGAAAGTTGGTAAGGATCGTACCGAACCTTTCGAAACTAAGCGAGGCCTCAGGCAAGGCGACACCCTATCGTGCGATCTCTTTAACATCTTAATGGAGATCATTATGAGAAAAGCTGCAGTCAACATGAATAAAACCATCAGCAGCAAAAGTCACATGCTGCTCGCGTATGCTGATGATATAGATATCATTGGACGCACAGTTAGATTAGTTACTACGGTGTTTTCGAGAATTGAGAAGGAGTCAGGAAAAGTGGGTCTGAAGGTAAATGAGGACAATACAAAATTAATGGTTTCAACGAACAGGGCCTCCACGCGATTAGACCAAAGCGTGAACGTTGATAACCGTTATAACTTCGAGGTAGTGGACGAATTTATATACCTCGGATCTGCCGTGAACAAAAACAACAACGTCAGCCTTGAAATCAAGCGGAGAATTGTGCTTGCGAATAGATGTTATTTTGGGCTAAACAAACACTTTACATATAAAGCCCTCTCTCCAGCTGTACCAGACTTTCATTCAACCTGTCTTGCTTTATTGCGCAGAATCCTGGGTCCTATCTAGGGTTGCCAGATTCAAGTGGCATTTTGTCTGGAATTTTGAATAAGTTAGCTGGATTTTATAAACAATCTGGATTTCGTAAATCCCCAAATATGAGGAATAAATTCTGTTAAATTCATTCATTAAAATTATTTAATTAAATTATAAAAACATAACAAAACATTTATAATTCAGTCTTTTCCATTTATCGGAAAAGCTTGTAAAATTTCTTTTTCTAGACGGTCCAGCTTCCTCATGGCCCTCCATGTTTATTGAACGAATGTTTTGCTTGCAATGTGAAACTTTGTAGTTACATTTGCTGTCGATCAGCTGTAACAATTGTCAAATTATCAGTATTGGTCACACAAATCAGAGATGGGGCAATATGGAAATACTGCGTACTATTATTTTCCCTCTTTGGGTGTAATTGAGTGCTGGCTAAAACCAATTAGCACTCAAAAATCACCTTATTGAGAATGAAATAGATAAATAACTAAACGTATAGTCTTTCCTATTGAAATATTATTACAAAATGTATATTTAGCTGGAAAAATTATTAAATAGCTTGTAACTGGACTTGACATAGAAAATCTGGAAATTCCAGCCCATTCCAGCTCATCTGGCAACCCTAGTCCTATCGCAAGCAGACGAAACATCTGTAGGAGTCTTCGAGAGAAAAATACTCCGAAAAATTTATGGCCCTATAGTGCACAACGGCTAGTATCGGCGACGCATGAATCATGAGCTGTATGAGCTTTATCCTGACATTGGCATAGTTAAGCGGATCAAGATAACGCGATTGCGCTGGCTAGGCCATGTCAGTAGAATGGATGAAGACGAACCAGCACGAAGGGTTTTCGAAACCGAACTCGAAGGAAGACGAAAAATAGGAAGACCAAGACTCCGCTGGAGGGATCAGGTTGACGAATCCCTGCGGACACTTGGTATTGCCAACTGGAGAAATAAAGCAAAAGATCGAACTGTTTGGCGAAATATGTTATCTTCGTTTTGTAACGTCCCTGACCCCCGGGGTTGTCCGAAACCGGATAAGTAAGTAAGTAAGTGTTTCAGAGTCAGCGACAGTTCGACTCATAAGATCCAGAATTTACTCTCTTTGGGTAAAATTCAAGATTGGAGCGCATGTCTTACATTTCGGATTTCTTTATAGAAGTCCTAATGCGGGAAGGGAGGCATCCTTTAATGGCTTTGACACCCTTTCCGATTCGATTTCTGAGATATTGGGGAATTATCCGGACAGTGAAATCGTTATTGCTGATGACTTCAATGACCATAATTCCTCCTGGTTAACGCATTCGCGCCATACAACTACGGAGGACCAATACGCTGAGCTCTTGAGCATAATGACTTAACGCAATTGGTGAATGAACCGGCGCACATTCCGTGTGTTCAAGGGCACAATCAAAATTTACTTGACCTCGTCTTAACTTCGCACCCTGAAAAGGACGAAGTTAACACGCTTGCACCTCTGGGTAATTCGGATCACTGTATCATTTCAGCGTCCTTTTCGTATTCAGCGCTTCGTCTCGCTTATCTACGAAGAGGCACGTTGGGTTGACCTCAACAACTTTTAACACCATTTTAACTGGAAGCTTAATTTTCTGGACAATAATATAGATGCTGCTGCTGAAATGATTGAGAAGATAATTTCGATTGGTATGAATTCATTCATCCCGGCGAAAATTATTTCGGTTAAACCATCGAAAAAAATTGGTGTAACCAGACATGCAAGAATGCTGTCAGACCCAAAGAGGACGCGTTCAGAGACTGGCGTTCTAATAAAAACGTTAATACTGAACTGCTACGCAAACAGGCAAGATCCAAGTGTGCCAAAATACTTCGACGCGAAAAGTTTCTTCACGAACAGCGTATTCGTTCTAAAGTCCTTTCTTTCCCTAGAGGAAGTAAGAGCTTTTGGTCATTGGCAAGAAGAATAAAGGATAGTTCTTTGTCTATCCCAACTCTTCTTAAAGATGGCATAACATTCACTGAACCGGTTGATAAAGCTAACCTCCTGGCTGAAATGTTTGAAAGGAACTCTTCCTTGCCGGATAGCAATTACGTATCTTGTGATCAATTACGTATCTTGTTCCATGCCCAAGATATTTTTTCGAACGCGAGGAGTTAAAAAGGTTCTTACGAATCTCCTAGTAAATAAATCCACGGGCCCGGATCACATATCAGCACTGGTCTTGCTCTTCGACGCTGGCACGTCCACTCCGCAACCTTTTGAACCTGGCATACCGTTCGGGGATCTTCCCGGCACGTTGGAAGGTTGCTAATGTCCAGCCAATCCCTAAAAAAGCTGATGCAAGTGACCCTGCAAATCACCGCCCAATTGCAATTTGTTCTGCGCTCTCGAAGGTTATGGAGAGCATGGTTAACCACCATCTTGTGAAATATCTTGAGTCCAATGACCTTCTTAATGATCGGCAGTATGGCGTCCGTAGAATGAGATCTACTGGAGACTTGATGGCATTCCACCGGCTTGGTGAGAATAAGGTAGTGGCTCTTGATATTTCCAAGGCCTTTGACAGAGTTTGGCACGATGCACTCTTGTCAAAGCTCGCTGCTTTTGGTGTCCGTGATAACTTCACTCGACTTATATCGAGTTTTCTCAGAGATCGCACTATACGAGTTGTTGTAGATGGGGTTTCAACCGACGAGCATAAATTGACTGCAGGTGTACCACAGGGCTCTGTTCTTTCTCCTTCTCGTTTTCTTGCTTTCATTGACGATCTCCTGGGTCAGACTGTGAATCCAATCTACTCTTTTGCCGATGACAGTAATCTCTGTCATTCTAATTCATTCGATCGAAGGCCAAGTCTTCAAGAGATTGAAGTCAAACGCCGGAAGATGAATGAAACTGATGGCCGGGAACTGGTGGCCATTGATGAATGGGGTCGAAGGTATAGAGTAGATTTTAATGTGGGAAAGACCCAGTGTTGTTTGTTGTCGCATAAACGGATTTCTGATCCAGGTGTGTCGTCATTGTCTATGGTCGGTGTGGATATTGACGAATCAGACGCTCTTGATGTTCTGGGCATGAAAATACAATGCGATGTCCGTTGGGCAAAACATGTATTTGAAGTGTCGAAAGATGCATTCAAGTGTCTAGGCTTTTTAAAGCGGTTCAAAAAATACTTCACTCCATCTGATCTTCTCAATATCTACACCACCTCTAGCAGGCCAAAGATGGAGTATAACTCCCACATGTGGGCAGGTGCTCCTAGGACTTCTTTGGAGCTTCTCGACTGTGTCCAGAGGAAAGCGACGGTGATAATAGGGGACAGTAAGATATCCAACGCTATTGCCTCCCTTGAGCATCGTCGAAATGTGGGTTGCGTGTCGCTGTTCTATCGATATTTCCACGGTACATGTTCTTCGGACATCCGTCAACTTATGCCAGACGTGAGGATATTTAGCCGAAGTACGCGGCTTTCCAGGAACTCTCATCCGTTTTTTATCGAGTGACCGATTGACCGCACTACACACTATAGAGACAATTCGTTCTTCAGCCATACAGTCCGTATGTGGAATAAACTTCCCACTAGTGTATTTCCCACCAATTGTGACATACAAACATTCAAGGCAAATGTCAACAGACACTACTTCCTTTTCCAACCTCCACTACCTCAATTTTCCTTCGCATTGTGCATTGTGTCACTGAATTTATAGGGGGCATCCCCTGAGTGTTGGTTTGATAAAAAAAAACATATTCACGTACCAAAACACCCTCTGGCCAAAAATTTTTACTTAAAAGAAGGGAGATTGTTTTTCTATTTAATTTAATAGATTTAAATTTGGGGCTGTTTGAAATTGATTTAAAAAAAATTTAAAGCTCGCGCGATTAAATGCCACCGGTAATTTCACATTTTACTTTACAAGTGACTTTTTACTCTCCTTATAAATGGCTTATAGCTAATACAACGATAGAATTTCCCAAGCGGACAGACAACAAAGAAAAACACAATGACATTAAATTTTGGCAATTAACGAGAATTCATTTAGGACGATAGAATGGGAATTTTGGGAAATAATTCATCTTAAAAGAGCACATAAAAGCATTAACAAAAAATGATCTGCGCCAATATTCCGGCCCCATTTAAGGACCAAGGGTCTTCAATCTATTGGCAGTAGTGCCAGCTTGTGTACTGGCCTTTTAAGCACCCCAGTCGGAGTACTTACTTCGGCCACTCTCACTCTGACGTGCACCACCGCTAGCACTCGCCCCATTTTCCACTGTAAGGCGGGAATATTGTCGTCGTGAATTACGACGAGCTTGACTACGTCTAGGTCTGGCTCTTCTACGCCCCACTTCGTCCTGACTTGGAGGCTCCGGACGTAGTCTCTGGCCCAGGACGTCCAAAATCTCTGCCTGAGCCCGCAAATAAGTTGCCATCTCCTCGAGGACGACAGCCTGACCACTTCTTCGGGATGCGATTCTTGCGCAGCGCTCGTAGGCCTTCTCCTATTAGGAGGTGTGCTGATGTCAGAGCCTCCCCGTCGTTCGGATCGTTGCTGAGGGGGGATATGGGCCGCGAGTTGAGCACCGCTTCTACCTCTACCAGCACGGTTGTCAATTCGTCGGCAGTTAGCAGCACGTTGCCGACCGTCTTGACTAGCAGCCCTTTCGCAAACTTGACGGCTGCCTCCGACAGTGACGGCTGCCTCCCGAAGTGCGGCGCTCGGGGTGGTATAAAGGCGAATTCGATCCCCTTCTGTGCAACGAACGACACCACCCGATCTGCCTGGTCTCGGAGCGCGCTTGCGAGCTCTGCCAGCTCTCTGCTGGCACCGACAAAATTGGGTGCGTTGTTGCTGTAGATTCTCTGTAGGAATCCTCTCCGGCCAATGAACCTTTTAAGACGGAGAATAAAAGAAATCGAAGTTAGGTCAGTAACTAATTCTAAGTGTACAGCCTTGGAGGTGAAACAGACAAATACTTCTATATAGTGTACGTTCACGGGACCACAAAAGTGTACGCCACATATCTTAAAGGGGCGTAAAGTTCTCACCCTATCAACGGGCAAATTTCTCATAATCTGCGACATTGATTTTGGCTTATAATGGAAGCAATGAATGCATTTCCGAACGACTTTGCTACATTCTACATTGGCGTTTACTAGCCAAATCTGCTGGCGAAGAAGAGCGACTAAACCCTTTGCGCCTGCATGGCAGTTTCCAAATGCAAATTATACAAGTAAATAGTCACGAAATGAGTGTTCTTCGGCATTAAAATGGGAAATTTCGCATCGTAAGGGATTGGTACATTACACAATCGCCCGCCTACCCTGATTAGTGAAATTGGTTGATTGTCTTCATGGAAGTTGTGAATAAATGGAAAAGAACTTGAGACTTTGAAAGCTTCTTGATTTCTTCACAATAAACCGATTTTTGCACTAATTCACATATTTTAAGAAATGGGAACTTCATTTCCTTCGCAGTTGGGGTACTTTCCCTTGCGGCACTTAGTACAGAATCGTAAAATATACGAGAAAATTCGCAGAAGTTTGCTATACGAAGACTCTTGATTTGTCAAATCCAAAAAAGAATTCGACTCTTCCTCCATAGCGCATCGTCTTTCTAATGCCAAATGCTCCTCCGCTAAACAGTGTTCGTTTACAGGCCACTGGTCACTTTCTCGTAACAGAAACGCAGGGCCTTCGAACCAGATTGATATTTTCAAATCATCAACACTGTTTCCTCTTGAAACCATGTCAGCAGGAATTTCCTTTGACGGGACATGCCGCCAAGAAACGTCTGAAGAAAAGTCCTGAATGTCTGCTACTCTGTTAGCAACAAATGTAGCCAGTGTTGATGCATGGGTCCGAATCCAATGTAGAGTGATTTCGGAGTGTGACCAAAATGTCACACTTTGGAATCCCCCCGAAAACTTTGATTTAATCTCTGTCCATAACTTGGCCAACAAATGTGCAGCTCATAGCTCAAGCCTTGGGAGAGAACGTGTTTTTACAGGCACCACTCTGGATTTAGCCGACAATAATCGGCAATAAGTATTATTTGAATCTCTGCTCCTTAGATATACGCAGCAACCATAAGCTCTTATAGAGGCTCTGGGTATCTCAATTGTGTCGATTTTTGATAGATCTTCTTTAAAATTCTCCCATGCAGTATGGAGATTTAAGGGAATTGACTCATTCCAATCAAGTTTTAGAAGCCAAAGTTCTTGTAATAAGAATTTAGCTCTGATGACCAATGGACTTAAAAGTCACAGAGGATCGAAAAGTCAGGCTGAGACTGATAAAATATTTCGTTTGGCTCTCTTATGTTCCAAAAATTAAGTCTCGATTCTAAATTTGAAATTATCGTCGAGAGGGAATCGTCTCATGTGGAATCGTCACTTATTTTAATACTTTTACTCAATTCACAATCCGTTTTATGGTTTGAAAACCATTTTGTCAGGTTAAAACCAGCTCTCTGAAGAATCTCAATGACTTCTGAGGAAATTTTCTTCAGCTCTTCGATAGTATCTGCTCCAGTTAGCAGATCATCGACATAAAAGTCTTTGCAAATTATTTTCGCACCGATTGGAAGAGTGTCTTTATACATCTCGCTCAGATATGATAGGCATCTAATAGCCAAAAATGGAGCTAAAGATGTTCCATACGTCACTGTGTTCAATCTATAAGTTTCAAGATTATCAGATGGGTTTTCACGTCACAAAATCAATTGAAATTTTCTATCGGCCTCGTGAATCAAGACTTGACGGGCGTTTTGACCACGCCCCTTCTGGTACCTTCAAAACAAATCGACACATTTAGCACAAAATCATATTTCTTTCAAACCTTTCTTCTGGTAGATGTGATTAGCTTACACACTGGGTAATAATCTGAAAATTCCTACTTAACTGGAGGAAATGGGCGAGATTGTCACGCCCATTCTGGTCGCGTGAAACACTTCCGATCTTAATGAAATTAGGTATAAGGCTTCACGCTATCAAACGCCAATCACCGATTAAAACAAAGGTGATTTTGCCACGCCCATTGTGGTACCTCCCATACAAAAGTTGTTTGGCCGACTGGTTGTTCGGCACGAGAAGTCCCGCAAAATCGAACCAAACTTTATGAAAGTCTATACTAGTCAATATTTAGTCAAATAAAACTCTCCTATAGAAAATGAGCTGTTTTTCCACACCCATTCTGGTACCTCCCATGTAAAAGTTGGGCGGATGACCGGTTGATCGACACGATAACTCTCGTAAACTACAACCGATCTTGATACAATTCGGTACTAAGCTAAATTTTGCTAAAAGATACTGTGTGATTAATAACTGATTATTGTGCCACACCCAGTTTCGTACTTCCCATAAAAAGTTGGGCCTATTTGCAGTTTGCCGACTCGACATCTGCAATAAATAAACCGTTCTTAATAAAATTTGGTACTGATCAAAATTTTGACAACAACTTGCCATGCCCATTTTTGTACCTCGCATATAAATAGCGGTAGGGAAACTAACTAATTTGGGTATTGAAAAATATTTAGCGCAATGGCAATCTGCTATTGAATATGGTCACCTTTGAGTATGGGCGTTTTTAACAGAACTCCCACACAATGGATGACTTAGGGTGAGGGTATGATTAAGTCGGTTCACCCGACTGAAACTAATGTACTGGTTTCAATATCAGCCGTTACAACGAATTCATTCGGAGTCGTAATAAAATTGAATACAGCTCATTCTGGATTGTAGGGCCAATCATTAGTAACTCGTTCAATGAGATATGACTTGACGTTTTACACGAAGCGTCAAAAACAACTCGAAGTTTTGTAGATGAGCTTTGTGGTCTTAACACGCACTGATGCGGTATAAAATAGTGTGGGGATTCCTTAATGATATTGTCTGCAATAGACATGTGGCCTAAATTAATGTACTTTTCCATGAAATTATTGTACATCTCCTTTATAGTGTGATCTTTTGACAAACGTCGCTCAAGAGACAACAAACGTCTATTAGCGGTATCAAACGAGGGTCCTAGTATTGTAGGGTCTTGTCTGAAAGGTAATGCCACTTGGAATCTACCGCTCTGAACTCTTTCAATAGATTTGCAAAAATTTTCTTCACACCTAGCATATTCTATTGAGGGATGATTTACCTCTTTTGGAATTTCCTCTAATTCCCAAAATCGCTGTACAATTGAATCGAGCGACTCGTTAGTTTCATTAATTGAACTTATGTGACAAGTATTTTCTTCCATGGTCTTTGATGGGCTGTATTTTCGAGAAACAATCCAGCCTAGTAATCAAGTTTTCAGCGCCGATCAAGAAATATGGATCAGCTAATTCAATAATTAGAAAGTAGTAGAAATTACATATTTCTGGCTGATATTTAGTAGAAATTAGATATTTCTGGCTGATATTTAGAGCTCGACCGAAAAACCCAAAAGTCTGAAGAAAATTCGTGGACATTCATTCGGGACCTGACTGTAGCTTGGAGCTTAAATTTGGCGGAAGAATTTGTTTTGCCAATTCCGATCTAACTGAGATTTCTTTCTTCCCTTTTGAGCTGCAATCGTTTTGCTAGTTCCTCGGTTATGAAGTTTATTTGTGAACCGGAATCCAATAGTGTTCTAGCATAAACATATTGGCCAGACTTATCTTTAATTTCTTTAATGCTGTGGCTAGGATGACCCTGTCTTCATTTGAAGACGAATGACTAACAGATGCTCTCGAAGATGAGGGCTGAGCTGGAATAGAACTAGCTGGCGTCACATCAGTGGTACCATACCTGTGCAGTAAAGTGTGATGTGAACGATTGGAAACTCTTTACTTAGTGGCTTTGCATTTCGTCACTGTATGACCTCTTTCAGGCAATTTATACATGCTGATACACCTTTGACAAAATCAAATCTTTGTTAAATAGGAATAGCAGCGATCGAAGGGCATGCAGACACATAATGCAGCGCTGACCTGCAAAAACTGCATTTATCTTGCGACCCCTGATCCGAGTTTGCCTGGTATGTAAAGGATTTTGCATTCTCCTTGCAATTTCCCTCAGGCTTCCTGTTCGAATTTGTGACAGAAGTCTTTGTTATAACTTGATTCCATAAAAACAACGCCTTGTCTCTTTGCTGCTTATTATACGACTAATTTATTTTCATCTCTTTTCTTTACAATCCTCTTTGGGTATTGGAGTTGCCATATGAATATTATTTTACAGAACAATCTCCACAGTTTCCCCCCCCCCCCTTACAAAAAAATAGAAGGTAATTCATATATTTCATATACTTCATAATATCATCTTATTCTATTCAGTCTATCTCGAAATCGTCCAAATGCTTTGGTTTCCGTTTGATTCTTATAGGACGCCTTTTATCATCTTCAATGTTGCCGTCCTGTTCGTAGGTGCCCGTACTCATGCGTGGTGACAACGTCGAAGAAAACTCCGGCAAATCTAGACTCTGATCAACACCTTCTGCTACCGGTTCTTCTGCTCTATACTCTGTTGTTTCAGGTTCCACTTGTTCTTTGTCTATTTGCTCTTGTGGTAGCTCGTTATTTACTGTTCCCAAATTACTTCCAACCTTCCTCATTTGATCCACATGTCTCTGCCATGTACGACCGTCATCCAGTATAATTTCGTAGTTTAATTCGCCCATTCTTTTCTTTTCTTTTCCGAATCGCCACTTATCGCTTGACAAATAGTCACGCACCGCCACCCTCTCTCCCTCCATGAATGATTTCGAAGTTACTTTATAATTTTCCCCACTACTCCCTGTATTCTGCGGGAGCAATAAATCTAAACGATTTTGTATCGCGCGACGGTAAGCAAATAATATTTTCGAAACTTCACTTTTCATGTTCTGTTGTGTACATTTCAATGCCTTTAGCTTAGGTTTTATTGTCTGCACGAATCTTTCCGCTAACCCATTTGTTGCTGGATGGTATGGCGCCCCTTGCTTGTGTTTTATTCCATTATCTTTTAAAAATTTCTGAAATTGTGCAGATTGGAATTGCGTACCATGGTCGCTTACAAAAATATCCGGAATACCCATTCTCGAAAAAATTTCTCGGCAGACTTCAATTGTGGTTTCGGCGGTTATATTTTGTATTACCATTACTTCCGGCCACTTTGTATAAGCATCTACGAGCACAAATAAGTATTTCCCCAAAATTGGTCCTGCAAAATCAGCGTGGACTCGCTCAAAAGGCTTGCTAGCCGCATTCCAGGTGTGTACCGGCGTTTGCTTTATGGATTCAGCTCTAGTTACTTGACATTCTATGCAATTTTGTACCAAATTCTCAATGTCTTTATCTAATTTCGGCCACCAGCAATATCCACGTGCTAAATTTTTCATCTTATTTATACCAAAGTGTGCAGAATGCAACTCTTCTAAAACTCGTTTTCGTAAAGCTAATGGGATGTATACCCGTATACCTCGAAGAAGGCATCCCTGTTGCAAGGCAAACTCCGTTTGTTGAATCCCAAAACGATCTTTATCTGGGCACATTCTGCCGTATTATAAACAGTCTATCAATAATCGGGTTTCCTTCTCCTTTGCAGTCATGTTGCTCAATTCCTTAACAGTCACAGGTAAATTTTGAGTTCGTTCAATTTCAATAATGTTAATCTCATCCCAATCATTCTCTGTAACATTTTCAGGTAATCTAGACATTGCATCGTCATTAGCATTGTCTTTTGACCTTTTTACTTCTATATCGTAATCGAATGATTGCAGGTAAATCGCATAATGTTGCATTCTAGTTGCTGATAGTATTGGCAATCCTTTTGTAGGCGAAAATATCTGTGACACCGGTTTGTTGTCTGTCACTAAAGTAAACTTTCGACCGAAAAGATATTGGTAGAACTTCGTTACCCCGAAAATTATAGCATACGCTTCTTTGTCGATCTGACTGTGTTTTTGCTGGGTGATTGACAACGTCTGCGATGCAAACTGTATAGGCCGTTCTGTCCCGTCGGAATAACGATGGCTTAATACCGCTCCCACCCCATACGGGCTCGCGTCCACGGCTAGAATCAACATCCTTTTAGGGTCATAATGTGCTAGGACAGCATCGGGTTGTATCTGCTTCTTTATTTCCTTAAAAGATCTTTCACAGTCGCTGTTCCAATCGAAAGCTACCCCCTTTTTTTTTGGCAAATTATTAATGGGGTACAGTATTGTGCTTAACCCTTGTATAAAACGGCCGTAGTAATTTATCATACCGACGAATGCTCGAATTTCGTCCGGGCTCGTAGGTTTCTTCATATTCTGTATGGCTGTGATTTTGGTTTTCATCTTTCCAATTCCGTGTTTATTGATAATATATCCGCAGTACTCAATTTCATCTTTCATCCACTCCGATTTCTGCACATTGATTCGCATATTATGTTCCGCTAAGCGCTTTAGGACCTCTTCAATTCTCTTCAGGTGTAATTCATCATCTGGTGCCGTTATTCTGATGTCATCCAAGAACACCGCTACTCCTGGTATTTCCCGCAGCAGTTGTTCCATAAATCGTTGCCATACTGCGGGGGCGCATGCTACTCCAAACATCATCCGAGTAGGTCTGAAAAGGCCTTTATGTGTGTTGATCGTTAACACATGACGATCCTCTGGATGTACTTCCAGTTGTAAGTACGCTCTCGATAAATCAATCTTTGTGAATTTCTCACCACCCGACATTGTACTGAATAATTCCTCGATCGTAGGTAAAGGGTGCCCGTCAATTTGCATACTCGGATTTATAGTAATCTTGTAATCCCCGCATATGCGCACACCTCCGTCTTTTTAGGTACTACTACTATTGGAGTGGCCCACTCACTCTAGTCTACTCTTTCTAGCAAGCCTTCTGATACTTGCTGTTCTAACTCCCTATCTACGGCATCCATTAATGCAAATGGGACTCTTCTCGCCTTAAAAAAACTTTGCATTTGCCGATTGGTTTATATTAATTCTTGCCTGGTGTCCCTTAATTTTTCCCACGGTTGGTGGTTGTAGTATAGCATACCTCTTCAGAGTACCTTGCAATTTCAATTCCACATTAACTCTACGAGTTCCTTGCACACTATCCACATGTGACTTGCTATTCGTAAGAATATTCGCCCAGTTCAACTTTATCGTTCTTAGCCATTCACGCCCTAGGAGAGGTCCCCTATTTGACTTGACCACATACAATTTCAAAAGCGGTGATTCCGAGTTTGGCGAGATTTGGACTGATGCGAGCATATATCCCACACATTCTATAGGTGTGTGGCAGTAGCTATATAAATTGGTGTCATTTGGGTGAAGTTTAGATTTGCCAAAGTATTTCTCCGCATCGCCCACACTCATGATAGTCACGGGAGCACCTGTATCAATTTCGAAAGTTATTAATCTTTTATTTATATCCAAATTGTAAAATAATTTGGAACGATTTGAGTACAATTTACCATCAACTTTTTTTACCACCCCTTCATATATTTGTAACATTTCCCCTTCCGACGTACCAGCCTCTTCCCCTTCAATTTGGTTCAATTGCCTTTTCTCCTTCAAACACACTCGTCTTAGGTGCCCTTTAGTCTTGCAGAAACTGCATACCGTCTCTATGTGTCTGCATTCATTTGCCAGATGATGTCCATTTCCGCATCGATAACAATTCCTTTTAGTTGTTGTTCTTGTTGTTTCGCCTAACTTCTTTTGCTTCGTTCTGTGACTGCCCGCTACAATATCAACTGTGCTTTCTGTAAGTATTGGTTGTTGGAGTTCCACGCCACCCCTCTCCGCACATTCGTATGTTTTTGCCGTAGTAAGTGCTTCGTCTAGCGTTAATGAGCTTTTCTCAAGCAGCCGACTTTGTGTCTTTCGATTTTTTAGTCCGAAAACAAATTGGTTACGTAGAGCCGTGTGTAAATATGTGCCAAAATTGCAATGTATGGCCATTTTCCTCAGGTGGAATCTATAATTTTCCAAAATCTCGTTTGGCTTTGGATCATAATAGTCATTTAGAATTTTTTTTATTTCTTCGTAGGGTTGGGTTTCGGGTGCCTGCGGCAGCAAATTGTCGCACAATACATTGTATGTATTTATTCCCATGTAGTGTAGTAAATAATTTTTTTTCTTATTTGTGTCACCATTGTAAATGTCCAACCCCGTCTCAAATCGTGTTACCCAACGGGACCACGTAGACACATTTGCATCGAATGCTTCCATACTAAAACCGGCAACATGCTCCTCAAGGCGGATTCTGAAGGCTTATGCATCTCAGGCAACTCAAATAATTTTGTGATATTGTCATAAAATATCAAGCAAGGATTGTCACAAACTTTTTTCAAGCTTGCCAGTGCCATGGAATAATTCTGCTCTGTAATTTGGTAAGCCAGAGCTGTACCAGAGAGACATGATATAAGGTGATTAAATTTCTCAATTTCAGTCAGAGTCGGATCATGATCAACCAAGTTTTCTAAAAGACTCATGAAATTCTTCTATTCAGCATATTCGCCACTGAATAGGCGTTCCACTAGGCGTTTTATTATTACCTAATTTAGCTACTAAAAGACATTTTGTCGAAACACATAAATCTTCTAGCTCTGCTCTACCTTCATTGGAGGGCTCAATAATATCTATTTCCCATTGCATGACCATTGCCTGTTCGATATACGAATTTAATATATCCAGGCGACATTCGAGCTGAATCGGATTAGTTGAAATATTTCAATCGGTCAAAGTACGCTTCATCCGCGAAATATTTGCCATACCAAGCTTGCTAGGTCTTGAATGTGGCGAAGATTGATGTCTACGGGTACAAGCCATTTTCAATTTAAGTTAACGAACTCGGAGGAAAACTTTAAAAAACTCAACGAAAATGTTCGATTTACGGGAAAATTACGAAAAAATGTAAAAAAAATTGCTTTAATTAAGCTAGAATAATAAGCTAGAAAATATTATTTGTTAGCAATTTTAAAATAAATTGATGGAGCTGATAGCAGATTTTGCAGTAAATTAGTGCGTGTAACAAATTACTTGTCGGATGAGTGTAAATTATGTTAATTCTCGACAATAAAATTCTTGTTTGCAAAACAAATGTGCATGTGTGTTTCAATTACAGGGCGAATATATATTTTTATGTGAATATCAAAGCAAAAGGGCGAATAACTTTTGTGCAGTGGTAATTTAATTAAATTACTCTAAATTTGCGAATATTTCCAAATTCTTGCAAAGTTATTCGCTCAGGAATACCTGGTTGTTGTTATTATTTGATGTCCGCCCACTTTTCTTTTCTCAGCTCTACACAGGATGCAATTGCAATTGGGCATTTGGGGGTTGGTAATTAGCAGCGACCAGGAATTATTATATTTATACCAGTTGTGATCTTTGATCGTCTATTACAAATTAGTTTCGTAATTTATTTTAATTTGTATAATTTTTCTAATTGTTTGTGTAATACCTTGTGGTTTGTTGATTTATGTTTTTTAGTTGTTTATTGTTTGTTATGTGTTAGACTTGTCGAAAACGGCGACAATATTTGCGATTTTATTTTAATATTTAATAAATTTCAAACAGTCCCTGCTCGGCGGCCAAAATGTTATTCTATTTAATTTAATAGATTTAAATTTGGGGCTGTTTGAAATTGATTTAATAAAAAAATTTTTTTCCGACCAAAATTTTTCCAAAATCCGACCAAAATCGCCTGCTTCCGACCAAATTTGAAAATTTTATTAATATTTGTGTTTTGTTAATGTACAGTTTATTTAATATTTAAGTAAAATAAAGATTTCAGATATAACATATTTGCATTAAAGAATTCAGGCATGTAAATTAATATTTATGTAATGTAATTAATTATTAAATACATTACAATTATAAATTGTAAGTAAAAAATTTTTATTCAGTCTTTTTAACATATGTTGTTTTCATTTACTTATGTTATAATTCAGGCATGTATTAAATACATCACATTAAAAATAAAAAGTTAAAGTTCATGATTTTACATTTGGTTATGTAGGTCCCTTTTGGCGGACCAAACATAGTGTGGATTATTCATTATACCGTTGACAGTATTTACTTCTAGTTTATTCCTTAGTTTAGTTTTTATTAGCGCTAGTGTGGAAAATTTGCGTTCAGCGGCGGCGGAACTATGTGGCAGAGATAACAAATTAAAAATAAAATAAGAAATATTTGAGAAACTTTTCTCATTTAATCCGTTTTTTAAAGAACCTATTTTTTGCCAAAAAGCAATAATGTTTAAATTGGCCAAAGTTTTTATATCGCTGAGCCGCAGCAAATTCCACTCAGTAACTATTAAATCGGGATCACAGTCAACTAACTTAGGGAATTTCACAGTGCAACACGAAAAAATATAACCATATACGGACACCACTACATGATAAAAGACCAAAAAAAAAAAGACCCCTGTCTCCCAGTTTTGCCCAAAGTCCTCCAGGTTTTTTTTTATGGGCCCCCAAAGAAGTGGGACCTGGGTGTCATTTTTGCAAAAAAGTGATCATATTCTCAAGCTCATATCTTGCAAACCGTTCGGAATTTTGTAGCTCTTGTCATACGGAACAAAAACTGTAAACATATAAAATCAAAAAAAAACTTCATCTTCAAGGTCAAAATCGCGAAAAACTTTAAAAAATGAGCGAAAAATCGCCCAATTTACTTTATGAAAAATGCGCCAATTTTCTTTGGCCTGATAGGGCTTACAGCGCTGATTAAACCCCGAAAGTTTTTTTAAGGAGGCCGATCCAACTTCTTGAGATATAGGCCTTTATAGCTTGAGTATATAACCGCTTATATCTCACCCATTTCTTATCCAATCTGGTTGAGATGGGTATCATTGAGAAGACCTTTGAAAACGCTATAAATCTGTATAGAAATATGTTAACTTTTAGTAACTCATTGGGGCAAAATAAAAAAAAAAGATTTTTTAACCTCACTTTTTTAATAAAAATCTGGTTTTCTCAAAAAACAGCCCTAGTAAACTTATTTCTTCCTAGACTCAGTAAAAGACAACGCTTCAAGCTTTGGTTTAAGGTATAATACTCCGCATTAACCCTTCTGAGACCGGAGATAGTGAGGTTTTTCTAACAAAAGTACTTTCTAGAAGCCAAAATTTCGCTTAAAAACAGTTGTCTGTCTGTCTGCCGTCCGTACGGACGTAAAACGTCCAATAGTGTTTTAAATTCTTATCCGTGTCAATCCGTGTGCAAATCCGTGTTAAACTAAATAAGAAAAATAAATAAATAAAATTTAATAAATAACCGTCAACAACCAAACTAAATAACTTTACAAAATCGAGACAATAAAATTGAAAAATACCTATACGATAATACAAACAATGAACAAAAAAACAAAATGTGCAAAACGAAAAGAAGGAAACAATAACAACATCAACTAAGGCTGTTTACGTCAACCGCACGAAGGGCTTTTATGCCCCTCTCTGTGTGGTGCATTTGTTGTCCCCCCCTCCCTCTCGTATTCAGTACGACTGTGTTTTCTTCGCCTTCTCGTTGCTGCTCAGTGCTTAAGGCATAACACTAAGCATTGTGTGGATATCAGCGGGAAGGCGGGGGACTCACTGTTTGTGTTTACTGCTGTGAATTTGTTCTGTGTGTTTGTATGTCGCTATGGTGTGTAATTTTGTTATACATTATGGTAACATACGAGGGTTGAGAACGAATTTTTTCGGTGTGTACTCTCATATTAATTTTCATCGGCCTGATGTTCTTGCTCTATGTGAAACCCAGGTGCGCGAGGATTCTGATCCACAGGATTTTCACGTTCCTGGGTACCACACTCTATCCCTTTTTATTTCCCACAGAGGCCTTGTGGTTTATGTAAAAAATGGCATAGTGTTTCAGAGTCGGCGACATTTCGACTCACAAGATCCAGAATTTACTCTCTTTGGGTAAAATTCAAGATTGGAACACATGTCCTACATTTCGGATTTCTTTATAGAAGTCCTAATGCGGGAAGGGAGGCATCCTTTAATGGCTTTGACACCCTTTCCGATTCCATTTCTGAGATATTGGGGAATTATCCAGACAGTGAAATCGTTGTTGCTGGTGATTTCAATGTCCATAATTCCTCCTGGTTAACGCATTCGAGCCATACAACTACGGAGGGCCAATACGCTGAGCTCTTCGCCGCTCATAATAACTTAACGCAATTGGTGAATGAACCGACGCACATTCCGTGTGTTCAAGGGCACAACCAAAATTTACTTGACCTCTTCTTAACTTCGCACCCTGAAAAGTACGAAGTTAACACGCTTGCACCTCTGGGTAATTCGGATCACTGTATCATTACAGCGTCCTTTTCGTATTCAGCTCTTCGTCTCGCTTCAAACACAGTCCCGAAGCGAACAATTTTTATCTACGAAGAGGCACGTTGGGCTGAGCTCAACAATTTTTATCAGCATTTTAACTGGAAGCTTTGTTTTCTGGACAATGACATAGATGCTGCTGCTGAAATGATCGAGAAGATAATTTTGATTGGTATGAATTCATTCATTCCGACGAAAATTATTTCGGTTAAACCATCGGAAAAAAGTTGGTGTAACCAGACATGCAAGAATGCTGTCAGATCCAAAGAGGACGCGTTCAGAGACTAGCGTTCTAATAAAAACGTTGATACTGAACTGCTACGCAAACAGGCAAGATCCAAGTGTGCCAAAGTACTTCGACGCGAACAGTTTCTTCACGAACAGCGTATTCGTAGTAAAGTCCTTTCTTTCCCTAGTGGAAGTAAGAACTTTTGGTCATTTGCAAGAAGAATAAAGGATAGTTCTTCCTCTATCCCAACTCTTCTTAAAGATGACATAACATTCACTGAACCGGTTGATAAAGCTAACCTCTTGGCTGAAATGTTTGCAAGGAACTCTTCCTTGCCGGATACCAATCAACCACTCCCCGTGATCAATTACGTATCTTGTTCCATGCCCAAGATATTTTTTCGAACGCGAGGAGTTAAAAAGGTTCTTGCGAATCTCGTCGTAGGTAAATCCCCGGGCCCGGATGGCATATCCGCACTGGTCTTGAGTAGGTGCTCTTCGACACTGGCGTGTCCACTGCGCTATCTTTTCAACCTTGCATACCGTGCCGGAGTCTTTCCGGCGCGTTGGAAGATCGCTAATGTCCAGCCAATCCCTAAAAAAGCTGATGCAAGTAACCCTGCAAATTACCGCCCAATTGCAATTTGTTCTGCGCTCTCGAAGGTTATGGAGAGCATGGTTAACCACCATCTTGTGAAATATCTTGAGTCCAATGACCTTCTTAATGATCGGCAGTATGGCTTCCGTAGAATGAGATCTACTGGAGACCTGATGGCGTTCCTTTCGGAACAGTGGAGTCGATCCATCCACCGGCTTGGTGAGAGTAAGGTAGTGGCTCCTGATATTTCCAAGGCCTTTGACAGAGTATGGCACGATGCACTCTTGTCAAAGCTCGCTGCTTTTGGTGTCGGTGATAACTTCACTCGATTTATATCGAGTTTTCTCAGAGATCGCACTATACGAGTTGTTGTAGTTGGGGTATCATCCGACGACCATAAATTGACTGCAGGTGTACCACAGGGCTCTGTTCTTTCTCCTTCTCTTTTTCTTATTTTCATTGACGATCTCCTGGGTCAGACTGTGAATCCAATCTACTCTTTTGCCGATGACAGTAATCTCTGCCATTCTTATTCATTCGATCGTAGGCCAAGTCTTCAAGAGATTGAAGTCAAACGCCGGACAATGAATGAAACACTCGACCGCGATCTGGTGTCCATTGTTGAATGGGGTCGAATGAATAGAGTAGATTTTAATGCGAGTAAGACCCAGTGTTGTTTGTTGTCGCATAAACGTATTGCTGACCCAGGTGTGTCGTCATTGTCTATGGACGGTGTGGATATTGATGAATCAGACGCTCTTGATGTTTTGGGCATGAAAATACAATGTCATGTCCGTTGGGCAAAACATGTATTTGAAGTGTCGAAAGATGCATTCAAGTGTCTAGGCTTTTTGAAGCGGTGCAAGAAATACTTCACTCCATCTGATCTTCTCCATATCTACACCACCTACATCAGGCCAAAGATGGAGTATAACTCCCATATATGGGCAGGTGCTCCTAGGACTTCTTTGGAGCTTCTCGACCGTGTCCAGAGGAGAGCGACGGTGTTAATAGGGGACAGTAGGGTATCCAACTCTATTGCCTCCCTTGAGCATCGTCGAAATGTGGGTTGCGTGTCACTGTTCTATCGATATTTCCACGGTATGTGTTCCTCGGACATCCGTCAACTTATGCCGGACGTGATGATATTTAGCCGAAGTACGCGGCTTTCCAGGAACTCTCATCCGTTTTTTATCGAGTGGCCGATTGACCGCACTACACACTATAGAGAAAATTCGTTCTTCAGCCGTACAGTCCGTATGTGGAATAAACTTCCGGCTAGTGTATTTCCCACCAATTGTGACATACAAACATTCACCCTCTACTACCTCGATTTTCCTTCGCCAACACAATGCACTGCATTTATAGGGGGCATTCCGAGTGTTGGTTTGATTAAAAATAAAAAAAAAATAAAAAAAAAATAAAAAAAATTTAAGTGTAAGAAAAGCGATGTCTTAAAGAAAATGTTGATTTCCAAATCTTTACACGTAAATAATTGTCAGTGAGGAGGCCGAGTGTGTGAGTGCACTGTACCTTCACTGATAGTAAGTGGTGGATTCTAATAAAAATTCTCAAGCTTTTGGGTGAGTTCCCGTGCCCAATCTATCAGACAACTACCTGGAAGCAAAGATCTGCATTGAATTCACATAAAAACAACCCAAAATATAAAAAAATACCTGGAAACACATTGTAGCTCTTGTCATAAAGATGATATTGTGAACATATAAAATCAAAAAAACGTCTATCAAAAAACTACCTGGAGCAAACATCTGCATTAAATTCACATAAAATCAACCCAAAATATAAAAAAAAACCTGGAAACACATTGGAGCTCTTGTCATAAAGATTAAATTGTGAACACATAAAATCAAAAAACTTCTATCAAAAAACTACCTGGAAGGCAATATCTGCATTGAATTCACATAAAAACAACCCAAAATATAAAAAAATACCTGGAAACACATTGGAGCTCTTGTCATAAAGATGAAATTGTGAACATATAAAATCAAAAAAACTTCTATCAAAAAACTACCTGGAAGCAAACATCTGCATTGAATTCACAAGGGACGCAGCACACAATATAAAAGCGATACGACGCTCACATTGAGGCATTACACAGCGCGACGTCATCGAGAGCTCAGCGGTGAAAGTTATAAAGTGAAAGTAAAAAAGTGAAAGTGCTACAGCATAATTCGCACACAACATTGGCAACTGACAATTTATAAGTTTTCTCTATAGTGTGTAGTGCGGTCAATCGGCCACTCGATAAAAAACGGAGTTGTTTTTCGACGAGTTGTTTTTCGACGAAGAAGACTTGACCGGTGAAAATTACACACCTAATACAGTGTGTCGCCAATGTTATAACAATCTCATGGCATGGTTGAGTGGAGGCAAACATAGTATGAAGTATTGTAAGGCGGTAAACTGGATTAATCTCCCAGGTGATCATGATGAAACCAGTTGCTATGCATGCGTAAATTACACATGTGGTCTAAATCGATATGCTGAGAGGAACAAAAGTTATAAAGCAACTGTAACAGCCACACTACCAGTGCTTGCACCTGTAAATTTTGTATCACCAAGGCCGCCAACTCCAGATCGTACTACAGAATGTACAGGAATGACTAGAGCAAGTGGTGTTACTTATGAAAATCCATGTGATACCGATTATGAGCCCCAACAGGTAAGAGATGGACCACAACTAATAACACAAATGGAAATGGATTTCATTGTGGCCATATTGGGACTATTGCAGCGACTTGCCATATTTTTGACAGCGTTTTTAAAGCAAAGAAAACTCACACATGTTAATGTGAACTCTACGGCGTATCGCAAACGGCAAGCTGAATTTCAGAGCCTGTATACTCTAAATGATGACAATTCGTTCGCTTACTGCAACGATGTAAAGTTTTGGTAGTAAAAATGGGAATGAACTACATCACTAGTGAGTGGAGATTATTTATTGATGGTTGTTTCAAGCTTGAAAGCAGTGTTGTTGCATGTGTCGAACCGAAAACCTTCCATTCCGCTAGCAATGGGTATTAACATGAAAGAAAGCTATGAAACAGTGAAAGATATAATGGAAAAAATCATATACTACGAAAATAAATGGAAGATTTGCTGTGAATTTAAGGTCATCGACATTTTGCAAGGGATCATCGATAAGGGCGGCTTTCCAAAATTCTTTTGTTTGCTTTGTAATTGGAATTCGCGCTCACCTCTGAATCAATACCAATGTAGTTCGTGGAGACCAAGAGGAAGTGTGGAGGAACAAATGAAACAACATAAACTGAGGAATGCACCTTTAATAGACAATACTCAAGACGTCTTGCTGCCACCGCTCCACATAAAATTGGGAATTGTTAATAAATTCATCGAAGTGGCCGTTGTAAATTGCCCAAATGCATTCGACTATTTGAAAAGCGTTTTCCCAAAGCGTAGCGATGACAAAATTAAAAAAGGTATTGTAGTAAATTTAAAACTAATTAAGTAAATTTAAAACTAATTAACTCCGATCGGAGTGAATTCACTCCTTTCGGATGAAACTACTTAACTCCGATCGGGGTGAATTCACTCCTTTCAGATAAAACTACTTAACTCCGATCGGAGTTAATTCACTTCGTTCGGATGAAACGAATTAACTCCGATCGGAGTGAATTCACTCCGTTCGGATGAAAGGAATTAACTCCGAACGGAGTGAATGCTATTTTTCCGATTGTGTTTGAAATAGAAACGCAAAACAAAATTTTTCAATGTATTTTATGTTTATTTTTTAAAATTAATATTAATATGCGACCTGAGCATTTTTTAACTATTTTAATTAATATAACATTGTCCTAGGAACTACTATATGTGCAAAGTTATTTTGTCGAAAAATAATCTTACCAATCCAGGTACATCTAACAAACGGGGAAAATCTAAGAGTATAGCAACTTCTCCTCGGCGGCAACAAAACGTTTTTTTCATGCGACTAAAAATTTCGTCTGTTTGCGAGGCGGTAGCATTTTGCATCCACGTTATTTCTTTGTCATCGGGGCAGTTGTGGTCGCTACCATTGTTTGCCTTTTTTTGCTCAGACGCAGTCAACCGCGAAGTAATCCCGATGACTCGGATAACGGTTTTTAGCCTGTAACTGATTTATACGCGTCGGTTCTCCGGACCGTAAAATATTTTCTGATGAAATACATAAATATATAGTCGCATATGGTAATCATGAATATGCGATAAACTTATAAAATTTTCGGCGTTCTTTCCTTCACATAAATTCGGAAATATCGCTGCAGCAGCTTTGGCCCAAACCACCTTTTCCTCTCTAGATGGATACAATCCACAGGTAGTCGTCAGCCGCTCTACTATGAGTTGGATTAGAGACTTTCTTGAGCGATCCACCAGCGAACCCGTTGAAGCATATTCGTTAAGAATATTTTGCCCACAGTCTGATAAAAAAATATTTAAGTCATAAAAATTAAAATATCTGATGTGAAGTAAAAAACGAAATTGCAAAAAACCTAAACTTCCGCATATTGAAATTACCTCTTTAACAGCATTAACATCAAGTTTGGATTCTGTCCGCCCCCAATCCTCACAAGGGCCGCTGCTAATACCATCCGTCTGGGTCTGAGTGCCTACGGTTTTAATTCGTCGTGTGGAAAGCAACATTACAACGCAAAAGCGAATTTACTATTCTTGTGCGTGTGAAAGAGAGGTATAAATGCACTAGCAGCAAGCCAACTGTGGCAGTTATAAAGATATGCAGCACCGCACGACAATTGTGCGACAATTTTTGACTATAAATTAAATATGTTTTCAGCATCCTAACAGATACTTAAATTTTTGGATTATTTCCAGCGTCGTCGAGCGTATAGGCCACTTTAATTAATTTATATAGCTCTGCCATCGCAAAAACGCAACAAACACGGCGAGACCAAACACACGAATGACGCTTGCCTTTGATACGAAACAGCAAAGGAAATAAAAATCACTCCGATCGGAGTAGATCCAGCAGCTCACTCCGTGCAGAGTGCGACGCACTAAGGAGTATTTTGGCAAAAAAACTGGACAAAAGTCAGATATACAAACTGCAATCAATATCACCCAAATTGTGGTTTTTGTATAACTGACTTAATGTACTATCATAATATTATGATAACCTGAACCCCCCCCCGGCCACCCCGCTCCTGGCAAGTAGTCTGAAACTACACTTCGTTCAGCACGCACGCATTCATTTTCGATACGCTTTTTTTCAAACTTGTGTTTGGTGTTTTTTGTTTTTGTATGAAGTAAATCCTAAAAAAAAAAATTATGGAATCTGGAGAACAAGGTCTGCACTTAATTTTAATGTATAATATATGTAGTTATGATGACTATTTAGTATTCTAATGGACCAAAAATGATATGCAAGAAATTTTCCTAATTTATTGTATGTTATTTTTAAAAATTAGTATTTTTGTTTATGTTCGGCGCGAGATTGCGTTAATTTTTTTCAGAGCTCGCAAAAAGTGGTCCCAATTTGCTGGCAGTCATAAAAAAACCTGTTGCGAGCGGACACGATTGAAAAGGGAATCGAAAAAACATTTCAGCTTCGTTTGTGATCAACGTGTTCAGTGCTCAACCACTGAGAGTTTTTGATCGCTCACTATATGCATTTGTTCTCTTGAAGACACTCTGTTTGAGAAAATTTGCCAAAAGTGTCTTTTGCAAATGTATGTGTCAGCTTGTTCACATATGGCAGTTTGTGTGTGGATTGCGCGTGTGTGCTTCAGTTTTTTTATTTCAACGAAACGTGTGCCTAAATTACAAGAATAATGTGTCAAGTAAATGATAAAGTTCATTTTTTTTTTTTAAATTTGATAATACTGAAAATCAATCTGTATGCAACGTGTGTGGTTCAAAACTATCAATAATAAAAGAATATGAAATTCGTTAAGTTAATATATTGGTCTATTATTTAGTAATCAAATTTTGTTGACGGATAAGTTTATTTTACATGTTATAGCAATTTTAAATATGCTCGTATTAACGCATACGCAATAACATATGCACCAGATAGCGCTCTGTCTCTTTCTCTCTTCCTCTTGACCATGCTAAAATAAAAAAGCAATAACAAAAATCTAACCCAACTACAACATAAAAGACACTTTGTGCTTCCACTTGGCTCGTTTTGCTCAGTTGCTGATGCTAAGTTACTGAGCGCCGAACGACAATGTCTCATTGAAACTGTTTTCGCAAGACACTTGCTTGTTTTCTGTCGCCGACCAACACGAAACAGAAAACACAAAAGTAAAAAAAATATGTGTTCTGTTGAGAGCATGAGCGAGTCTGTTTCGTTTTTCTCTGTCTATTCGGTGAGAAGACAGCATAGAAAAAATTGGTTGATATCGTTTACGAGCTCTGATTTTTTTTTATAGTAAACTATAAGAGGTTCACCAGATATCATACCTCAAAACATTTTCCGAAAGTTTCCGCTTCATCCAAATAAGCTATTTTGAGTTCCACAGGTCCTTTTTCAATCGTTTTGTTTACTGATATAACTCAAGAAAGATTAGTCTGATTTTGCTGAAACAAATTTAGAAAAATTAAAAATTACAATCATACAGTATTTCTCTATATAGTCAATAGTTTTGAAGTTATAAATAAATGTATAAAGAAGAAATGATATTTTTTGCCTAAAAAATTAAAAATTTTTTTTTAATTTTTTTTCCTTATTCGTACCAAATAATATATTATTTGTATTTACTCATGCATTTTTACTAATTTCCAGTAAGAAAATAGTTTAAAATAATTTTGTCCAGTTTTTTTGCCAAAATACTCCTATGTGCGACGCTACGTAAAATCAGTAAAATGCGTCAAGTTTCATCCGAACGGAGTAAATTCACTACGTTCGGATAAACATTTTCATTCACTCCCAGCAGCGGAGTAAACTAACACCGGACCGGAGTTAAAAAAGGCACTTATCCGCTTACCGGAGTGATTATTTTTGCAAATAATTTTAAGTGTGAACTTCCTAGGAAGTTCATATGTTCTAGAAAGTTGTTTATTGAGATCTTAGGATCATTCTTGTAGTTGATTGTTTCCTTGAATTTTGAACGGTTTGATACCTATGGACCTGAACAGGGGAAAGAAGGTTAAAAAGAATTGAATTTTTTAAACTTTTTTGCGATTTTGACTTTGAAGATGAAGTTTTTTTTTATTTTATATGTTTACAATTTTTGGTCTTTATGACAAGAGCTACAACTTTGCCTCAGAGAGTAAATCAAAATTCCGAACGGTTTGCAAGATATGAGCTTGAGAAAATGATCACTTTTTTGCGAAAATGACACCGAGGCCCCACTTCTTTGGGGCCCCATAAAAAAAATCCTGGAGGACTTTGGGCAAAACTGGGAGACAGGGGTCTTTTTTTTCGGTCTTTTATCTCTTAGTGGTGTCCGTATATGGTTATTTTGCCATGACTTAAAAAATTACACACTGTGATTTTAAAACAAGATCCAGAATTGCTAAGTCGTCGTTTGAAAGTACCTTATCAGGAGTTATCATATTTAAAAGTTTTATACTGGCGTTTTTGAAATCTAAGCGCTTGTTGATCTGATCAAGAAATTCTATATAAAATTCTAAAGCAGCAGATTTTATTTCATATTTTTCAGTCTTATTTAAATAAGTTTCCGCATATGTTTCTGCCTTAGTGCCAATAAATATTTTACAAGTATCAAGCTGATACTGCTTATTTTTGTAATCAATTTCTATATTATTTATTAGTTCTTTTTTAATAAAATTGCTTAATATTAAAAGAAAATTCGATTTTATGCTAGTGTATAAATATGGTAAACGTGAACGGTTCAAGAAATACTTCACTCCATCTGATCTTCTCAATATCTACACCACCTACATCAGGCCAAAGATGGAGTATAACTCCCATATATGGGAAGGTGCTCCTAGGACTTCTTTGGAGCTTCTCGACTGTGTCCAGAGGAGAGCGACGGTGACGGGGACAGTAGGGTATCCAACTCTATTGCCTCCCTTGAGCATCGTCGAAATGTGGGTTGCGTGTCACTGTTCTATCGATATTTCCACGGTATGTGTTCCTCGGACATCCGTCAACTTTGCCGGATGTGAGGATATTTAGCCGAAGTACGCGGCTTTCCAGGAACTCTCATCCGTTTTTTATCGAGTGGCCGATTGACCGCACTACACACTATAGAGAAAATTCGTTCTTCAGCCGTACAGTCCGTATGTGGAATAAACTTCCGGCTAGTGTATTTCCCACCAATTGTGACATACAAACATTCAAGGCAAATGTCAACAGACACTACTCCCTCTTTCCTCCCTCTACTACCCCAATTGTCCTTCGCCAACACAATGCACTGTATTTATACGGGGCATCCCCTGAGTGTTGGTTTGATAAAAAAAAGCGCCAAATAAGAGAAACAATCGTAAACAAAAACAAAATTTTAAACTTTTGCCAATATGCCACACTAGAAATCGATCAAAAACTCAATGAACTTATTCATACAATACATACCATTTCATACAATTCCAATAAAAAAAATTCTAATGGATGATGAGGAACTCAAATTTTATGCAAAATAACAATTTTTAATTATGGAATATTGCATTTTTTACTACACACTTTAGAGATTTAGAGATTTTTTATTACACACATGCACGGTAAACACAGCATGGGTTACCAACTATTTATATATCTTAGAGAATTTCAAAATATTTTTATTTTAATTGTCAGGAAAATAGAAAAACGGTTTTCAACACATACTAATTTTTGTATTGAACTGGCAACATTAGGCGTGTTTTCGTTACAAGCAAGCGATTATCGCTTGCTTAATAGTAACCAAAACGCCAAACTAGCGATAATTTATAATAATATACATATATAATCGTCTTGCTCTAATGCATGGCTTGTAGGTATTCTTGGATATGTGTATATTCTTCTCCTTGTCTTTGGCTCACAATGACGATATCCAACACTGTTTTCCTGATTTTTTTCATACTGGCAACTTTCTGCCTTTTTCAACCGGAAATACATATAATCGTCTTGCTCTAATGCATGATTTGTAGTTATTCTTGCAAATGTTTATATTCTTCCGTTTAACGATAACGATATCCAACACAGTTTTTCAGATTTTTTCAGACTGGTAACTTTATGCCTGCTTAGACCTGAAATGAAACAAGCTTTTTGTGTTGGTTAAAAATAATTCCAATTTTTGCGGTCAACGCCAGAAAGGACGTAATGACAGATCTTGATGTGTGATCAAAACACGCTAGCATGGATAAGATTACGACAAATTAGATCGTAATTCAAATTTAGATGCAAAAATATTGAAACATGTGTAATATTTTGTATGACGTGAATTGTTGCGCTGTGTAATTTTTCATTTATGCTGGGGAGAAAATTCAACATTTTACCATAGAGGAATATAGGATAGAGTAATTTATTCTCTCGCTATTTTTAATGTCACAGGTATGGTTGCAAGTGAGCATGGTAGATAGTGAAACTATTACACATCGTTGCACAAACCTACGACGAAGAGTTTGAAATAAAACGGCAGATGAGAGAATAAAATACTCTACCCTAAATTTCTCTATGATTTCTACGTTCTTTTGTCAGCATAGGAAAGGCAAAAGTTTGAAGTAGTGATGTCAAACATTTTTAAATTATCATAATTTTTAGAAAGTAATTTTTGCAAGTCTCCTGTAAGAACTCTAAATTTTACAAGAGACATTTTCCTATTGTTTACCTACTTTAATCGTATTACATTAATTTTTGGTAAAACCATAGAGTAATTATTATAACTAGAGCTTTTCTGGCATTTGGCCTGGTGTGATATGAACGTTGGATGATGTAAAGAATTGCTTTACTAATACGAGATGGAAGCTATGGTTAACCTTAACAACAATAACAACAACAGCATTTCGTTTTGTGTGTTACAATTATTGTGTTATGGTGATTTCGTTTCTAAAAAATAATGTTGCCTTTGTATGAGGCGGCATTTAAAAAATATTGCCATCGCCCCTTCAAAGTTGTGCCGTTTTTAGGATGAGAAAGGAACATATGGCGATTTCGATTTTGACAAAAAATTCAAATATTTTCTGCCCTTTGCCCTAAAAGTGGCTCAAAAAGTGCAAAAATGTTGCATTTTCTGACCTTTCATCGAGTCATGGGGGAGAATGATGCCCGCTAAAATGGCAAATTTGCTGTCATTTTGTTTGTGTTATTTGTCCTCGCTGGGCTAATTTTCATACCTTTTAGGGGTAATTTAAACGGCTTCAGTTAAATTCGCTTACCTTCTCAACCAAAGCGGGAATAAGCAACAATACCGCTAAAATTGCTTAATATCGCTTAAGACACTGGTCGAAAAATTTAGTTAATCGAGGAAATAAGCATCAATACAGTTGTGAGAAAATGCAACATTTCTATGTTTGTTTTTCAGCCTAAAAAAACCACAACTTTAAAGGCGCGATGGCAAAATTTGTTAAATATAGCCACATTATTTTTTAGAAACGAAATCAGCATTTACTGCATTGTCTCTCCCTTTTGCATGTCTTTATTACATCGCTTAACTAAGACATTCGACCACTACACTAAATGGTAATTGTCGTTATTTCGCCTTTGTTTTGCCGTTTGTTGTGCGACCACTTTTTTAAGCGGCTCCCCATACAAAGTCGTCGAAAAATTAGTTTAGCAGGGAATGAAAAAAAAACATGCGCACTATATTTAGATGCTTCCAGCTCTAAAGTTTTTATTAAAGTAAATTTTTACAAAGACTGTACATATAATAAGATATAAGATAAGATATAATAAGATATCATATGTCAATTGCTAATTTTAAATAATAAAAGGCTAACCACTAGCAGTGTGTTACCATTATTCCAGCCAAATGTTAAGATATTCCAATAACTGCGTGCTAACGAATCGATTATTAGAAATATTGTGCCACGATTTTGATAAAATTCACCACAAGGGTTGAGATAATGAAATCTCTGCAGTGCCAACGAAAATAATAATAATCTATGTATTTCTAACCCATTCTACAATACTATATGTAATGGAAAGAGATCATGAAATATACGGTAGTTTCTTTCTTTACGTTTTGTTGATTTTGTTAAAACTAAAAAAACAGTAATATATATAAATAAAAATTAAAAAAAAACGAAAAACAAATAAAAAAAGAAATTAATGTCCCCCAGCTGGGCTTTGAACCTACAACGACAGCGATATTTATATTGAACGTTGGTCTGGAGTTCGGATCCATTTTTATTTTTTTAAATATATTACTCTCGTTTTTGGCAGAGGTAATAACAGTTGTGATCTTTTTTTTAAATTATTTTAATAAATAACCAGGAAATAAATGTTATTTTGCGAGTGACATTATAAAACTCAAAAATTAGTATTTTTTATGGAGTAATGTTAAAAATAGTTATATCCCTCCCAAAATAACACTTATTCCGTTTCGTTGGGACTTTTTCATAAAAATTAGAAAGTAAAAGTGTATTGCATAATTGGAATGATAGAGAAGCAACAAGTGATGTGACCTATTTTAAATATTGCTAGCGAATGTTCATCACAATGATTTTTTAAGTTAACACAATTTAATAATTTTTGTAGTGTCCCTGGTGTTTGCATTTGTTTTTTGCCAATATTTCGTTGCATTATTGGCGACATACGAATGTGGAAAGCTCTACATAGAGCGACATATTTATTTGCTAGGAATTTTCAAATTACATGTATCCCGTGAATGTGTAATAACTAAACTTATCGAAAACAACACCATTCTTTCTATCCACTCTAGGAGTTGCAATGTAAAAAATGTGTCCGAATGTACATATTTGCTTCTGAATTTGTCATATTAAATTTAAAATATGTAATTTTTTAACTCACTATAGTATTTTGCTTAAAATAACTCATTTACAAATACATAAAAAACTTAAAAATATAGTTAAAAACTGGAGTTCAAACACCGATGTCTCGTGGTTGCTAGTCGTATGTGCTACCCACCATCCCACCCCCAGATGGCGGACGCCTTGACAATAGTATCGTATACTAATATTTCGAATTATATTCAAAAACTCGAAACTCTGTCTTTGCTGGAATCAAGTTACATATCATACTAACGCCATCTACAACGTGTTGCACAATGTTAACAGGAAATTTGTTATATGTACAGTCTTTGGTTCCCATTTCCTACTAACGCCATCTACAACGTATTGCACAATGTTAACTGGAAATTTCCAAGGAATGGTATCGTGTTATATGTACAGTCTTTACTGTTTTCTTCAATTTTCTTATAGTAATTAAGTAATTTTCTTTTAATAATTAAGTTTTTCGATTAACGATTAACTCGAACAAATAATAAAATATAATTACGTGTTTATGGCAAGCAGTCCGTCTTGAAACACTCATACAATGTGGCAACTCATATGACAACGATTTGCGAACAAATTGCATAACTTTACACACATTTCGAACAGATTTGATAGTTTGTTGAGAGAAAGAGTTGGTTCATTATATTGGGTGTAATATAGTGTGATGAAATTGCAAGACCCACTGGTCATTTTGTATGGGGGGTATCAAAATGCCGTGTCCGATTCTGCTCAAACTATATACAATAAGGATAATAGTCTGAAAATTACGTTTTGCAAAATTTTTGTTGAAATTAATCAATCCAATAGGCTGTTATACTATGATATATTTTCAGAGCGACCCTACCCTTTTTATGGGAGGTACCGGAAAGCGTGGCACTTTTGGGTCCAAACTTTGAGATTTTTTTTAATTTTGGCTTGGTACCAAAAGTCACTATTTTCATGTTGCTGCAACTACGATTTGTGAATTGTACCTACATATATTTTATAGTTTATAATGAAGTTGCTTTTGTTACGTTTTGTTTTGTTTTAACAAATTTGCCTAGTACAATGCTTGAACACTGTTTTCTTTTTTTTTTGTTTTATTTTATTCGAATAATCGATTAATCGAATAATTTGATTGCGTTTTGTTCGGTTAATTGTCACATTGAAATTTACGATTACCGATTAACCGATTAATCAAAAAACCCGATTAAATGAGTACCCTAGTAGACACCCTTCCGGTCACAGTTCATGCACGGGCTCAGTTTTAATTACGAAAATTAATTTTTATTTCAAGTCTACTGTTTTTGTTTGAAAATCCTCTTTGCAACTATTCCATTGCAATTCCCGGACTTTTTCATTTCCCGGGAAAGCGGGAAAAATAAATACATTTCCGGTTGCAATGTAAATTTTTTCATTTTGTAACTTTTTTCTAATTTTTTATGTCAATAATCATCATCATTTTTGACTCCGACCTGAAATTCGATTAGTAACCTATGCTATCTCGTTTTCTACGTTTGATTTATAAATTGATCGTAATTCATTTTAACGATAAAAATTGACAAAATTCAGATATGAAGATTTGAAGATTTTTATCGTTAAGAAGTTACAGAATCGAATAATCTTTTTTTACTTATTGCTTCTAAATAAAAATAAAAATTATGTTTGAGTGCTTTTTTGTCGCAACCGAGTGAAAAACGGCGATAAGCAAATGAGTCACCTATGGTTTTTATTTAAGTGAAGGAAGAAACCAAAAAATAAATAAATTCAAGCAGTAGAATCGAATAAAAATTATTTTTGAGTGCTTTTTCTCGCATCTGGGAAAAACCCGTAACAAAAATGACAGAAAACCGTAAACAGCAAACGCAGTTTCCGTGCGACTATGATGCGACCGGGCGATGTATGATGCGACCGTGCGATGTATAATAACATGTGGGTATTGTATAAACGTTATATTCTGTAAATATTTATAAATAATTGTTCACATCGTATTTATTTCGTTTATATTTTTCCCACAATATTTCTTATTTATTTTGGACTTAAACTTAAAATTTTTAAATGGAAAATCCTGCAAGCATTGTTTTAGGGACTTCTTTAATTATTACGTGATATATTGATCTTAGTATAGGGCAAAGAGCAATGTGGCAAACCTCGTAGAAAAGAACAAAAAACGAGTGAAACCGTCAGCCCAGCTGATTTGTGTTTTTTTCATCTTTTCCGTGTGTAAGCTGCCAAATTCGATTATATTTCTTTTTGTTTGTTAATAAAATTCAAAGACTTTCAATCAAAATGCAATTTAATAGCATAGACTTTGTACCAAGTAAGACAAGCTTATAAAATTTTTCACATTTTGTGTTCATAGTGCTTTTCACCATTCAGCTAATTTTGACATCTTAACAACGGAATCATAGACTAATACATACCTAGATAAATTTATTCTCTCATCTGACGTTTCATTTCACACTCTCATCGTAGGTTTATGGAAATGAGAGCAATTAAATTTAAAATTATCTTACACCAGGTGAAGTTACAAAATATGTTCACTTAACTTTTTCCTGTCGTTTTGGTGTAGAACTGAAAAATTTAAATATATTTTGCACTTTTTTATTGACTTTTATCGTTGGTATACATTTGTATTGTATTTAACGCAACTAGTTTGACACAAAAACACGAAATTCGGTTGTTGTTCCTATGTTGATCGCTGTATACTATTGCCACTATCTGGTATTATTGAACCCATATTTCTACCATCCAATGTTTACTTTCCATCGTACCTATGACGCTTAATTTATTGAGCGAATAAAACCTTCTATGGTATGTGTTATTCTATGAACGGAATTGCTAATGCGACTACCTAATACATAATTCTGGTCTACTGTTGTGCAGGCTGTGTTCAGTAGTCAATTTGAGTGAAAATATTTGTTTTGGAATCGGCCTTGCCAGATGAGAAATTTTCATAACCGTTTACAAAATCATCAAAAAAGCTTTGAAAGGTTAGTTGTGAAAGTGAAGGTTACGCGGTTAAGTATCAAGTGCCAATAATATTATTTTCTTTTTCTGTGTTTTCAGTCCAAAATACCGGCAAAGAGCATATTCAATTGCCCGGGCGCGAAAAGTGTTTACAGCTTTCCCCATTCATGCCCAATACGAATGGAATTATGGGCCAACATCTTGGGACTGAACCCGAAATGCATCTGTAGACATCATCGGCTCTGCGAGAAACATTTTGAGCCAAAGCATATTGGCAAAATATATCTTCACCTGGATGCCGTACCGGGTAAGTTCTTTAAAGTTAACATATGTATATTGGCACACTACATTTCAAAATAAAGTTTTAGTGATAGACATTACATTTGCAGTACCAATAAAGGTTTACTGATTACTAAAAAAAAGTTTTAATCAGTTTGATTACCATTTACATATTACTGAAATTAAAAACTTAAATGGCTTGCATTACGGGATGCAAACAAAGAGAAGATAAAGTTTCTTGTAGCAATTTGTGGAACAACGCCAGGATATTGTAGGACCTCGATTTAGCAACAGGTCATTTCATTTTGCATCGTGGGGTATCGGTGAAATTTTTGAATGCCCAGCAGTGGATGAAGGCGAATGAATATGGCTAATTTAACCCTTTGCATGAATTTTCCATTTTTTGTGAAATAAATCAAATAAATGAAATCAATAAATTTTGTGAAATAAATCACTAATCACTGCTACTTGGACGACCTCTTTTAGCACATTTAGTGGTTCCGATATTGCATAGCACAAAAGGCAGTTCATTTCTGAATTCAGTTCTTATTTGCCAATGTTGAAAACGGCAATGATTGAAAAAGAAGGAGAAATTAAATTGTTAGTTAATAATGTTGCAGCTTATAGAAAATTAATGAAATATCTAGAAGAGAAAAATATAAGTTTCCACACATATCAAATAAGACAGGAACGCTCGTATAGGGTTGTTTTTAAGGGAATTCATCCAACTACTCCTACTTCAGATATTAAAGCTGAATTAATTTCGTTGGGATTTGATGTTAGGAATGTTCACAACGTTGAAAGCAGTGTATCCAAAGAGCCTCTTTCACTGTTCTTTGTAGATCTGGACCCGAGACCTAACAACAGCGAAATATACAAAGTTCGCAGCATAAACCACGCCATTATCAGTGTTGAGCCACCTAAGAAAGTTTCTGATTTTGTACAATGCTACCGCTGTCAAGAATATGGACATACGCAAGGGTATTGCAAAAAATCACTCCGATGTGTTAAATGTGCTCAATATCATCCAACTTCCCAATGCCAAATGGAAAAAGACAGTCCACCCCGCTGCGTTCATTGGCAAGGAACCCACACTGCCAATTATCGAGGTTGTAACGTATACAAAAAGCTTGTCAGGGATAAGCTCAATAGAAGCCAGCCAACCACGCTTCGTTTTCCACCCAACACACAGCGTTCTTACCAAGGGAATTCCGGTTTGACAAATCCCAATGTAACATATTCCGAAATATTGAAACAACCAAATCCTCCAAATGAATCATATATATTCGAAAGAATAGAAACGATGCTGAGCAAACCAATAGAGTTATATAATAGTTTATTAAACATGATGACACTTTTATTAAACAAGCTTTGCAATTAGACATCAGAATAGCCATATGGAATGCCAATGGGCTTTCCAATCATACACAGGAAACTGAACTATTTTTAAAAATGAATTTTATTGATGTCCTTCTTGTATCGGAAACGCATTTTACTTCGAGAACATATTTAAAAATCCGAGATTATGACCTAGTTTCTGCAAATCACCCAGATAATAGGGCTTATGCGGGATCTGCTATATTAATAAAATCTGATATTAAATACGAAGTTTTACCTAACTATATACACACATATATTCAAGCTGCAGGGGTTAAGATAAAAACGAACTGTGGTTATGTCTCGGTATTTGCCGTATATTTCCCTCCCAGACACTCTGCTCAATGCAATATGTACGAGCAGTTCTTTTCTACTCTTGGATCACGATTTATAGCTGGCGGCGATTATAATGCGAAGCATCCGTGGTGGGGATCCAGACTCGTGAACCCAAAAGGTCGAGACCTCTACAAGTGTGTGACAAAGAAACGATACAGAACACTGTCTACTGGCACTCCCACGTACTGGCCTAGTGATCCAACCAAGATTCCTGATTTGCTAGATTTTGTTGTGTATAATGGAATTCCAAGCCAATATCTTGATATAACTGACAGCGACGGCTTAAGTTCCGACCATTACCCCATAATATTACATTATAACACTACGCCACAGTTATACACAAAATCTACGAAAATAATATATAAAAATACTGACATCGAATACTATAAACATTGGATAAATTTAAATATAAACTTGAGTGTAACAATTAAAACGCCTGAAGATCTTGATACGGCAGTTGAAATGTTTTCGTCGTTAGTCCACGAAGCCGCTGTGCTGTCCACACCTAGTTGTTCTACAAGCAATAGACTACGAAGCAGGGTTTCTGTTTCAGCTCAAATAAGAGATTTAGTACGAACGGAACGAAGGCTCAGAAGAATTTGGCAGTATTCTACAAACCCGAGAGACAAGAAAAACCTAAACCGAGCTGTCTCAAGCCTTAAAAATAGTCTCACTGATAATAGAAACGAGAACACAGGCTACTATCTACAAAAATTGGAACCCAACAAAAAAGGCGATCATTGTCTATGGAATGCCACTAGATATCTAAAGAGACCTGCCAAAAGAAACATTCCAATTAAAGCTGCGGACAATACATGGTGTAGATCAGATGAACAGAAAACTGAAGCATTTTCAAAGCATTTGGAAACTGTGTTTCAACCTTTTCCTACATCCGATGCTGATGCCGATAAAAGTATTGAAGAATTTCTGGATGTACCTTGCCAAATGGACCTACCAATACGGTATATATCCTTAAACGACCAGGGTATGATAGGATAGACGCGAAGACAGATAAATCGCTTCCAAAAAAAGGACTTTATTTTTAAGATTAATCTTCAATTCCATTTTAACGCTTCAACACTTTCCAACGCAATGGAAATGCGCTGAAGTTATAATGATTTTAAAGCCGAATAAACCGGAAAATGCTGTAACTTCATATCGGCCAATTAGCATATTGACAACATTTTCGAAAATTTTTGAGAAAATATTTTTGAAAAGATTTTCATAACATCATTCCTCAATTCCAGTTTGGTTTTCGCAGCGGTCATGGTACACCGGAGCAATGCCATCGAATAATTAATGATATAAGTAGTTCATTGGAGAACAAAGTAGATGTCAGCCAGGCATTTGATAGAGTTTGGCATTCTGGTTTGCTTTATAAACTGAAGTCATTAGTTCCCGCACCATTCTACCTTGTGTTAAAGTCTTACTTGCAAAATAGATGTTTCTATGTAAACATCAGAAATTCATTTTCTATAATTCGCCAAATAAGGGCTGGAGTACCTCAAGGAAGCGTTCTGGGACCAATTCTGTACACAATCTTTACATCTGACATGCAGATAACGGAAAATGTGACTACATCGACATACGCTGATGATACTGCACTTATTGCATCTAGTCAATCCGAAGTAGAAGCATCTCGACTTGTTCAGGCAGAGCTTAATAAAATTGATGAATGGCTGAAGAGGTGGCGAATAGCCATTAATACGGAAAAGTAAACTAATGTGTCGTTCTCCTTAAGGAAAGGAAACTGCCCAGAATTTTTCTTAAATGGAAGAGAAATTCGAAGAAGCGACCATGTTAAATATTTAGGAATGCATTTAGACAAGAGGCTTACGTGGAAACAACACATAAAAGCAAAAAGAGAACAGCTTAAAAATAAAACTAAAAAAATGTATTGGTTGCTTGGTCCAAAATCTGAGATGAATCTATCAAATAAATTATTGCTTTATAAGGCGATACTGAAACCTGTGTGGAGTTACGGCTTGGGACTATGGGGTACTGCGAGTAATTCGAATATTGAGATATTGCAACGTTACCAATCGAAAACATTAAGATTAATAACAAATGCTCCGTGGTTTATAACGTACAAAGCAATACATAGAGACCTTAAAATGCCAACAATTAGAGAAGAGATAAATCGATTCAGCTCACGATATCTTGGGAGACTTAGTCAACATCAAAACCCGTTAGCTATCTCACTATTGGATGATAGTACTGAAGTTCATAGATTGAAGAGATTTCATGTTCTTGATTTGCCATTCCGACGTTAAAGCAGAGTTTTGAAGATTACCTTAGAATAAATACTGAGACTGAGACTATGTAAATATGTATAAACGTTATTGTATTTTAGTTTCACATGTTGCCTACATTGGTAAGCGACATCATATGTTAGCCTTATATTGTTAAATAATTTGCTTATTGTTAATAAACAGATTGCTAATAAATAAAATAATAAAAAAAAAAAATTGGCTCAATGTTAGCAGAATGTTTTTGGGTTCATTATTTTCCTGATCATTTTTTATAGACAATCCAAGAATTGTAAACATAAAACCGTCTTCTGATAGCCAATCGTCTTCTATATGAACCAAGTATGCTTCAATAGCCCTTTCGTCCACCCCACATTGAGAGAAGTTAGCTATGCAAATGCCAAGTGTATTTCTATCAAAATCATTGGTACAATCATGAAAATGATAAATTTCTCGGTTGGGTAGAAGGTCAAGCTTGACGCACCAGTAAATACCGCATTAGACGAAGCGGAAATGAAAGATATAATATCGGTTTTAGATGACAAAAATATTTTCGTCACCCCTATTGAAAATGTCACGAATAAAGTTGTGGAAGAACAAACTCAACGTTACTATGCAGGATACACTGTATATAAAAAAATTATCCAGAAGTCGCAATGCCAACGATGCAAGGATAAAATGGTGAAAGACTCTGTTGTTGCCAGTACCTCTGAGCATTTCATTTATCATTTTAAATGTTATAAAAAAGAAAATCCTTCTCTTGTTAATCCTTCGGATGAACTTCATCAAATATTTTCACTTATAATGAAGTGGTACACAATACTTTTCAACAGTTATTCCCACAAACAAGGTGTTAAGGCAAAAATTTTCAACGCCATTGTTCGAAAACTCCACCAGAACACTAATTGGCTTGCCAATGATGATGATTGCAAAGATCATAGACTTCAACACCTAAATTTCACGCTACAAGTTCTTTTATTGAAGAATGTCAAATGGATGGCAGAAGATATGAAACTCGTGATGTTGCCAAAAACTTAAAAGGCTCAACGCCTCTAAATAACTTCATATTGACTTCATTCCATTCCAAGCCAAAAATTACCTATGAAAACTTCGTACAGTCTCATGAATCATGTCTTAGCTTCAGATTGTTTTCTGATACTGGTACTGAAACATTTCTTCACCATTAAAACTTCCATGATTCTATTGTAAAATTGTTGGAAATTGTTTCCCGATAAAATGTCTGAAATTCTGTCATTTGGTATGTGCGATTAAGCGCTTGTCGATAAATCCTTAACTTCTTAAACGAAATGGTCGAAATTATAGTTTAGCGGAAATAACATTAAGCTTATTTTTTTAATTCCTGCTAAACTATTATTCGACGACTTTGTATGGGAAGCTTACTTAAGTATGTAGATTGACAGCTTAAGCGATTGAAACAAAAACAAAATTCCTGTTGTTGCTGACTACAACAACAACAACGTCTAGTTATACTACTTGGTACTATGGTTTTTTTGTTCTGGCATTGTACGTCCGCTTTGCCAACCACATCAGTATACGCTATGTTCAGCAGTAATTAAGGTGGATAAAGTTTTTGTGAAAAATTTACTGTTGCCAGAGGGGAATTATTGAACCGGTTTATACCGATGAAATTTCTTAGTTGAGTAGTTAAGAATAACTATTGTAATAATTTGCAACTACATTTTGGTTGCTATCAATTGTTTGAAATGAAAAGCTCAAAACTTAATATAAAAAAACGGCGAAATTAGACCAAAAAATAAAGTGTGACAAATAATATATAAAGTAGTATATATAATAATGTATATAATAATATATTTAATATGTACAAAATAATATATGAAAATGAAATAATAATGTAAAGTGTATTTAGAAACAAACGTTTCGTTTCAATTTTATAGACGAATGCTTAGATAAATCAAAACCATAGATGATTCATTTGCTTAATCACCATTGTCACAGAGGGCAAATGCTGTTTCCGTGTGACTATTTTTCACTCGGATTTGACGAAAAAGCACTCTAATATAATTTTTATTTCGATTCTGTTGTTTAAATTTGAAAATAGAATATCGTATATCGCTTTTGTTGACTATTTTTAAATACATTTTGTTTCCAGGGAAATTTGCCCATATTCACCACTCCGCCGCCATCTAGAAAATTTCCGTTTCAAACCATTTCCAAAGACTGTACATATAATGTCATATGTCAATTGCTAATTTTAAATAATAGATGGCTAACCACTAACAGTGTGTTACCATTATTCCACCCAAAGTTAAGATATTCCAACATCTGCGTTGCCAAACGTATCGATTATTAGAAATATGGTTGCCACGATTTTAATAAAATTCACCACAAGTGTTGAGATATGGAAATCTCTGCGTTGCCAACGAAAATAATAATAATCTATTTCTTAACCCATTCTACACATATGTAATGGAAAGAAATCGTGAAATATACGTTAGGTATGACAATTTTACGTTTTGTTGGTTTTGTTAAAACTAAAAAAACAGTAATATATAAAAATAAGAATTAAAAAAAACCGAAAAGCAAATAAAAAAAATAAGTTAAGAAATTAATGTGCCCCAGCTGGGCTTTGGACCTACCACGGCAGCGATATTTATATTGAATGTTGGTCTGGAGCATAGAGTAATCTCAGACTAGAGAGAATATTTGGCTCATCTGACGTTTCCTTTCACACTCTTCGTGATGCGGCCGGTGTGATAGAGAGATGTTTGACGAAAAGTGATATACACCAGGTGGAATTACAATAACTTCTTGCTTTAATTTTTCATGTAATTTTAGTGAAAAACTGTGAAATTTAAATGTGTTTTAAACTTTTTTATTGACTGTTATTGTTAGCATACATTTGTGTTGTATTTAACACAATAATTTTAACACACAAAACGAAATGCCGTTGTTGTTATTTTGTTCGTTATTTTGAACCATTGCCTCTATCTGCTATTAGTAAAGCAATTCTTTTCAACATCAAACGTAAATATCACATATGTCATAAATTTTGTGGGAGAACTAGTAGATCTACTATAAGTATTAATCTATGGTCTGGAGTTCGGATACAACCACAGACACCTTTTTTGTATTTTTTTAAATATATTCCTCTCGTTTTTGGCAGAGATAATAACAGTTGTGATTTTTTTGCGTTTTTTTGTTATTTTGCGAGTGACATTATAAAACTCAAAAATTAGTATTATTTTTTATGGAGTAATATTAAAAATAGTCTTTGCCATTTCATTAACAGATAATTTAACTGAATCCAGTTGTGACAGAGTTTCCGAATTTTTGAATATAAATACTACTGAAGTATTGTCTCGGCGTTTGCTGTCTGCGGGTGGCATGATGGGTAGCACATACGACTAGCAACCATGAGACCTCGGTTCGAACTCCAGTTATGTCGCACATTGTTTTTAATCTAATGATTAGTTTTTAAGTATATTTTTAATTTTTTTAAATATTTGTAATGAGTTATTTAAAAAAAAAATACTATAGTAAGTTAAATAATAAAATATTTTAACTTTAATATGACAAATTCAGAAGCAAATACATTCGACATATTTGCAAATGCCAGCCCCAGGGACACTACAAAAATTATTAAATTGTGTTAACTGAAAAAAATCATTGTGATGAAAATTCGGGAGAAGTATTTAAAATGGACCACACCACTTGTTACGACTCTATTATTCCAATTATGCAATAAACTTTTAGTTTCTAATTTTTATGATAAAATATGAAAGTAATAATTCTTTTAGATTTTTATAACATTACTCCGTATATAATAATCTGATTTTTCGTATAACGCTCAGGAATTAGAAGTATTTTTGAATTTTATTATGTTTTTTACAGTAGAGATGGACACTTGATGATGGACCAGTTACTGAGGAGTTTTTAAAATACAAGTTATTGACTGGTTTTTATTTCATCGCACAAGAAGTAAACATAATGATAATACTATTTAATTCTTTCTAATAAAATTTAAAAATCACGTTGACTTTTATTTGGTATACGCTGAAATTAAGGTATTTTGCATTGTTTGGTTTCAGTTATTAAAACTGGCATCTAGCCGATTATTTTAACCTGATGCTAAATTAAATTTTTCATAAAATTTAAATATGCTTTCAAGTCTTCTCTTACTATATAAGATTTACTTCCTAGTACAATCAACAAAGTAGACGGAGTTGCTCATGAACAGATGAGTAGACATAACCATACGAACAATGAAAAAGGTATTTATTTAAACCGATAACAAATGTAAGTGTTCAGCTTTTTGTTATCCTTGATAGATTTTTATTTTCAAGTTTCGTTTAAAAAGTCTAAATGATTTTTATTTTTGCCTTTTATTTGCAACAGTCCACATAAAATGGAATAAATATCAAGAAGTGTTATTTTGGGAGGAATATAATTATTTTTAACATGACTCCAGAAAAAATAATATTTTTTGATTTTTATAATGTCACTCACAAAATAACATTTATTTTCTGTTATTTATCAAACTAATTTTGAAAATAAAAATCATAACTGGTATTTTCTTTGCCAAAAACGAAAAAAAGATGTACTATGTGGTTGGATTCGAACTCCAGACCAACATTCAATGTAAATATGACTGCCGTTGTAGGTTCAAAGCCCAGCTGGGGCAAATAAATTTCTTATTTTATTTGTTTTTTTTTGCTTTTCGGTTTTTTTTAATTTTTATTTATATATATATTACTGTTTTTTTAGTTTTAACAAAATCAACAAAAAGTAAAATTGACATACCTAATTCTAATTGCTAATTTTAAATAACAGGTGGCTAACCATGCGACCAGGTGGCAACCATGGTTACCAAGCGAATCGATTCTTAGAAACATGGTTGCCACGATTATGCCAAAATTCACCACATGTGTTGTATATTGAAATCTCTGCATTGCCAACGAAAATAATAATAATCTATTTCTTAACCCATTCTACACATATGTAATGGAAGCAAATCATGATTCGATTCGTTTGGCAACGCAGATATTGAAATATCTTAACATTTGGGTGGAATAATGGTAACACACTGTTAATGGTTAGCCATCTGTTATTTAAAATTGGCAATTGACAAATGATATTTGTTCATTTGCTTAATCACCATTTTCACCAGAGGGCACATGTTGTTCCGGTACGACAATTTTTCACACGGATACGACGAAAAAGCACTCAAAAATAATTTTCATTTCGATTCTATTATTTAATTTTGGAAATAGAATATAAATAATAGAAAAGATATAATATTTGTTCACAATACAAACCGCAAAAAATGATGGATATAACTATATGTAGTTTTCCCAATAGGTTTTGTTTCCAGGGAAAGTTTCCCATCACCACCACTCCGGTGGTGAAAATTTCCCTTTACTTTCAAATACACCTTTTATCTTTCACAATCTATGGTTTTTATTTATCTATGGATATGGCAAACACTGTACATATAATAAGATACCATCCCTTGGAAATTTCCAGTTAACATTGTGCAACACGTTGTAGATGGCGTTAGTAGAAATGGTAACTTAACAGATAATTTATCTGAATTCCAGCAAAAGACAGAGTTTCCGAGTTTTGGAATATAATTCGGAATTTTAGTATACGATACTACTGAAGTATTGTCTCGGCGTTTGCAGTGTGGAGGTGGCATGATGGGTAGCATATTCCACTAGCATCCATGAGACCTCGGTTTGAACTCCAAAGCACATTGTTTTTAATCTAATGATTAGTTTTTAACTACATTTTTAATTTTTTTAAGTACAGTGCAACTTTGACAATCCGGACACATATAGTTTTAGGCTCGGTCGGATTATCGAGTTGTCCAGACTATAGTATGCGAAAATTTTTGAAATAATCTAAGTGAATTTAAACATGAATTTACTCTTTTGTTGCATATATATTTATTCAAAAACAAAAATAATATTAAATAGAATCCATATTTTTATTAAGTATGTTAATATGAACAGACATACTATGATTTATTAAAAAACGAAGTTATTTTGTGCTGACTAACTTTGTTAAGGTGGTTGATTTTGGCTTTTTCTTCTAGCCTCTTCAACAAGAGAATATCCTGCTTATCCAAACTATTTTCCTCAGCCCACTGAATGCAAATTGCAAATGATTTCTTCGCAACTGCATTAGAGATCTTTGTTTTGCCATCCATTACTACAAAGTCGTCTTCAGAGTCTGTAAGCAGCACTGACGACTTATTTGGTATAGCGTGTTGTATTATTTCTTCATCTGAAAAATCCAGTGAACTTTCATTCGCACCAGTTACCCAATCATTGATACCTTCTTCAGTGATGTCATTACTGAAATTCATCGCTCCAATCATATTTTGGATGGATTTTATATCAGCATACATGTTATCAGACTGCAGTTCATGGCGCAAAACCTGAAGCGGTATCATATCTTCATCATCCCAACACGATGCAGGTCTTGGCCACAATGCAGACCAGCTTTTCTGAATATTTTTTTCACTAATGCCTTGCCATTTTTGAACCAGTCGAAGAAAAGTGACGTTGACATCCTTCCTTTATTAGTTTCTTTATATACCACTGGAATCTTACAATCTTTAAAGGCCCTCGCATTAGCAGATTTGCCAATAACTAAAAGAGGAAGTTTATGTCTTCCTGCAGCATTTGAGCATTGCATAAACGTCACACGATCTTTGAAAATTTTTCTCCCTGGGGCTGATTTTTCCTTTGCATGCACCCATGTGTTACCAGGCATCACTCTCCAGAAAGCAGCAGATTCGTCTGCATTGTAAACTTGCTCTTCAGTCAAATCTCTTCACTCAAACTTTCTTTTAAAAGGCTCTACGGCGCTTTCATCGCTGGAAACTTTTTCACGACAAATTTTTAGATAGCGAATACCATGCCGTAACTTAAATGTATCTTTTTTTTTATTTATTTTTTTTATTTGTACTATCATCATTACAATTTTAAAATTAGTTTTTAGATTTACATAGTTTGAGATTTTACTAAAAGTATTGCAACAATTATTATCTTATTTTGTTAGGGTATAAGTCATTAAAGAAATTTGTCACAGTTTTAGGCGAAAAAGATAGTAAAAAACCTATGTTAAGTGTTAAGAAATAATGTAATTAATAACTTCTTTCATCTTCATAGTGAAGATTTAGAAGATAGTCTTATCTATAAATTTCTTATTAAATCAGAATTGAAGTATCTGTTTCGATCTTCAAAGCTTCTATTTAGATTATATGCGACCATACTAAAAGAGTCTTCGTTGTAATTTCTATGCAGATGGAATGTTGAATAGCTTATTGGTAAATTGTAAATTATCCAGACTTGGCACCCGTATTTCATAATAGGTCTTACACACATTTTGTATAATAACATTTTGTTTTTGACGTTCAACTTTGATTTTCTGTTTAGCAATGGGTAAAGATTTCGCATGTTTTGAAGATGTGTTCCTTAAATGTCAATTTTTTATCAAGTATTATACCCAGATATTTGATACTGTTTTTAAGTGGAATCTCTGCCCCTCTTATGTTTAGAGTGAAAGTAGGAATTCTCTTAGGCGATTTATTAAATGGGAAAATTATAGCTTGTGTTTTATCCTCATTGATTTTTATTTTCCATTTTAAGAAGTACTTTTCTGCATGTATAAGGCATTTTTTCATATTTTTAATTATTGCATTTGATAGCTTTCTACTTGTTATAATTGAGGTATCATCAGCGTATAGTGCAGTATTGTGTTCTTTCATGACTTTGAAATCTGTTGTATACAAAGAGTATAAAATAGGAGACAAGATGGATCCTTGAGGTACCCCAGCAGGGATGGGCCTTTGCGTGGATTTTCCATTATTCACGGTAACCACCATTGTTCTGTTTGTCAAGAAACTTTTTACTAGTTTTTGGAGGTAAATAGGAAAATTCATCGTTTTAAATTTGTATACTAGACCGTCATGCCATACCGTATCAAATGCTTTTTCTACATCCATAACCACTATTCCAGTACTTTTTCTGTTCCTTTTATTATTTTCGATGAAGTTTGTAATTCTTTTTACTCGATGTACAGTTGAGTGATCTTTTCTGAAACCAAACTGGTCTTTCTTCAATAAATTGTTAGACTCTGTAAATTCTTCTACCCTTTGTAAATTATTTTTTCGAAGATTTTGTCAAGGCAAGTTAGCATACTAATCGGCCGGTAACTTTTAGGCGATTTTATTTCCTTCCCTGGTTTTAAAATTGGTATTACATTTGCCTTTTTAAAAAGATCGGGAAAGTATCCATTTCAAATGTATCTAACCAGCCAGAACTCTTCCGACTGCTTCAAAACCAGGCTGAGCTCAACGAGTTATATAAAAACTTCAGTTGGAAACTCTGTTTTCTTGACAATGATGTCGATGCTGCGGCAGAAATGGTGGAAAATATTACTTTAACGGGAATGAAAATATTTATTCCCACGAAAGTAATTTTGATTAAATCATCTAATAAGTGCTGGTTTAATCAGACATGCAAAGAAGCTGTCAGATCCAAAGAGGAAGCTTTCAATAATTGGACTGTGGATAAAAATCCAATTACTGACGAGCTGCGCAAAAAAACAAGATCAAATTGTGCCAAAGTACTACGACGCGCTGAGTTTCTATACGAACAACGTCTTCGTGCTAAAATTCTTTCTTCTCACAGGGTACGTAAGAGCTTTTGGTCATTTGTTAAGAGAGTAAAGAATAGCAGTTCCTCTTCAATTCCAACTCTTATTAAAGATGATCTTATATTTACTGACCCGGTTGATAAGGCTAACCTCTTGCCTGAAATTTTTGCAAATAACTCTTCTTTGCCGGATAGCAATCAACCACTCCCCGTGATTGACAACATATCCAGCTCAATGGCTCATATATTTTTTCGAACACGTGGGGTTACATCCATAACCACTATTCCAGTACTTTTTCTGTTCCTTTAATTATTTTCGATGAAGTTTGTAATTCTTTTTACTCGATGTACAGTTGAGTGATCTTTTCTGAAACCAAACTGGTCTTTCTTCAATAAATTGTTAGACTCTGTAAATTCTTCTACCCTTTGTAAAATACTTTTTTCGAAGATTTTGTCAAGACAAGTTAGCATACTAATCGGCCGGTAACTTTTAGGCGATTTTATTTCCTTCCCTGGTTTTAAAATTGGTATTACATTGCCTTTTTAAAAAGATCGGGAAAGTATCCATTTCAAATGTATCTAACCAGCCAGAACTCTTCCGACTGCTTCAAAACCAGGCTGAGCTCAACGAGTTATATAAAAACTTCAATTGGAAACTCTGTTTTCTTGACAATGATGTCGATGCTGCGGCAGAAATGGTGGAAAATATTATTTTAACGGGAATGAAAATATTTATTCCCACGAAAACAATTTTGATTAAATCATCTAATAAGTGCTGGTTTAATCAGACATGCAAAGAAGCTGTCAGATCCAAAGAGGAAGCTTTCAATAATTGGACTGTGGATAAAAATACAATTACTGACGAGCTGCGCAAAAAAACAAGATCAAATTGTGCCAAAGTACTATGACGCGCTGAGTTTCTATACGAACAACGTTTTCGTGCTAAAATTCTTTCTTCTCACAGGGTACGTAAGAGCTTTTGGTCATTTGTTAAGAGAGTAAAGAATAGCAGTTCCTCTTCAATTCCAACTCTTATTAAAGATGATCATATATTTACTGACCCGGTTGATAAGGCTAACCTCTTGGCTGAAATTTTTGCAAATAACTCTTCTTTCCCGGATAGCAATCAACCACTCCCCGTGATTGACAACATATCCAGCGCAATGGCTCAGATATTTTTTCGAACACGTGGGGTTAAAAGGGTTCTCCCAGAGCTCGACGCAAATAAATCCCCGGGCCCGGATGGAATACCAGCACTTGTTCTCAAAAAGTGCTCTTCGACGCTTGCTCGTCCATTGCGCAATCTTTTTAATCACTCATACCGTGCGGGTATATTTCCTTCGCGTTGGAAAGTTGCCAATGTTCAGCCTATCCCGAAAAAGGGTGAGGCTAGTAACCCCAAAAACTACCGGTCAATTGCAATATGCTCTACACTCTCTAAAGTGATGGAGACCATGGTAAATTACCATCTAGTCAATTATCTGGAACTTAACAGTCTACTAAGTGATCGACAGTATTGCTTCCGCAGAAACCGTTCTACTGGTGATCTGATGGCGTTCCTCTCTGAACAGTGCAGTCGCTCTATTCATAGACTGGGAGAGAGTAAAATAGTGGCTCTGGATATATCCAAAGCTTTTGATAGAGTTTGGCACGATACACTCGTGTCCAAGGTTAATGCTTTTGGTTTAGGTACTAACTTCTCTCGATGTGTATCGAATTTTCTCAGGGATCGCACTATACGTGTTGTCATAGATGGGATCTCTTCTGACGAATATAGGATTAATGCGGGGGTACCACAAGGTTCTGTCCTCTCTCCTACTCTTTTTCTTATTTATATTGACGACCTCTTGAGTCTTACTTCGAGTCCAATGTACTAATTTGCGGATGACAGTAGTAATTTGCATGAGAGGATACGGATGATGAATGACTCATTCAACCAGGACATTCGCCTGGTAACTGAGTGGGGTAGGTCGAATCGGGTCGAATTTAATGAGCGTAAGACCCAGTGCTGCATATTATCGTACAAGCGCACGAATGACATGTCCCTGTCACCTATTTCTATGAATGGTGTGGACATTGAGGAATCAGATGCTCTCGAAGTTCTTGGCATGAAAATACAGTGTGATATTCGGTGGAATGATCACGTATTTAACATGTCCAAAGAAGCTTTCAAGTGCTTAGGTTTTCTAAAGCGGTGTAAGAAATCTTTCACCTCATCTGATCTCCCCAATATATACATTTCACATATTAGGCCGAAAATGGAATACAACTCTCATATTTGGGCTGGTGCCCCTAGGTCCACATTGGAGCTTCTGGACCGCGTACAACGGAGAGCGATGATGCTTATAGGAGATAGCAGGGTAACCAACTCTGTTACTTCCTTAGAGCATCGTCGAAACGTGAGTTGCGTATCACTATTGTTTCGGTATTTTCACGGTAAGTGTTCATATGAGATACACGCCTCTATTCCGGAGGTAAGAGTATTTAATCGCTCAACGCGCTTTTCCAGTAGTTCACATCCATTTGTTATTTCTTGGCCTGTGGATAGAACTACTCACTACAGGAATAATTCGTTATTTAGCCGTACAATTCGTATGTGGAATAAACTTCCGGCGGGTGTATTCCCTAATTCGTTCAATATCGAGAGTTTCAAATCAAACATTAACAAACATTATACCCTTTTTCCTCCCACCTCTATCCCTACTTCTTAAGTCCAATACAATGAACGGCATTTATAGGGGGCCAGTATTGGTCAACGTGGAAAAAAAGGTTTAATACCTTATTTTGGTTCAAATGTTACCGGGTCCATTATATGTATTCGAAATAAATTGTTTTATTATCTCCTTATTTTTTTTAATGTCGCAAATCGTTGATTTTTGAACGAAGAATATTTCGGTAACCTGCATAATAGTTTTTCCCTCATTAAGACTTTGTTAAATATCACACTTTTCCTTTAAAGTTAGTGTTTTATGTTTTCGTTTATTATTTAAAAACATGGCACTTGGTACGAAATACGCTTACGAAGGAAACAACCGAAACTGAAGTAATGACAGTGCAAAATACGTATCAAAGTGCGAATAACAAAGCATGCGGGGTACGAAATTAGACAACCACGCTTATGAGGGACAGTCCCGAAACTAAAGTAATGACAGTGCAAAATATGAATCAAAGTGCGAATAACAAATCATGGGAGGTAGAAACAGTATAACAGTTGTACTTAATTTTTGTTCTTGCGTAAAAAAACATTGTCCGGATTGTAGAGGTAAAAATTTTAAATTGTCCGAAATGTAAAAGCGGCCGAATTATTGGAGTGACCGGATTGGCTCATGTCCGGACTATCGAAGTTGCATTGTATTTGTAAATGAGTTATTTTATGAAAAATACTATAGTAAGTTAAAAAATAAAATATTTAAAATATGACAAATTCAGAAGCAAATACATTCGGACACATTTTTTACTTTGCAACTCCTATAGTGGATTGTCGAGAAATATGTCGCTCTATGTAAAGCTTTACACATTCGTATGTCGCCAATAATGAAACGAAATATCGGGAAAAAAACAAATGAAAACACCAGGGACACTAAAAAAATTATTAAATTGTGTTAACTGAAAAAATCATTGTGATGGAAATTTGCTAGAAATATTTAAAATAGGTCACACCACTTGTTACTACTCTATCATTCCAATTATGCAATAAACTTTTACTTTCTAATTTTTATGAAAAAGTCCCAACAAAACGGAATAAGTGTTATTTTGGGAGGGATATACTTAACTATTTTTAACATTACTGCATAAAAATACTAATTTTTGAGTTTTATAATGTCACTCGCAAAATAACATTTATTTCCTGGTTATTTATCAAAATAATTTAAAAAAATCACAACTGTTATTACCTCTGCCAAAAACGAGAGTAATATATTTAAAAAACTAAAAAAAGGTATCTGTGGTTGGATTCGAACTCCAGACCAACGTTCAATATAAATATCGCTGTCGTTGTAGGTTCAAAGCCCAGCTGGGGCACATTAATTTCTTTTTTTATTTGTTTTCCGTTTTTTTTAATTTTTATTTTTATATATTACAGTTTTTTTAGTTTTAACAAAATCAACAAAACGTAAAATTGGCATACCCAACGTATATTTCATGATTTCTTTCCATTACATATGTTGTAGAATGGGTTAAGAAATAGGTTATTATTATTTTCGTTGACAACGCAGAGATTTCCATATCACAACACTCGTGGTGAATTTTATCAAAATCGTGGCAACCATATTTCTAATAATCGATTCGATTGGCAACGCAGATATTGGAGTATCTTAACATTTGGGTGGAATAATGGTAACACACTGTCAATGGTTAGCCATCTATTATTTAAAATTAGCAACTGACATATGATACCTTATTATATGTACACTCTTTGAACCAGACCAGAATATTGCCTCCATTTTGTGGATGCCATACATGTTGGGGTTTGATACAAAAGTTCCTTCTTATGCTGTGTAATAATTGGATTTGAAAGTAAAGAGAAGTTTTCTTCAAAAAGTCCCGAGTGTTTCAACCAAAAAAATCAATTAGAAGCGCAGCTCAAACGCCTTCTATTGCTTCTGGAAATAAGCTTCCTGTTGCAAGAGGAACATATTTGATCCTATGATGGTGAATGGGGATATGGTTATTGGTCTTAGGTCGTCTGGGTTTAAGCTGCTCAAAATACAGATAATGGACGACATAGAGCATGAATACTTGCCAGCAGCAGCCTTAAAACTTATTTTCACCCTAATTCGGAAGCGAAGAGGTAGTAGTGGAAGATGCGTAGCCCTATTGGCGCCACTCGGTGCCTTAAAATTACTGGTTGTGGTCCCGACTAATTACGTACCGCCAACAAAATCTGCACAGAACCCCGCCAACAAAACAGACGATTGAACTTGTTGAACTATCACTACTAATGCAGATGAACTATCACTACTAATGCAAATGATGCAAGAAACAATGAAGGAGACAATGGATGAAAAAATGTGTAAACAAAAGCGGATATTGAAGAGTTAAAATATAACATATCTGATATTGATTCGAAATTTGAAGAACTCAAAAAGGAAAATGAATCGATGAAAATGATCGCCTACAATTAAAACGTATTGTGGAACAATCATCGCACAAGAATTAAAAATAATAATAATATTTCTTAACCCATTCTACAACATATGTAATGGAAACAAGTCATGAAATATACGTTAGGTATGCCCATTTTACTTTTTGTTGATTTTGTTAAAACTAAAAAAACAGTAATATATATAAATAAAAATTAAAAAAACCGAAAAGCAAATAAAAAAATGAATTAAGAAATTAATTTGCCCCAGCTGGGCAGTTATATTTATATTGAATGTTGGTCTGGAGTTCGAATCCAACCACAGCCACATTTTTTGTAATTTTTTAATATATTTTTGGCAGATAAAATAACAGTTGTGATTTTTATTTTAAAAACTAGTTTGATAAATACCCAGAAAATAAATTTTATTTTGTGGGTGACATTATAAATCTCAAAAATTATTATTTTTTCTGGAGTCATGTGAAAAAACATCCCAAAATAACACTTATTTCTTGATATTTATTCCGTTTTTTTTGAATTTTTTCAAATAAAAGTGAAAAATTACAATTATTTACTTCTTTAAATGAAACTCGGAAATAAAAATCTAACCAAGTTATTCGATTAATCGATTATTGGTATACAATAAAAAAAAAGAACACAGTGTTCAAACATTGTAATAGGCACATTTATTAAAACAAAACAATAGCAACTGTTCGCGCAGAAACTCTTTATTTTTATTAATTTGTTTTCAAATAAAACACAAACTTTTTTAGGTTTAATATTCCAGCTGTAATGTTTCGTTTCTTTTCAACAACTGATTTTACAATATTTGTAATTGTCGCGGGCCACCAAATCCATCAACATAGACCGACAGTTAATGTGAATAGAGAATCCAAAAGAAAGAGCAACAACAATACAACGGATGAGTGATCGAACTGAAGCAAATGACTTCGTCAGCGCTGTTGTTGTTGGTATATTCTTTTGCATCGATAATGTAAACAACAAGCAACAACATACATACATACGGTACAAAACATAATGACCAAAACCAGTATGTATGTTGTTGTTGCGACAAAATTATTAGAAAAGAATATTAGGGTGGCCCGAAATTTCAATATTTTACAAATTTAACAAAATCAAAAAAATACAAATTAATTTTATGATCGATGTAGGGCGATCTCACCCAACATGCTCCCCCCGTTGAAAGGCCACACTTTCAAGCAACAATTCAGGAGGGTGAGGGAGCTGATATAGGTGTTGGATGACGAAAGAGCCACATTATAATTTTAATATATTTGAAGTTCGAGCCAAAAACTATTGTGGGGTTTGGTGACGTCATCATAGCCAACAACGCGAGAGTGAGTACAGCACCTTTAAAGATAGCGGCTGGAGTAAATGTTGGGGGAATATGTCTCCAACAGACACTTCTGCATTCGTCTACAAGATTTGAGAAACCGAATTTCGACGAGTCTATTCGAAGTTGAAGAATATAGTTTTGGCCATCGCGGACAAGTTCTTGAGTTGGTCCGAAAATAGAGCAATGGGTTGAATTTCAAATGGAGCCACTTTCTCCATAGCAAAACGGTAGCGCAGATTTCGCAGCGAGTTAATGACTGTGCTTTAAGTTGGTATATTTTCGATGTTGCGAAAAATTGAGTTGAGTTGAGCGTTCCTTCGACAGTGAGACTGTAGTATGGACTGCTTTTTCGAGAAGTGACAGTTAATCGATACATATATGACAAAACTTCTATAAGATGTGTCCAAAATGATTTGGTCTTCTGGACTTGAGTGAGTATTTCGATGGTACAGTCCTCTCGTTGTAGGTCGGAACCACGGGAAACCATCGAGCAACAATTTTCTGCAATGAGACACAAAATACGAAACGACAACAGACAAGCAGCATCCAAGTCATATATTATAATATTCAAGTACTGTACCTCAAATTCCTTTTTCCTGGTCCTCCACCAAACGAGTTCATCTTTTGTGATATTTTCACCGACACGAAATTGTTGATAAATTGTTGAACATTCAGATGTGGATTTGAGATAGCGACGATTTGTGATGTAGTTTGAACCACGAAGAGACTGCTTGGAGTGTAACATAAGTTGTAGTAAAGTGTTCCATTCTCGTTGCCTCATTGCATACAACGTTTCTAAAGGCAATTTGAATGGGATTTTATTGCCAATAACGAAACAACTTTTCTGACGAAGTGTGATTCGAATTTTTGACCATTGTGCGACGTTTCGAGGGCGTTAGAGGTTTCTTCTATTTTGAGGGAATTGTTCAAAGTTGAATCAATTGAGTTGTGTGTTAATTTGGATGTCCCACTGACAATCCAATCGAATGCTGTATTGGTCAGGCAAAGTGTGCCATCTCCCAGTGAGATACGACCATCGAGCAACAAATCGAAAAATACTTCAGTACCGAGAAGCATGTCAAAAAGTTGTGATTTGTTATACCATGGATCAACCAGTTTTCTAATTCGAGGTTTTATCCAGTTCGATGTTTTGATGTACTCAACAGGTTGTTGAGCCGAAATCGTCTTCGCCAAATAAAAAAGGAAGACCACTGGAACGAACTAATACGAGATTTTATTGTGGTGTTGACAAAAAACTTGTTGTTTCGGGCTTCAACGATACCCAAAACTTCTGTCTGTTGGATTTATCGCTGTCTTGGACGAGCGAGCAACTAACGAAACAGGATTGCTGTGATTCTCCGACGATGATTGAGAGTGATGCGATGTTGAAGGCACAAGTTGCTTAGGGCCACTAAAAATGTGCAAGAGTGTATGGTGAGGAGACTGGCAAACTGTACAGCAATATTGCGATGTGAATTCCGAAACGTGATGACCATTGCGAAGGCAGTTTATGCACAGTTCAATACGCTTAACGAAATTAAAGCGTTCAACAAGAACAAGCGACGAAAACGACGAACAAGCTGATATATTGTGCTCCGATGAGCAACAATACGAACAAATTGAGTTTGAGATTGCAAATGTATCAAAACTGCGATTAACATTTGAGTTTGAGCATGCTAGACGACCCGAATTTGAATCACTAACTATCGAAGCGTTAAGAAAACTGTGGTTCATCGAAAAGGAGCCACGAATTTTCTTTAGCAAAACCAATATTTTTGCCCTTACGGCAATAAAAATTTCCTCCAAATCGCTTCTGGCATTGTTTTTCAATTTGTCCTTGGATGTGAGACAATTCATCGAAATATGCCTCCAGGACTTGTAAACGGCATTCCAAAATAATGGGATCGAAATTATCGCCATCTTTTTCCACTTTCTTTTGAATATTAGAGATGTTTCTCTTCATGGAAGTACGCTGTTGCTTGAGCCAAAACAATTCTGAGCATCTTGCGTTTACTTCCCCTTTGACTTCATCAGTACCGGCTTTGCTCATATTGACAACAATATAAGGAAGACACTTCCACAAAACCACAGAGTGCAAGTAGCGTACCTCTATGTTAAGCGCCAAAATACTGTGTTATGTACACTTTCCAATATCTATGGGCGACAAAATTTTGTTTCCCGTAGCGGTACTTTACAAAAATATATCCATTTATGTTTGTGTGACACAATTCCAGGCTATCAATTAACGGCTTCAAATCAACTACAAATAAATCACGAAGAGCCACTAAACTACGAAATTCGATATGTGTTTCTGCTAAAGAAATCATACAAAAAAATTATTCTTTTCAAAAATAATCTTTTCACGGAGGCACAGCAATTTAGGTTGATGCACGAAGATCAAAATATGTTGTTCCAGCAGCAAATTGATTGGTGCATCTATGAGTAACTCCAACGACGAAAACCAATCACCGTACAATTTGCAGCTTCAAAATTGGTACATTCTTCGCACAATGGTTTTATTATTTTTTTTTATTTTATTTTATAAAACGCAACTAAATTTACTGGCCGTCCTGTCACGGTCGCCAAAATGTTCGCGCAGAAACTCTTTATTTTTATTAATTTGTTTTCAAATAAAACACAAACTTTTTTAGGTTTAATATTCCAGCTGTAATGTTTCGTTTCTTTTCAACAACTGATTTTACAATATTTGTAATTGTCGCGGGCCACCAAATCCATCAACATAGACCGACAGTTAATGTGAATAGAGAATCCAAAAGAAAGAGCAACAACAATACAACGGCTGAGTGATCGAACTGAAGCAAATGACTTCGTCAGCGCTGTTGTTGTTGGTATATTCTTTTGCATCGATAATGTAAACAACAAGCAACAACATACATACATACGGTACAAAACATAATGACCAAAACCAGTATGTATGTTGTTGTTGCGACAAAATTATTAGAAAAGAATATTAGCAACCAACAGCAACTTCATTATAAAGTATATGTAGGTACAATTCACAAATCGTAGTTGCAGCAACATGAAGATTAGTGACTTTTGGTACCAAGCCAAAATTTACACCCAATTGAATGAACCAATTTTGAGACAATTTTTTTTAATGTATGTCTATGAGCCAAAGCACTGTGCGACGCTTTCTCTCACCAAACTATCAAATCTGTTAGAAATGTGTGTAAAGTTATGAAATTTGTTCGCAAATCGTTGTCACATTGTAGGAGTGTTTAAAAACGGACGGCTTGCCATAAATACATACTTATATTTTATTAATCGCACTGATTTGTTCGAGTTATCAAAAATTTAATTATTAAAATGTTCGGTTAATTGTATAGCACGATTAATCGAATAATGATTAATTTAACGGTTACTAGGGTAAAAGAGAAGTTTTCTTCAAAAATTCACGAGTGTTTCAACCAAAAAAATCAATTAGAATCTATTGCTTCTGGAAATTAAGCTTCCTGTTGCAAGAGGAACATATCTGATTCTATGATGGTGAATGTGGATATGGTTATTGGTCTTAGGTCGTTTGGGTTTAAGCTGCTCAAAATACAGGTAATGGAAGACATAGAGCATGAATAATTGCCAGCAGCAGCCTTAATTCTTATTTTCACCCTAATTCAGTAGCGAAGAGGTAGTAGCGGAAGATGCGTAGCTCTGTTGGCGCCACTCGGTGCCTTAAAATTACTGGCGAAACCGGCGAAAGAAAAGACATGATAGTGTGCATCGATGGTACTGACTAGGGTTTTTGATTAATCGTTAATCGTAAATTTCAATCTGACAATTAACCGAACAAAACGCAGTCAAATTATTCGATTAATCGATTATTCGAATAAAATAAAAAAAAAAAAACAGTTAGGGTGTTCACGAAGGACTGCTTATCAGCTCATGTGCTTATCTCGCCAACAACAAAATACATTGAAATAAAATAAGCAACTTTGAGCAACCTGTGCCTTTGGCAAAAGCTTATCAGCTTATTTTTAGTGTTGGAAAATACCAAAAATTTAACTTGCTGACAACACTAAAAACACGAAGTTTTAGCAAATGGCATCTCAAATTTTCTTTATTAAAAAAAACAATCAAAATGAGCGCAAGTCGGGGGGTCGGGGAAACCTATGTGTACAAACGCAAAACCATAAATATTTGCATCGTATACATTTCTGCCTACTTACCTTTAATGAATTCAATTTCCAAAGTACTCATATTGACTCTGAAGTCCATAATTTGTTGTTTAATGCTCTGCTTAGGCATTTTACAAGAATTTCAATTGTACATTGATGGTTTTGATTTCATTTATCGAACAGCTGATTGAAAAAAATAAGCAGATAACTAACATGGAAGGGTGTTCACGTAGCCCAGAGCTTATTTTTCATCTTTTCAGCACATAAGCTGATAAGCAGCCCTGCGTGAACAACCTAAGTGTTCAAACATTGTACTAAAACGTAACAAAAGTAACTTCATTATTAAGTATAAAATATATGTATGTACAATTCACAAACCGTAGTTGCAGCAACATGAAGATTAGTGACTTTTGGTACCAAGCTAAAATTAAAAAAATTGAAATTTCATTACCCGGGAAAGCGGGAAATATAAATAAATTTCCCGGGATTCCAGGAATTCCCGATTGAAATGTGAGTCCTTAATTTTCTAACTTTTTTTGAATTTTGTATGTCAATTTTGTACCACAAAAGGGGAAAAACAGTACAAAAGTCATAAATAACGTAGTTTTATGTTTATGTTATGCATTTAATACTGATGGGGATGTACTTCAATTTAAAATTTGGCAGCCTAATTTCTGTGAAATTTACCTAACATTCGCTCCAACCATATGTAATTATTGAAAAGCACTCGGTTGTGTTGAACTGTTTATAACAAAAAACATAAGCAGCTGATCTCTTTCTCGCAACTGTTGCCATACCAACACATATAAATACTGCTTAAAGCCGTTGCCATACTCACGTAATAATATTAGTACAGAGCATTGCCAGAACCGACATTTTAATTACTCTCTATTGGTTGTGGTCCCGACTAATTACGTACCGCCAACAAAATATGCACCGAATGCCGTCGAAAGATACACCTAATCCCCAACAAAAAAGACGATTAGTGGAAACTTCGCCACAGTAAGAAATTCCAGATACCTCAAATAATTTTGTGGGAAATGTTGAACTATCACTACTAATGAAGATGATGCAACAAACGATGAAGGAGACAATGGATGAAAAAATGTGTCAACAAAAGCGGATATTGAAGAGTTATAAAATAACATATCTGATATTGATTCGAGATTTGAAGAACTCAAAAAGGAAAATGAATCGATGAAAGCAGAAATTGACCAATTGAAAGCAGAGTTAAATAAGGATCGCCTACAATTAAAACGTATTGTGGAACAATCCAAACGTAAAAATGTACAATTCAGAGGAATTGAACAACAGGGTTCCCCAAAACATTCCGTGGAACAGGTATGCAAAAATATATTAAAAGTAAACTATGTGAAAATCACCGCAGCAAGAATTCTATTCACTGCAAATGATAAAATCGGTGTTGTGGCGGAAATGCAAAATGAGGAAATGGCTAAAGCATTTTCAAAAAAGCAAGAAATTTGGCTGATACTAGAATAAAAGTAGAGAAAGATTTATGTGAGGATAGGCAACAACACAGAAAAATTATGATGGTACATAAATGGCAAATCCTTTCTTTTGATAAAACACAAAAAATACTTGTGAAAAATGATCGTTTACTGATGTGCGGGAGAAACAAAGCGGAAACTATGCTCAAAGAGATTTACGGAGAAAATTACAATAATCTAAACATTAATTATAACTATTTACTAAATAAAATGAACCAAAAAACTTAATCTAGGCAATATATGTAAAAGTAAACCCGAAATTGAAGACCACTATTTAAATATTTTATCCTATAATATACACGGCCTCGAAAATAAATTACACAGTGCAACACGAAAAAAATAACCATATACGGACACCACTACGTCATAAAAGACTAAAAAAAAAAGACCCGTGTCTCCCAATTTTTCCCAAAGTCATGCACTTTTTTTTATGGGCCGCCAAAGATTTGGGGCCTCGGTATCATTTTCGTAAAAATGTGATCATTTTCTCAGGCTCATATCTTGCAAACCGTTCAGAATTTCGATTTACTCTCTGAGGCAAAGTTGTAGCTCTTGTCATAAAAAAATTGCGAACATATAAAATCAAAAAAACTTCACCTTCCAGATCAAAATCGCAAAAAACTTAAAAAAATTCGATTTTTTTTACCTTTTTTCCCGTGTTCAGGTCCATAGGTAGCAAACCGTTCAAAATTCAAGGAAACAATCAACTACAAAAATTTACCTAAGATCTCAATAAACAAATTTCTAGAACATATAAACTTCCTAGAGATGATTCTTAACACTGTTTAGGTAGCACGCAAAAGTGAAAAATTTGCCGAAAATTTTTTAATTTCATTTTTTTTTACCTTTTTCTCCTGTTCAGGTCCATAGGTAGCAAAAAATGAAATATGCCTGGCCAGAACCATGTGTTTGTCCAAGGGTTAACACCGTTTAGGTAGCGCTAAGGTATCACGCGATCATGCACCGACAGCAGCAGCACAGGCAATGCAGTAAGCTCAGCACACGCAACAAGGGACGCAGCACACAATATAAAAGCGACACGACGCTCACATCGAGGCATTACACAGCGCGACGTCAACGAGAGCTCAGCGGTGAAAGTTATAAAGTGAAAGTAAAAAAAGTGAAAGTGCTACAGTATAATTCGCACACAACATTGGCAACTGACAATTTCAATTAGATTCCTGCATGAATGGACTCTGTTTAAGAATACACTCATTTGCTCGCTGTTCGGTACGAGCGGCCTGAAACGTGTAAACAATAGAACGAAACGAGATATGCCTCTGTTCTGTTCGAATGAATGTTGTTTGGGACTGTCCTCTGTTAACCACTCTCTTCGTCTCAATTCTGTTACGATAACACAATATTGCACTTAATAAATATTCGAGACTGTAAATAACATTCGAGTGCATAAGAGAGTCTCGAATCACATAACGGGTAATTATTGTCTCGTTTGTCTTTTTGCTTTGTTTTCTTATTAATGAAAATATCAACAGCGTTTAGCGAGGTAGCCAGAATTTGTGTTTTCAAAGTGTAAAGTGTAAAAAAAAGAATAAATAGTGAAAATAAAATATGGACCTTGACGATGTACATAAGTACATTAATATAAAACAAATTATTAAAATATATGAAAATATAATATAATAATAATAATAATATATGAAAATCTTTCGGATTTTTTTTTAAATCAACGCCAAAAATAAACGAAATTTACCATAATTTTTCAAATTTTTAAAAATAGTTGTCTCTTTTTTTCAGACTTTAAGATCCCAAGCTAAATTTCTTTCCGAGTGTGACCTTTTTTGCTGGATTTCACTCTACCCTACTGTACATATGTATTTTTATTTTGCTTTAATTAACTTATAAGATATTCTTATTTTACCCAGAAAATGGATTATGATTTGTATTTCAATATTAATAAATATAGTATGATATACAATAATGTTAAATCGGACACATTTGTTTCATTTGCAACAACTTAAATTTATTTATTTGCCACCCTATGCTATCTTTCAAAGAAATCAAAGCTTTAAATAATGCCAAAAACTCAACCCCATCGAAATATTTTTTTTAATTGTCTCACGACCACATCTCATTACTCGAGTAGTTGTGCTCGTCTCTAGAGACCTTTTACTCGATCAACTTACAACTCGTTCATACCCAAACTCGCTCATCACGGTTCCATTCTGTTTCGTTCCCCACGCTACTTGCTAAGAGGAATGCTTGTGGGTGCCGAACTCTTATCGTTAGATTGAGTATATTTACGCATTCGTAAACAAATGAATGTGGTCGAGTGTGTGAAAATGTAGGCTCATGCAGGAGTCTAATTTCAATATGCAGTGTGAAAATATTGATTTATTTTGCTACGTTTGCGGTCATCAAACCAGAAAAAAACATCTACAAGATTTCAGAAGGAAAAGAATCTTTTAACTAGTGAATTCAAAAGAGCATATACATTGTTTTTCGACGAAGTGGACTTGACCGGAGAAAATTACACACCTAATACAGTGTGTCGCCAATGTTATAACAATCTCATGGCATGGTTGAGTGGAGGCAGAGGTACTATGAAGTATTGTAAGCCGGTAAACTGGATTAATCGCCCAGGTGATCATGATGCAACCAGTTGCTATGCATGCGTAAATTACACATGTCGTCTAAATCGACATTCTGAGAAGAACAAAATTTATAAAGCATCGATGACATTAAAGCTGCATTTTCTTCATTTTCATTTTGACGATTTTATCAAACAACTCCCTACCGAATCCGATGAGCAAGGAGAACGGTTTCACCAAACCACAATGCCCATGGAAAAACGGTACAAAGGCAAAAACCTCGACGCATTGCTTGCAGAGGTATGTTGGTGGAGTCACAAGATCACCCTGTATGATGTTAATGAAGTATTTGAAGAAGAAAGAGCTGATGATGGAGGGCAGTCTGGAAGCAACGTGCCTGTGGACACCATAATTGCTGAATCAGAGTCAGATTCGGACGACGATTTGGATCCACAACTTAAGAGAGCGCGATTTGCAAGTCCAGGGCCATCAACATTATAAACATAATACGAATCTTTACCTATTTGCGTGAGTTTGATATCATTGCTCTACTAGAAACACATGTATGACTTTACCACTCAGTTCTCTTATACCTTCAATGTTATCCAAATGAAACACTTGTTATTTATAAACAATCTCCTTAAAGAGTTACGCTCATTGCTGATTAACTGACTCTGTCACACTTTTTTGTCACACTTTTTGAATACTTATATATACACAAAAAAACGAAAAAAACACGAAAAAAACCGAAAAAAACGGGAAAAAACGAAAAAAACAAAAAAAAAAACGAAAAAACCAAAAAAAAACGAAAAAAAAAACCAAACAAAAAACGAAAAAAACAACAAATTTCATAGATTGTTGTGCCACTCTTAGTTGGAAGATCCAATTGAGCTGCTTATTCTCTGTGCATGAATACATACATATAAGGTAAAACAACAACTATGTCTCTCTCATCTTACAGAATTACCTTTTATTACAAATCGATTAAAATTAAAGCATGTTTCGACGGGCGCCATAGGCGCGTTCCAATCCACTAGTAACAAAATAATAGTTTATTTAAATGATTTCAGTTTTAGTTTGATTAAAATAAAGATTACAACTTTAGAATGTGATTATTAAATTATATAAGGCCACTCAGTCACTTGTGCGCCTACAACTTCAACGACTTTACTCCTTGGCGTCTATAAATCAACGCTCTCGTTTTTCTGTCTGGTGCACGTCAAAAGCTATTCGATTTCGTCTATTCTCTTTTTAAACGTCGTTTTTCCGATATGTCCACTCATCCGCTCCAGAATTTTCCATATGAAAACTGAATTTTTTCACTACAGATACGCCCACTCTGAAATCGAATCTAAAAAAAGTGGGGACAGGGTTGGATACCGGGGCTCCCAGACTACTTATGGTATCCCCATGATTGATGCCACCCTAGCCAAATTTCCGATATGCCCACTCGTCCTCTCCAGAATTTTCCATATGAAATCTGAATTTTCTCCCTACGGATACGCCCACTCTGAAATCGAATCTGAAAAAAGTGGGGACAGGGTTGGATACCGGGGCTCCCAGACTACTCATGGTATCCCCATGATTGATGCCACCCCCGCCGTTTTCCGAATATGCCCACTCAACCACTCCAATATTCACAGCCTTGTGACAATGTCCTAGAATAAAGAATCGTCTGGGTTGCACCATTTCTGGATAGATCAGGGGTTTTTCCATGTCGTGTGCAAATTTTGTTGTGGTTGCTTCAATATTTTCCGGGAAAAGCTAAATTTTCGCAGCAGGTTACAAATTAATTTCAGCCTAACCATTCACAATAAGCAAAATGGTTTGTGTCTTTGCTAGTTATAAACGTTTATAACTTCACTCACTTGCCAAAAACACCAAAAAAAATTGTGCAAAATGCAAAAACATTATGCTAAAATTAAAAAAAGTTAATTTATTATATATTTTGACCCACTGTGTATTATTTAGTACCTACTACAGCGGTTTTAGGCAATATTTTTATTTAGAAATTCGTATAACTTTTATAAACAAAGAAAAAAATATTTTGAAATCAGAGATATGTATTTTTGATTCAAAAAATTCCATAAAAACTTTTCCGGGGCAAGATCAAATTCTATGAAAAAGAAATTTTATAACAAAAGAAAATTTGCATAGCATACATTATTAAAACACTAATGTGAAATTGATTATTATGGTGAATGGTTGGGAATATAGCTATTTCAAGGCCCACCAAAACATATCATCAGCTCCCTTCTCCACAAGTATTTAGGTACATCATCACACATTATAGGAATAAACAAATCTCAACTAAGCGAGAATTGTCTAATCTCCTACTTGTGTGAAAACATCGACAATAATACTTTGCCATAACCATCAATATTCACTACATTTCTTTCCTATGTAGGCTTTCACCGAAGGCATTGCATAGATATTGGTGTTTCAAAGAAAGAAACAACGATCGCCTTGAGATTGGTACAGGGTACCGTCTGCATATGCTTCCATTTTAGGGAGAAGGGAGCTAATGATATGCCTTGGTGGGCCTTGAAATATCTATATTTCCAACCATCCACCATAATATTCAATTTTACATTATTTTTTTAATAATATATTCTATGGGACTTTACTTTTGTTATAAAAGCCTTTTTTTATAGAAATTGATCTTGAACCGGAAAAAATATTAAAGAAAAAAAAAATAAATGGTTTCTCATTACATCCCGTGAAGGGACATGGGAGAACTTCTCCAATCACTGAGCTGTTCGCTTTCCAGTTTTCACTTATTTCAATCAGTTTCAATTATTAAGGAACATACCATCTTAAATATCGAATAATAAAACTATAATGGATTATGGAATGGAAAATAAAAAATCAGCTTGTTAAAAATTTGTGGTTTTGTATAAAGCAAAAGCTCCGATGATTTCTCAGAAGTTTCTTGTGTGTAATTTTAACACCATTTAAATTTTCGTTTTATATTTGTAACTACACTTATTAGTAGTAAGTCCTGAAATTTTAATCTGAGAGGCCCATTCCTTTTAAGAAACCATGCAAAACAAACCTATGGATTGATGATAAAGAGTTTTCAAAAATTTTGTATCTTCTGTTTATTCACGTTTTTGGCATTAATGAAAAGCTAAATTCCATTTTTTGATGCAAGTGTACCTTAAGCTTCAGATTTCTTTGATTATTCTGAAAAACGTATCAGTTTTCTTCTCTTTCAAAAGTACGATACGTTACGATCTCTTTCAAAAGTACGATTGATTGAGAGTGAAACCCTAAGAATAAGTAAAAAAGCTTTTGCTTGCTCTTAATGACTCTACTAACATTATGTAAATAAATATTTACAGGTTATTATAGAACATTCAAAAACTTCATCTTCGTAACATTGTAATACATTTAATTTTTCCAAATAATAAAATTATTAGTTTTTAATTTTTTTTTGCCAAAAAAATTCCGTAATAATTACATCCAAGAGGTTATTGTAAAAATTTTGCACGAAATGTAATGTAAAAGTGTGACATAAGTTGCATAGAAAATAATGTTTCTTAGTGTTAAAGATTTGTTAATGGTTCGGGAGAAATCCGCCTCTAAGGCTGAAAACACAGGATCAGTCAAAACGTTTTTCACCCATGAGGCAAGAAAATGTAATGAACATATTGTTACGAATAAGTACAAGCTTCTGCTTACTGTTAATGACACGGTTAGTGCTGCGCCTGAAAGTATGCATTGTAACAACGTACCAGCTCGCTAAACCAGTAGCATGAATTCACCTCAGTAAAGATAACTCTCCGCCCATCGAGATTGTTCTACAAAGATGAGCAACAACAACAACATCCAGATTCTAGAAGGTTCTTGAATTCGCTAGATATACCTTCATTTGAGTATGGTGAGTTGGTATAAATAGCGGAGGTCTTTGGAGTGGAGAGTTCAGTTTGTGATTAAACCCCGTAAAGTAAGCAACGCGAATTGGTAGTAAAATACAAGACTTGTTAAAGTGTTATAAATAAAGTAAACTGTTGTACTATACATATAAGTAAAATAAAAGGAAGTGAAACCGTTGTAATTATCGTAATTTAGAACTTAGAGCCCCACGTACCCACCCGTGGTCATTTTTTTAATGCACCGGCAGACCGCGTGCTGACGAGTGGTTATTCCTTATTTGACAAGCTGGGACCAAAATTGTTTTACTTGGTTTTATTGATTTTTGGTCATTGGTGTGACTTTGTGATATTTATTTTTGATAAACCAAACCTAGTTTTGTTGTTTTTTCCATGTTTTTTTTTGTGATCACCGGTGGTCACGTTGTCCCAGAATATCAAAATACATATTGGGCCCAAGTGGCCACCAGTGGGCATACTCTAATTTGTATTTTTTTATATTTTTATGTTAGTATCTTTTTATTTTTTTTTATTTTTTATATTATTTTTCATTTCTTTGATTTACAGATTTAATTTAAGATGTCTAGAAAACTTTTAACACGTGAAGACAATGTTGACGAGCTCGAAAAATCAAGTGAAGACGGTGTTACAGGATTTTCAGATGATTCATTTGTTGATAATGACTTTGAGCCAGATGCTGAAAGTTCTGATTCAGAATTTGATGACGGGGATTTCGAGGATAGTGATGAAGACATAGCAATGGACTTGGATGAAGATCCTGAAGAAGTTGTTCCTCCTGCAAACTTGATAAATAGTCGAACATGGGGGCCTATCGGTGGAGATCGATTAATATTTGCCGAGTCTCCTGATGTTACTGCTACGTGAATCCTGATGTTACTGCAGCCTTAAGTGGAAAAACTCCTGTAGATGTTTTCAACTATTTTATATCCGAAGACACGATAAATCTGTTTGTTACAGAAACTAACAGGTTTGCTGCGCAACAGAGAACAAGGCTAGCAAAATGGGTTGATACAGATCCTTTAGAAATGCGTAAATTTCTTGGAATTATTATTTGGATGGGCCAAATTCCTACATTTATGAGAAGAAACAGATTTGAAAATTTATTGAGCATGTTTCGTACTTGTGATAACGAAAGCCAAGCAAATCTGAATGATCGTCTTCGCAAAATATCTGAGGTTCTAAATATGCTCCAGTCCAAGTTTAAAGAAGCGTATGTTCCAGAAAATAACGTGTGCATTGACGAAAGTAACGTTCCATTCCGTGGAAGGATACATTTCAAGCAATACATACCTAACAAACGGCATAGATACGGTATTAAAGTTTTTAAACTTTGTGTAGCAGGACGATACCTCAGTTTCAGAGACAGTTGTAATTGAGTTAATGGATGGACTCTTAAATTCAGGAAGAACTCTCTTCACTGACAATTGGTATACAAGTGTTTCGTTAGCAGACAAGATGATTAAAAATAAGACCCATTTCGTTGGAACTCTAAGAGCCAATCGAAAACAGAATCCTGCAGAAGTAATAAAAGCAACATTAAAAAAGGGCGAAATAGTTTCCCGACAGAATGCAAATAAAACAGTAGTACTAAAGTGGAAAGACAAACGCGATGTACTAATGCTTACTCCGAAACATGACGAGCAAAGGAAGAGACTGCATCAAACCAGCTGTAGTGTTAGACTACAACAAAGGTAAACCATTTATCGGCTTATCAGATCAGATGGCAGCGTATGCTCCCTACTGTCGCTGCACAGTAAAATGGTATAAACGTTTACTGTTCCATCTAATAACTGCTACCACAATTGTAAACGCCTTACATATATTTAATACAATGAATGGGAAAAGTATGAATATAACGCGATTTAAGGAATTAATTGTTTCAGGCCTTTTAAATTCAGATGCGGATGGGATCTAGAGGTCCCCAAAGACACACATTAAAAGAATTGGAGGGTCAAAAGAGAGTGACCCGAAAGAGATGTTTTACATGCTATAAACAAATGTCAAATAAACACAACGCGGCGTATGCTCAAAAAAATGCCAAAAAAGTGAACACTATTTGTGTGCAGTGTGAACAACCAATGTGTTTAGTGTGTTTTCAAAACCACAGATAAATCATTATCCAGAATAGTTTTTCGTTGAGAAAAACTGTTTTTTTAATGCTCTACAAGCAAAATAATATTAGATATATATCGAAATATTATATATTATATGTCCTAAAATGAATTATTGGAATAGTTTTATTCAGTTGTAATGGTTTTCGTTGAGAAAAACTTTTATTTTTTTAATGCTCTACAAGCAACATAATATTATATATCTTACTTTTTAAATCCTAAAATGAATTTTTGGAATAGTTTTATTCAGTTGTAATGGTTTTCGTTGAGAAAAACTTTTATTTTTGTAATGCTCTACAAGCAAAATAATATAGTATATCATACTTTTTAAATCCTAAAATGAAGTTTTCTTACCTAAATTTAACTCACTATTTTTTTAGGCATTGGAAGACCAAATTACAAATTCCAAGTCAAGTAGATTAACATCCTGAGACCGAACTAATTTTTTTTCAATGGTAGATGTATGTAAAACGTTTCCACTGGTGGTCACAATGTCGGCAAATGAAACACAACGTGTGACCACGGGTGGTCACGATGTCCCATAAAGTAAATCCACCGATGACCACGGGTGGTCACATTGTCCCAAATCGTCAAAATTTAAATGACCACGGGTGGGCACGTGGGGCTCAAAGTGTTATTATTGGGAATAAAACAACGCAAAAAGGACGAATAAGGAAATTCGTAACAATATGTTTCGTTTCACATCCTTTGGTTTGTGTTGGCTCATAAGAGAAAATGTATTGTTACATGAATCAAAATACAAATGTGCGGTGTGTTTTCAGATTCCTAAAGATTCGATATTTACTCAGGAATATACCTGTTACATGTAGTTTAAAAGTAAAATACCAAAAAAAATTTGATGGAAAATTGTGCAATATGTAAAAAATTATGGTAAAAATTTTATGAAAAACTTGAAATTTTGGAAAAATTTGGTGAAAATTATGCTAAAAAGCATTTAGCATCATGCTTCAAAAAAATTATGCTGACGCCAAAAAAATTATGCTAAAAAAACATTAATTATGCTAAACTGGCAACACTGATCGGAAGTGTTTCACGCGACTAGCGACTTCGCCCATTTTCTCCAATTAAGTAGATACTTACAGACTATTAACCAGTGTCTGAGTTGAAGCTAATCGCATCCACCAGAAAAAGGTTTTAGAAGAAACATGATTTCGTACTAAATGTGTCGATTTGTGTAGGAGGTACTAGAAGGGGCGTGGCCAAAACGCCCATTTTCAATCCCAAACTAACCTTGGACAAATAATAGTCATTGACAAAATTTCGCTGTGATCGATAAAGATAAACGGCAGTTATCGTGTTGATCAGCCAGCCAGACAGACAGACGGAGATGGTTCAATCGTCTTAAAAAGTCCCAAAACGAATTTTGTCCAAAAATACTGAGGTTCTAAAATTTCTCCTTCTATGCGTTACAGTTTTTCCGTATTAAATGATATATACCCCCATCCTATGGGTATAGCATGGGAGATAGGTCCTACGGTTGGGAGATATTATCAGTCGAACTAGTGGTACACCAGTTTAACAGTACTAGTTCAGAGTCATTGTGTGAATGTAGATGATAGATAAGGGCAAATAAGGTTTTTCCCTGCAATTACAAAATTCTCTCATTTTCTTTAACGTATACACTCGAGCGTAATTTTCGATTCGGTTTCTTTTGTTCCAACTAACGAAATTTCTGATCGGGCTCCGTTCTTTTTATTTTTATGTAGATTTTCAGTCATCCATCACCAGTAGACTTGGTATGTATTAGAGGTGTGCGCGTGACGTGATTTTTTCGTGTCACGCGTGATCGTGATTCAAAACTATCCCAATCACGTGATCGTGAGTGATTTTAGGATTGTAAAGCGTGCGTGATTCGTGCGTGAGTGCACAATCACGAATTCAGAAAACCAAAACGTTCCATACCTACATATCTCCAAACATAAATTCTGCAAATCAACGAACAAAAAGCAAACCAAAAAACACATACATAACCTGCTTACACACATACATAACCTTCTACTGTCTTCTACAGAAGATGTCTTAGATTCTCATAAAATAATTCAAGCTAAAACTATATTAAAGGCTTCTATACTTAAAAGATGTAAACCGTCTTCTCTACATTTAGTACCATCGTTTTTGAATCCTCCTTTTAAGGAACTTCATTTTGTTAGCGAATAACAACGCTGTCAAACTATGGCAACCTGGAAGTCTATGTTATATGAGATTCTCAAAGAAAAAGATCATAACCCAAATAACGATACAGCTCGTAGAAGAGAATCTAACTCTCCCGTGTTTTACAATCCTCAATTCAAAGATTTTTTAGATAAATGCCTTACAGAATAAGGCGAATACTCTGATTGCGACGTGGTTGAAGATGAACTTAATGTTTACTTAAAGAAGAAAATGAAAGATACGTATAATGTCTTAGAGTTTTGGAAAACAGCCGACGACGTCCCCTGGTTGAAAAAGTTGGCAAAACAGATTCTTAGCATACCTGCCAGCTCTTCAACAAACGAGCGTGTATTTTCAACTTCGGGGGGTATATTAGAAGAAAGACGCTGCCGGCTTTTAAGCAAAAATGTTGATAAGATTTTATTTCTTCACAAAAACGTGTAACTTTTTTATTTATATGTGTATATTTTATGCATATATACATTTTGTTATAACCTTAATGTTTAACACTTATGCAATCTATGTAGTACATAGTATGTACATATTTATTTTAAAATAAAAAAAAAATTTAACGGTACTTTAGTTTACTTCGTGAGTGTGCGTGACGTGATTATTATCTATCGTGATTGTGCGTGATCGTGAAGATTAGGTAAAAATTCGTGCGTGAGTGTGCGTGATTACCAATTAACAGTTCGTGCGTGATCGTGAGCTACATTTAGTCACGCGCACATCTCTAGTATGTATCATAGAGTGGAAAGAACCCCCCCGTCCGGCGAGTGTACCAGCCCGGCATAAGCATGACATACCAAGCATGCCGCTTAATGATGCACAAACAAGCAAAAATACGAATTTTCAGTAATATCAATCTGGCTGCTGTGACATAATGGCGCCCAACGTGAGGGGGTGAGTCGAGAGGTTCAAATCCACGCTGACGTCTACTGTGTTGTTGTGGCCGCCAACTGTGTTGTTGTGGCCCCAACGTTCGGTTATTTTCGTTAGTCCGTATGTTTTTAGTATGAAAAGTTTATTTTTGTTCCAAGGACGATCTGTCAGTACAGTTTAAGGAGTTTTCAGTTTTCTTGACGCGTTGCGACGGATTTTCCGCGGGGCAATGATACTTTTTGTTTTCATTTCGTTTTGTGAAGTCTTGTCTTGGCGCTTTAGCCAGAGACAATTGCTCCAAGTCACAAGTAGACTTAAATTTTTGTTTGATCCATTGTTAATAAAGTAAACTAGAGTCAATAATTTTGCGTTTTGTTCAAGTTAATGTTGTCAGCTTTAACGTAAGTCCCGGTGGAAAATTTACTAATTTTAACCGCGTTGCGACGTTTTTGCATGGTGCATGGCTGACAATGCTCCCGTTTCTCAGAATAATCATTTTGTTTTGGTAATGTCCAAGGACAGTGCGTAGGTCCCGGCTGAGATTTTTGAATCCAACCGCGTTGCGACGAATTGTCTACGACACCCACGGTAAAACTATTATTTGTTTTCATTAGCAGTTAGTTTTAAATTCAGTCCATAGTTGAAGGTGACTACTAGTAGTAATGACTAGGCTGAATACGATGGAAATATTACGTTTGCCCTATTACGATTGCCCTCGTCTTGGTTCGCAGTATACCTCCAAGCTCAACGTTTGAGTGATTGTATTGTTATTTTGTTTTGAAGAAGTTTTGTGCATCCGATTTTGCCAACAAGTTGCCCAAGGTAACTTACTTACATTTACCCTAAATTTACCATTCGTGATAAGACGAGTTATAGATTTAGGATTTAGATTTTAGTTTTTGGTCTAGTATTTAAGTTTTGAGTTTTTGAGTTGTGAGATTTTGAGATTTTTAAGTTGTATTTTGATTGGTCAGACAGTATTAGTTATAGTTTTAGTTTTCCGACAGCTTAGTTTTCTAAGATACGCTTAGAAATGTTTATATTATTTACTTATTAATTTACCTTCATATTCAACCATTACATTTTTATATCATTTACTTTTAAATTAACCTTGATTTTCATGTGTTTTTTGCTCTTGCCATATAATGCCATAATTGCCATAATAATAATAATAATAACTTTACACTGTACCCCCATTTAGGGGAAGAAACTTTTCGTTTCTAGTTGCATTTAATTCGGATTTGACTTTCGGTTAATTGACCATTCCCATTCAGCGATCACCACTCGCCGGAGGAACTGGAGGGGATATCCCACCATTAGTGTCCACGGTAGGGGGGTTTTCACGCAGGCAGCCTCTGCGACTCACACCACCACTACTGCAGCAGGATCGGCCATGACATCAGCCCCTGTATCGACTAACGTTCCAGGCGGCAGAATTTATCCAGCGAATCTGGACCAGCTCACCGGAGATCAGGGTACGTCTGAGCAAGAAGAGACTCCTGAGTCGCCGGATTACAGTGTGCTAACAGCCCGTTGAGCACTGGTTGAACATCGGCGAAAAGCAGATGCGACACCATCCGTGTTCGGGGCAGCATACACATTTAATCCAGAACAGCTGAAGAAGACGGGAATGGACCTGGTGCGGCGTATTCTTCCAGCAATCGTAGAAGCAACGCGCGAGTCATTAGCTAGTAGTAGGGAAAGTCAGCCAGAGGCGAGATTACAGCCACCGCCAACTACCAACTCAGTTCGACTGGCCGCCAACACCTCATCAACGACCCGAGATGCAAAATTATGCGACGCAAGCACAAAGGTACACAAGAGACTTAGACTTAGTACCTTAGTACTTAGAATCCGAATTGTTGAAAGATTTACACCACTTACTGGAAGGACCGGCGCTCGGGTGTTACTGGAGTTACAGACGCTTGACGCCAAATCTCAGATGAAATGAACTACAAAGAGCAATACTGCTACAGTTCCAGAGATTTGACAACGAGTTCCAGATACAAGTTCAAATAATGACACTGCCACACCAGCTGAGAGTACCATATTCAGAAGCACAGCTAGCCGAGATTATGAAGGGCAATTTGAAGCCGTCCATAGACCAGCAGATGTTTCCTATTCGAGCGACGTCTCCTATCGATGACATTCAGGAGAGGTGAGACGGGCAGAATCTTTGCTTTCGATGCAGCGGCATCAACTTCCTTTGTGTGCACGAAGTCACATTCGAAGACGGTTCTGCTGGGTTGGAAACTCTGATCGAAGTGGAGGCTTTAGGCAGTTCTGGAAAGATAACCTGCTGGACATACATTTACGGACTGTCTGGCGACCTTCAGGAAAATATTTTGTTATAAATGCGGAGAGAAAACACCGTGACTCCCAAAAGTCCTACTAGTCAGGGAAACCAGTCAAGGGGCCACCTCAGACTGGTGAGGGGAGGATCACCGAGATATACACCCAACCGTGCCCAGTTCATCTTATAGTAAACCAGTCCGAAACAACAGTGCCAGAAACAACACTGCCAACAACATCCCATCAAGTAATGACCCAGCAAATGATAGCCATTCAGTGAGAAGCAGCGCCGCTGAAGGCAACGCAGCTGAAAACAACACAGGTGAAACCACAGAAAGAAGTGATACAGCTGAAAACAACATTGACTTTATTCAAGTACTTGGAGGAGAAGTCGTGGTAACGATTTTGAGAAATGATGACCGCGAGGTCATCAGCATATACCAAATTTGAGGTAAATCAGGCCAGTACACCAGCGAATGGCTGAATACCGCGATGTCAGAGCCAGAATATTTGGAGAAACATCCGAACGGATAGAACGATCACGCTTGAGGTACCACAAATGACGATTAACTCGGAGAGAGATTGCCGCTACCACACTATTTGAAGGGAATGACAACCCGTTCTATGCCAAGGTATCCATTGGAGGCATAGAGGTCGAGGGGCTCGTGGACAGCGGAGCGTCCGTGACTTGCCTAGGCAAGGGATTCCAGGAGCTTGTCCACCGAGCCGGATAGGAAGTCCACCGCTTTGGTTCGACGGTTAAAACTGCCGATGGTACCGCGCATCGAATCCTAGGTTGGATTCGGTCAGCATCAATTTTAATAAGCGATCAGAGTAAGTTAACTTTTACTTGGTACCATCATTAGAACGCCCACTCTATCTAGGACTTGACTTTATGATGACATTGAAACTATTGGCAGGAATAGAGAGTACTACCACTCAAGGGGCAGGCCTATGCGAAGAAGCCCAAGCCCCTGAGGAGGTCAAAACCCATGTCTTGTCACCTCAACCTTACCAGTATAAGATCGATATTATCCTGTGTCGCAGAAGTGGATCGCATGCTTGACCTAGGAGTCATTGAGCCTAGCAAAACTCCGTGGAGCCACCCCGTGACTTTTGTGCGCAAAGAGACCAAGAATAGGCTGTGTCTGGACGCGCGTAAGCTCAATGCTCTGACGGTTAAGGATGCGCATCCATTTCCTCATATAGAGGGTTTGCTCAGAAGGTTAGGCGGCACGTACTTTATTCCAGTGTCGATTTAAAGGACGCATTCTAGCAGATACCATTAGAGCCATCCAGTCGAGAGAAGACTGCTTTTACGGTACCCGGAAGGCCACTCTACCATTTTAAAGTAATGTCATTTTGGTTGTGTAATGCTGCCCAAAGGCTTTGCCGTTTAATGGATCACCCTCCCTTCCGCCATCCGTGATTGCATCTTCGTCTACGTGGATTAGCTTCTGGTGGTATCCCCATATTTTGCGACCCATATGGAGTTTCTGCAACATGTTTCGAAGTGCCTCGAACAGGCAGGCCTCACTATAAACGTGCAGAAATCTAAGTTTTGCTTTAAAGAATTGAGACACTTGGGATACCTCATCGGAGGCAGCCAAGTAAAGCCCGATCCCTCGAAAGTCGAGGCGATAGTGGGCTATAAGTATCCGAAAACTCTTAAGCAGGTTAGGAGCTTCCTAGGTGCCACGGAATGGTATCGGAAGTTTATCTCCGATTATGCCACCACGCGAGCCCAATTTCTGACACGTTGAAGAAGAACACAACTTTTAGTTTCACCGAAGAAGCTAAATCCGCCTTCGACAGGTTGAAAGATGCTTTGGTGACTAGCCCTGTGCTAGTACACCTACACTTGTCAAGGCGATTTTTCGTGCAGTGCGATGCCTCGGATTTACGAGTCGGTGCGGTACCCTTTCACAAGGATGACAACGAAGAAGAAGATCCGATAGCGTACTTCTCGTACAAGGTGACGTCTGCTCAGCGGAACTGCACCGTGACAGAGCGATAATGCTTAGCGGTAGTTCCTGAGATAAAAAAAGTTCAGACCCTTCATCGAGTTAATGGCCTTCACTGTGATCACGGATCACAGTAGCCTTAAATGGCTGATGTCACTCCGTGATCTCAGTGGGCGATTAGCTCGATAGAGTCTGCGTCTTTAGTCATTTGATTTTGTGATAGAGCACCGAAAGTGTAAGCCTAACGTTGTGCTAGATACGTTATCCAGGTATGAAATGGATGAAGTGTCCGCCGAAGTAATGAGGTTGATCGACTTAGAAGACAAGGCTTACAAGAGCACCGATTATGAGTAGTTGGTGAAAACCGTGGAAGAGAACGCGACCCGATTGGCCGACGTCAGAGTGGTGGAAGGTTTTGTATACAAAAGGAGGATGCATTACGACGGCATACCTCTCCATGAGGATTTCTTTTGGAAAATTTGGATGCCGATGGAGCTGACAACAGGGATAATAGAAAAGTCGCATGATCCACCTAGTGTAGCTCACAGAGGATTCCATAAGACACTAAAGAGAATCAAAGAATTCTTTTATTGGCCAATGCACAGGTGTAAAATTATGTGGATGCCTGTCAAATTCGTCGAGAAGCTAAGGCAGCCAACAGCACATTAAGATCACCTATGAGCAAAGAGATTACCAGTCAGAGACCGTTTCAACGGATCTTCGTTGACCTTTTAGGACCTTATCCGCGCTCCAAAAATGGAAACTGTTTCATAATTATAATAGTGATTTTGAATGCCATGCCGATTATCTGTCGAAATACGTGATTTTGAAGGCCACGCCGAAAGCAAGCAGTAAAAGCGTAATCCGATTTTTAATAAACGAGATCTGTCATAAGTTCGGTGTGCCGGAGACCATTGTCTCGGACAACGGCAAACAATTCATAAGCCGAGAGTTCACCGATTTTGTTACTAATTTTGAAGTGAAACACTACCGAACCGCTGTACACTCTCCGCAGGCAAACGCCTCGGAAAGTGTGAATCAATCCGTGTTATCTGCCATAAGATCCTACATGAAGGAGGACCATCGTGAATGGGATCGACACTTATCGGAGAACGAGTGTTCTCAGCGTTCCTCGATACACAGCGCAATCGGTTTCACACAGAACTTTGCATTATTTGGCATGAATATGATAACTCATGGCAGCATGTATCAATTGGCAAGGCGTCTGAAGAATCTAACCGACATCACTGGAGAATCAGTGACGCAGGATTTAATTCGTTCGAATATACAAGATAGCCTGCATAAGACATATGAAATATATACTTGACCAGGAGATGTATAGGCGAAATTTTCAGTAAATCAGCTTTAAGAATAATTTCAACGCCAAGTTGGCTCGGAAATTCATAAGATGCCGAGTTTTGAAACTAATTGGAAATAGTCTTTACGATCTCGAAGACCTGTAGGGCAAACGCTTAGGTGTCTTCCATGCGAAAGACCTAAAACAGAAGTGTCTGTAAGGCAAATCTATTCGTTCCCGGAGTTACGGGATAATCACTTTGACAAGTTGGAGCAAAGCGATGAATTTATTTTTGTTGTTTTTGAATGTAACTAAACTTCTGAGTTTCTATCTCGATGTGGATGTAGGCCGGAGAGATGCGGGTAACCGACAGGTCTTCCTCACCATCCTCGAGAGCAGAAGGCACTGTGACGTAGGAATCATTAATTCATTTTTTTGTTCATATACGATCGATTATGTAATGTACGAAGTGTTTGGTAAGCAACAACTTGGGAAAGGTTTGCCAAAATAACTAGAACCCCAACGGACACCAGTATAGTTTTGGTTAATGACGTAGTCTACTTAGTGGAGTTTTCTTTTGTCGTTACAGTTAGAATCAGGCAAGACCCTCCCTAATATCAAGATCACTTTTACATTAGGTAGATACATCAACTATGGCCAACCGAATTGAATGACGGATGAAGACTCGAGGATATACGCCTCCAACTGTGGACACGTGTTCCATAGAGTCTGCCACGAATCGTAAGCTGGAGAAGAGCGATCGGATTGTCCAGTCTGCCGACACGCGGGACACAGCGTGCTCCCTCTGTATTTAAGCTAGAAGGAGATCCCGTCACCGATCAAGGGGAACTAGCGACTCTCAAGCAACAACTATAAACGGCCACTCAGCGATATACCGATGCGGAGAAAAATGCGGGACAGCTGGAGAACCGTCTCGAACAGGTACAGGAGCAGTACGATTTTCACTGCATGACGCTCATAAGCGACCAGCGACAAACTCGCGTAGAACGCGACAACCTGTATTGGGAGATTAGAGAGCTACGTAACCGACAGCATCCCGACTATGAAAGTCTAAACGCTCGTTTCGAGGCGCTACAAGCTCGTTACGAGAAACCGAACAGAGGCAGAGTATGGCACAGCTGAGAAATCAAGTTGGAGACGTGGAAGCTCGAAATGCCGCAATGTCAGCGCGGCAGCAGGATCTCGACTTCCAGCTACACGAGTTACGCCGAGAGATCGGAAAGCTGAGGCAAGAACAGGAGGTAGCCAAAGCTCGACATGAGGGAAGTGTTCTACGTAAGAAATGTCCCGGATATACCGACGACAAAATATCCATCCGCTTCTTCATGCTAGCAGGAGCAAACGATCCCAAGGGGGAGCTCCTTAAAGTTCTGAAGCGTTTAGAGATCGCCAGTCCTCCTGAACATCTGACAATAATCACCTGTGCAAAATTGACGATGAATCCCGGTTATCTATCAAGTTGTAGTGGGATTCATGACTCCGGGAGCTAGATACCAACTGCTAACCCGATTCCAACACCTCCAGGGTAGCGCTCGAGCAGCACTACAGCGCCTGCAGATAAGAGACTGCATGGCAGTTTCTGGTGTTTATAAACAAGTTTCCAAGAGGACCTACGGCATAAAGGGGACCTACGGTATAGGCAACGCCTAGCTAAATTGTACGCGCTGAACACCTACAGGAGATTTTGGAGATGTTACCACAGACGTCCAAAGCCGGTATAGGTCCACCAACATCGTAAGCGGCAGACACTTTAGGACACCCCCAAAGAATATCAGAACACCGAATATTAGAGAGTACCCAAAACCCCCAACCGTTTCAAACCACCAGGTAGCGGCATCTTTCACCAGGACGATAGCATACTACCTAGGTGGGGGTTCCGTGAGGGCAGCAAAATTAACCAAGCCCTATTCAACATTTGGTTTCCCTCCCATCATTTGATAAGGTTACCAGCAGGATGGTGGGGTTTGTGGCGGCGCCATAGCGCCGGCAATTTTGCCGAATTACATCTGGCAACACCCATTTGGTGAAAAGACCCAAAACACTCGCATCGCCCTACATATTTCACCATCGTCATAGGTGAGTAATCGAAAATGAACAAATCAACTTTGTTTTACATTCACAGATTACATCAGACAATAGACACACGCCAGCGAGTAAATTCCAGAAAAAAATAAAAAGCTGTAATTGAATTCCTAACGGCTTCTTTCACCACGCTACGAGTTGTAAAACGTTGTACATATTCGTTCATTTCGATTTTTAACGCACATGGTACAACACCATCATTAGGAAAACCAGTGTCAGCCAGTGAGTAAAATATTAAAAGTGCAGCGACAGCCAAGCAAAACCAAGTAGCGATATAATTAATTGCAAGCAGTGTAGAAACACCATCAAGCAACAAGTTTCTAGGAAAATATCAAACAAGTAAGCATGAATATTTTGTGAAAGCGGCGTGTTCTAACAAGACATTGTGTGGTTCCTTCCGCGTGTATTTTCTTCGTACGGTGCCCGGCGAAAGGAATTAGTCGGAACACCATCCGTCGTATGGCGAGAAACGTACCGGGTCTGGACAGTGACAGTCGGTGCCCGCGAGTCCCACAGAGGCAGTACGTGTTTCTACGAAGACCACCAGTTTGCGGAGAAGTGTGCACCTGTGTGAAATTCAGACCACCGGCTGTCACTATGACGCCGGTAGGCTTTTCGATCGATGGCAAGCGGTTTCTCCGTTTTGCCCGACTAGTCGGTCACCACGCACCAGTGGCCACAATAACGGCCTTGCATTAGGATCATTTAAATAAAACCAGCAAACAAACACCTAATAACATCAGGCAATAAACCATCCTCGAACAGTGAAGCCGTAGCCAAAGTCAACAGGCTAAGAGCCACCAACAGCAGGCGATAAAAGCACACCGGTAGTCATCAGCGTATAAGCCATAGTACTTCGGGCGTAAAAGCCAATCCAAAGCCCAAAACATCATCCTTATCATCTGAAATAACATCTTAGCATCATTTGATAATTAAGTCCCAGAAAAATCATCATTTCACTAGTCCAATAGGAAATAAGGTTAGCTAGTTTGCTTATTTTGACCAGACGAAAACAGTTTGAGGACGATAATACCTCAGTAAAAACTAAGCAGGACCAGTCAACACATATCCTGAATATGACCGGTTAAAAGGCTGCTAAACAAAATAGTTATTTAAGAAATACAAATAATATAAAGAAATTTGGCTATAGGGAAAATTAAGCATAAAGCAAAATGATTGTTTAGCCAAATTTCAATAAGATAGAGAAGAAAGACAAATTAAAAGTTAATATATGAAAGTTAAATGGCTGTAAAACAAGGTGAATATTTAAGAAACATCAAGGATATAAAGAAATTCGGCTAAAAGGGAAATTAAAGCCTGAAAAGTTAAATTTTAATACGGCAAGATGAGTGTTAAGCCAAATTTCAATAAGATTAATAAAACATGATACAGTAAAAATGAATGTGATATATTGGAGTTAAATAGTGATAACGTAAAGATAGATTTTTACACGAATATATTTGAAATTGAAAAGGCTAAAGAGATAAAGAAAAATAATGAATAATGTGAAAATTTTAAAGAAAATAAATTAACGAAAGCCTAAATTAAAAGCAAAACGTAGTAATAAAGTTAGAATATTTAAGAATGATATTGTATAGCAGTTAAGCGAAAGCCTCATTAGTAGGCAGAATAAAATGTCATCATCGGATGCGGTTTTAAAATATGATCGTGTAAGCAATTCATGTGGTAAACTGGGGATGTGTAGGTAAGTTTCTGGTGGCAACATATCAAGAAAAAATTGTCGATCGTCTCAACCCCCTTAAATGTGACAATGGACTAAAAAATTAGATTGGGAAAGTTTAAGCTCAATCCGATAACAATAACACGTGCCACTATGAGCACAAAGTTGGCGAAAAAGGTGATATTTTAGAGAAAATTTTAGTCTTTTGACCATAACTTCAAATTTATTGGTTCTAGATGTCTGATTCGATAGCTAGTGTAATTCTTATCAATATTTATTTTATTAATTTTTCTTGTATGTCTTATACTTAAAGTAGTATTAGTATAGTCAAAGTAGTATTTATTTGGTTAGGGATATATAACCCCAAATGTAATGGTCGAAATCATTCAAATAATCAAAATAGTGCTAGCGTCCGAACCTCGCGTTATGGAGGCTAGAGTGTTTAATCAGGAAACCAGTTTTCGAGTTATTTGAAATTCTATATTTTTTCAAAAACAGGATTTCGAATAACCTGTTAGTAAACCGATTTTTATTTGTGTACCCTTTGAAGGAATATATATTTATATGTAAATAATCAATTTAATTGTTATTGTTTTGTATTTATATTAATGCTTAAAACTTTAAAAATTTAAATTTTGTAATACATTTTATAATATAAAAAATTGATGTATTTTTTTGCGTTTAATTTTTATAAGAGTTGTATGGTTTACGAACGAACTTTTGAAACGAAATACAATTTAGATTCATTTGATGACCTTTAAATTCCTATTTAATCCATAAAACTGGTTTTCATAGATCGAATGAAACGGACAAACCGGTTATTCGAAATTGACCATTGTTTAAAAAGCGGCATTCGGTTTTACACATAAAACCGAATCCTGGATTTTCAGTTTCGGTTTTGGTCACACTATTTGTGGATCGATACACCGGCTGATTTCAAACTTCGTTGATATTACAACATATGGGCCCGTTGCCTGGACGATAAGCACCATTACATCAGCTGATATTTACAACGATTAGAGCCGCTTACTTATAATTCACAATTATAGTGAAAATAAATAAAACAAATCAAATCAGGGTTTACAAAATTAATAAAAGGAACTATAAAAAATACCTAAATAAAAAACCTTAAAACCCTAAACAAAAAATACACAAATACTGGTAAATACACAAATAAACCCATTTAATCTGTGTTGCTGTGTTAATTTGGCTATATAAACAAAATCGCGTTCTATATTGTATTTAGAATTTTGAAAAAATGTGGATCGACCAACAACTTCTAAAGAATGAATGGGCATGAGTTCGAGGGAAACCGATAATATTTATTTAATTGGCCACATGTCTCATCAAATCACTGGCAGTAAATTGCCATCTAATTGCCAAGTTTTACGTGTCCTATTTTATAATATGCGTCAAGTATAGTTAAATAAACGAGAAGCAGCAAACCTTACAATTAAGGAGGTTCTTCTGTTTTGGGAGAAAGCTAAGACACCAACCAAGGATATTCAGTATGTGTCGCAAAGCTGGAAAATTTTTATGAAATTTGGAGGAAACTACAAAATAGAGCTTCAAGATCAACAAAAGCATCCCAAATTAAAAAAGAGGGAGATTTTAAATCAAGTTTTGACGACTTGTTTGACGTTGTTCATAAGGATGCTCTCACCAAGGCATCTGAAGAAGATAAACAGTTTTTGTTGCATCAGAGAAAAAAGGTCGTCCTGGCTGTATGGGAGGTGTCGATATGAAATATGTAATTGCTGATAAACGAAAAGCATCAAGACAAACAGCTGAGGTGACAAGACTCAAAAAATCGATTACAAATATAGGTAAGACCATGCCTTCAAAAAAATTTATTTAATATTAATATTATAAACTGACTTTACCCTTTCAGAAGGTGAAAAATATGTAGAACTGGAATCTTCATCAAGCAGCGTATCATATGATGAGCCGATGCAAGATGCTGACTAAAATTTATCCAATCAAGATGAACCAGAGCCAGAAATAAAAAGAGAAATTTCTGTCGAGGTACCGAAGAAATCATAACTGAAAAATTATCTGTATTATTAGACCGGTGCACCATTACTGATAGAGATGCTGTTCGGATTATAGCTGCTACAGCAGAAGCGTTACGACATAACCCCCAATATTTTGTCCTAAGTAGAAGTGCCATACGACTACGCAGACAACAATTTCGGCAACAAAGAACGAATCTCATTAGGAGTAGATTCAAAAATTCCGATTTACGGGTTGCTGTTGTGCATTGGGATGGAAAATTGCTTCCAGATTTGTTAAGTAAAGAAAATGTAGAGAGGCTAGCGATTTTAATTTCTTGTGGCGATGAAGAACATCTAATAGTAGTTCCAGTTCTCGAAAATGGTACGGGGATAAATCAGGCTTAAGCTGTAATGTCAGCAGGTGAGCAGTGGGGAGCAAGAGACAAAATTCAAGCAATGTGTTATGATACAACTTCTGTTTACAAATTCGTTATTCCAACCTTCTCTCTTTGCCTTGGTTATCTCATTTTTAATATTTGAAATTTCCAAAATTCTTCTAGAAGTTAGTTCGTTTATAATAAGTTGTTTTTGTTATTTGCCAAAATATTGTCAATTTCTGTTCTAGGATTTGAAAAACTTGACCATCCGTATTCCCAGCAATCCATTTCCAAGCACTACCGACAAAATCTATCGATATTTTTGCCCTACTGGGGCTTAGCCGTTGGAAAAGTCCCTCGATGTCTATGATTTGTTGTTTTAAAAACGGACGGAGCGGATGGTTTTTAGTAACGTCCGTGTCAAGGATGGATTTTATTTGTAGCGTGAGGATTCTGTATTGTTCAAGGTCGATAGAGTGTATAAGTTTAAAAGTTCCCTTCTGTATTCTTGCTGTCCCTTTCTGGATTGTTATCAGCCTAGCGTTAGAATAGTCTAGGATATTGAAGTCTGCCAAAGCGCACCCAAAAAGCAATCTGTAATTAAAATTTTCAATTAATTTCTTATGTTTTTTATATATAACTCGTCCACTTTCAGTAAGGATGGTAGTATTCCGATTCTCCCTAACTGTTTCCTCTTTGGAACGTTCGCTTAGTTTTGTACCTAACCTTTTGTTTTCACGTACACGAGCTTTCCGGGAATATAATCTTTAATTGGGTGTTTTTTCTTATTATGGTATGCAAAATCTTTGTCGTGTTTCTGCTTGATCCTCTCCATGTTGGTCTCATAATCTTGGGGAAAAAATCAATAGTTCGGCCGAAGTACAAATCTGCTGGTTTCCTATTCACCGTTGAATTGATAGAATGGTTGTACTCATTGACGGATCTTTCGAGTAATTCCGTCACTCTTTAGGCATCGCATTATTTCGGAAAGCGTTGAATGAAAGCGCTCCACTTGCCCGTTTACTTCACTTCTATATGTATAAGTGGTGAATACATTAATCATTTAATCGTCCTTCATCATGATGGTTCGTTATCCATTACAACATTTTTCGGTACACCATAGGAGAATAATAGCTCCCTAAGTGGTTTTCTAACATCTTCCATTGATTTTCCATTTAATAGTTTTACCTAAGCATACTTGGGAAATTTGTCGATAGAAGTCACTATCAGTCTTTTATCTGTAGAAAAAATACCAATATGAATAGTATGGTCTGGGTATGTGGTGAGGCTCGTTGGGATGCCTTTCGTACTTATTCTTTTTACATGTGGCACAGATTTTAATAAACATTGCGGGAAAATAATATGTTTTCTAATATTTGCATTCTAATTTCCCTTTCGTTTAGATGTGCCCTATTATGTGTTCCGATAATTATATTGTCTTGGTCATTTTCGGATGTTATATCATCTACTACGGATTGTGTAAATCGACATTTATAGATGGAAAAATCTGAATTTTTCACATTATCATTTCGGGAGCTTTTATACCGTTAATGACCGATGGATTTAAAATACCTCTTCAAGATGTCCACCAGTTTCTGTTCATCGTAATATGGTTCAGTAATTAAATGGCGATGAAAACGTGGGAAGATGATTTTAAATTGATAAGTAGATGTGTGATCAACACTTATAACAAGCTGATTTCTGAAAACATTGATAGGAGATTCCACGCTAGGAATCAAGTTTTCTGATGAGCTTTCAGTGCTATGTTACGTGGGTGTTAGTGAATTAATTTGGGAGACTATGCCATTTGCTCCTCCTTAAGTGTTTCAACGAACCTACGTCTTTGTGGAATACCGTATTATGATAATGAAAATCCAGCTGAAATATTCACGAAAATATGTTCCTTCTTGAATATTAACCCACCTAATATTAAAGATATTTATCGTCTGAAAAATAACAAAAACAAAGGGTCCGCTGATGGTGTAATATTAGTGAAATTGTATACACCTCAAGAAAGAAATAATATTCTACGCTCTATGTCGAAGTACAAGCGCGAGAACAAAAGTTTGCTTACGCTGAATTTACTTCACCAAAACTCCTCTACACCCTTCTATGTAAACGAAGATCTCACAAGCCAAAATTACAAAATTCTGCAGGCTGCATTAAAACTAAAGAGAATGAAATGTGTGTCATCAACATTTACATTACGTGGGCGCGTGTATGTGAAGCGGTTTACAGATGACACTGCTGAGCGAATAGGGTCCGAAGAAGAACTCCAAAAGTTTTTTCGATCTTATGATTACACAGCCGCAGACGACAACGGCGTTGCCGACAATAGTTATTAGATATACACTGGGAGAAATTTTGAAAATGTGTAGACAAATAAATAACTTTACTAACTTTTTATCAATTATTTTTTTATTTTACACTAATATTATTTCTTACTCCTTATACATTTTTATTTATTATTATAATGTTTTTGCTGTTTTCTGCTCCATTTGCATAACAATATGTACATTTCCATTCCAAATATTTGCAGTCGTTGCTTATCCTGTGTTTTATGCTCTTTGATAATAGTGCTAGTTCCAAAGACGTTACATTTAGTTTGCTTAAAGTATTGTCTAAACAGAAGTCAGGTCTTAAAATTGTACACCTGAATGCTCAGAGTCTAAACAGTAAACTAGATGAATTTAAAAACTTATTTATATCATCGGGTGTTGATATTATATGTATCTCTGAAACGTGGTTTCACAGCTCAACTAGCGATGCGGTATATGAACTACCTGGTTTTTGTTTATTTCGGGCAGATAGGGTTACCAACGCAGGCGGTGTATGTATATACGTAAGGGAAAGTATTAAATGCAAAATTATTTTAAAATCGGAACTAAATGGCACTATTGAGTATTTATTTTTGGAAGCTGTAACTAACAGTGTGGATAAACTACTAGTTGGGGGCGTTTATAGATCAAACCGAAATATTCCTCTTGAAGCATTGTTTTTAAATATCCAAGATATCTCCTTGTCCTATAAGGACATAATAATTGCGGGCGACTTTAATAGTAATTTAATTGTGGATAATACTTTAAGAGATAATATGCTAGCGATAGACCTACATCCTACTAACAACACAGTTCCCACTCATTACTCATCGAGCTGGTGATTACTTAAGTGCATCAATGTTTTCGAAACATGATCTACTATTTATGATCTATGACGCTACCTTAAGCATGATTGATACTGTAATCACTTACCGTGATTTTAGACACGCCAACTATGAAATACTTCCGGCTCTTGCGGAGGGTATTCCATGGGAAAATATATATGATCTCGTAGACGTTGATGAACAGGTATCGTTTATAGAAAATAATGTTCATGAACTATTTAACATGTGTGTACCTTTAAAGACAAGACATATAAAACATAAACAGCAACCATGTTTTAGTGATAATATAAGGCGGCCTATTAATATAAGAAACTATCGATACAAACGATGGAAAAGGTTCAAAACTTCTGATCTATATTTAGCATTCACTGAAGCTCGGAAAGATGTGGTTAAGAGTATTAAAATGGCTAAATCTTCATACTATGAACGAAAATTTGCATCGGCTATTAGTAACTCATCAAAATGGAAGCAGATCCGCAGTATCGGAATCGGGAAAATAAATAAGATTAACACTTCCACTGATATTGACTTAAATTTCTTAAACAGGCAGTTTGTCGGGGAAGGTTCTGTAGAGAGTTTTTCTAATATTTATGCAGATTATTCTTCTGCTGAAATTGAAAATAAATTTTCTTTTCATTGTGTTACTCCTGCAGATGTGGCGAAAAGTTTATACAGTATAAAATCAAATGCTGCGGGTATCGATGAAGTTTCTCCGATGTTTATAAAAATACTAATACCTATAATTTTGCCATATATTACTTATATTTTCAACAATGTCCTTACTAAATCTATCTTTCCAACAGCATGGAAATGCTCAAAAAAATTACCAATTCCAAAATCCAATAACGAGTTTAGACCGATTGCGATTGTATCTTATTTGTGGATGACTATATTTCCAAACACAATCTGCTTGCAGACACTCAATCTGGTTTTAGAGCAAGAAGAAGCTGTATAACAACACTTGTTAAGGTTACGGACGACGTTAGGGAGAAAATGGAGGACAATATGATTTCATTTCTGATTCTTTTGGACCATAGCAAGGCCTTCGATACCGTTGTACATTCTGTTCTATTGACAAAACTTGAAAAGTTATTTAATTTTTCTACTGCAGCATGTAGTCTGATTGGCTCGTACATCTGTACTCGCACCCAGACTGTCTTTCTTGGAAATAGGCGTTCTGCACCACTCACAAATAGAAGAGGAGTTCCACAGGGATCCATTTTCGGGCCATTATTGTTCTCCATTTATATTAATGATTTGCCAGAAGTACTTCGTTATTGTCAAATACAAATGTATGCGGATGATGTTCAATTGTACTTAAATGTTGCTGACTTCAGAAGGTGCATTATGGACATAAATGCAGATCTTAACAGTATAAGCATTTGGGCCTCCAGAAATGGTCTCTGTCTTAATCCAACCAATTCTAAATGTTTGTTAATTTCTAGGAGAAAGACTACCCTAGCACTCGAAAATTCCATCGTATTGAATAATTCTTATATTCCATTTTTCCAAACTGTACTGAATCTCGGTGTAACTTTCAATGGTCAACTGTCATGGACAAACCATATCAATGCTACAGTGGGGAAAGTACATGGAATGTTAAGAAACCTCTGGACTGTTCAGACATCAACACCATTGCAAATTAGGATGCTTCTTGCGAAAACTTACCTTATACCTGTCCTTTTGTATGGATGTGAATTATATCAGAACTGTGATAGTACTGATTATCAAAGACTTAAAGTTACATATAACAACATCGCTAGGTATATATTCAACAGAAAACGTAGAGATAGAATATCAAGTTACTCATAGAAAATCTTTAATATGCCCTTTGATAATATACTTAAATATAAATCAATTTTATTTCTTCATAAATTAATCTACACTGAAGAACCAAATTACTTATATGAGAAAATAAAATTTGGCCGATCACAGCGTGGAAAGATAGTGATTACCAAAAGTTTTTAATTTCCGAAAAACAATTTTTCATATCTGCTACACGTCTTTGGAACAACCTACCACTCCATATACAATGCATAGGCAACGCTGCAAAATTTAAAAAGGAGCTCATTATACATTTAAGATGAATTTATAATAAAATTTGTTGTTTTTTTTTTTTACTTCTAATATTTTTATATATTTTATTATTATTTATATTACAACTAGTATACTAATTCAAAACTCGAGGATCTGTACTTTTATATCACTAGCACTGTAATTTATAAGAATCATTCTTGTTGTGGTAGGTTCTCATGAAATTAATAAATGAAATGAAATATTTTAATTCGTAGTTATACTCTTCGAGTATACATTTCCATGTTTTCATCTTGGAATTGCTGTTTTTATTACTAAGGGAATATTTTAAGGGTTGATGATCGGTGAAAATGATAATCTTTTTTGAACCGTACAGGTAATTCCTTAAGGCGGTTAAAGCCCAGATAATTGCCAGCATTTCGCTTTCATTAGTGGCGTAATTCTCCTCTGTTTTATCCAGAGTCCTGGATATGAAAGCTATTGGTCGTTCCTCCTGGCTCAGTACGGCTCCAAAAGCCATATTGGAGCCGGCGGTAGTTAGATGAAACTCTCCTTCGAAGTTTGGGTATGACAACAATACTTCCTGTGAAGTCAAGGCATTTTGCAATTTGTCAAATGCGTTTTTGGCTGATTCGTCTAGATCAACTGGCATTTTACTTGAGACCGTTTTGGAAGCTCTACCTTCTTCCCCTTTTAAGAGTGAAGTTAATGGCGTATCCTCTGACGAATCTTCTATAATATCCTGATAGGCCAAGGAAAGAACGTAGTTGTTTAAGGGTTTTAGGATGAGGGAAATTTAGTATTGCCTTAAAAATGCACACTTATCTAGTTGAATTTTCATATTCGCTACTTTCGAATACTTTTCTAATGTGTTCACAGTGCGACTTTTCAGCTTTGCTAAAGATAATAATATCGTCTATGTACACGAAGCATACCTTTCCGATCAATTCCCTCGGGATGTTATCTAATGCTCTCTGCAATCCGAAGGGTAATCTAGTATATTCATACTTGCCGTTATTAACTGAGAATGCTGTCTTTTCCATATCCTCTTTTCGCAACGGTTTTTGGTGGAATCCACTTTTAAGGTTTACGACCGTGAAGTATTTATTCCCTCCCAAGTTTGACAGAACTTCTGTTACCTCTGGGATCGGATATCAATATTAAGTTTTCTAAAATCTACCACCAACCTATGTTTCCTCTTTCCCGAATGATCCTCCTTTTTTGGTACCACCCATATAGGTGAATTATAAGGGGACCTAGATGGTTGTATTATTCCATCTCGAAGAAGGCGACTTATTTCCTCTTCCACGACATCTTTTAATGCCATTGGATATGGATAACTTTTAGCATATATCGGAGAGTCGTTATTTGTTCGTATTTCACCGACTACTACCGTGGTATAAGTTAGCTTTTCGTCGGGATCTGCGAAAAGGCTAGAGTGATGTCACACAATATTTTCCAATGAATCTTTTTGATAGGTGTGCTACTCTCAATTCGAGGTTATTCACATTCTGAGTTGTTCGTTGTTTGATAGGAATTTTCCTACCGCCTTTGACGGTGAAATAGTTATCGGATGTATGAATTACAGCAGTAAGCTCTTATAGGCTGTCGTTTCCCAATAGACCGTCAAAAGATTTCAAACCAGGTAAGAGAAAAAATTTTATAGGTATCTCGTTGATACCAAACATATTCAGAAAAGTATGTTGTATAATTTGTACATCCCCCCTACAGACTTTGCGTTAAATATCTCCTTGTTTGGTTTCGGATTCTTAAATAAATTGGGTTTTATATAATTCTTGTTGCTACCGATATCCAACAAAAAATTTAGAATTATTCCGTTCCTCGTTTTGCATTGAAAATATGGCAAAGAGGCACAGATTAGTCTAAAAAATTTACGTCTACAAAGTTAATCGGGATATCGGTGTGGCTTCTATCCTGAGATTCATCAATATCCTCAGGACATTGTTGAAGGTAATCTGTATTAGTTTCATCAGTTGGCATTCCACATGCCTCATCTATTTCATTATCCATAGATGTAACATCATTGATATAATTTTCGGGTATATTACCAGTGTTGAGGTGGAAGTTCCGTTGAACCTTATTCATTGGTGCCTGTAGCGAAAATTGGGCAGGTCTTTTGAAATTATTGTTCTGCATGGGTTTCATTTGCATAGATCTATCAATCTCCATGGGTTCTGGGCGATTTCGAGTATTTGAAACATTGGGAGGCTGTCCTCCATATTTACGTTGAAAGTAATGTGGTCCTACTGTCTGGGGACGCTGAGTGAACTGAGGTCCTCCAAATTGAGAAGGTTGATTAAATTGCGGTCCCCAATATTGAGGTTGTTGCGGTTGTCCTTGCTGAAACTGTGGATTTGGGTAATAATGTTGAGGAGTCAATGTTATCCTACCTCCGTATGATAGAATGTTGACTAATTCTGGGTGGAATTTTGGCTTGGTTCCACCGTTGGAAGTTAAGTTTCGTATATCGTTCTTTGGAGCATATTCCCTTTTAAACGACATGTTATTTAAACTGAGATAAATGTTAAGGGATTCTGGTAAGGATTTGGGTCGGGACACGCTCAAGAGTTGGGGTAGATCATCATTTAGCCCCCTTATGAAGGTGTCAAGACTTCCTTCATCTAAATCTAGGCACGAAAATGTATCTAGTATTAGGGACAGTATTTGATATCCATTTTGATAGAATTCCATAACTGTTTTCTGTCCCTGGTACAGGACATTCATTTGATACTCCAGGGTACCAATGTCCCTTTTATCGGAGTAATGAACCATTAAGCACTTTCTTATCTTTTGCCAGTCTAATAGAGTCCTATAAGACTCTAAAGCAGTATCGGCTTCACCCGTAATTTTCGTACGAATGGTATGCAAAATTGCATAGTATCTTCCCGTTATTTTTAAACTATTGTATAATTCTAAAACTCGATCTGCTGACTTCTTTAATAATCTGTCTAATTTGGTTTTTCTGAGTTTCATTAAGTCCAGAGGGACCAGAAGCAGTTTGGCTCTTTGTTAGTGACCTACTTAATCTTTCCGTTATCTCTTCGATAGTATCCGGCATTTTCGAGAAAGTTGGAATTTTAATTTTTGTTATATAATTTTTATTTTGGTAATAGCGAACTCGCATTCTACCGCTAACGGTGCGTTTGTTATGTGCGCAGGTTTAAATATTTCTATAATTATTTAATTTTGGAGAGAATCAAAAACTACATAACTTATTACTATTCTTACGTTATTATTATCAGCATCGTTGATTCTTCCTTGATAGATGGTGAAGGTTGGTGATGAGTCCCTGATAGTCAAGATTTTTCTTATAGGCACTTGGAAATTGATGAGGTCGCATTTTTTTTATTTTCGTCAGTTATATTTATTTGAGAAGGTTGCCGCTTTCTGTTTACTCGTAATTACTTAAAAAAGGTTTTATTTTATTTTCTTTCTTGTTTTTTTTAACTTATTTATGTTATTAGTATGACAATATTTTCACTTATTAACCAAATGTTTGTTTTGGATACTCGTAATTTATTTATGTTCTTATTAAATTTCACTTCTTTCACTTATTTTATTTCAAAATGAGCTTTTATAATTGTTCGCTAAGACACTTATTGATTTTAATTTAATTTTTGGAATTGTCTTTGATTTTGTTTCGCTGTTCACTTAAACTGTTAACTTAATATAATTTACTTGCTACTATACCGCTTCGCGGGCTTTAAAGGCTGTGACTTTACGTGCACTCCTTTTTGTATTTAGGCTTGACGTTTTGGTTTCGTCGACCGTACCTGTTACGTTTAACAGGTCCGTGCTCAGGCGCCAATTAATTCTAAACAAATTTATTTGTTTAAAAAAATATGTTTGCTGTGTGACGCGAGTCACACAAGCAACGTTCTTTATTGATCTTCAAAACACAAAAGCGAATAATATTAAAAACCATAGATAAAGGAATTAAGTAGATATCGCACATGCGTTATCAAGTCCTACCACTAGGTGCTGTGTTGTCGTTTTGTAACTCTCACTGAAGTTTCTCATATCTTTCATTGACGTTTATTCAACACTGTGGGAAATTTGATACATACAAAAAAAGTATAATTTTCCAGGTTGTATTATTCGAACAACTAACTTAATTTTTTTATGTCGTTTTGTTCCCCACTTTCAAGTTTGTTATTTTGATTTTGTTATTTTGATTGTGTCTTTTTGTTTACTGTTATTGTTGATGTTCGTTTGTGTTGATTTTCAGAGCAACAGAGCAATATCCTTGTTGTTGTTGCCTACCACACCTATTGTTAGCACCTGTTCTAAATACATCTTGCAAGGTATATTTTGTTTGGGATCAGACGTTGTAATTATTGCATTCAGCTCCATTCAGAATATGTCCCATTGAACAAGAAATTTCCCAAGGCATGTGCGATATATAGTTAATTCCTTTATCTATGTTAAAAACTACCCTAAACTTATACTCTCAGCTTTGCACCTTTGTTGATATCTGATGCCGGCTCGTGTTGGCACAACTCGCCCATCAGTATGGAGGCATTGCACCAGCAGCAGTCTGCATTGTCAGCGTCTTTGAATATTTGGTGGGAACTTGCAATTCAGCAAATGTACACATTTGGTATTGTACATGTTTGAATAAATGGATGATAGTTGGATGTCTTGGATGTAGGTGGTATTAACTTATACACTTGACTCTAACCTAATAAAAGCTAAATATTACCTTGCCTATGTGCCATAGAAGAAAAATGAATAAAATAAATATTGATAAGAATTACACTAGCTAAATAAATTTATGGTCAAAAAAGTAAAATTTCTCTAAAAAATCACCTCTAATTTTTTAGTCCGTTGTCACATTTTACGGGGTTGATACTTATGGTAGGAAGTCAATCAGTTTTCCCCATACACCTTGTAACCACCCTACTGCATACTCTGCTCCACTCCGCAACCCGTTTCTTCGGGCGCAACTTGATGTTGTCTAGCCACATCGATTTGTAGCGCGCATTCTTTGGCTGCTGGAAGGTTTGGACACCTTCCCGATCCTTCCGCCACAATTCTTCACAAAACATCACTTTTTAAAAATTTCTTATAAGCACGTGTGTCCGTCTTGAAATAAGAATAAAAAATTCCAATGGCAGCCAGAAGCTCATGTAATTTTTGAAATTTTTGCTATATAAATGTCAAATGTAATACAATCAAAATAAACCTATTAAAATTGAATTCATATTGGATACAGAAAACCGCATACATAAATACAATTAGATAACAACAAGGTTTCAAATTCAATCTTGCAATGTAAGAAATAAATTAAAACACGAAAAATTTTATACTTTGAAAACAATTTAATTTTTTAAAATATAATTATTTTTAAATTGTCATTTTTGATATTTTTTTTATCTTTTGCTTTCCATATTCCCCTCCGGCAAAAATCCAATAAAACCATTCAAAATGAATATCAATTGGATATAGAAAAGACAACATATAACATGGCATAAATACTTTTCAAAATTAGGCCCACCATACAACAAATAAACAAAACAAGCAAGAGAAACATTTTGAATTCGCAATTAAATTTTATTTTTTCAAATGCAATTACTTTTAAATGTACAATATAAAACTACATTCATACTTATATTCATATATACACATTATATACACATAACATACATACATCTGAAATTATCATACATTACAAAATTTTCAACAAATTATATATTTAATAATGAGTTAATAATTAAATATAAAATAATTGGATTTGCTTGGAGTTTCTTGCACTCAACCATTCACAATGCACAAATAGAGAAAGGTGAATAAAAGAAAACGCAAAACAACATGAACCAAGCCTTTACACCAATGTAGACACAACCTGCAACTCGAACTTAAAAACACATAGCGAAAAGCGAGCAAAAGAAAACCCGCATTTGCAGATGTTTTCCAAGTGTTCCGCGGACTTTATTGGCACAAAAAACAGCTGTTTTTATCCCCTTTTAAAAATGCTGTAACTAAGGATGATGTTATTATTTAGTTATATATAGATTACATATGTATATCATGTCACAAATTGGTTAAAAAATACACTGCAGTGGGTGATTTTAAATTTGTTAATTTTAAGCTTGGTGTTTCATTATCATTTTACAACAATTTATTGAAACCAAGTCTTTGGACTGCGGATATAAACGTGCGGATATAAACCCTACCGTAAAGATAGGGACATTTTATCTATCGGACATACTGAAGGTGGAGGAATATTAGTTGCTGTACGAAAGTGTATAAATTCTTATTGTGTTCCATTAAATAATGCCAATCCATTATTTGACCAAATGTGCGTTTGTGTAAATATTAAAAGGTTGCTTATGCATCTTACATTCCTCCGAAAAGTTCGGATGAATTGTACTTAGGCCACATTCAACATTTTTTCCACTTTGCTGAATCTATGACTTATATGGATAAATGGTGTGTTTTGAGTGATTTTAACTCCAATAACATTGTTTGGTCTGAAGTAATTGATTGTGATTATCTCATTCCTAATAATATTAATAATGTTTCTGAAATGAATTTCATCGACTCTTTATTTAGCCCTGATATGCGCCAAATTAATCCTGTTTTTAATAAACTTTGTCGAATGTTGGACTTAATTTTTGTTAGTTCTGATTTGAAATATTCAGTTGTTGACCGCGCTTTTCCAATTTCTCCACCGAATCCTCATCTTTCGGCGCTTGTGCTTAAGATATATTTTTATGAATATGCGATTTTAATTATATAAACGCGTTATTAATTGTTGTAAATTGGCCTAAAAATTTGGACAGTGGAATTGTTTCCATCTGTTATGAGGAATTTTTGAAAATTGTTAATGACATTTTCAAAACTAATATTGAGACATTACCGGCTACAGTCTATAAGCTTCCCTGGTATACTAGACGGTTGAAACAGCTTAAAAATTTAAGAAATAAATATCATTGCACATTTAAAGCAAATAGTAATAGGGCTCAGGATTCGAATTGGTGTGAGCATTGTACCCGAGAATTCAACGTATTGTATAAGTTTTTATATAACCAGTACATTTTAAGTTATGAAGCATCCACTAAGTCTAAACATAGACGTTTCTGGACATTTATTCTATCTAGATGTAGTAACTCCTCGATTCCTACATCTATGACATTCAATGGTGCTTTATCAAAGTCTTTCTGTGAAACTGCCAATCTATTTAACTTGTTCTTTCAATCCAATTCTACAGATAATGATATTAATATTGATAATTATGTATTTAGTAATATTGTATCCAATGTTGATATTTCGATGATGATATTTTTTCCGCAATTGATAAACTTTCTTGTACATACAAAATTGATTCAGATGGTATTTCTTAATTTTTACTAAAAAAATTTATTTCTTCATTATTGTTACCATTAAAAATGTTATTCTCCAAGTCACTTTCTGTCACTTTCAAGTCACTTTTATTTAGAATTGGAAGACCACAACTGTAACTCGTGTTTATAAATCTGACAATAAACATTATGTTTCGAATTACAGGCCAATTTCGAACCTCAAACATTGTTAAACATAAATCCTGCTCAACATTGCTTTGACTTGGGTAGATCAACTACTAGTAGTTTAGCTGTTTTCACCCGGTATTGTATTAATATTGTATGTCAAAGACTTTTGATAAAGCTCCTCATAACTTGTTGATATATATTTATAAGTAAGTTGTCTAAGATTGGACTTTATTCTATTATATGTTAAATTTTTTTCATTTCATTTCATTTATTGCTAAAATATTAAATCATTTCGTTACAGCATTTTTTATATATGTATATGTTTAGTTAAGAGTTTAGCTTAATTATCAGCTTATCTACTTAAATATCCAATCTGATTTTAATAACATATTTGCGAAATTTAGATATTGTTGTAAGGAAAAATTTCAAAACCCTTTGAGACTTAGATCTAACTTAGAACTAGGATAAAACTTATGAACTAAATACTAGATTATATGTTAAATTGGTGCCGTTCCTATTTACTGAATAGGAGTTGTGTTGTTTGTATTGAAGGACTATTTTCAGATGAGTATGTCCCAACATCTGGGGTTCCACAAGGGTGTGTGTTGGGATCTCTTTTATTTAATTCGTTTGTAAACGACATTGTTTTTTTGTTTTGTTAATGCTAGGCATCTTATTCACGCAGATGATCAAAAATTATTCTTAGCCGTTCGTTCATTTAATGATATCAAATTGCTGCATGAGGATATTGATTGGTTTGGTACTAGGGAGGCTAATAATGGGCTACCTTTTAATCACTCTAAATGCTTTAATGTTTCTTTTCATAAATGTCGCAACGTAATTACGTCTCTATATAAAATATTCATCTGCATTTTAGAGTTTAGAGTGCATTGAGAGTTGGTTTTGGAAATTCGTGATTTAGGTGTTATTTTTGATTTTACACCTCACCTGGATTATATTATTTCAAAGCTTATCCTCGATGTATTTCATTCGCAGAAACACTGCTCCGTTTACAGGTCCTTACGTTAAAACAATTGTTTTGTCGTCATTTCTACGCTCTCAGTTGGAATATGCCTCGCTTATTTGGAGCCTAACGGATTATATCCACATAAATTGTATTGAAAAGGTTCAAAAATCTTTTACTAAATTTGCATTAATCTCTTTAAACTTTCCTGGTTCACTTCCATCTTACGAAAGTAGATGTTGCACATATCCTTAAAATCTTCAAAACTAGAAAACAAACAAAATCTAGAAGATATGTTAGCTCTTTAATATTTCCTTATCGTATTTTGAATAAATCTGTGGATTGTGCTGAATTGCTATCTTTTATAAAGTTTAATGTTCCTTCTCGTTCACTTCGTTATTACTGTCCTTTTTATATTGGTATTCATACTTCTAATTATGCTTTAAATTAACCATTGCTTAGGGTGATGATATTGTATAATTCATTATATAACTCATGTGATTTTACTATTCCTATGAATAAATTTAAACTAGTTCTTAATAATTTAATTCATTAAGTATTTACATACTTTAAGTTTCTAGTCTGTAAGGAACTATTGTCCATAGACTGCATAAGGGCTTTTTCAAAAATTATCGACATTTTGATATTTTTTTTTTCCAAATTTTTTTGTTGGATGACACGAATGACGCTTTGATCAAGTGAAGGGTAATATTTTAGCATACCAAAACAGTTCGCGTTAATCATTTATTGCAAACGGCGCGAAAGTATATATATATATAAGAATTATTTTTGAGGTTAGGATTTTTTTTTATCTGTAAAATTTAAAATCATGAAAATTTTTTAATGCCTATTCGGTTTTATTATCAAGCTTAAAAAAACCTTTCATTTGGTGTCAATCGCGGCGGAATCTATACATAACTGCAGATGTCACAAAGCAAAATGTGTTTGAAGAAAAATGCCGCTGTACCCGCTAAATATGGACCGAATTGAACCATATTTATAACTGATCTTTAGTTTACCACCGCACTTCATTTCCAATACTTTACATTGATTTTAAACCACGGATTAATTAAAAAAAACGCGAAACAAAATCATGAAATTTCGCAAAATTTTTTTTTTCTTTATAAAATTTTTGCGTTTCAAAATATTTTAACGCCTTCTTGACGTTGAAGTGCCATTTACTAAGAAGTTTAGATCACGCAATACATAAACCAGTTTTAAATAATATTGCAAATGTCAGGCGCGAAAAACTGTCATTTTTGACAAATTTACGCCAATTCTATAAAAGTTTGAGGTCATCGTTCTCAGCAACTAGCAGCCTGACATGGACGTGATATGGCGCAAATTACACCATCTATTAAATACTGTTGACGAAATGCAATTTTCTTGAACGGCGCAAAAACGCAATAGAAAAAACTGCGAAAATTTAAAAATCGGAAAATTTTGGTTTCAAAAATGAACCGCTGTACAAATTTTTTTCCAAATAGTAGTATGGGCATAACTTTTATAGTGTAAATATCTACTAAGTCTAGTGACTTTATTTTATATCAGTGGGCATCGGAAGTTTAAAAGTAAAAGTAGAAAAGTGATGAAATATGAAAAAACTCTTGTAAATTTCAAGCCTTTTTTTGAGTTTTTCCATGTTTGAGTGCCCATAACTTTTAGAGATAAAGAACTGATGGTCTGAAATTTTGAATTTCCGAGTTTTCTAGTGTGCCCTACCATTTTACCTTTTTACCGTTTTGGTCAATTCGAAAAACTGGAGAAATAATAAGCAACTGAACTCAGTTTCAACAAATGTTGAAAATTATTGAAATTGCCCATAAATGAAATGAAATGAAAGTATTATAATCATTTAGATTGTTTATAATACAAAACAAACAATTACAAAATGCATTATTTATAATCAAAAAATAACAATATATTAAATAATACTTATTTTTTTGCACAACAATTATTCGTACCATGTTTCAATATTCGTTGGACCTCCTTTTGCTTTAATACCAGCTACTAAGAGTAGTTTTACTAAAGTTTCCGTGGAATTTTTAGTCATTTTTTCTAATTCCAAACGTAGGGCTGTTTGTAGAGATTCCTTGGACGTTATTTGGACGTATTTTGGACTAGGGAGATGATTTAAGCTGTTTACAGTTGTAAAGGATCCATTCATGAACGAGATCTGATGAATGTTTTGGGTTATTGCCTCGCTGGAACAAAAAGTTCCTCGCATATAACCAAAGTTTGTTGGCACTTTCGTACAAATTGTCTTTTTAAAGGTTCAACAAAATTTACTTGTCCATTTTATCTGTTATAAAAACTATTCGGCCGTATCCAGCAGCTTTCATACAGCCCCAAACCATTGTATTCTTACTGGCGTGCTTTACAGTTGGAATAATATTAGCCTCGTTCTTTTTGTCCAGTATACGCGTTTCCCCAAACAAATGAATAGTGTATACGTTACAGTCGACAATTTTCGGGTTCGGGTCGGGTTTCAAAAAAAGTAAAAGAAATGAAAATGTGAACTTGTCAACATTAGCATATATTTTTAATTTTACTTTTAATTTTGAACTATATTTTAATGATTTTATTTTTTTAATATTGCTGGTAAATGATGTATGTTAAAAAATAGATTAATTAGTACGAGAAATGATTTGAACCAGTACATAAGTTTCAGTCGGGTGAACCGACTTAATCATACTCTCACCCTAAGTCATCCATTGTGTGGGAGTTCTGTTAAAAACGCCCATACTCAAAGGTGACCATATTCAATAGCAGATTGCCATTGCGCGAAATATTTTTCAATACCCAAATTAGTTAGTTTCCCTCCCACTATTTATATGCGAGGTACAAACATGGGCATGGTAAGTTGTTGCCAAAATTTTGATCAGTACCAAATTTTATTAAGAACGGTTATGATTTATTGGAGATATCGAGTCGGCAAACTGCAACTAGGCCCAACTTTGTATGGGAGGTACGAAACTGGGTGTGGCACAATAGTCAGTTATTAATTACACAGTATCTTTTAGCAAAATTCTGCCTAGTACCGAATTGTATTAAGATCAACCGGTCATCTGCCCAACTTTTACATGGGAGGTACCAGAATGGGTGTGGCAAAACAGCTAATTTTTTATAGGAGAGTTTTATTTGACTAAATATTGTCTAGTATAAACTTTCATAAAGATTGGTTCTGTTTTGCGGGACTTCTCGTGCCGAACAACCAGACGGCTAAACCACAATAGTACCACAATGGGCGTGGCATCTTCATCTTCGTTTTGTATGAACCCTATTGCTACATGGGACATGAGCATGGGACTGTCCGTGGAGGTGGAAAGTTTCTGATAGCCATTAACTTGGAAGTGGCCAGAAATGATTCCTTCATTGGGCAGTCCTAGCAGCTCACGAATGAGCAGCCTGATTGGTTATGCGATCACTGATGTCTCAGGTTTAGTAGGTGACTGATGTCACTGAAGGTCATCAAACTATCGGGCATATTCATTTGTCGTTAGAAGATGGATGAGCCCAGCATATGGGACAACGGCGGATAGAAACCAAAAGAAGAAAATCCAGGTTCGACATATTGCATCCTGGTCAGTGTCTGATCCATAATGTGCGGCTGCAATCAAATGTCCTGGCAGTAGGTAAAATGCAAAAACCCGGTGGACTGGGTTTGTCTCCCGCCACCGCTCGTAATAGCTGTGAATATACAACAACGAAAGAGAAAACATAAACAACCACTATTTGTTGACGACCCCCGCAAACGTTATAAGGACCACGATTTACGGATATACACTTGGAATGTAAGAACTCTATATAGATCCGGTGCAAGTATCCAATTGGCAGATGTCTTCGAAAGATATAAGGCTGACATTACCGCTATATAGGTATAGGGAGAAAAGGAAGGAGGTAAACCGTCTCTTTAGACGTAAGAAAAGGCAGTGGAGAAAGCGCATGGGTGAGAAGATTGTGACATACAGAAGGAACAATGAAGCCCGAAAATTCTACCAAAATGTCAAAAAAGGAACTAACGGACAATCTCATCGCAGATGTGTGTGTTGGGAATATGGATCATTTCTCCGCGCTACTGGTATCTGAGATATCCAATTGATCACAATATGGACGACGACGTGGATTGCCCCCTCTTAACCAAGACGAGGTGAGAACAGCTATTGCCTGGATTAATAACAACAAAGCCGCAGGAGCCGGTGCATTACCGCCGGAGCTATTTAAGACTGGCGGCAATGAGCTGATATGGTGCATGCATAATGTGACCATTTATATTTTTCGTCAGAGCGGGACGCCTGCGGAATTTTGTAATAAAAAAGGTTGTTATTATTATGCATTAAAAAAAAAATTTTATTCAAAAACGGAGAGAATGCGTATAAATCTAATTTATGAAATTTATCTTATGTCTAAGTATTTGTTTTATATTTGTCAGCAGAGCAAATTAGTTTTAAAATATCGGGTCTAGTTTTCAAGTAGGAATGGAGCTGATTACATTGTTTGTTGATGTTAGTCTTAGTAATTAAAATAGCTTTCAAAACTGGCACACTTAACTGCGTTTTTTCACTTGTCCATATTTTATTCATTAGGGAAAAAACTCTTTCGACAGGTGCGTTACTTCCAGGCATACATAAAACGTACTCAATAATTGTGCGAAAGTTTGTGCAGTTGAGATTATTATCGCGGAAGTATTTAAACAGCTCCACCCAACGGTCTTCGGCAGCAACATTCTGAGCGTTCCAGCTTTTGATTTTTTCAACTGTGACGTAACTGGAAATAAGTGAAAACTCATCGAACACTTCCGTATCTCGGCTACTGCTAAGAAATCTTTCTGTGATCAGCAAATCCGTCACATTCTGTACGTCTTGCCAAGTAGGGACTTTTCTCAAATTTGACCATTCAAATACTGCTAGTTGTGCATTGAACTGGCACCACTGTTCCAAGTATTCTTTACTTGTCTTATAAAAATCCGCTGCCGCAGTTTTCACATTCTGCTCATCAACAGCAACGTCAGTTTTTTGTAATTTTGCCAGTAGATTGCGGACGGTATGAGGAAGGAAAATCGAATTCTCCTTAAGTTCTAAGTTATCTCGGAGACGATTAATTTCATTCGCAGACTCCATTGCGGACACGTTTTGTCCCTCGATTTTCAACACGGCTTGATGAAAAATCGCTGCCTGTGCGTGCAAAAAATATAACCACAATTCAGAGCTAGGACTTTCGAAAAACGTTTTTAAAATATTAGGGCATTTATCGATGCTCAGAAAATAGGTTTTCAAAGGCTGAAACATTTTTAAAATTCTCTCAAGTGCCGGCATTAAAGAAAGCCACCTTGTTTTACTGTAGCCTAACAGTTTCTGATACTCTGTGTCGGTGGAATCACAGAACTCTTTCAGAACTTCTACCCGGACGCTGTAGATGTAGAAGAATGAATAAATTTTCACAATGATGCATTCGAAGTCAACAGGGAGACAATCTGCGGCTGTTTTGATAGCATTATGAACTATATGGGCTCCACACCCAATCCCAATGAGCTGCCTTCCGACGGATAGGTTCAATTTCGCGTAAACATTATTTATCCCTTTTCTATTCTTTCCTCCGAAATTGCAGTTTGTATTGTCTCCACAAAATGCCACAATTTTCTTATTCAAATCATTGCAAGATAATACTTCTTTCAAATAATCCACAATTATATCAGATGATTCGCCTGGCTGCTCTTGAAACTCTAAAATCCTGACTCTCACGCCTTCGTATGGTACAAAATAGCGAACTAAAATAGGGAATAGTTTTATTGAGCCATGATTGGAAGCATCGGTTAATAAAGATATACAGTGGGCTTCGTGAAGGTGTTCTTTCAATTCATCCATCGCCATAGGTGCCAGCACATTTACAACGATAGCTTGTGATTTTGTACGGGCACATCTAAATTTTTGCTCAAAACATGTTTGTATTAGATTTGAAGCACAGTCGTTCGAACGAAAACTGTGGTTTTCTTGCACTGTGTGGTACGCCCACGCACCCTCCGCTGCAGCTATATCCAAGTCTTTGGAAGTCGCCAAATTTGTTATTTTAAAAAAAGAAAGCATTGACGAGCTTGAAGCGGCAGCTTGATCAGAAAGCTTGTGTTTTTCCGATTTTAAATGCTTCTCAATATCACTGGCACCACCATGTCCAACACTAAAATCAGTACGACATTTTTCACACGTAACGTCTGATTCACCACTTCTTTGTTTTATAAATGGATACTTATTTTGCAAAGATATGTTAAAAGTACACTTGCGTTTAGGCATTTTTGTAATGTTACAATCACTAACGTTGAAAATAAATTGTTTGACTTTGCTCGCCTTCTCCGACTCCGCGATTAAAAGATACTAGAACAATTTAGAGCGTATATGCTTAGGGTACTGACAGAGTGATCTATAATCGTTGAATCGAATCAAAACACGAGAGAAAAAGTGATGATAACACACTTTTTCTGTTTTTATAAGCATTTTTTATTTGGTGATTTCCCTTGTTAGCATTACAAAATCTTTTGAGTTAATTTTAATGTTAATGTTGCTTGAAAAAAACCATGCAAATAAGTTATATGTTCACGGGGAAAAAAATAACTCATGTATTTTTCATCAATATCCAGTATTTGCGAAAGCGGGACATTTTTGCTCTCACTGGGGACAGCGGGACAGATAGCCTCAAAGCGGGACTGTCCCGCCCAAAGCGGGACGTATGGTCACGTTATGCATGCATCACCTCATTAGCAAAATTTGGTTAGATGAATGCATGCCCGGCAATTGGAGTGTCAGTGTACTATGTCCCATATTTAAAAAGGTGACCCGAGTATCTGTGCCAATAAGCCTTTTATCCATAGCTTATAAGGTTCTATCAAGTATAATGTGCGAAAGACTAAAACCAATTATCGCTGACCTGATTGGACCATACCAGTGCGGCTTTAGGCCTAGAAAATCGACTGCCGATTATAAGCAATATCTGAGCTTGGTATTCCTGCAAAACTCATACGCCTTTGCAGGATGGCCTTGACGAACACCACATCCGCAGTGAAAGTTGGTAAGGATCTTAGCGAACTTAATGGAGATCATTATGAGAAAAGCTGCAGTCAATATGAATAACTGTATCAGAGCAAGAGTCGCCTGCTGCTCGCGTAAGCTGACGGTATCGATATCATTGGGCGCACAATTAGGGAAGTTAATGCGGTGTTTTCGAGAATTGAGAAGGAATCAGCAAAAGTTGGTGTTGCCGCCGACACTATTTTATTTCAATTAGTTTAATCAACATAAATATTTAATTTATATTTCAATTTCAGTACCTATTTATTTGCACAGTACTGTATGTTACAATTTACCTATTTACCAAATTCTAACTCGTTTATGTTGTCATTACTCTCTTGTTATGATCATTGCTTATTTATTATTCCTTCATTGCCCCTTTATTTGTTTGCCAAATCCGTCATGTGTACATACATACATGTGTGTATGTAAGTACGTAGCCCTTTGATACGTTGCTAATTAACGGCAGTGACTTCTTTTCTGTACAAAATAAGAACCTAAGACGGGCAACGAAGGTAAGATGAACATCAGTTCGATTTTAAATAAGAAAGCGACAAATTGTTTTTGAGCGCTACGCGAATAAGCGGGTTGTTTAAGTTAAATATTAAACACAAATAAAGCGACTGTAAAAAATTTGTTTTCTGTTTTATTCGAATTCAACATTCTCAAAAACTATTTTGATTCTATAAACAGTTTACGCGAGTTTCTGTAAAACAATTTTACGCGAGTTTCGAAAATTATTGTTCGTGTCTATATTAAATATAATATAAAAATTTTAATCGTGTTTCTGGAAAAAATAATGTCGGAAACCGATTTTAATTGCAAAAAATGCGATTTAAAAGACACCGAACGTATGGTGCAATGCGATCGTTGTGATAAGTGGTTCCATTTTGAGTGCGTTGGGGTGAATAGCGACGTTGCTAATATAAGCTGGTGTTACCCTTGTGGTCTTGACCAATCCGTCGCCCTAAGGGACAAATCTACGACGGCTCAGCATATGCCGCAAGGCTCATCGTCACCTACCAACGAAGTATTGGCCGTAAGTAAAGCAGCATCAAGCCAACGGGCAACGAGTCATGACAGAGGTGCACATCATCAACTATCAAACAATCATGGCTCCATCGACGTTGCTTCAATGACAACAATGCCGCGAACAACCATAATACCGCCGAAAACAACAATACAATCAACCACAGCACATAATGGTCAGAATATGCAACGCCATTTTGTGAACACCAGTGGTCCCAATATGTCTGCAGCGAACCTTTCCTCGCAAACGCAGTTGCAGCTGCAAATGTTGGAGGAGGAAACAGAACTACAAAGTCAATATTTAGAAAAGAAATATGAAATTCTTTCCCAAGGCAACGCAAGCCAGGCATCTAGTTCTTTTTCTAACACCTTTACGTCGTTCCAACCAACAGCGTCACAAATTGCGGCTAGACAGGTAATCCCTAAGGAGTTGCCCAGTTTCGACGGTAACCCAGAAGATTGGCCGCTCTTTATCAGCAACTTTAGAACACTGAAATAGCAGGTTACACTGATGGTGAAAATTTAATGCGTTTGCAGTCGTGTCTCCGAGGTCATGCAAAAGAACTTGTAAAAAGTAAATTGTTAATTCCTTCAATGGTGGGTGAAATCATTCAGACCTTGGAAATGTGTTTCGGTCGCCCAGAGCATATTTTGGACAGCATGATAGAGAAAGCAATGAATATTCCTCCATTAAAGGACAGACTCGATAGTATTATCGAGTATGCATTGACAATTCGAAATATTTGCTCAACAATGGAGGCGTGTGATATGGTGGCCCACTTAAATAATCCCATGCTTGTGAAGAGTTTAGTGGATAAATTACCAAACAATCACAAGCTCAATTGGGCAATGCATCCAAAAGACCCGCACGTTCCTATTGTGAAATGTTTTTGTGATTGGATCTATGCTATAGCAGCCGCTGCCAGTCAAGTCGTGTCCCCGGTCACGAGAAAAAAGAGAGCGTCGGTGAACACTCATGAACAAAGTAGTCCAAGCAAACCAAATTGCATTTCCTGCAAAGGCGGGACTCATATAATCCAGAACTGTTTCAATCCATGAACTTGGACGCCAAATGGAATGGTGAAAGACAACAAATTGTGTCGTCAGTGCTTGAATTTACATCGTCGGAAGTGTTTCACCAATAGAGTGTGTGGCGTCGATGGCTGTACAGCAAAACATCACCCATTATTACAAAAATATACGACAACGGTCGCCCCAAGTAGGAGTAATATTGCAATGTCTGAAGGCAATGGAAGTGTAAATGCACATAATGACAGTGGTAGAGACAAACCATGTTTCAGAATTTCAACTAAACGTTCAACTAAAACGTTTGCCTTTTTAGACGAAGGATCTTCAGTGACCCTAATGGAGAAGAAATTATTCGACAAACTCGGTCTTAAAGGTAGAAAAGAACCCCTAGAGCTACGCTGGACAGGTGATACAACTCTCTCGGAGGACAACTCAGTCAAAATAAATTGTCTCAGGTGCTCAAAATGAAACACGTTTTACACAACATGATGTGCGTACTGTAAGTAATCTCGGTTTGCCAACACAGTCGCTCGATTTTGATGAGATCATCAAGGGTAAATCATATTTGAAATGGTTGCCCATACAATTGTATTTCAAAGCCAAACCTACGATTTTAATAGGCCTAAACAATTGGAGGGTAGCAGTACCTATACAAATCAGAGAAGGTGGACGCAATCAACCGATTGCAACGAAAACCCGTTTAGGTTGGATCCTTCAAGGCAGTGGCACAGATTTAGGAGCTTCTACTTCGTTGAATATTCATACATGTGAGTGTGAAAATCGATATCAAATTTTACACGATGAAGTGAAGGAGTATTTCGTCCTGGAAGAGTCCCAAGAGATAAATATCTTATCAGCCGAGAACGAAAAGGCCATGCAGATTCTGGAGAGCAACGTTATGAAAAAGGATAAGAAGTTCGAAGTCTGCTTACTCTGGAAGGATAATGCCACGAAGTTGCCAGAAAGTTATGACGTAGCGTGTCATCGTCTAAAGTGTCTCCAGAAGAAGTTAAAAAGGATCCTCAACTACAGCAGACAATGCAAGCGGAAATCGATAAACTACTTTTTAAAGGATACGCTAGAAAGGTATTGGACTCAGAGATGTTTTCTTATCCCGGTCGTACATGGTATCTTCCGATTTTTGTGGGTCGAAACCCTAACAAACCGAATAAAGTTCGCCTAGTGTGGGACGCAGCATCTAAATCAAACAATAAATCGCTAAATGATTTTTTTAACGAGTAGACCTGATTTACTTACGTCACTGATGAAGATTTTATTTGAATTTCGAGTGGGCCAGATAGCAGTATGTGGTGATATTGCTGAACTGTTTCATCGTATCAACGTCAGAGATGAGGACATGCACGCTCAAAGATTTTTGTGGTTCGAAAATGGAGACGTACGTAAGCCTAGTGTTTTTGTGATGAAGGCCCTAACATTTGGTATAAGCTGCGCACCCTGTATTGCATATTTTGTACGAAATAAAAATGCTGAAGAATTTCGTGAAGAATATCCCAGGGCAGTCAAGGCGGTGGAGTCATTTCACTATATGAACGATTTTATCGGCAGTGTTCAAACTGATGAAGAGGCGCTGGAATTGGTTACCCAGGTCAAAAAAATTTGTGCTGCTGGTGGTTTCCACATGAGAAATTGGGCATCAAACTCTAAGTTAGTGAGGCAACAATTGGGCGATGGAGCGATAACTGAAAACACATTTGGTGCCGTTGAAAAAATTCTCGGTATGTATTGGGAATCCAATAAGGCTCAAACGAAATGTGTTCCAACTCAATGTGGTCCCAACCAAGAGAGAAGTCCTTCTGGTCGTGATGTCAATTTTTGATCCACTTGTGTTCATATCCCTCTATACTATATGCTTGAAGATTTTACTTCAAAATGTATGGCGATCAGGCATAAAGTGGGACGACGAACTAGATGACGAGAAATCTGGATAACATTTCTTCCGTCATCATCCCACGGTGTTATTCAGAATTATTAAAACTCACATTCAACGTGCAACTCCACACTTTTGTCGACGCTGGTGAAGACGCTTACGCCGCTGTGTGCTACTTCCGTTTTCAATACAACGAACAGTCGACATTAGTATTGTAGCTGCGAAGTCTAAAGTCGCCCCGCTGAAGCCAATATCAATTCCAAGACGGGAACTGCAAGCAGGCCTAATTGGTTCCCGTCTCGAAATACGAAAATCAACTCATTTGCGATGTACAGAAAGCTTCTACTGGTCCGATTCGAAAACGGTGTTAAAATGGTTGTCCATGGATCCAAAGAACTTCAAACCTTTCGTGATGTACAGAGTTGGTGAAATTCTCGAAACAACGAATGTGACTCAGTGGAATTGGGTTCCATCAAACTCAAACCCAGCTGACTTTGCGGCGAAAATCTGTAACCCCAACAGCATGTGGTTCCAGGGTCCAGAATTTCTCAAATATTGTTCAAATATCCTGATGATGCTACACAAAGGAGTAGCGAAATATCGAGGAAAATAAATACAACAACAGCAAATCAGACCTCAAGCTCGAAGAATATTGATTATTTATTGATAAAGAAAAGGTCGAACAACAGAATAAAAATAAAAAAAAACATCTTTTATATATTTCAAAATCAAATAACTTCACTATGAATATTGAGTATTTTTCATGCTGGAGACGACTTTATAGAGCCCTGTCGCAATTTCTATTGTATGTAGAAAAATTGAAGTCTGTGGCCCACGGCGGTAAAATACAAGAAGAAACGCCCTTTGATTGCGTCCAAAAAGCTGAATATATTTTGTTTAAATATGCGCAAATGAGCGAGTTTTCCGACGAAATATGGAGCCTCAAAAATAACAAGCCAATTGACAAAATTAGCAAATTAAAGCTTAATATCTTCCTCGACGATAATGGTGTCATACGCGCTTGCGGCAGAGCGGAAACGGTAAATTGTAATACGGCAATCATTTTACCTCATGACAACTATATAACCTTTCTAGTGGTCCGATACTACCACGAGAATTTTCATCATTGTCTGCATGAAGCAACAATCTGCAAAATAAAGTCAATTTTTTATATTCCCAAATTAAGAGCGCTATACAAAAAGGTGCGAGGCAAGTGTCAACGCTGCAGAAACGAATCAGCGGTACCCGTTTAATCCGGTCAGTCAAATCCATACTCCACGCAATGTGTCCAGCCTTCAAGTTTAACGACGAGACCTTAAGGTGTGCCCTATACGAAATTGAATTCATAATCAATTCTCGTCCATTGACATTCGTGGCCCTAGACTCAGCTGACGACGATGCCCTAACACCAAAACATTTACTACTTGGTTCTGTAGCTGGACAAAAGCATTTGTGTGAGTTCGACCACGACCTGCGGCAACGATGGCACCAAACTCAAAAATTTGCCAATCATTTTTGGCGACGATGGGTACGAGAATATGGTCCAACTTTGGTTCGGCGAAGTAAGTGGTTCGACAAAGTATCACCACCATCCGTTGGAGACGTAGTCGTCATAGTGGACGACACCCTTCCCCGCAACATTTGGCCCAATGGTATTGTGACCGAAGTGTACCCAGCAAAAGATGGTCAAGTACGCAGCGTCAAAGTCAGAACGAGTAGCAGTACGTATGAGAGGCCCGTAGCTAAAATAGCAGTATTAGACGTCGGCAATAAGAAGGATGACAGTAAGTTCATAGAACCCAAATTCGCTTACGAGGGAGGGAATGTTGCCGCCGACACTATTTTATTTCAATTAGTTTAATCAACATAAATATTTAATTTATATTTAAATTTCAGTACCTATTTATTTGCACAGTACTGTATGTTACAATTTAACTATTTACCAAATTCTAACTGTTTAATGTAGTCATTACTCTCTTGTTATGATCATTGCTTATTTGTTATTCCTTCGTTGCCCCTTTATTTGTTTGCCAAATCCGTCATGTATACATACATACATGTGTGTATGTTAGTACGTAGCCCTTTGATACGTTGCTAATTAACGGCAGTGACTTCTTTTCTGTACAAAACAAGAACCTAAGACGGGCAACGAAGGAAAGAGGAACATCAGTTCGATTTTAAATAAGAAAGCGACAAATTGTTTTTGAGCGCTACGCGAATCAGCGGGTTGTTTAACTTAAATATTAAACACAAATAAAGCGACTGTAAAAAATTTGTTTTCTGTTTTATTCGAATTCGAGTTGGTCTGAAAGTAAATGGGGACAAAACAAAATTAATGGTATCAACGAGCAGGACCTCCAAGCGATTAGACCAACGCGTGAACGTTGATAACCGATTTAATTTCGAGGTAGTGGACGATTTTACATACACATACCTCGGATCTGCCGTAAACAAAAACAACAACGTCAGCCTTGAGATTAACCGGAGAATTGTGCTTGCGAATAAATGTTATTTTGGGCTAAGCAAGCACTTTAGAGATAGAGCCCTCTCTCGAATGACGAAAATCCAGCTATACCAGACTCTCATACAACCTGCCTTGCCCAGAATCCTGGGTCTTTTCGCAAGGATATGAGAGAAAAATACTCCGCAAGATTTATGGCCCTAGTGCACAACGGCGAGTATCGGCGATGCATGAACCATGAGCTTTATCCCGACATCGACATAGTTAAGCGGATCAAAATAACGCGATTGCGCTGGCTAGGCCATGTCAGTAGAATCGATGAAGACGAACCAGCACGAAGGGTTTTCGAAACCGAACTCGAAGGAAGGCGAAAAATAGGAAGACCAAGACTTCGCTGGAGGGATCAAGTTGACGAATCGCTGGATACACTTGGTATTACCAACTGGAGAGATAAAGCAAAAGATCGAACTGGTTGGCGAAATATGTAATCTTCGTTTTGTAAAGTCCCTGACCCCTCGGGGGTTTTCAAGACCGGATAAGTAAGTACTATTGCTACATCTGTAAAATAATAAAATTTAATGTATTATTAGGTTTATTATTATTATTATTGTTTTATTGTCTTCTTACTTCGAATAGCTTGGATCATCGGCATTAAAATCGCTGGGAAAAACCTATTACTAGAATGTTCTTTTTGATTTTATTTTCGATTTAAAAGAGCCCAAATACTTCGTATGCTTCATTTCTTATACGTTTTATCATTAAATAAATTTAGCATGTTTTATTTTATCATTAAGCGTTTTTATTTACATTTATCACACTTTCTGTTTTCACTTTTTATTATTTATTGACATAATTTTTATATCAGTTCTCTATTAAATCAAATTTGACAATGACAATTCACGCGGTACACATTTTTCAACGATGAACTTACGGAGAAACTAACGGGACTTTACTGAACCAGACTTCAAGGAATTTAGAATTTGTAGTTTGCAATAAGTCTTTTACAATCATGCTTACAATTATGTTGAGAAAATGCACAATATGACAATCACGTTTAATATATATTTATTGTGAATAATAGCTTTTTTGAGGACAAAAGAAGTGCAACCGACTATTGATATTTCAGTTCCACTGTATTCTCGTCGACAAACACCAGGGGGTTTCAATGACAAGCCCCCAGTGACTTCTGAATTGAAACAAAAACACTACGAATCGTTAAAAAAAATCGCTTCTCACATGTGACTGTTTCTACAACATTTGCTTTGCGAAAACTTTCTGTCACTTTCTGTTTTCTTTATGTTTATTGGAAAAATGCGAGAAACCTCGTTTCTAAAAAGTAGGGAGTCGAAAAATTTTAAATCGGAAACGTCAAACCTACTTACAAATTAAAACGGTGCGAGATTTTGATACTATCTCAATAAAAAAGCATTTTAAGAAATTAAAAATTTATATTTTAAGTGGAGAAGATAACAATTATATCTTTTTGTTATGTATTTCAATTAATTTTTCCTAAATATTACAGAAAAATCTAAAAAGCAAAAAGAAAATTTAGTTGAATATATGCCAACTAATTCGGAGTTTGCAAGAGACGAAGTGGTGGGTTAAATTCCAACACAAATTTTAAAGAGCAGTGGGAATCCCTTAAAACAACTTCTGTTTTTTGTTATTTTTCCCACTACCTTATTTTGTCTGTTTATATTTTTTTATTACTGACAGCTTTCTTGGAATATTCCAATAAAAACGTCAGCAGTGTTGCTTCTTTTCGCATTGATACACAGAAACACTTTTTACTCACAAATCGAGAAACGATGGAATTTTTTGTTTCATGCTTAATGTGAAAACTTTTTCGTTTCGAGAACTACAGAAACGAGGTACAGGGCGTTTCGATGACACAGCTGGTCGTCGACCTTCTAGCAGTAAATTTAATAAAACATTGAAAAAACTGACTTTGAATTTGATTTTATTCGCAATTAATGACTTTTCACTTTATTTTCTTTTGTATTACGTCCAAATTCTTGCAGAAAAAACTGCCATAAAAAATCGTCTCAAAACTGTCGTTAGCCCAGTGACTTTCATTTAGAATTTGGTGGAACTGAAAAACTCATGGCTTCTCTTTAGTATGTCTCTATGCAAACACTGGTTTAATTGGTGTTTTGATACAGTTTGAATTTATGTCAGAATTTGGACGTAATACGAATAGAAATAGCAAATTAAGCTGTTTTAAAAGTCATGTGTCAATAAAAGAGAATTTTCAATTCGCCTTCATATTCTATCTTCTACGAAATTTTTAAAATGTTCATATGAAGATGTTTGCAATTTTTTCGATTCTACATATCCCCAGAAAAGACGACAAGATGGGTTTGGACAAATACTATTTAGTTTCGTATTGGTGAATGAAAATGAATGTGTATATTTTGGCAATATAAATATTTATCACAGTTTGTCAAATTCGACCACCCTATAGATCCGTAAATCATATTTTTTGGCCAATGACAGACACGCCAAGCCATTCACACAATGCCAGTTGCTTTCGTTTTGGTGAATGAAAACGTAAGAGTATATTCTTTCAAAATTAATTGAAGTTTTTTCAGATTTTGTCGAACTTTGGTGCCTTGTAACCCTCTAAATAAAATTACCTGGGCAATGACCAGTACACCGTCCATGGTGTGCACGTCTCCCGAGTTTATGCGTGCAGCCGTATTGCACGTATTATGAACAACATTGAGTGTTTCAGCAGATAAAACTTTTGAACAATAAACAAATTTAATTTAAAAATTTTATTTTCTTAATTTTTACAACCATGCTGTAAACATTGAATGATAGTAAACTAATACTTTCTACATTCCATCCATCCAAAATCGCTTTTCCCCCCGATTTCTGTCGTTTCTAAATTGATTTGGTTCAGTGCGTTTCGATGACACAGCTGATCGACCTCCTAGCTGCAAATTTGATACAGGACAGAATGGGAAAGAAAAATTGACTTTACATTTGATTTTTATCGTCACTTACGACTTTTAAAATAACTTTATATGCACTGAATTAGTTTAGATTTGAAGAACACAAAAATTGTCATTAATTTTTACTTGTATTGCATCCACATTCTGGCAGAAAAAAACTTGATCAAAACTGTCGTTAGCCCGGTGACTTTTAACTGGAATTTGGTGGAACTGAAACACTCATGGATTCCCTTTAGTATTTCTTTATGATTTTGTTAGGGGTTTCGACGAAACAGCTGTTCGACCCTAGAGGATAGAAATGAAGAAGATTGAGCGAAAGGCGAATTGAAAAGACCTGGCTTTAAATTTGATGTAATTGGCACTTATAAATTTTAAAATAACTTCGTATGCAATAACTGAGATTTTGATTGAACGAACATAACAATTTCCATTTATTTTTATTACGACCAAATTCGGGCATAAATAAAAACTGTCATGGCTCAGAGACTTTCGACGAAAATTTGGTGGAACTGAAACACTTATGCGCACTCTTTATATATTACTCTATGAATTTTGTCAGGGAGTCTCGATGAAACAGCTGATCGACGTACTAGTTGCAAATTTTATACACGATAGAATGCGACGGATAATGAGGGATGGTCGAATTGTAAAACTGATTTTACAGTTGATTTTTTTGCACTTATGACTTTTAAAATACTGCGACAAGGTAAACATTTATGTGTTTTTATTCACTTTTCGGAAAAGCAAAAAAATCTCAACAGTTCATGGAACATTTGTTCTACATCTTCGCCTTTGCTCGTACTATACACTTATAGCCTCTGCAAATATTAGGAAACAGTTACATTGGTTTTCAACTGTGCAATAAAATTTGATAAACATAACCCTTTTGATACACATACCCCTTTTTCCTGGTGTAGCGACGCCATGCAATAAATGAGTTTTGATTTGAACCATCATATCAATTTTCTTTTATTTGTAATAAATGGTTTCCCATTACATCCAATTAAGGGATTGGGAAGAGCTTCTCTACATTTTTATATTTGTCTCTTGGAAGCCAAGTAGACACGCAGTGAGCTGTGCGCTTTCTAGTTTTTACAGACACTTGTTATTTTATGTTTGTTTTATTGACTATTTTACAACCTCATGAGGTCAGACGACTTACACATATTAAATAAACAAACAAATTTCAACATATTCTTCTAACTGGCTCTATCTTTCGCCTTTTCTCGCCAGTTGGTAACACCAAGGATATGGAGGGATTCTTCTGCCTGCTCTTCCCAGCCGAGGCTTGGTCGTCCTCTTTTCCTGCTTCCATCAAGTATGTTATCGAAAACCTTTCACGCTGGCTCATATTCATCCATTCTGATAACATGGCCTAGCCAACCCAATTGGAATAATTTGATTCGCCTAGCACTTGGGTCCAGCGACGTCGGTACTCGCTGTTTTCCCTAACAGGACCATATACGGAGAATTTTTCTCTCGTATACTACCAGGTGTTTTTCATCCGCTTGCGATATGAAACCCACGTTCTCATGAAACCAACGCGATATCGAACCCACGTTCTCATGTACAGGAGCCGCGCACACTAACCATATTACGTCCAAATTCTGGCATTAATACAAACTATCAAAACTCCAATTAGTCCAGTGACTTTCGACGAGAATTTGGTGGAACTGAAACTCTTTGTATATTAGTCTTGTGGCGGCGCCACACCGGCGTTAAATAGCACACCAAAATACCATTGAGTTGCTCATTGATAATTTCATCACTAAATCGAACGGTCGTTTATTGAACACTAGTAAGCAAGACAGCAGCATAGAAGTGAAAAAGTCAAAGTGAAAAGTACAGCAGTCAACAAGTCATTAACGGAAAGTTAGAAACTCCAAGGAATATTCCATAAAACAACCCCCATCGGAACAGCAGTCTCCAGTTTGGACCGTAAGTGTGGAAGAAGGGAGGAGTTATTAGGAGTGCATTTTAATTCCTTTTCTTGGTGTAGGATTATTAGTCGTGTTTCTGTTCGACCACAAATCCGGTCGAAAACCCATCGCCTAAACAAGGCGTTAGTTTGTCCCAGTGAGGTTAGGACCGCCGTGGCCACGCGCTTCCCCACGAAGTCCCGGCACTCGTAAGTGATCCCAGCATTCATCAGCCTCGGGGGAAGCGCAGTACCAGGAGAGGAATCCGGCTTTACCGCGATACACGGCCAATAGGCATGTTTCAATTGACTGATATCACCCGTAGCCAGGGCATCTATATTCACCATAGAGTGAGTCTTCAGGAATCAACCAGTACAATCAGTCCGGAAGTTTTATTACCCCCGGACTTGCAAGTACTCCTCCACAAAGTTAGGGAAGTGTAATCAAAGAAACAGAAAAAGCACGTATAAAAGGCTGTAAATTAAGGAAAATTATTCAAAAGCTGAAAAGCGAGTGTAAAAGGCAAATACACCATCGCAAATGTGTCAAATAATTAAGAATTGCTAACAAAACATGAAAAGAAAAGAAAGCCGTAGACCGAAAGTAAAATATTCTCGGCGAAGATGAAATTCAATCATCCTATAAATCAATGTTTTAAATGTTTATTCCTAGAAAGAGAAAAATGAATCCGAAAATTGCATAGCACGTAATAGAAAAGTAAATTTAAAAAAGGCGCATGTTAATCATTATAAATAAAATCGAGCTGCATATTACTAGAAGGAAAGTTAAGAATTAAAATCAGTGCACGCAAAACATAGATGAAAAATCCAAAGCTGCGCGATCGTAACGTAGAATATAAGCTCGACCGTAACGTAGAATATAAGAAATTAAGTGGCGGAAAACGAACATTAAAGTTAATATATTAAGGTGCACAATTTCGGTAGTAAAATCTTAAGTTGATATTATGCAAATTATTAGGAAAAGAAGTATTGAGAAGAAAAACGTATCTACCGGCAATTAAAAAGTGAAAACGTGAATAAAAAATTATAATTATAATATTGAAAGTGCGAAAACATCGTCTTCCGGAACGATATTCTTCTACATTTCATAAAGCAGTTCAATTTCGAGAATCGACAAGAGCGTTTCGTTTAAAATTTACTTTCTGAAACAATATTCTGAGACCTTTCCGAGAAGTGCCAGTTTCCAAATTTGATAAATTAAATTTTTTTCCGATTCATTCACGTGTTCAATATTTTCATGCGTTTTGTGATTACATCAAATGTCTAGAATTGTTCAACGCATCTTTTGGTCTAGGGCCACAGTTTAATCCCTGCTAAATAATAGAAAATTCAAAGGCAAAAAGAAATATAATTCCTGCCAGTAGTTTCAAACGTCGGAAGTTAAATAGTACGTTTTTGTTCGCAATAGATTCAACTGGAAAATTAAAATATTAAGAATTAAGCAAGGCTAAAATATAAGAAAAAGTTTAAGAAAATAATAACGATTAAGTAAAGTTGTTAAAAATTTGTGAGAACCAAGGCGAAGTGAGAAGCTAAACGCAGAAGATTTCGCCGGCTATGAATCCACTATTTTTTTTAATAGTATAGTGATTTTTATGGACAGACATACTTACCCTCTGACATTTTATCTAAATTATAACCTACCATTTTGATTATAATATTATATTACATATATTGATTATAAACAATGGCCATTTCATTTAATGCTTGATATCTTTACATACATATATTCAAATCAATTATCAGCTTATACATATTATACGAGGGTAGCCTGATAAATTTTCAGGTCAATATTTAAAACTTATTTTTGGATTCATTAGAAAAAATTAAAAGTAAAGTTCAACTAAGGTTTATGTTCTCAATTTGCGTGAGGTTCATATAGTTAAGTTCATTGTTTAGTTCCTAAGTGTAGAAATTGAGGGGTGCTGCGATATCTCAAGCATTTTATTGAAAATTTGCTTTAGCTTCGCCCTTGAGGCACCTTTAACATTAAGTTGTTTTTATTGAGATTGTGATTAATTATTGCCTTTATACCAGGCTGAATAAATTTTGTATTGAAATTTGAAATTATTGGCAAGGTTAATATGGCTGAGATTGCCAAGTCAGATTGCTTTACGTTGTTAAGATCCCCCGTCCGGCGAGTTTACCAGCCCAGGTTTAAGCATGGTATACCAAGCAAACTACTTAATGACGTACGATCGTAGGATAAATAAGGATAAGTAGACCCTAGAAGTCTGGCCTGCGCATGGTGATACAATGGCGTTCCATATAGGGCCTCAGAGTGTTTATATGTTTATACAATTGGCGCCCAACTTGATGTCTTCATCGGAATAGATCAAGATGGAAATCACATTCTGTTGTGCGTGGCGGTAACAATCTACGGATTTTTGTTATAATTCAACTTTGAACGGAATAGACAATAAATTCTCCTGAAATTAAGTCTATCTTTTCGGTCGATAAATCATCAAACTCAATATACATAGGTAATATGACCCATTTTTTTTTAAGTACACATACATTTTGGTACAATTCCAGAAAAAACGTACAGCCCTTGAATCGGTGCTGATTGGGTTACTAGGATTTTATTATGCTCTGGTAACACTGGACTACATATCTCTTATACAATCTTATAATCAGCGTTGCCAGAACCCTTTCAGAAAAAAATGCCAACAAGCAGTCATAAAAGTGCAAACCTTGTTATCAAAATGCCAAATCGGAAAATGTTATAGCATTTTTTGTCTTCTAAAAACGTTATTTTAAAGTGTTACTCGTTAGAATAAAGAACATTATACGTAAAACTTTAAAGTAGTTTCACAATACATATCTAACCGATACTATCATCATCTCTAGTTATCATACAGTTAAATCTAACTATATAATGGCGATTCTATACAAACTTATAGCTAAAACTATTAGTTAGCTTTAACAACGTAAACGCAAAAGTCAATGCGAACTACAATGTCAAAAAATGGTAGTTTATACATCACTTCGCGCTTGCGTTCGCTTACGAAAACTGTCACTGACATTTGTGGTTTATAGAGTTGATCAACGAAAATAAAAAATTATAGATTAGCAAAACTTATCTTGAGTGATCTGCACACTATGAAAAATTTACGAAAAGATAGCTCTATTTCAATAGATTAACAGTTTTTAAGAATGTTATTGTTTATAATACTGCAAATTACACTAAAATTTAAGGAAATGCACATAAAGTGTGTAAATGACCTAGGTTATTTTGGGTTGCAATGTCGAATAAACTTTTTAATCTATTCTAAATTAGTTGTGTTTGCATTTGACCGTGTTTAAAGTATATTGATTCTTTTGTTTAATAATGTCAACATCAACTGATGCCTTTAATTTTTTTAAATATAAATTATAATAGCTTTGCAACCCATTATTTATTTGTACTTTCCATTTCTAATTTTATTATTGTAAATAAGAATTTCAGTGAGTAAACAATATATTTTGAATTATTTAAAAAAAGTGAGCTCTGTCCGTCGATTACATTTCAGTCAAAATTGGCAACTACTGAAAGGCAATGTAATGCAAAATACTTCCATATGCCCATCCGCGATCGAAATTTTTCTTTAAATTTGTAATTTCTCCCACTAACGGAAATGTCGTATGGTTAGTCTCGGCTCCCTGTAGTGCATCGCACTGAATATAAATGAAATACACGTCAACTTGTCCTTTATGCCATAAAGTAGGATTTAAAGATATCATATAATCGGTTTTGATCAACTATAGAAAGATTTATATTTTTATGGTTTGTATGTCAAACTAAGTTCCATTCCATCTTTGAGTTTCCTACTTCGTTTGTAATAGAAAATTGTTTAAGTAATGCTAAACAATTTTCATAATAAATAAATTAAATTTTCACTGTAGTTCAAATCATACACCTGTATTTTATTTCGGTAAAGGAAATATTTCCGAAGATATAGTTTAAACCGGTTTTAACTATAAAACTAGCAGTTCGTGTTATCATTCCAGGCTACGTTACTAACTAACTCTGTTCTTATTTTCTATGCAAAAGCTCTTTGATTATATCGATCCTTTGGCGCCAAATTATCGTAAGCGACAAAAGCCAAATATTACAGGAGAAGTTTTTCTTTCATTACTTCCAAATACTTCTATAAAATGTAATATGTTTTGATGCAATAAATTCTAATTTTATCTTAGTATGAATATTTATAACTGATAATTTAATTACGATATGCGTTAGTTATGTCGCTTATAATAAAAAATTGTTTCGTGGCACCGAATCATAACAAAAAATTGGCTACAGTTTTTACGTACATTTGCTTGTGTATCTGAATAAGAAAACAAAAGCAAAAACGATTACGTTTTAAACTTTGCTAGTGCTAAATTTGTAACGGTGATTCGTGAGTGTGTTTTATAAGCGTGATTCCAAGCGTATACAAAATATTGCAGTCTTCCACGATTACGCACACTGTCGATATTTTGAATCACGTCTACTCACGATCAGGCGACAAAACCGAGTCACGCGCACATGTCTATTTCAATCAAGACGACATCTAAATACATCTTTTCACGTTTTGGAATAACTCCCATGCAAACAATACTACCAAACTTGATGGCATCGAATATAGTGATAAGAAATATTAACCCCTTCTGACGATATAAACAATTAGTAGATAACGCAATACGTTGATAAGGTTTCCCGTCGCTTATTTCGAATTTTTCGCTGGCTAAGTGCCTATGACGACATTTTTCCATTGATTTTCCAACCAAAACAAAATACACTTCTCTAATTACCCAAATTTGACAAAATCAAACGCAATAGGTATTGATGGCATTCACCCCGCCTTCATTATTATTATTGTTCCGCCACTTCTACCAATAATCACGCATATATTTAATAAGATAATCAAGACATGTACTTATCCACTTATGTAGATGGAAACAAGCGAAAATTCTGCCAATAACAAAATCACCCACTGAGTTTCGGCCTATACATAGCTATATTGCCATATCTGTCAAAAGTTTTCGAAAAACTATTACATATACAGATAACTAATTACATTAAACAGCATAATTTGTTAACTGATAAACAGTCTGGTTTTCGGGCCAAACATAGTTGCATCACTGCTCTTGTTTATGTAGCCGAAGATCTGAGAAAGGCAATGGATGATAGCTGTGTGGCAACGCTGGTGTTGTTGGATCATTCAAAGGCTTTTGATACCGGTGACCACATTATATAAATTCAAAAACTGGAAAAAATTATAAACTTTTCATCTACATCCCTCAAACTAATTGAGTCATATTTAAATGGTCGCGTGTAGTGCGTCGAAACAAAGCCGTTAACAACCTCAAATTTCCTTCCTGTTATCAGGGGTGTTCTCCTCTTCTCTATCTATGTCAATGATCTTCCTGAACAATTGCTCCACTGCAACATAAGAATGTATGCAGACGACGTGCAATTGTACATGAGCGATGAACAAGGACACATTGAGCGATGTACTGCGAAATTCAATGATGACTTAAAGCGTATTTCTCTTTGGGCAAATTAGAATGGATTAAGTTTAAATCCTAAAAAATCTAAATGTATTGTAATGCTTAAGAGAATGTTTTTATTAACAATCAAGGAATAGAGATCGTTAACAAAGCGAAAAATCTTGGCGTAATTTTTAATAATACTCTAACCTGGTCAGATCACGTAATAGCCGCTTGTGGCAAAACATACTCTATGCTCAGAACCCTATGGCCTACACAATATTGCTCGTCAATAAAAATAAGGCTATTACTTGCTAAAACTTATCTGATACCATATTTAATCTACGGATGTGAGATTTTCGCAAGCTGTGATAGCACTAGCTAAACAAAAATTAAACGTTACATATAAAAACATTGGAAGGTACGTTTATGGACTCAGAAATTGTGGTACTTATGGTAATTATGTCAATAGAAAATATAACTCCTTATTCCAAAAGAATATTTGGAGTGCAGTCCTTAGACTTACTGAAAATACGAACTCTTATATTTCTCCACAAAATTATAATTACCCATGAGCCATGTCATCTTTTTGATCGTTTAAAATTTAGTCGACTCAAAAGAAATATAAACCAAATTAGACATTGTTCTTTAATATCTGAATGGCAATTTTTTGTAACTGCAATACGTCGTTGGAATATTATTCCTCCAACAATTAGGGAAACCAGCAACGCGCTACAATTTAAGAAAAAATTGTTTGAATTCTACTCATAAATACCATTTTGTATAGTTCATAACTGTTTATTAATTGTAAACTATTTTATTTAAGTTGTAATTAATTTTTTGTATTTTTTTTGTATATATATTTAAAATAAATTTATGTGTAATCGTTATCTTACCTGTGTTAATTTATATCATAACAACATAAGATTTCTACTGTTTAAGACGAATGTTTTGTTGTAGAAGTAAAAAAACAAATAAAATAAATAAATAAATAAAAAATCTTGGCCAATGTAAACGTGTTCACTGTTAAAAATATAGTTGGAGAATAAATGTTCACTCACAATTCAATATGGAATTGAAAATTTCCACTATTTTTTGAAAAAAATTAATAAAAAGGACGTTTAGAAACTTTGGCAAAATTCTTTCTTTATAACGGGTGTTGTTTTAGTTGCTTGAGAATTTCAAATGATAATAAAAGATAGAAATATTGTTGGAATGATTTTTTTACTATAATCTGGAACATAATTTCATCACATTTATTTTTTAAATATGATTTCTGGTATATGTCCGCCGCGGCTACGAGTTAATACTTTTAGGCCGTATGACATCAATGGCGGCTTGAATATTGGTGTCCAATGCTTCAAGAGTTTCTGTTTTGTCGGTATGAACCAATGCCTTAACATAGCCCCATAAAAAGTAATCCAGAGGTGTTACCAGTGAACAGGACCACTTCTGGTAATAAAGTTATCACCAATAAGCGCGCTGTATGGTAAGTTGCGCCAAATGCCGTTGATGTTTAGCTGATTAATTTTTGGAAACAAAAATTCAGTCAGCATGGCTCGATATCACTCGCCATTCACCGTAACGGCAGCTCCTTGCTCATTTCGAAGGAAATAAGAACCGACGATTCCGCCAGCGTGTACACCGCACCAAACCGTCAATTTTAATGGACATAATTTTAACTCGTTAACGGTTTGAGAATTATCTTCACTCCAAATACGGCAATTTTGACTATTGGCGCAGCCGCTTAACGAGAAATGAGCTTCATCATAAAGAACAGATATTATTTATTATCCAAAGTAAATTTGGAAGCGTTGTTGCAGCGTTAAACGATTCATGATGACTTGCCAAACTTAAAGCGGACAACAGAGGTTTTATTCATGAGCATGAACAACAGCCATCATTGGTGTTTATTATCGGTTTACCGCCCGTCTTGATACCAAACAGGAATGTAATCGAAGTTGTTCGCATCCCTATCATGTTCAAAAAGTTTTTGTTAATATTTTTTCACAATCATCAGCCAAATAAAAATTATCGACCAAGCTCGTTCGCATAAATGACAAGTCTGTGGTTCGCTTTACTGGCTGTGTGTTCATCGAAAATATTTCAGTCGTGGTAAATTGTGTTGAATTTATTTTTGTGTGGTGAAGATACAATTCCGATTTTGCTGTGTGAAATGGAAAATCAAAATTTTGACAGCTGAAAATTCATGTCCTTGCACTTTTTTGAAATTAACATAATTTTTAAAAAATATTTCGGTTTTTTATTCAAATTATAAACAAAATTAATAAATTTCGATTAAACCAAAGGATGTATGTGATGTATCAAATAGAGAGAAGGGGTGAGGTATGCTCTTATTGTTTTATATTTTGTATACTGCGTCGGATAGAACATGTCATTTTAAGCAAAAAAAGTAAAATAGCCCGGGCAAGCAGAAACCTCTATGCCATTTTTCGATAACTCACTAAGTTATCGACTTATTGGATGTTGAAATTTGAAAAAAAAGTCGATAATTTTTAAAAATTTCAACATCCCATAACTCGATAACGAAGCGAGTTTTAGAGAAATGCTAGCTATTGTTTGTGTTTATTTTGACTTCTTTTATACAAAAAGGTAGTGATATCAATAGCTTTACACAGTAGCTTAACCCCATTACCCTCTCACACATCCGAAATTTCGGGGACTATAACTCGGAAACAATGCATTTGCCCGGATTTTGTTATTTTACTTTTTTTTGCTTAAAATAATGTATTGTTTTTTTTAAGTGTAAGCTGTAAAATAGACCTGTTTAGAACTCATGTATTTTGTAATAGAACTCATGTATTTTGTTTTTGTACTCTTGTAGGCTTATGTTGTTGGTATGTATGAATTTTGTAGAGTTTCACAACTGAAGCGAATGAGACAAAAACAAAATGCCTGTTGTTGCTGCCTACAACTACAACAACACCTGCTGCTATTACCATGTTTCCGAGCAAATGCTGCATAAAATACACACGTCAAAATTTAGACTACTTGTCAAAATTTTGTGTAGCCCTGGGCCTAGTGAAAAGTTTGACAATAAATACTCACCACGCTAATGTCAAAATTTTGGTCAATCAAAATTATTTGGTTCGATAAACACACAGCAACTGTAGAGAAATGTCAACACAGTTTGACATTCTCAACTGTGAAACCATAGTTATCGATAGTTCTCATACAGCTAAAAAAAAATCCCTTAACATACACAGCACACAAAAGTAATTCAAATTCTTATAGCTTTATATTCGTATCGCTTGGAATGTTGCTGCCTCACCGCAGTTCTTGATATTCAAATAACAAACAGATAATTTGACAACATTAGAATCGTGGTAGAATAATATATGTCGTTTGAACAGCTGATTTAATTTTTTTCATGTGATATTTCGCTTCAGCTGTCAAGCTCACATGTATTTTGTTTTTGTACTCTTTTGCATTCTTGCGTTGTTGGTATGCATTCGTGTACAGTTGGACAACTGAAGCGAATAGAACAAAAACAATATGCCTCTTGTTGCTACCTACAACTACAACAACGCATGTTGCTATACCATGCACATATTATTGTAGCATGATTAAAATGTAAATCCAGCATTGTTGTTGGCAGTGTGTTTTGCACTTTTGATTTAGGCAGTAACACAGTAGATGGCAACAAATGTTAAAAAGAATTTAGCATTATTTTTTCGTAAAAAAAATCCCAGCTCGAGAATAAATGCTAACAACCCAATCTAAATGCTGACATGGCAACGCTGTTTAAATAAAAGAGTGTTAACCTGGGAGAGCACAGATAGTTGCTTAATTTGTACAGACCAGTGTAACGACGCCCTTTGAGTGGCAGTAGCACAGAGTTACCGCGTTACCGTCTTTGAGTTTAGTTTATCAATTGTATTTAGTGCGTGTGGTCGGTTGTAGCGGTTGCGAAGGTTTTTAAATCACTGATGGGCGTAGTTGTCTCGAGTCGAAAAAAGTTATATAAAAGTTATACTATATCAGGCAAATGCTTTGTGTTTAATGTAATATTGTATCAAAATTGTTGTCTCCAAACCTGGTGTTCTTTGCAGGTAAATTTAACGTAACAAAAAATATGTATACACAAAGCTGTGTTTCTGGCTCAGCCTACACTATGCCAAGTAGGTAATCTACATCGTTTGTTGCAGATAGATACAAACACACACACCCTCACCTATGTGTGTATTTAAACCACACAGTCTCAGTTGGTTTAACCAGTTTTAAAGAAGCTAATGTGTGGTTCGTATCATATGCGCCAATGTAGTTGTGTATGTGTGTATTTCAACGTGTTGGAGCGAGCGGGAGTGTGTTTATAGATAGTGGTTCCTACAATTGTTACATTATTGTCTGTCAAGCCTCGAATAAATGTAAAATTACAATGACGACTGTCAGCTGAATCAAATTAATATGAGTGTTGGCGATTGGAATCATGTCGGATTAAGTCCTGGGGAAGTTCGGTCCCAACATTGCTAAGCAAAGAAGATATAAAAAGTGAAAATCACAGTTATTCTTAGAAGAATGTGGTGGTGCCAATGAATTAGTTGGATAAAAAAAATTTAATAGTACAGCAAAAAAAAAATTCTTGCAAATATGAATGTGGTGCCAGTGAAAATTTCAGCAAAAAATTATGAAATATTTATTTATCTAATGAATAAGTGAAATGTCAGTCAAATCAACAGTTCCACTAAAACCAATAACAATTGCAAACGAATGCAACTATTCATGAATTTTGTGTACAAGTCTTAAGATTGTAATGAATCGTGCCAATGTACATACATACGTACATAACCATAAATGCCCAAAACAATTTAAAGTGAAAAATAAAATAACCATATCATAAGTTTTTCAAAGGTATGTGTCCCAAACCATCAAAGTTAAAGATGAAAATGTTCACAATTATATTTTGTACAACCGCAAGTGTTTTGTTAATTACATGTGTGAAATTTATAATAATCGCACAATTTTTTTAAAAACAACTGCAAGTAATAAAGTAGATTGATATTTCCTTTTAATTTGAGTGCTCTGCGTTTTCCTATAATATAGTAAAAACTTGGTTATCTTGACCCACAGATGTCGCACAACAAAAGTAATAACACCATTAAACCCGTGGGAAGAATACCATTTAATTTGAGTACCTACGCGTTCTTTGTGGAGCCTTTTTTTTGGCCCATGGACCCCCATGTAATTTTTTTTTTGGTTTGAACTTTGGTTTCAACTTGAAATTGTAACCCAAGAAATTACACTCCATATTAAAAAGGAAATGCGGCAACCACCTGTATACGGAGCGTAACGGCCGACATTTTAGGGACATCGTTCATTTCTTTTGTTGGGGGTGTATTTGCATTACGAATTTATGCCCTAAAGCTAGGAACTGTGCTGACTTTTCACAGTGAAGCTGCATTCGAAATGGTCGTGAAATTCAAGCTAAATTTTTCCACTAGACAGTACTATGTATGACAAGGAAAAGTTGTAGTTTTTGTAACACTGATTCAATTGTACTGATAGTGTTATTAGTCCTGGTTTAACTTTTTTCGTGTCGTGACCCCAACTTATAAATTCAAATGAATTTTGTTTTTGCACCTTTTCATTTGCTTTTACTATAATGCAATCAACCGTCCCGCATTCTGAGGGACAGTCCCGTAATGACAGTTGTAGTCCTGCATTGCAATATTTAATAATTTAGTCCCGCAAATCTATATATATTTGTTACAGACAGTGACTTAATTTTAACTGTCAACATATGGGCGGGATTGGACAAAGGAGCGTGGTACCTCTCATACAAATCACAAATTAAAAACCCATTATTTCTGCTCCTGTTAACAGTATTTGTACAAAATTGGGAATGTTGGTTAGGTTTACATTAGAGATGGGCACGAGCCACTTGATTTTTGCTCACGTGAGTAGCGAAAAAATCTTCGTGCGTGAGTCCAACCTTTGCGTGAGTGGGTGTGCGTGAGGACTATTTTCGTGTTAAAGAAAGTATTTTTGCCACTTCCCTCTAACAAAGCGTCGTTAGTCATCTTCCGTATTTTAAGGTACTCTGCTACAAGCGAATCAGTTTTTATACGCTTTACAGTGAGGCCGATTGCAAAAAAGTGATAATAACATCAGAACTTCTGAACTATAAGGGCCGATTGTTTCAGAATGTACTAAGTATTTGTAGAGGAGGAGTCAGGCTTTCGCAATATTTTTAGTTATTTAATACCGGTTGGTAACGACAACTTCTCAAATTTAAAATTTATTCACACTGAAAAAAAACGAACTTTGTTAGGAAAGTTACTAGGTATAATTTTTTCAATAGTCTCTCAATTTTTTTTGTAAGAAAGATATAAAATGTAATATTTTCTAAGCAAAGGCCTTGCCAATGGTATTAAATGTAATTTAATGTCAGCCTAGGCAGAAAATGAATGATTTTTGAACAAAATTTTCAAATTGTGAGTTTGGGAAAGGTTTAGCTTTTTGATTTTTACACTTTTTTAAACCAAATCCTAGACTGAAATGCTACTACATGGCAAAAAAAATTCATCGTAAGCATAAATATTTGGTTACAAATTTCGAATTTACATGCCCCGAACGCTGAAACATCACCAACACCCTCGCACCCTGTAGCAAAACGTTCGTTGAAACTGAATGCCTTTAGATACAATATTCTGAAAGCCTGACTCCTATAGTATAAATACATGGTACGTTCTAAAATAATCTGTGTGTGTTGCAGAAATTTTATAACCAAATAAGGCCTTATTGGCTCGGTTATTGAACTGTATAAAATAAATAAATAAAATAATTTAGAATTTCTTGTTCCTGTATAAAAGGGATTAGTATATTTGCTAATAAATTTATTAAAAACGACATTCAACTTTAAATTTACATTAAAGTATAGTAGTGTCTAATACCTGAATTTGTTCCTAATTAACGTACTTAAGAACTTGGATATATGTTGGATATATTTTTTAATATTGGGTTGAATTCATGTAAAAATTCTGTTTTATATTTGTGAGTAATTTTTGTGTGGTTGTCGTGAATCACGCGTGAATGTGAGTAATATCAAATTCTACTAACGTGCCGAAAAAATCTTCGTGCGTGAGTGACTGTCTTCGTTACTGCAAATATGGGCTGGATTGGGCAAAGGGGCGTGGTAGTGTTGTCATATAAAGTTTGTGGCTAGAGTGATGTGTAAAATAAAAAACCATGTGTCATATACATATAAAGACTTTATAGTAAAAAACTATGTTTTTTACGGATTGTTTTTTTTTTTATTACTCTATGCTATTTGGTTTCTAGTGATTGGTTTCGATTTTAGTTGAAGTTGGGCTTTTAAAAACGATTTATTTGCAGTCGATTTTCCGTTTCGGTAAAGCGATTGAAATTGATTTTCTGGTACCGATTTTCGATTATTTTAACAAACAATTTAAAAAATTCGGATGAAATCGAATTTCAGTGCAATTGTTAAATTTTTTTATTTTCACACATCAGAACATTGAAAGTTGATTAATTTCAATTGATTTTAGTTGATTAAAGTACATTATGGTCGATTTATTTGTCATTTATAATACTTTCGAAATAAAAGACATAAGGTTTAGTGCATCAATAATGGTAGTCTCCTTAGAACAGCAGATTAAAAAAAATTTACATTGTATTTTGTATTTTCTTGTTTACTTTTATTGTTGGTATAAAACATATCGCATCCTGGTCAGCGTCTGATCCATAATGGGCGGCAGCAATCAAATATCCTGGCAGTATGTAAAATGCAAAAACACGGTGGGCTGGGTTTGCCTCCCGCCACCGTTCATAATGGCAGTGAAAATACAAGAACGAAAAAGAAAACATAAACGACCCCTATTTGTTGACGACCCCCGCAAACGTTATAAGGACCACAATTTTCGGATATGCACTTGGAATGTAAGAACTCTATATAGATCCGGTGCAAGTATCCAACTGGCAGATGTCCTCGAAAGTTATAAGGCTGACACTACCGCTATCCAGGAAATGCGATGGACAGGACATGGCTGCACAAGAAAAAGAAACTGCGACATATACTACAGTTGCTATGAGAAAAAACATGAATTTGGTTGCGGATTTGTAGTTGGCAAAAGACTGTGACATCTAGTCTCTAGGTTCAATCCTGTGAGTAAACGTATGTATAGCCACAATCCGCATAAAAGCGAAATATTTTTATATTTCCCTAATTTGTGTGCATGCCCCGACAGAAGAGAAAGATGATTCTATGAGCTCCTAGAGGAAACGTATAACCGCTGCCTGGCCATGACATTAAGATTGTACTAGGAGATTTTAATGCCAAAGTAGGAAGGGAGAATGTGTTTAATCCAACTATTGGCAATTTCAGTCTACATGCTGACAGTTCCGACAAGGGTATGAGACTGATTGACTTTGCCGCGGCAAAAAACGTGGTCATTAGTGGTACGGGATGCCAGCATAAAGACATCCACAAGGCTACTTGGGTATCCCCTAATCAAAAAACGAAGAACCAAATTGATCACGTGGTAATTGATGGAAGGTACTCATCCAGTGTAATGGACGTACGAGTGATCAGAGGAGCTAACATTGATTCTGATCACTACCTGGTAGCAGCAAAGGTTCGCACAAGATTAAGTAGTCCGAAAATCGTACGAAACCAGACGCAGAGGAAGCTGGACATCGGAAAGCTGCAATTACCAGAGGTAGCCACATCCTATTCAAGGAAGCTCTCGCAACTTTTGGCACAGAACTCACACACCGGGTAATAATCTGTAAATGCCTACTGAAATGGGCGAGATTGTCACGCCCATTCTGGTACCTCCCATACAAAACAGGGTGTTCGTCAGGGTTGTCATGCGATAAATGGCGTGAAACACTTCCAACCTTAATGAAATTAGGTATAAGGCTTCACGTTATCAAACGCCAATCACCGATTAAACAAGGGTGATTTTGCCACGCCCATTGTGGTACCTCCCATACAAAAGTTGTTTGGGCGTCTGGTTGTTCGGCACGAGAAGTCCCACAAAACCGAACCAATCTTTATGAAAGTTTGTACTAGTAAATATTTAGTCAAATAAGACTCTCCTATAGAAAATGATCAGTTTTGCCACACCCATTGTCGTACCTCCCATATAAAAGTTGGGCGGATGACCGGTTGATCGAGACGATAACTCTCATAAACTACAACCGATTTTAATAAAATTCGGTACTAGGCAATATTTTGCTAAAAGCTACTGTGTAAGTAATAACTGACTATTGTGCCACGCCCAGTTTCGTACCTCCCATACAAAAGTTGAGCGTATTTGCGGTTTGCGGACTCGATATCTCCAATAAATCATAACCGATCTTAATAAAATTTGGTATTGATTGGCCGTCGGTGGTGCAGTGGTTAGTGTGCGCGGCTCTGGTATATGAAATCTTGGGTTCAATTCCTGCTCTGACCACCTTAAAATTTCTTTCGGCGGCGGTCACGTCGCATAGTAACGGCGACACTATCGAGTATATAGCCATGAAAAAGCTTCTCAAGATACCGTTCGGAATCGGTGTAAAACTGTAGGTACCAATCAGTGAGTGATAACTGGAAAGCGCACAGCTCAGTGACTGTGAGAGGTTCTCCCCTGTCCCTTCATGGGATGTAATGGGAAACCATTTATTTTTAAACTAATTTGGGTATTCAATAATATTTAGTGCAATCTCAATCTGTTACTGAATATGCTCACATTTGAGTATGGGCGTTTTTAACAGATCTCCCACGTAATGGAGATGACTTAGGGTGAGGGTATGATTAAGTCGGTTCACCTGACTGAAACTTATGTACTGGTTTTATTATTATTATTATTATTAATTTATTGAGTAGTATTTATAATACTTTTTCATTTACATCATATTTCATTGTATCAAAATTTTAATTTACATAACTTCTAATGAAAACTGAAATGTTCCGTTTAAAATTATTAATATTTCTTTCATTTTTTAAATCATTTGACATTCTATTATATAACTGTAGTCCTTTGTAGAAAAGCGATTTCTGCATAGCACTTGTTGTAACCCTCTGTAGTCTAAAGTTCTCCGCATTTCTGAGATTGTACGGTTGTACTTCTCCAACATATCGAAGTTGCCTTATTAAGTGTTCTGGCCCATCTCCATTTTTTAGCTTTTGTACGAAAATAAGTGTGTGATATTCAAGCCTTTGTTCAATATTTAGCCATTTTAAAGATTCAAGCATATGTAGAGTTGGTGTATATCTATTGCATTTGAGAATAGCCCTCATTGCTTTATTTTGCAGTTTTTGAAGTCTCGAAATTTGTTGTTTATTGCAGCATGTGTATAAAATAGTAGACCCATATTCGAAATGTGGTTATATTATCGTGTTGTATATATTTATAGCATTAAAGTAGAAACTTTATTTCGAATTCGTTTGAAAAATCCAATCTTTTTGCATATATAATCTATATGATTTTTAAATTTTAAGTCTTTGTCTATAATGAAACCCAAATATTTTATATTATCAACTTTTTCTATTATTTCTTAGTTAATTTTAAACTCTTCAGAATTGTTCATATTAATTTTCATTAACTTTGTCTTGCTTTCATTTAGTTTTAATTTGTTCATTTTAAGCCAATTATTTATATTTAACATGACCTGGTCTAAGTTTTCATGACATTTTTGTTCCGTGTCCGCCTCTGTGAATATTAGTGTGTCATCCGCGTACATTATTATATTATTTGGCATTTGATTATTTGGCATATCATTTACGTACAAAATAAACAGTAATGCTCCCAAAATCGACCCTTGAGGAACACCGTATTCATTATCAATCGTTCGCGATGTAACATTGTTCACTTTTGTTTTTTTGTTTGCGATCAGTTAGATATGATTTGAACCAATTTAATTCTTTTCCTTGAATTCCATATTTTGATAGTTTTTGCAGTAGTATGCTCCTGTCTATTGTTTCGAACGCTCTTTTGAAATCTAGAAATAGTGCCATAATTTTTTTAGTTTTATCAGTATATTTCCACCGGCTAATTCACATGAATATTTTTTTCGAAATCCTGATTGATATTCCCATAGGATTTTATTGTGTTCAATATAATATTCCAATTGTTGCTTGACCACTTTTTCAATGATTTTTTTCGCACGTTTTTAGTGTGTTGATAGGACGGTATTCTTCACATTTATTAGTCTTAGCTACATTTTTAATTGATATTAGCATTGAGTGTTTCCAGCTCTCGGGAAATATCCCTGTTTTAAGCGAATTATTTATAATTTCAAGTAAAATATTACCGGTTATGTTCCAGTTGTCTAATAATATTTTGGTCGACACATTATTGTAGTCAGGTTTATTTTTGAGGCTCTTACATATATTTTTTAATTCTATTAAAGTTATTGCACGAAATTCAAATTTATAGTTTATCACAGATATATGTGTGTGAAGATAAATTCCGAATTTAACTATCCAAGACACAAACCACTTCGTTTACAGAATTCTGTTGTGGAGTTAGCAGACCAATGTTAATGTATGAAATACGATGAGTAGGTATAAAAAAACGGACTTTTGGACGGTCTGTGAGCACAAAGGCAGCGAAATTTATAAAATAAACAGAAAACAGTTTGAGTTTAATATATTTGAAAAAACTAATGCCAACAACTTTCGAGATGCACATAGGGCGTCAATAAAAAAATGGTATTTCTTTCTAATCATATATAGCTGACATACATAAATATAACCTTCCTCGTCAGCTAAACCATGTCATTATCCAAGGCCCGACATTAACGTTCCATATTTAATAACACTATTACTGAAGACACCTTTAGTAAAAAAAATTATCCACTTTCTGTTTTTAATAAACTACGCAATAATATATATGTCACTATATCCAAACGAAGAAAACCTCGTCAATGAGACTTATGTCCAGACGTAGCCCTTGCTTAGTAGATTTAAACTGGCTACTCGTTTTCAGGATAGACACGTTCGGAATATGAAATTTTTCAATTTCAAATATTTTCCTATTTTAACATTTTCGCCCACTGTGTCCAAACGAAGAAAACCTCGTCAATGAGACTTATGTCGAGACGTAGCCCTTGCTTAGTAGATTTAAACTGGCTACTCATTTTCACGATAGATACCTTCGGAATATGAAATTTTTCAATTTCAAATATTTCCCTATTTTAACATTTTCGCCCACTGTGTCCAAACGAAGAAAACCTCGTCAATGAGACTTATGTCCAGACGTAGCCCTTGCTTAGTAGATTTAAACTGGCTACTCATTTTCAGGATAGACACCTTCGGAATATGAAATATTTCAATTTCAAATATTTTCCTATTTTAACATTTTCGCCCACTGTGTCCAAACGAAGAAAACCTCGTCAATGAGATTTATGTCCAGACGTAGCCCTTGGCTAGTAGATTTAAACTGGCTACTGATTTTCAGGATAGACACCTTCGGAATATGAAATTTTTCAATTTCAAATATTTTCCTATTTTAACATTTTCGACCACTGTGTCCAAACGAAGAAAACCTCGTCAATGAGACTTATGTCCAGACGTAGCCCTTGCTTAGTAGATTTAAACTGGCTACTCATTTTCAGGATAGACACGTTCGGAATATGAAATTTTTCAATTTCAAATATTTTCCTATTTTAACATTTTCGCCCACTGTGTCCAAACGAAGAAAACCTCGTCAATGAGACTTATGTCGAGACGTAGCCCTTGCTTAGTAGATTTAAACTGGCTACTCATTTTCACGATAGATACCTTCGGAATATGAAATTTTTCAATTTCAAATATTTCCCTATTTTAACATTTTCGCCCACTGTGTCCAAACGAAGAAAACCTCGTCAATGAGACTTATGTCCAGACGTAGCCCTTGCTTAGTAGATTTAAACTGGCTACTCATTTTCAGGATAGACACCTTCGGAATATGAAATATTTCAATTTCAAATATTTTCCTATTTTAACATTTTCGCCCACTGCGTCCAAACGAAGAAAACCTCGTCAATGAGACTTATGTCCAGACGTAGCCCTTGCTTAGTAGATTTAAACTGGCTACTCATTTTCAGGATAGACACCTTCGGAATATGAAATTTTTCAATTTCAAATATTTTCCAATTTTAACATTTTCGCCCACTGTGTCCAAACGAAGAAAACCTCGTCAATGAGACTTATGTCCAGACGTAGCCCTTGCTAGTAGATTTAAACTGGCTACTCATTTTCAGGATAGACACCTTCGGAATATCAAATTTTTCAATTTCAAATATTTTCCTATTTTAACGTTTTCGACCACTGTGTCCAAACGAAGAAAACCTCGTCAATGAGACTTATGTCCAGACGTAGCCCTTGCTTAGTAGATTTAAACTGGCTACTCATTTTCAGGATAGACACGTTCGGAATATGAAATTTTTCAATTTCAAATATTTTCCTATTTTAATATTTTCGCCCACTGTGTCCAAACGAAGAAAACCTCGTCAATGAGACTTATGTCGAGACGTAGCCCTTGCTTAGTAGATTTAAACTGGCTACTCATTTTCACGATAGATACCTTCGGAATATGAAATTTTTCAATTTCAAATATTTCCCTATTTTAACATTTTCGCCCACTGTGTCCAAACGAAGAAAACCTCGTATATGAGACTTATGTCCAGACGTAGCCCTTGCTTAGTAGATTTAAACTGGCTACTCATTTTCAGGATAGACACCTTCGGAATATGAAATATTTCAATTTCAAATATTTTCCTATTTTAACATTTTCGCCCACTGTGTCCAAACGAAGAAAACCTCGTCAATGAGACTTATGTCCAGACGTAGCCCTTGCTTAGTAGATTTAAACTGGCTACTCATTTTCAGGATAGACACCTTCGGAATATGAAATTTTTCAATTTCAAATATTTTCCAATTTTAACATTTTCGCCCACTGTGTCCAAACGAAGAAAACCTCGTCAATGAGACTTATGTCCAGACGTAGCCCTTGCTAGTAGATTTAAACTGGCTACTCATTTTCAGGATAGACACCTTCGGAATATCAAATTTTTCAATTTCAAATATTTTCCTATTTTAACATTTTCGCCCACTGTGTCCAAACGATGAAAACCTCGTCAATGAGACTTATGTATGTCCAGATGTAACCCTTGCTTAGTAGATTTAAACTGGCTACTCATTTTCAGGATAGACACCTTCGGAATATGAAATGGAGGACGGATTAAGTGACGGACGGACTTTCATAAGACGGATTAAAAAATCCATATGAAAAAGTTATATTCGTCAAAGAATATGATATTCCGATAGTTTTTTTTGGGATATCTGGGTCTGAAATTATTAAACTAGACACCAATACCTATTATTTGATAGGTACTAACGATTGTAAACGGGACACGCTTTGAGCACTAACAAAAAAAGTTCTTGTTGTAAATGTTTCAAACAAATTCACTACTTTAGCTTTAAACTTTAATTTGCAAACTGATTCGATCAATGATCACCGAGTACTAAAAACTTAATTCCTTTTTTTTGATTGTAAACGGGACAGAGAAGTAGCATGGGAGACATAAGTAAAATTTTTACCGTTACTTGGACTTTTTTCGATCTCGTCTATTTTTTGCTTTACTCTTTGGTGTTTGTACAATAACTTAGTAAGAAGAGTGCGAACGATATTATACTAAACACTGAAAAAAAAAATTGGAAAAATTAGACAAATAGAGGTCAAATGCAATAATATTAATTTTACACCATTCAGGTCGATTTTTTTCGAAAAAACAAAAAATAAACAAAAAAATTTTTATATATTAAAAAAATATAAGCAATTCTTTAAATAAATTTTGGAAAGAAAATTTTTTTTTCCATTTTTTAAATTTGGTCCGTGCTTGACGTTTTTTTGGAAATAGCCATATGTTATTTGATATAAACACTCAACTTTGTCCCTATACTATAGAAAATAAAAAAAAATTCCCATTACATTCTATAAAGAAATTGCGGAGAGCTTCTAGCAATCGGTAAGCTGTGCGCTTTTTATATTGAGACTCACTGATTGGGACCTACTGCTTAACACCGGCTCCGAACTGACTACTTATTTATGAGAAGCTTTTGCATGGCTAATTACTCGATAGTGTTGCCATCACTATGCGAGTTGACCGTTGTCGAAAGAAATGTAATGTGGTCAGACCAGGGATCGAACCCACGATCTCTCGTACAAGAGGCGCGTACGTTACCCATTGCACTGCCGACGACCACGCTTTATAAGATTTTACAATTGCATTAAAATTACAATTGTTATTCGACTTTACTTAATAAGTTTTCAATTACATTTTCCTAAAAATAGAAGTGAGAATATGATTCTTTTTATATTACCAGTCATCATTAATTAAAAGGGTCTGAATCAGTTATATTTTTTATATTTTTTATCCGATTTTCATAAGCTTTTTGATTCAAAATAAAATCTTTTTAACAAAATATACAATAACCAAATTGAATACCTATAACCACGCGGTGGCCACCGATGTGTATTTAATAGGGTACCCATTTATTCAGGTTTTTTGATTAATCGGTTAATCGCATATTTCAATCTGACAACCGAACAAAACGCAATCAAATTATTCGATTAATCGATTATTCGAATAAAATAAAACAAAAAAAAAAGAAAACAGTGTTCAAACATTGTACTAGGCACATTTATTAAAACGAAGCAAAACGTAACAAAGGCAACTTCATTATAAAGTATAAAATATATGTGGGTACAATTCACAAATCATAGTTGCAGCAACATAAAAATTAGTGACTTTAGTACCAAGCCAAAATTAAAAAAAATCTCAAAGTTTGGAACCAAAAGAGCCACACTTTCCGCTACCTCCCATACAAAGGGTAGGGTCGCTCTGAAACTATATCACACTATAACACCTATTGGATTGAGAAATTTTAACAAAAATTTTGCAAAACGAAATTTTCTGACTATTATCTTTACTGTATATAGTTGAGCAGAATCGGACCAGGCAGTTTGATACCCCATACAAAAGTTATGAAATAAAATTTGTTCGCAAATCGCTGTCATATGAGTTGCCACATTGTAGGAGTGTTTTAAGACGGACTGCTTGCCATAAACACGTACTTCTATTTTATTAATCGATTAATCGCTATGATTTCTTCGAGTTAATCGTTAATCGAAAAACTTAATTATTAAAATATTCGGTTAATTTTATAGCACGATTAATCGATTAACCGAATAATGATTAATTGAATGGTTACCCTAGTATTTAATGAAAACTGTTTATTTGAATCAATTTGGTGAAAACCCCTTCACTACAACTTGTTTTTTTCTTTATTGCAACATCTTCAAATTTCAATTAAAAAATAAAAAATATATTGTTTTTTGAAAACAGTCAAAATATTTTTAACAGACGAATATGGCTCACTTATGTCAAAAAATGTGAGTGGTGAATGAATTTTTTTTACGAAAAACGTTTGGTTTGGTATGGAATAAACGATATGAATCGTAATCCAGAAAATAAAACCCATCCCCCGTTTTTATAAGCTAATCTATTTTCTTTTTCAATCTGTATTTTTTCACCTTTGTATAACAATAGCGGTTTTAAAATATATTTTTTCTAAATATCATTTTTTAAAAAAATTTCCAAAGGAAGAGGATGATAGTAAAATCGACACACTTTAAGTATAGATTAAAGATCAGTGCTGACAACATGGTATCTAAAATATGATTGCGACAGTCAACAACTACCCATTGTAATACATTAATCTTGAAACACAGTGTGTGAAATCAAAAAAAAGAGCTTTTGTACACATGGGAAAATGCTTTCCTAAAAAAATAAAACAAAACAAAAGTGATAAATTAAAAAAAATGCTTGAAATTCTGAAACAGGCCATCCAACCTCAAAAATAACCTAATCTTTCGTATGTGCGTGAAGATAAATTCGAATTTAACCAGCAAAGACACAAACCACTTTGGTTAGCAGAGCGCTGTTATGACGATAACAGGTATCTGTTAAAGTACCAGAAAGGGAAGTATATTGATATAAACAAGGTTTTTGGCGAATTAAATTAATAAAAAAATATAAATCTAATAAATCGTATTAAAAAACATTACGAGCTTTCAGTCTTAGTGGCACAAATCTGGGACAGCTGACCAACGAGCATTATATTTTAGTTCAATGTATATAATTTTAGAAAGGACTTTGAGCCCAAATCAAGGATTCTCCGCCAATTTAATGAATATCTAGCAATAAGTAGGAGCATGTTCTTTTGAGTCATACTACTCCGAGGTTTCAAACGAATTTCAGAATACAATAATTTTAAGCGTTTCCCTTTAAGCACTTTACTCTACTTTTGAACACTTCACAGTGTACAAACCAAGGACTCTTGGCGGACGAAATTTGGAAAGCACTAATGAAGGAATTTTATTGGGTGCAAGTTTGATCCCCGGAGAATTCTTAGTTTGGGCACAGTGGGTCAAAATGTTAAGACATGGGACAATACTAAATTCCATATATCGCTGTTCTGAAATTCCTCTGAAGTATGCAGATAATAAATTTGAAAAGTACTAATGAAAGACTTTAATTGGGTCTAAGTTTGATCCCCGGAGAATTCTTAGTTTGGGCACAGTGGGTCAAAATGTTAAGACATGGGAGAATAAAATATTCCATATATCGCTGTTCTGAAATTCCTCTGAAGTATGTAGATAGTAAATTTGGAAAGCACTAATGAAGGACTTTAATTTGGTATAAGTTTGATCCCCGGAGAATTCTTAGTTTGGGCACAGTGGGTCTAAATGTTAAGACATGGGACAATACTAAATTCCATATATCGCTGTTCTGAAATTCCTCTGAAGTATGCAGATAGTAAATTTGGAAAGCACTAATGAAGGACTTTAATTTGGTATAAGTTTGATCCCCGGAGAATTCTTAGTTTGGGCACAGTGGGTCAAAATGTTATGACATGGGACAATACTAAATTCCATATATCGCTGTTATGAAATTCCACTGAGGTATGCAGATAGTAAATTTGGAAAGCACTAATGAAGGCCTTTAATTTGGTATAAGTTTGGTCCCCGGAGAATTCTTAGTTTGGGCACAGTGGGTCAAATTGTTAAGACATGGGACAATACTAAATTCCATATATCGCTGTTCTGAAATTCCTCTGAAGTATGCAGATAGTAAATTTGGAAAGCACTAATGAAGGACTTTAATTTGGTATAAGTTTGATCCCCGGAGAATTCTTAGTTTGGGCACAGTGGGTCAAAATGTTAAGACATGGGACAATACTAAATTCCATATATCGCTGTTCTGAAATTCCTCTGAAGTATGCAGATAGTAAATTTGGAAAGCACTAATGAAGGACTTTAATTTGGTATAAGTTTGATCCCCGGAGAATTCTTAGTTTGGGTACAGTGGGTCAAAATGTTAAGACATGGGACAATACTAAATTCCATATATCGCTGTTATGAAATTCCACTGAAGTATGCAGATAGTAAATTTGGAAAGCACTAATGAAGGCCTTTAATTTGGTATAAGTTTGGTCCCCGGAGAATTCTTAGTTTGGGCACAGTGGGTCAAAATGTTAAGACATGGGACAATACTAAATTCCATATATCGCTGTTCTGAAATTCCTCTGAAGTATGCAGATAGTAAATTGGGAAAGCACAAATGAAGGACTTTAATTTGGTATAAGCTTGATCCCCGGAGAATTCTTAGTTTGGGCACAGTGGGTCAAAATGTTAAGACATGGGACAATACTAAATTCCATATATCGCTGTTATGAAATTCCACTGAAGTATGCAGATAGTAAATTTGGAAAGCACTAATGAAGGCCTTTAATTTGGTATAAGTTTGGTCCCCGGAGAATTCTTAGTTTGGGCACAGTGGGTCAAATTGTTAAGACATGGGACAATACTAAATTCCATATATCGCTGTTCTGAAATTCCTCTGAAGTATGCAGATAGTAAATTTGGAAAGCACTAATGAAGGACTTTAATTTGGTATAAGTTTGATCCCCGGAGAATTCTTAGTTTGGGCACAGTGGGTCAAAATGTTAAGACATGGGACAATACTAAATTCCATATATCGCTGTTCTGAAATTCCTCTGAAGTATGCAGATAGTAAATTTGGAAAGCACTAATGAAGGACTTTAATTGGGTGCAAGTTTGATCCCCGGAGAATTCTTAGTTTGGGCACAGTGGGTCAAAATGTTAAGACATGGGACAATACTAAATTCCATATATCGCTGTTCTGAAATTCCTCTGAAGTATGCAGATAATAAATTTGAAAAGTACTAATGAAAGACTTTAATTGGGTCTAAGTTTGATCCCCGGAGAATTCTTAGTTTGGGCACAGTGGGTCAAAATGTTAAGACATGGGAGAATAAAATATTCCATATATCGCTGTTCTGAAATTCCTCTGAAGTATGTAGATAGTAAATTTGGAAAGCACTAATGAAGGACTTGAATTTGGTATAAGTTTGATCCCCGGAGAATTCTTAGTTTGGGCACAGTGGGTCAAAATGTTAAGACATGGGACAATACTAAATTCCATATATCGCTGTTCTGAAATTCCTCTGAAGTATGCAGATAGTAAATTTGGAAAGCACTAATGAAGGACTTTAATTTGGTATAAGTTTGATCCCCGGAGAATTCTTAGTTTGGGCACAGTGGGTCAAAATGTTAAGACATGGGAGAATAAAATATTCCATATATCGCTGTTCTGAAATTCCTCTGAAGTATGCAGATAGTAAATTTGGAAAGCACTAATGAAGGACTTTAATTTGGTATAAGTTTGATCCCCGGAGAATTCTTAGTTTGGGCACAGTGGGTCAAAATGTTAAGACATGGGACAATACTAAATTCCATATATCGCTGTTCTGAAATTCCTCTGAAGTATGCAGATAGTAAATTTGGAAAGCACTAATGAAGGCCTTTATTTTGGTATAAGTTTGATCCCCGGAGAATTCTTAGTTTGGGCACAGTGGGTCAAAATGTTAAGACATGGGAGAATAAAATATTCCATATATCGCTGTTCTGAAATTCCTCTGAAGTATGCAGATAGTAAATTTGGAAAGCACTAATGAAGGACTTTAATTTGGTATAAGTTTGATCCCCGGAGAATTCTTAGTTTGGGCACAGTGGGTCAAAATGTTAAGACATGGGACAATACTAAATTCCATATATCGCTGTTCTGAAATTCCTCTGAAATATAAGTATGGTAAATTTGGAAAGCACTAATAAGGGGCTTTAATGTGGTGTAAGTCTCGTCCGCCAAGAGTCCTTGGTTTGTACACTGTGAAGTGTTCAAAAGTAGAGTAAAGTGCTTAAAGGGAAACGCTTAAAATTATTGTATTCTGAAATTCGTCTGAAACCTCGGAGTAGTATGACTCAAAAGAACATGCTCCTACTTATTGCTAGATATTCATTAAATTGGCGGAGAAACCTTGATTTGGGCTCAAAGTCCTTTCTAAAATTATATACATTGAACTAAAATATAATGCTCGTTGGTCAGCTGCCCCAGATTTGTGCCACTAAGACTGAAAGCTCGTAATGTTTTTTAATACGATTTATTAGATTTATATTTTTTTATTAATTTAATTCGCCAAAAACCTTGTTTATATCAATATACTTCCCTTTCAGGTACTTTAACAGATACCTGTTATCGTCATAACAGCGCTCTGCTAACCAAAGTGGTTTGTGTCTTTGCTAGTTAAATTCGAATTTATCTTCACGCACATATCTTTCGTCTCTTTCGAACTTTTTTATCTTCGTTATTTTACCAACATGATACTTTAAAATATTTGAAATAAAATTTTACGAAAGAAATCCACTTTCTTATGTAATGAAGACAGTGAAAATGGCCCGTATTTACTACTTATTTCAGCAGAGGCCATAATGAGACGTTGGGTCAAAATCTGAAGTTTTTAGGTGAAGATTGCCAAATCTGATCTGATATCTTATTATTGCAGTGGTTGTTTGGTTGTCTATCTAAAGAAGGTTGCAAAAGCTACCGAAAATGGCACCAAAAAAGGACCCACAAAAATACAAACACAGTACCAAAAATAGTACAAACAAAGTGAACAACTGACAAATTATATCAAAATGTGATGAAACCAAAAAACAGTACCCTAAAAGGTACTAAAATGTAAAAAAGTACAAAAATTGTTATTAACACCATAAGTGAACGGAGAAAGATACCCAGAAAAGCCATGTATGATCACATAGATGTTGAAAAACGGAACAAAAAGTACTAAAAAGTACATAAAAAGTACCAAAAAGTACGAAATAACGTACAGAGAACTACAAACAGACTATAAGAGAAACAGCAAAGAAGGAAACTAAAGGTACTAAAAATGGAACCAAAAAAGTACCCACAAAAATACAAACACAGTACCAAAAATAGTACCAACAAAGTGAACAACTGACAAATTGTATCAAAACGTGATGAAACCAAAAAAAGTATCCTAAAAGGTATTAAAATGTAAAAAAGTACAAAAATTGTTATTAAGACCATAAGTGAATGGAGAAAGATACCCAGAAAAGCCAAGTATGATCACATAGATGTTGAAAAACGGAACAAAGAAGTACAAAAAAAGTACCAAAAAGTACGAAATAAGGTACAGAGAACTACAAACAGACTATCAGAGAAACAGCAAAGAAGGAAACTAAAGGTACTAAAAATGGAAACAAAACAAGTACCCAAAACAGTACCATAAAAGTATCTGAAAAGTACCATTTATTTTGAAATGTCCCAAAATTCATAATTCCATCTCCAACCGTTTGGTTTTAACGAAAGTACTATATTTTCCCCTTTTTGCCCTATTTGTATCTCCAATAGTTTAACTCTTGAAAATCACGTATCTTCATATGTCTGTCTAAATTAAATTAAAAAAAAAATTTCACATTATTTTATAAAATTGGATATGTATTGTAAAGGTATTGAAAATACTAAATAAAGAAACTAACTAACATTATAAGAGGAATATGCAACCCAAATTTTATGATACGGTCTTCAGTCGTTTGGTATTTACAGTGGTACCACTTTCGTACCGGTTTGCCCTAGTTTTCTCCCTAGAAGTAAAAATGTTTAAAAGTCACTTATCTCCTCCCCCCCGTATACATCAAGAAGTGGGGTCCGAGCTGGGGAAAAATAACTTTTTCACCTCGGTGGTGAAATTTTGGTTTAGAGCAGAGCATTCTGACTAAAGTAACTGTATGCCAATAAATAATCAATATTCTTCGAGCTTGAGGTCAGATTTGCTGTTGTTATATTTATTTTCCTCGATATTTCGCTACTCCTTTGTGTAGCATCATCAGGAGATTTAAACAATATTTAACAAAGGAGTAGCGAAATATCGAGGAAAATAAATATAACAACAGCAAATCTGACCTCAAGCTCGAAGAATATTGATTATTTATTGATAAGGAAAAGGTCGAACAACAGAATAAAAATAGTAAATGTATGCCATTATTTTTATTAGAAACCAAAATGACAAGTTTCATGAAACTGTAGGTACATACATATATGTATGTAAAGGTTTTGACAAACTATCCTATCATATCCAACGATTTGCGTTGTATTTCCCAAAATCAGTATATGTATTAAAGGCTAGCGCGAGATGAATTGATTGAGTTGTGATTTGTGTGACACTAATACATTGTCATGTCATGCATGTTGTTACTACTTGGTATACATACATAGGAATTAGACGGCAATGTTACGTTCGACTCAAGTAAATCAATCCAACGTGTTCGAACATGAATCGTTTTACTTGAACATGAATCGTTTTACTTGAACATGAATCGTTTTACTTGAGTGTTGCATGGTACATACGACCACTCATCCAAGACTGTATGGATGACGTTTTGTCGGCCACACTGAATTTATGTTATTCTAACGTTTGATTTGTGTGCGCACGATTGTAATTAAAAAAAAAGGGGAAATGTAGAATATTGATGTTTAAATTATCGCAATTAATTATTTTTCACTTGTTTTCTTAAAATATGTACCTTTTCTTTAAAAAATTATTTTTAGTTAACAAAGGTACCTTTTCTTAAAAAGAAGTACTTTTTCTTAAAAATTATCTTTTCTTAAAAGACATTCCTATTCCGAAATAATCAGCTCTTTCTTAAAACAGTAAATTTTCTTAAAAAATTACCTTTTCCTACAGAAATTACATTTGCATATGTAATGAATTCCTTTTTTATGTTACTATAGTAAATCAATAAAATTAAAGCAAAACAGTCACAAACATATGTACATAGATTGCTGGTACAACACGTATCACAACACAGTTCAACCCAATCATTGGGTAGTCATAGCATCGTATGACTGGACGGTTGCGTCGCAATGACTACTATGAGTGGGTTTACGTTTCGACATGTCATGGCTTGAATCGCTGCTGACGTCGGCTTTACGCACACAGCATAACATTTTGCACGATGAATTAAATGACCCGAAACGTGCAGTTGTGCTAGCCCTTAATATGTATGTGGAAATCAATGGGTCTTGCCAGATTCAAAGACTAACGACCTTATCACATAAGTCCCATTCCCTTTACTTACCATTTTAAATACCACATATTAATCAAACTAATCACTTCCAGTAAGACTTTCGAAACATATTTTAACAAAAATCACTCGTCAGCCTCTTAATTGCGACAGAAACTATGCCTAAAAATGCAGCGAATGTGGAAGTGACTTATGTACATTATCAGACACTTAATCTGATAGTGAGTCATGGCCTTATCTGTAAACTTGTAAACTTCCAATTTTTCAGTAATTGTACTGGGTTCACTGTTTGAAATGGCATTCACCGTATATAACCTAATGCTTGCATGGTATCAATACAATAGATGGACTTTATCTGCTCGCGGAATATAGCCTAGTAGTTAAACAAAAATTATTTTTTATAATAATCTATTTCACATAGGTATTTATTTTTTAGTATTTTCTATTAAAATTTACCTTTTTATAGAAAAAGTATTCTTTAATAGTTATTGATATTGAACCGAACAATTATTAAAGAACATGACAACTGAAAGATCGAGTAAAATGAACTAAAACGGTTATTGAATATTCTATATTCTTACGCACACCAAATATAGTGCAATAAAGCAAGCCGTATAAAAAATCGGCATAAATGGTTTGAGGTGGGAAAAAGCACTGGAAGAGCGTGCCATTCAAATAACGACATTAGACGCAGTTGAGGGTGCCGAAACGCCAAAAGTTGGTTTTGAACAAACCATTGCCTTGTGTCGTCAGATTGACGACAGTTTTGAACCGGAATCGTAAGAAGTTTTGAGGAGCTTTTAAAGCGATGGTTATAGAAGCCGAAGAAAAAGAGCGCAACCAGAAACACCAAATCCCGAAATAAATATTCAAAATTGAAGAGGAAAACTTTCCGAATGGAATTAACAAAAACTGCTTCATGTAATCAAAATAAAAAAAAACATTAACAAATGTATATACATTATGCCATTTGGACCAAAATACGAGTATTAACTAAACCGTTTAGCTTTGCTATCACATCTTTTTATCCGGGTATCGGCTTCTATTGCCCCCGTTTGTTTCCTTATAGCCTCTTCCTGTGCTCTTAGAAGGGTATATGTTCTGCGAATTTAGGAAAAGGGAATTAGTTCATCAATCAACACCACGCACAATGGTATAGCGAACCGATAGAAGTCCATAAAGTGCTCGTCAGTAATCATTTCGAATGGTTTTTGGGCATCGCGAAGTGTGCGTCTCAGCACTCCCAAATAGTTGCTGCAAAATATACTTAAGAAACCCAGAGATGTGATGCAATATGTGATATTTAACAACATAGAATATAAGGGCAATTTTGAAATAGCAGTGAACTTCAATAAATATTTTGTAAACAGCATTAAGGAAATGCGAAACTCCATAGGATATGTGCAATATATAAAACAAAGTAAATGCGATACACAATAAATTTAATTTCCGTGCAATAACATTAATTCAATTAAAAAACATATGTAAGAACCTTAAAGGGAAACCTGACTACGATAACGTTTCGACAAACATAATTTTAGATAACTGGAACGTAACTGTCTGTATTTTACTAGATATAATAAATAAGTCACTTGAGACAGGTACATTTCCCCAAAGCTGGAAACATAATACCAATTAAATAGGTAGCTAAAACTAATAAGTGCGGAGAATTCCACATTAAAAACTTGTGAAAAGCTTATTTTAAAAAGTGGTTAAAGAACAACTGGAGCAGTATATAGAAAAAATGGAATTTGGGTTTCGTAAAAATACTCGTGTGAAACAGCTGTAAACTATGTTATAAACTGGTGGAAATACATGGGGAAGAGACAAAAAGTTGTGGCAATATTTCTAGACTTAAAAGAGCGTTCGAAACAATTGATCGAAACATACTGTTGGAAAAACTTTATACCTACGGAATTCAAGGGACTGATCTGAATTGGTTCAAGTCATACCTGACTAACCGAGAACAAAAAAACCAAAGCTAATAATGCAATATCGAGTACCATAAAAAACGAATTAGGGGTGCCTCAAGCTTAATTTTTGGGAGCATTGTTGTTTATTTTATACATAAATGACATGCCAAAAGTATTGGAAAAGAGTGAAGTAATATTATGAATTTTACGGAGCCGGACACGGAACAAAAATGTCATGAAAATTTAAAACACCATATGATAAATATAAATACTTGCCTTAAAATTAACACACTAAAACTGAACGAAAGCAAAACAAAATGGATGGAAATTCATATGAAATTAAGTTGCATGGAGTTTCAAATAAACAACAAAATAATTGCTAAAGTTAAAAATATAAAATATTAGGGTTTTATAATAGGTAAAGACTTGAAATTTAAATATCATAAAGAATATCGGCCTTATTCATAAAAAGTTGTCATGGGTCTGTCAAACGTTTAAGAAGGTATTCATAATCGAAAAATTCCTCTGTTAAGAGTTCTCTAACGTCGCCATTTTTGTTGAAGATTTTTCCCTTCTTTAAGGCTATTTTATCCGCATTAATACACAAAAGAAATATTTTTTTACATTTCACGCGTGCCGTACTTAAATATTAATGGGATATAAACAATTGGAATTATTTTGTGTATGTTTGCAGCGTTTATAGTGTCACATTATCCTGCTACGCAACCAAATAGTTTCATTCCAATTTTTATCATTTTTAACCAAAATGAACTTTTGTTGACTTTTACATATATAAAATCAAAACATTGAAACTACAACCTATTATTCGGTTTTATATTCGACTACCCAAAACTGAAATCCAATTCAATATGATTTTTTGACACTTCTTCCAAATTTATGAATATAGCAAGTATTAATTTATCTTTTTATTGAATAGTTCTTTCCATTAATGTTTAAAATTTTGCAAAAATGCATTGACGCATTTAAATAAAAAAAATTTATTTCGGTCTATAGGTTATTGTTCATCTTGTTTTTACATCACAAGCACTGTGAGAATACATAAAACAGGGTTGTCTGTCAATTATCTGTTCCCTAGTTAAAATACTCATTATGAATACGGTTCTAATAATATCTTCGCCAAATCTTAAAGTTTTCAATAACTGATGAATGCTTTAGAACTACATTAATGTTTTTTTTATGAATAAGACAGTATATATGCAGAAAGATTGACAAAAAAATTGGATTTTTTAAACGAATAATAAATAACATTTCTATATTAGCTGGAATAGATATTTACAACACGATTATTAAACCTCATTTCGGATATAGGTCTACTATATTATACACTTGCTGCAAAAACTTCAAAATAAAGATATGAGATCAATATCAAAATGCAATCGATATACATCTACAATACACTGTGTGAGCGTCAAAAGAAAGTGTTCACGTTTATTAAATATGTATATGATTTATATGAATGTTTATTGATTATATCTTTCTATTACATCGGTAATTGGTATTAGCGATAGGTAGCATGTTTCGAAAATATAATAAATTTGAATTCATATTTAACAATCTTGTACACTTTCTTTTGACGCTCACAGTATATTCTTAGTTCTTTAAATTGGCTGAATATACTTACATCAAAGACTCGAAACTAACACTCTAGTCTTTATACAAAACTTAAAAAATGGAATGGTCCAGAATGCCTAATAAGGCAACTTCAATATGTTGGGGAAGTACAAGCGTAAACTCAGAAATTTGGAGAACTTCAGACTGCAAAGGGCGCACAGTGCTTTCCCCCATAGACGTAAATCAAAAAAAAAAAGAAAATTGTCTCAAAATGTGATGAAAGTTATAGTGACCGATAGATAACAATACAACTCAAATAAATTTTAAGGAACTGGTTTCATTTGACTCTCCTACACTGCACTAGAGGGCGCTAAAGTCAGTGAAATTTAAGCAAACATTAATGAATTAAAAACTGAATTTTATTGCTTCAAGAAAATAATTCCCAAAAATTCATTTTTTTTAAGAAAGAGCATGAAATCTCGATTTTTGTGTTATTCAATATGTGTTGTTTTTGTTAACTAGAATTATTTTTAATCCCTCGGAAAAAAAAAATTTCTAATAAATTTCAAAAATTACAAAAGTTTGATGAAATTTTAAAAAAATCCGAAAAAATCCAATATTTTTTTATTTTGTTTTTATTCAGTTTATTAAAAGTTTATTAAAAAAAAAAATTAAGGTCTATTTTTTGCCACAACTTAAAAAAAATTAGTTTTAAAACAGTTCTAAATTCACTTTTTTACTTCAAATTTTATTAATTATGAGTGGCAATGTTAAGCTAAAAAAACGATCTATATGAAATAACATACAAATCTTAAATTAGATTAAAGAAATAGTGAGGAGTTATTAAATAAAAGTCAAATAGTGCACAAAACCCATGCCAAAGGGCGCTAAATATTATAAAGTTTTAGGTAGTTCGTTAGAACCAACCCTTTTTGTTATGTGGAAAATAAGAAATTAACAGGCACATCTCTCTTAATTTTTTTTAACTTTATAAACAAACAAAAATCAGTAAAAAATTTCTTATGAAATCTTTATGAAATATAAACTAAGTGATATTTTTCTATTTTACAAAACAATTTTTGTCTATTTATTTTCCTACAAAATATGTCAGTCATGTTGAGATTCGATCCACGATAAACAGTTTCGTAGGATACATCAACTCATCAGCACCTTAACGAGGTCAACCACTAGCAGGTTGCTCATATTATCGGTTATTTCAAGTTTAAGCTGTAGCTTCAATGATTGTTAATTATTACATTGTTTTTTTGCTACTTACACCCATTATTTGCTGAAGCTTCTTCTGAAGTGATTCTATTTATAGAACATAACAACAGAACGTATATTTGTTATTGTTCACTTTTTAAATTTTGCCGAATATCTCTATAAAATGGTAGAGCTAGACGAAAAGTTAAAAAGAGAGCAATAGCAAACATTTATATTTCGAATTAGAGATGAGAAAGTGACACAACATTTTTTAGTTTCAAATGCCCGATTGCTATTTATTATATTTGCGTTAATGTTTTACAATCATGAAGACGTACTTTAAAATAAGCATTAACATTTAATTGATGTTTACAGTTTTGCGTAACGTAAGTAGTATACTAATCCGACAACAATCAGTTCGTACGCCTGAAATTTGTTTAATATTTACACTTTCTACATTTATTTGGAATCAGAAATCAAAGTTGTTGGTACAAAATTTAATGTCACCTTAAAGATAAAAGTGTTATTTCTTAGAGCTAGTAGAAAAACAAAAAAAAAATTCAAAAAAGCAACTTAAATTGATAGATCCATCAGCACAGTCAAAAAACTCAAATCGAAAACTGACAACTTTGAATTCGTACGGTAGTCAAAAATGTGGTGCGTTGCTAATATTTAATACTTTGTTACATCGCCTTTTGCTTTTATTACATCTTTTAGTCGTTTTGGCATTGTTCTCACTAATTTTGTACACTTTTCTGTAGTTATGGGAGTCCCAAATGTCCTGTATTTTCTGCTTTAATGCCGGTATCGTCCTCGCAACTTTTTTTTCATAATACCCCATAGCGACTCGATAGGGTTTAAATCTGGGCTCGAAGAGGGCCAGTCGAGGACATCAATGTTATTACAGCTTAACCAGTTTTTCGTTATTTTAGCAGTGTGGCAAGGGGCACCATCTTGTTGAAAAATGAATTCGTCTAAATCGACAAGATTCGATATGGAAGGCAGCAGGTTGTTCTCCAAAATTTGGATATACTTGGACGAATTAACAGTTCCATCGATAAATTGAAGCTGACCCACACCTTTTGATGACATGCAGCCCCAAATCATTACACTTGCTGGGAACTTTACTTGTCTATTTAAGCAGTCGGAATGAAATGCTTCATTTGATTTTCTTATAACTTTTGTTTTACTTTCACCCGTGCAAACTTGAATCGTCGATTCATCACTAAATATGATCGAATTCCACTGTCGCTCTACCCACAACTCCTTATCCTTTGCAAATTGTAGCCTTTTTTTCTTTTGCACCGCAGTTAAGAGTGGTTTTTGGCGTAGAATACGTCTTACCTTATGGTATAGGGACTCATGTCAGATTGTTATTGTTGTAATCTTTATTTCATTGATTATGAGGAAACGGCGAGATAACTTTTTTTAAAAATTTTTTTGTAGGTAAATGAAGATGTTATCTTTCGTTTGATATACATTTCATATTGGTTGATATCTTCCTAATATTTAAATTTCTCAAATGAAAATTGTTTAAACACATACACCCAAACATATGTGTGGTGTTTGGTTGAGTGTTTGAGTTTGTAGCGTGAACACAAACTATGCTGCTGTTTCAGTGTGGACACAAACCTTCGGCTGTTGTTTTGATTAATGAAATATTGAAATTTCGTATATTTACTTATGTATTTAAGTGAAACAAAATATTAAATGTGAATTTGAATTTAACATGGATATATAATTATAAAAAATATATGAAAAAATTAATTCATACATTTTTATGTTAAATGAAAGTGCTGCCAAGTAAGCAAAATAACAATGCAGCTTGATGCTGTTTGACAGCAGCTGACAGTCGACGTTTAGTAAATTAAAATAAAAAAACATATTTATCCTATTTTTCCTACCATAAGCTTATGTATATTATCAAAAGTAACTATCAAATAAATAAATTCATTTCCTTATGTTATGTATCATTTATTGTTATATATGTTTTCTGTCTTATCGGATGGCGTATTCTACGTTAAACTTAATGGTCGTGTCTCTGACACAGCCTTTAGGGACAGTCCGTGGCCGAAGGCCTCGGACAACTGTCTGCTGTATTTTTTTCTTTGCCTGTGAAATTTAAATTGAATGCACTGACATACCTTTAAACAAAACTCACCTTATAAAATTTATAATCCAATTTATACAAATGTTTTCGGGTCCATTCACGGCTAATATTTCTGCCTATTCTTTCTGACCACATTTGCGCTAAATTTCTCACTGATGTCCTCCTATTTTCTTAAATTATGCCATTCAATATTCGAATTTCCCGTTCATTTATTTTTGATTTCTTTCCGCGTCCGTGTTGTTGCGGCTCAATTGATATTGGACAGTCGTCTTTGTATGTGTATGTGTCATGCTTGCGTATGTGTCAAACGAAACTACTCGAATAAAAAGAAAGTAACAAATTACTACTCAAAACATTCTAAACAAGTGTACAGAATAAGGAAAAAAAAGAATTTGTCCCGTTGTCTGTATATACATATAACACATTTTTTTCTATCGTACGAAATAATTGTTGTCAGTTTCTTATTCCCATTTTATGACTGTCGCTGGATCCCGTTATTTACGCTGTTGTTGTTCTATTTTTTTTTCCATCTGCTGTTGATTCTAAGAAAGAATTTCTTAGCTTTACGTAGACATAATTTTTTGTATCAAAAATATCAGATTTTAAATAAAAAATAAATGTAGAAAGTGTAAATATTAAAAAAATTTCAGGCGTACGAACTGATTGTTGTCGGGTTAGTATATACATATATGTATGTATAACATAAAAGAACAAAAAGTAACTACTTCAAAATCAAAAAGCTCACAGGCCCATCCCCATTAAGAATGAAAACAAATGTTTTAAAAATATAAAAAAATTGTGTATTTAATCTGTGATCATGGCAATTATTTTAAAAAACGCTGATGTTATTGATTGCTGGTTAACAGCATCATCGAAAAAAAAAATATCGGCGACATTTAAATATGTTAAACAAAAAATACGCACTTCAAATTTTAACAAGAAAAAATTAATGAAAAGAGTTTCGTTTTTTAATAGTGAAATGAAAAAGTTTTGGAAAGAAAGTGAATACAATAGAAAGTTTTTTGAAAATAAGCATTCTAAATGGTTAAGTTACATATTTTTTTACCTGGATGATGTAAGTTTTATTGTTCTTTTACATTAAAATAAAAATATTAAATTAACAAAATAAAAACATTAAGTTGCCCAGCACAAGCCATAAAAACGTAGGTGCCGGGAACCTTACAGCAAACGAAATAGATGTAGACATATCAATGGATTCAGTATCTGGAGGAATTGACATAGAAATTGCAGCCACAGGAACCACAAAAAAGCGCGGAAGACCAACCAAAATATTTGATCAGACTACAACGAAAACTAAAAATCGCAGAGTTGCAGATTTAATTGAAAAATATTCTCTTGAGGAGCTGGAATTTGCTGTATGCAAAATGAAACGAAACGCGAATTCTGTCACCGAAAACAAGAACTGTAATCAAAAGTGCTTGCCAACAGCAAAAGCGTTGGCGCTTTATATAGATTTAGATCTATCGGAAAGAAAATACATAGTTCTGCGTCAAGTAATCAACGAATTGCATCCTAATAGTTTGCCATCATTGTATGCGTTGCAAACCGAAAGGAAAACATTGCTACCACCTATAAGAGTAACTGAAATTTCAGCTAAAGTCGATTTAAAAACTTTAATGCGTAGAACAGCAGAAAGTATTTGTGAACTTTGTGATGTGCAAAAGATAAAGTATGTAAGCTTTCCTTGATTTGCAAGTGGGGTATGGATGGTAGTTCTGGCCATAGCCGTTATAAGCAAGCATTTGAAAATGAAAGCCACACAGATGAATTATTGTTTTTTATTGCATTTGTGCCACTAACGTAACTAACCATGTGTTTAATTAGTAAATTTGTATAATTTTTAACATTAATTTTTCCGTTACAGACTGGTAAACTTAACATCAAAGGAAGATTTATGGGTTAATAAGACTCCAGGTTCTACGTTATTCTGTAGGCCTATTAAATTTATTTTACAAAAGGAGAATCCAGTCCTTGTTCGGAAGATTTACCGTGAGATTGGGGAAAGTATTGAGAATTTAGAGTGTGATGTTTTAGAAAGGAAAGGTGCAATTGTGGAAGTAACATACGACATGCATTGTACAATGATTGACGGTGCAGTGGCAAATGTTTTAACTGACACAAATGCGGCAAGTAGGTGTTTTATTTGCAATGCAAGCCCTACTGAAATGAGTAATTTAAATTTATCAAAAATTCCAAATGCCGACAACTACAAAGTTTGGCCTTTCAAACCTCCACTGCTGGATAAAGTTTTTTGAGTGTTTGATACATATTGCTTACCTGCTATCTTTTAAGCTTTGGCGAGTCGGTAAAGAAAATAGAGATGAGTTTATGGAAAATAAAAATAAAAAATCAAAATGAATTCAAGAGAAGAACAGAATTGACCCAATAAAAAATGGATTCGGAAATACTAATGACGGAAACACTGCTCGAAGATTTTTTTCCAACAGTGACGTTGCGGCCGAAAGTACAGGCATTGATAAGGGACTTATTGATAACTTTGGAATTATACTAAGGGTGTTATCTTGTGGTCGCCAGTAAATGTAAACAGCTTACAGGACCTGCTAAGAGTCGAAATACGTATTTAATACATTATGGGTGGTATTATATGCCAACCACTGTCCATACAATTCTAGTTCATGGATGTGATGTTATTGAGTTCTTCAATTTACCAATAGGTATGCATATAAATCAAAAACTTCTTTATTATAAATTTATTTTTATTCATCTTTTTACCCAGGATGTATGTCGGAAGAAGCATTAGAAGCGAACCATTAAAACGTTAGAAGAGTGCGCTTATCTCATACCAGAAAAACTTCACGAGAAGATACAAACAGACATTTTTGATGACCTATATGTTATTGCATTCAGATCCCGTATTATCATCAAAGAGAAGCATAAAAAAAACATAATTTTGATTTGGCCGGTATTGAAAAATATATACACAGGGAAAATGTTGATTTGCAAGATGAAATATTTGAACAGGACAAGTACAGTTCTTCGTTGAGCGGTTCAGGACAAGTACAGTTCTTCGTTGAGCGGTTCAGGACAAGTACAGTTCTTCGTTGACTCTTCTAGTGATGATGCTTAATTTAAAGAAATATCGATATCATTAAAATAAATATTTTTGCACTTGCACTTGATAGAAAATGACCAAATGTTCTTGTTAGGAGTTTAATAAAAAAACAAATTTGCTGTATCACGTTATATTATTAAAAATAAAGTATATATTAGAGACATATTACACAATTTGTATGGAGGGAACCATATTTAGTGGTCTGATTTCGGTAAAACTACTTGAAAATGTAGAATAAGGATAGTAGTTAGAAAAAAAAGCTAAAGATCAAGTCGCTTTTATCCTCGACCTAAGTAAGTAAGTAAAATAGGAAATTACGTTTTGCAAAATTTCTTCAAAATTAATCATTAAATATGTTATGCAAAATTTTATAGAATCATGGGAGGGAGGCACAGAGTTTTTAACAATAAAAAATATATATTATTCAAAGTTTGGTAGAATCCGGGTAGTGTGGTAGGGTGTTAAAGCATGATAAATATTCGAGACCCATTTCAGAGACCCATGTACCAGAATCCGCGATCCGATTTTCCCCAAAAAAGTAACCAGTGAGGAGATTGGTAGAATTCGCACGGACTGATAGGGTGTTATACCGCGTAGAGTTTTCGAGATCAGATGAACCCTTTGTATGGGAGGTACCAGAAGGCTTGGTCCGACTGTCTTCTAATTTTGTAATTTTCATCAAATATAACTTCACACAAAATTTCAGGAATCTGCGACTACTCCTTCTATTTTTGTCCCATCGATATATGGGGACAAAGCACTGTGGGGCGTCGTCAAATAATATGCTGAAATCACTTTTTTATAAAGGGCTACATTTGTACAATGAACTGGCTGAGGACATAAAAACCGAGAGAAATATCTACATTTTTAAAAGAGAAAATATATTTTTTGTTAGAAGCAAAGTGTAAATTGAATTGTGTGAAATAATGATATTTTATAAATCGAATAATTTTTAAACTAGAAAGCACACTAATACTAATTAAATAGATAATAATAATTAATAAAAAACGTGCAATAACTTTTTCTTACTTTTGGTCATCCCGATTTGTTTGCGATAAAGCAAATAAAATTATTAACCCGACACTTTTTGTTTTCGTTTTCACTAGTTTAACATTTGCTTCGAAATTTCAATGATAGGGTTACAAAAGGTTCATGGGACAATGGGAATGAAACGTTTATCATAAAGTAGTTATTTGTGAAAAGACAGTGAAAACTTCTAATGACAACTGAAATTATTATTTTTTTCATTTCACAGAATCGACCCCCTGGATGAGATTTCTTTGGATTATTTAACCGCGTTTTATGAATCAATAAAAACCGTATATTTGAAGTGAGGGTGAACAATAGGGTGATAACTTTTTTTAGACAACATTCTCCCCAGGGCTTTCCTAATGGAAAATATTGTATTAATGATAAAAAAAACTATTTCAGTTCAATCTGGTAAAAAAAAACCTTACATTATTTTTTTAATTTTTTTTTTTAAAATTTTTTTTTTTAAATTTTTTTTTAAAATATGGTTTATACATATGTAAGTATGTAAACAAATAATAACAATAAATGATTAAAAGTAGGTATTGTAAGATATAAACTTTAGGTTCAAAGTACGCGATGTTTTACAAAGCGGATATATATCTTGTACTATTTTTATTCCACGTGTGATTCAAAACTTTAACGCGTTTGGTGCGTAACCTTTTTTAACGACAGCGAAAAACTAAAAACGCAGTTATTAAGATTTGTCCATGCCCTACACGATTTTGTCTGGGGAGATTTGATATTTGCAAAAAATGCAAAGAGTTACTACCCTAGTGAACAAGTCTACAATATTATGAATAAACTAACCATTAATGATTCTTATTATTAAATTATAAAATAATGAATTTTTTATTAAAATTCGTTAAATAGTTCTAATCATATGAACGAAAAATACTTCTTTTTTTTCTTTTTTGGAAAAGGACCTTTATAATACTGTTGCATTAAACTTTAATCTTGTTGTTGTTATTTTTGTAATCCTAAGAATTTGTCCTCTCCGATGGTACTAACATTTTAGCTGTAGACAAAATATTTAAAAATATTAATATCAGAAATGTAAGTGGTTCTAATCATCTGATCGACAATGTGTATTAACATTTGTGCATCCCTTTTGATTATTTTAAGTGAAAAAATGTGGGGCAAAGATTTGAAAACAAACAAAATCAAATATGTTCAGGAACATGTGTGAATAAAAAGTAGATTACTATGAATAGTAGTCCCTCATAAACATTAGCGTCTCCATGAAATACATGGAAAAATTGAAGCGTTACTTGCACCGGATCTATATAGAGTTCTCAGATCCCAGGTGCATATCCGTAAATCGTTGTCCTTATAACGTTTGCGGGGGTCGTCAAAAAATAGGGGTTGTTTATGTTTTCTTTTTCGTTCTTGTATTTTCACTGCCATTATGAACGGTGGCGGGAGGTAAACCCAGTCCACCGGGTTTTTGCATTTTACCTACTGCCGGGATATTTGATTGCAGCCGTCCATTATCGATCAGACGCTGACCAGGATGCAATATGTCGAACCTGGATTTTCTTCGTTTGGTTTTTTTATCCGCCGTTGGCCCATATGTTTGGCTCATTAGCCTTCTAAAGGACAAAAGAATATGCCCGATAGCTTGATGAGCTTCAGTGACATCCGTCACCTACTAAGCCTGAGCCACATTAGTGATCGCATAACCAAATCAGGCTGCTCATTTATTTTCGCCTTCTCACTCTACCTAGCTAACGGAGGTTTCCGATAAAGCCATTGCCCAGAACATACTGCGTGGAAGTGGTGGGCTGCTTGGACTGCGCAATGAAGGAATCATTTCTGGCCACTCCCAAGTGAATGGATATCTGAAACATTCCACCTCCTCGGACAGTCCCAAGTTGTTATCTAAATATTTTACAAATTTCTTGTTGGAAAAATTTTTTTAGGAAGAATTTTACATTGTTGTTCTATTGTATGTATTATAAATTGTTTCTGCTCTACTTGGTGAGTTAAAACAACAGTGAATCACGTTATTAATGGAACTCCACTTTCTACAATATCATTAACAACTAAAAGCTTTTTAACAATATTTTTTGCCTCAAGGTATAATTAATTTTTATTCAATGTACACGGATCAGCAATCAAAAATGTTGGATTAAGTAATGCTTGTTATATTCTGATTCAGTATAGTTTTATAAAAGATAGAAGTATTTTTGTAACAAAGTCACTTAGTTCCATAGAGGGGAGTTAGGTGGCAAATGAGACCGTTTTGGTTTACCTGACTAATAAAATTTTTCCTAATTCAATAACATTATTCTTTTCATATCAACATGAACGTAGATTAAATTCATTCAAATACTTACCAGAGATGTCGAAGGAGTTTGTTTTTCACCGCAAACAGACTGATGTCAATTGTATTTGTCTATTAAGTCTGTGAATGAATGTCTTTTACTGCAGGAGGATTTGATAAGTTTTGTTAAATGGTGTGATTGTAATTGTATGCTTCTTAACTTGAGTAAATGTAAAAAAATTTAATTTTACAAAAGGAAGTGTTGGGAAACTTTTTACAAGATTGGTGATAATGTGCTGGATAATGTGTCTCAGTTTTGCGACTTAGGTGTGACTCTTGATAGTAAACTTACATTTTCGTCACATATTGATACTTGCATAAGAGGTGCATTTGGTTTGTTAGGATTTATAAAGCGTTGGTCCAGGGAATTTGATGATCCTTATTTGTCAAAGCGACTGTATACTAGCCTTGTAAGCCTGATTCTTGAGTACGGTTCAATAGTTTGGCTTGCACATTATAGGTGCCATATTGATAGTGAATAAGCTCCGACTTATCTTAAGGTGTAGCTGAGTGGACGGTATGAAATGTAGACTTTTAGATTTATGGTTTCTCTGCGGAGAGATCGTATATGCCGGTGCGTGTAAACGGGGATGAAAGTTAACCACAGAGAAGAATTAGCATGAGGGTTTAAAGAGCACCAATGGGACGAGTACAATTACCTTCGTTTGGGAAAGCGCTGACCATCAGTTGCCAAGAAAAACGATGAGTCGTAAAACGTTACAAAACTTCAGATATATTTAGAATTATTGTTTATGCAAACTTAGGTTAAAAATTAAATTTTACGATTTAGTTGTAAGTATCTAACTTTAAGATTACAATTTAAGATTTTTTTCTACCAAGATTCGATTGTTTGGAGATGTAAACTAAGATTATCGGCGGCTTTAGATGGGTTTCTATGACAGCTCAGTATTGCCATATCATCTGCAAAGGTAGACGTAAGCAGATCGCTTCTCGTGGGGAGGTCAGCTGTAAATATAAGTTCCCTGCGGGACCCCGGCATATATTTTATATTTATCCGTAATTATCTCTTCCTGCTTGACTCTAAAATATCTATTTTCCAAGTAACTTTCGAAGAGGGAATGTGTATTAACTGGCAGATATTTCTTAATTTTATGTAATAGACCCTCATGCCAGACCTTGTCAACTGCCTGAGCAACGTCTGAGAATACAGCACAACAATATTCTCTTTTTTCATAAGCTTTTCTAATCTCGTTGGTCAAACGATTTACTTGTTGCAGAGTACTACGGCCCTCCCTAAAGCCAAATTGGTGATCAGGAATGATATTATAACAAGCTTATCGGTCTATATGATGAAGTTAAAGTTTTGTCCTTTCCTAGCTTTAATATCATTTTCACTAGAGACCTTTTCCACGCATTAGGGAAGTAGCTATATTTTATTATATTATTGAACAAGCCTACGAGGAACTCGATATCTATTAGCGGAAGTTCTGATATCATCCTCTGTGTTATTAGATCATAACCAGGAGCTTTTCTAGGATTTGCTGTTTGCTTTATAATATTGACAACCTCCCCGACCGTTATATCCAATGGGACTATAGATGTCTCCGTGTTGCACGCTACATTCGATAGACTAAAACTGTTAGTACATGGATTGGGACCGAAAACTTCACTCAAGTGCTCTGCAAAAAGTTTAGCTTTTCCCTCATCTTTTGTAACCCAGTCACCATTTATGTCACGTAAAGGAAACTTTGTCTCAACTGGCGTTTTAAGATTTCGTATTGACTTAAACAAAGAAAAATTTGTGGATATCGTGGGAGTCAATCCCTCAACATATTTTCGTGTTGAATATCATCGTCGTTTTTCAAGGCTACTCGTAGTCTACTTGTGGCAAGTTTGAGTCGAAGACTTGTAGTAGGGGGATCTATATGCCTGCCAGTCTCGCCTGGCCCTTCGTTTCTGATTTACCAAATATTCTATTTTTGCATTCGTGTATGTGTGTGTGTGCTCTTGTTTATCGTCCTGAAGTGGGGTTGCGTGAAGGGCTGCACCCTCGAGCAAACAGTTAAAATTGGTGATGTGATTTTCAATATCAAGTTCATTGTCTATACTTTTGTTCAAAATTGGGACATGGCTGCTTACGTATTTTCTGTATTTCAGCCAGTCCGTTTTCTTAGATGTTGGCATTAAAGGGGATTCTATCTCGTAAACCGCGTTAATTGAGAATATAACAGGGGAATGGTCTGAAGTCAGTCCGGTGGACGTTGTTGCCGACGCGTTAGTCTTCCCCTAATTATGGCGAAGTCAATTAGATCAGGCTGTTTGTTACGATCATGCGGCCAGTAGGTTGGCAGGTACGTATTTTCTGTATTTCAGCCAGTCCGTTTTCTTAGATGTTGGCATTAAAGGGGATTCTATCTCGTAAACCGCGTTAATTGAGAATATAACAGGGGAATGGTCTGAAGTCAGTCCGGTGGACGTTGTTGCCGACGCGTTAGTCTTCCCCTAATTATGGCGAACTCAGTTGGATCAGGCTGTTTGTTACGATCATGCGGCCAGTAGGTTGGCTGACATGATGCATGATGATACATGATGCAATTGTCTGCCTTTTGGGTTTACGAGATGGGAGTCCCAGTGAGTATGTTTGGCATTATAATCTCCGGCGGCTAAAAATGTGTGCCCCAGTCTTTGAAAAAAGCTCGTAAACGTATCACTCGATATCGAAAATCTTGAGGGGCAATAAATTGCCGATATTGTACTTGTCACGTGAGAAATTGAGACGCGAACGGTAGATGTGCGTGAAGATAAATTCGAATATAACTAGCAAAGACACAAACCACTTCAGTTAGCTGACCACTGTTATTGTGTTAACAGAGCTATGTTAAAGCGCTTAAAATGGGAGAATATATAAAAATAATTACTTTTTAGCCGATTAGAACAATATTTTAAAGTCAAATTTAGAAATTAGAAAGCATATATATTCGGAATTTATATTGTTAATGTAGTAATTCAAAAACATGTTGCAAAGTATATAATTTTGTCGTTCAAAAACTTCAAGTTTTTAAAGTACATAATAAACACTGTGGCCAAATGCGGCTTCAACCACGAACCAAATATATACCCACTGCTAGCCCTTGAGGTGCACTTTTTGAATTTACTATCCCCAATTTCCAGCAGCATTTCAGAATCGCGCAATTTAAGATTTTCAGTTTCGGGACCCTTTTTCGAATTTCGCCCACTGTGACCAAATGCGTCGTCAACCATGGACCAAGTGTATACGCTCTTAGAGCCCTCGAGGAGTACATTCTAAAAATGGTTACCATATATTTCAGAACAATTTCAGTTTGTCCAAATACGGTTTTTAAATTCATATACGAAAACTGATTTTGGCCCACTGTGGCCTAATGCGGCTTCAACCACGAACCAACTATATACCCACTGATAGCCCTTGAGGTGCACTTTTTGAATTTACTATCCCCAATTTCCAGCAGTATTTCAGAATCTCGCAAATTAAAATTTTCAGTTTCGGGGCCCTTTTTCGAATTTCGCCCACTGTGACCAAATGCGTCGTCAACCATGGACCAAGTGTATACGCTCTTAGAGCCCTCGAGGAGTACATTCTAAAAATGGTTACCATATATTTCAGAACAATTTCAGTTTGTCCAAATACGGTTTTTAAATTCATATACGAAAACTGATTTTGGCCCACTGTGGCCAAATGCGGCTTCAACCACGAACCAACTATATACCCACTGATAGCCCTTGAGGTGCACTTTTTGAATTTACTATCCCCAATTTCCAGCAGAATTTCAGAATCGCGCAAATTAAAATTTTCAGTTTCGGGACACTTTTTCGTATTTCGCCCACTGTGACCAAATGCGTCGTCAACCATGGACCAAGTGTATACGCTCTTAGAGCCCTCGAGGAGTACATTCTAAAAATGGTTACCAAATATTTCAGAACAATTTCAGTTTGTCCAAATACGGTTTTTAAATTCATATACGAAAACTGATTTTGGCCCACTGTGGCCAAATGCGGCTTCAACCACGAACCAACTATATACCCACTGATAGCCCTTGAGGTGCACTTTTTGAATTTACTATCCCCAATTTTCAGCAGTATTTCAGAATCGCGCAAATTAAAATTTTCAGTTTCGGGACCCTTTTTCGAATTTCGCCCACTGTGACCAAATGCGTCGTCAACCATGGACCAAGTGTATACGCTCTTAGAGCCCTCGAGGAGTACATTCTAAAAATGGTTACCATATATTTCAGAACAATTTCAGTTTGTCCCAATACGATTTTTAAATTCATATACGAAAACTGATTTTGGCCCACTGTGGCCAAATGCGGCTTCATCCACGAACCAACTATATACCCACTGATAGCCCTTGAGGTGCACTTTTTGAATTTACTATCCCCAATTTCCAGCAGTATTTCAGAATCGCGGAAATTAAAATTTTCAGTTTCGGGACCCTTTTTCGAATTTCGCCCACTGTGACCAATAGGGTGGACCTTGTGTCGATATTTTGGTAGATGAGGGCTCTATTCCGTGCCTTTTTGAAAAAAAATGACAATGCCGAAAAAAAAAATTAAAAAAAAAAAACATTAGGGGTTGCGCACGAGCCGAGAAAAAGGTCCACTTTGCCAAAATTAGGGGGGAAATTGCCATAGGTCACCCGTAGGGGGGAAGAATGTATGGCCGACCCCCATTAACTTTTTACCGCCAACATTTTCCCCCAAGACACCCACCCCCTATCTCCTCCCCTTAGGGGGGTCACCATACAAAAATGGAGGTTGCTCAGTATTTTCGAAAAACACCATAGGTCATCAGGGGTCACCCCTAGGGGGGGCAAAATATATGACCGACCCCCATTAACTTTTCATCCCCAACATCTTTTCCGAACAAACTTACCCTATATCTCCACTCCTTGAGGGACTCCCCATACAAAAATACTGAAAATCTATGTATTTACAGTTGCACAATATCGAGATTTTTTTGATTTTTTTTGATTTTTTTACAGAAATTCCACCAATATTCAAGAGTGGTCATTGTTTGGAAAGTCTTGAAAAATTTGAAACGCACACGTGCTGAATCAGGTACATAGGCACCCTTAGCAGATGCCCCCATTCATCAGTACCTGGCAGTAAAATATTGCAAAATACGTAGTAGTTATAAATAGCAGTTCATTCATCGATTGTTGTCATTCAACAAGTGCCGACGACCGCGAAAAGTAAATTGATTTTTCTCCCGTTTTTTAAAAGTTAAGATGACAACACGACTTAGATCGCGCGACGATATTTTTTGATTGGTTATCCAAGCATGAATATTACGGGGAACAAATTACCGTCGAAGAAGCAAGTGCTAAGAATGCATTTCTTCAACATTCGCAAACGAAACATGTCGAAGAAAAATAGTGCGGTTATAGTCGCGGACGCAGTGATGATTTTTTGGCGCCAAGCAGCTATTCCGACGAAAGCCAGAGGAGATGTTACAAGAAAAATAGCTGCGCTGCACGATGAGTGGGATGCTTTAAGAAAGTCATCTCACAGAAAGACTGAGTCCACTAGAGAAAAAGAGAATACGTTTTCTGATAGCTTGGATAATCTTTTCGACATCGCACACGCCAACGCCCTCGAGAAAATGACAAATACCGAAGACATTGAGTTTCTGCTAAAGCAAAGAGAAGATGGCCGGCCAGGAACTATGGGAGGTGTGGACGCTACTGATACTCGAACGAGGAAAAGAAAAGCTGAGCGCGAAGAACAAGAAGAGTTGCGACGCAAACGTGCAACGGAATCTAGTAGAGATCGGTTCGCTAAAGGCGGTAAGCTATTTCGCGCTTTGTGTGTTCGTCCAATGTTTATATTCAAATGAAATTCGTTCAATTGCAGTGGTTAAATTTTCAAGCAGTGATTCAAGCGATGATAATGGGAGACAGGACGAAAACTTCCCGGCAGAAGCTGGCCCGTCAAATGTTGGTGACAGAAGAGGTTACAAACAATGTTTTACTGAACGAGTCCTATCAGCTTTGGACAAGTGCAAAGTGACTGACCGAGACGCGGTCGGCATTATGATAGCGGCGGCAGAAGCATTTGGACGCGATCCTCAACAATACACAATAAACCGTACGTCGCTTCGGAGATGTCGGCGTTCAAATCGAGAGAACATGCTGAGTTATGTGAAAGACAATCCAGAAGTAAGATCGCATAGATTTATTTGCTCTCATTCAGAATTCTTATTCTTCAACGCGTTTCATTCATCTCCAGCTTGTCGCAGCTAAATCCTTCGTAGTCCATTGGGATGGCAAAATGCTTTTGGATTTTGTGGGTACAAAGAAGGTGGACCGTCTACCTGTAATTGTCTCGTACGGAGAAAAAGAACAACTTCTTGGAGTTCCCAAAGTAGAAGATGGGAAAGGAAAAGGCCGGAGAATAGCACATGCCGTTTATCAACTGTTGGCATCTTGGCATATGACACATCGAATACAAGGACTTTCTTTCGACACGACATCAACGAACAGTGGCCCATTCTCCGGAGCCGCGGTTGCTCTTGAGCGGCTGTTGGAGAGAGAAATCTTATATTTACCTTGCAGACACCACGTATACGAACTGGTGCTAAGGGAAGTTTTTGAGACAAAAATGGGAAAGACCAGTGCACCAGGCGTTCCTTGCTTTGACCGTTTCAAACAGGAATGGGACGCTGTAAAGGTTAAACCATTCCATTCTGGCTTGATAGACGATCAAGTCGTCAGAAAAATTCCTGTGGCAATGCAAGTCGGCATAAAGAAGTTTTGCTTAGATCAATTGAAGGAGAAACACCCTCGCGATGACTACAAAGAAATGCTACAATTAATTCTTTTGTTTCTGGGTGAAAAACTTGAGAATTACCATTTCCGACCTCCAGGACCCGTTTCCCATGCTTGATGGATGGCAAAAGCCATTTACAGCCTCAAGATGTTTTTGTTTCGGAGAACTTTTCACTTATCTGTATGCGAATTGAATGGTATTCGACACGTTTGTATTTTTGTGGTGCGACTTTACGTCAAGGCATGGTTTGGTTCTTCTCGAGCAGCTGAGGCGCCGAATCAAGATTGGAAGTTTTTGAAGGACATCGTCGAGTACAAGTCCGTTGACCAGGATTTATCTCGGGTAATGATAAAGAAATTTATCGGTCACCTATGGTATCTCGCCGATGAGCACATAGCCCTTGCCTTTTTCGATGACAAGGTTTCAAGTGAGTTGAAGGCCAAAATGGCCCAAGCATTGCTAGAAAATGAGAATGACGAAGGTGAAGAAGATGAAGAAGACGAAAAAGGTGAAGAAGATGAAGAAGACGAAGAAGGTGAAGAGGATGAAGAAGACGAAGAAGGTGAAGAAGATGAAGAAGACGACCCGGTTCCCCCAGCTCCTCGCGTCGTAATCAAAAGCACCAGCGTTAAAAAAATCGAGGTGAAATTCAAAGATGTGAATGAGGAATTCTTGGCTAAAGACTTGAGCAACTTCGTCTCTCATAATACCAAAAATTTATTTGTACGATTTGGAATATCGCAAGATTTCATTCTTCCAAATCCAGCAACCTGGAAATCTCGCGCAGACTATCAAGAAGGTCGTAGAATTGTAAATAACTTGCGCGTTGTGAACGACACTGCCGAAAGAGGAGTAAAAATGATACAAGATTATAATAGAATACTGTGTCAAGGCGAAGAAGAGAAACAGTATTTACTACATGTTATCGATTCTTACCGCAAGAAATACCCATCAGCGAACAAAAATATGTTAATTTGACTATATTATATTAAGAGTGCTTAGTAGTACTACTCAATTACAGCTTCTTTTATTTTTGTATGGGGAGTCCCTCAAGGAGTGGAGATAGAGGGTAAGTTTGTTTGGAAAAGATGTTGGGGATGAAAAGTTAATGGGGGTCGGTCATATATTTTGCCCCGCTAGGGGTGACCCCTGATGACCTATGGTGTTTTTCGAAAATACTGAGCAACCACCATTTTTGTATGGTGACCCCCCTAAGGGGAGGAGATAGGGGGTGGGTGTCTTGGGGGAAAATGTTGGCGGTAAAAAGTTAATGGGGGTCGGCCATACATTCTTCCCCCCTACGGGTGACCTATGGCAATTTCCCCCCTAATTTTGGCAAAGTGGACCTTTTTCTCGGCTCGTGCGCAACCCCTAATGTTTTTTTTTTTAATTTTTTTTTCGGCATTGTCATTTTTTTTCAAAAAGGCACGGAATAGAGCCCTCATCTACCAAAATATCGCAAAAATGTCATTTCAAGGTCCACCTTAGTGACCAAATGCGTCGTCAACCATGGACCAAGTGTATACGCTCTTAGAGCTCTCGAGGAAATATATAAATATATATGAAATTGTTCTGAAATATATGGTAACCATTTTTAGAATGTACTCCTCGAGGGCTCTAAGAGCGTATACACTTGGTCCATGGTTGACGACGCATTGGGTCACAGTGGGCGAAATTCGAAAAAGGGTCCCGAAACTGAAAATTTTAATTTGCGCGATTCTGAAATACTGCTGGAAATTGGGTATAGTAAATTCAAAAAGTGCACCTCAAGGGCAGTCAGTGGGTATATAGTTGGTTCGTGGTTGAAGCCGCATTTGGCCACAGTGGGCCAAAATCAGTTTTCGTATATGAATTTAAAAACCGTATTTGGACAAACTGAAACTGTTCTGAAATATATGGTAACCATTTTTAGAATGGACTCCTCGAGGGCTCTATGAGCGTATACACTTTGTCCATGGTTGACGACGCATTTGGTCACAGTGGGCGAAATTCGAAAAAGGGTCCCGAAACTGAAAATTTTAATTTGCGCGATTCTGAAATACTGCTGGAAATTGGGGATAGTAAATTCAAAAAGTGCACCTCAAGGGCTATCAGTGGGTATATAGTTGGTTCGTGGTTGAAGCCGCATTTGGTCACAGTGGGCGAAAAACTGTTTTCGTATATGAAATTCAAAATTAAAAATTTTCGGTTCTGAAGGTCTTCTGAAATATGTGGTTGGCATATTCTGAAAGGATGTGTCAAGCACTACCCAACTGCATATATTTGGTTCTTGGAGAATTCTTCGTTTCACCACAGTGGGCCAAAATCTTGCACAGGGACCTCACACAGAAAATTTCAAATTCTGGATTTCTGAAGGTCCTTGGGAAATTCTAGATTTTATATTTCGAAGACACTCCTTAAGGACTATCGACTGGCATATGTTTGGTTCGTGGAGACTTCTTCGTTTGGGCACAGTGGGCGAAAAACTGTTTTCGTATATGAAATTCAAAATTAAAAATTTTCGGTTCTGAAGGTCTTCTGAAGTATGTGGTTGGCATATTCTGAAAGGATGTGTCAAGCACTACCCAACTGCATATATTTGGTTCTTGGAGAATTCTTCGTTTGACCACAGTGGGCCAAAATCTTGCACAGGGACCTCACACAGAAAATTTAAAATTCTGGATTTCTGAAGGTCCTTGGGAAATTCTAGATTTTATATTTCGAATACACTCCTTAAGGACTATCGACTGGCATATGTTTGGTTCGTGGAGAGTTCTTCGTTTGGGCACAGTGGGCGAAAAACTGTTTTCGTATATGAAATTCAAAATTAAAAATTTTCGGTTCTGAAGGTCTTCTGAAATATGTGGTTGGCATATTCTGAAAGGATGTGTCAAGCACTACCCAACTGCATATATTTGGTTCTTGGAGAATTCTTCGTTTGACCACAGTGGGCCAAAATCTTGCACAGGGACCCCACACAGAAAATTTCAAATTCTGGATTTCTGAAGGTCCTTGGGAAATTCTAGATTTTATATTTCGAAGACACTCCTTAAGAACTATCGACTGGCATATGTTTGGTTCGTGGAGAATTTTTCGTTTGGGCACAGTGGGCGAAAAACTGTTTTCGTATATGAAATTCAAAATTAAAAATTTTCGGTTCTGAAGGTCTTCTGAAATATGTGGTTGGCATATTCTGAAAGGATGTGTCAAGCACTACCCAACTGCATATATTTGGTTCTTGGAGAATTCTTCGTTTGACCACAGTGGGCCAAAATCTTGCACAGGGACCTCACACAGAAAAATTCTGGATTTCTGAAGGTCCTTGGGAAATTCTAGATTTTATATTTCGAAGACACTCCTTAAGGACTATCGACTGGCATATGTTTGGTTCGTGGAGACTTCTTCGTTTGGGCACAGTGGGCGAAAAACTGTTTTCGTATATGAAATTAAAAATTACAAATTTTCGGTTCTGAAGGTCTTCTGAAATATGTGGTTGGCATATTCTGAAAGGATGTGTCAAGCACTACCCAACTGCATATATTTGGTTCTTGGAGAATTCTTCGTTTGACCACAGTGGGCCAAAATCTTGCACAGGGACCTCACACAGAAAATTTCAAATTCTGGATTTCTGAAGGTCCTTGGGAAATTCTAGATTTTATATTTCGAAGACACTCCTTAAGGACTATCGACTGGCATATGTTTGGTTCGTGGAGAATTCTTCGTTTGGGCACAGTGGGCGAAAAACTGTTTTCGTATATGAAATTCAAAATTAAAAATTTTCGGTTCTGAAGGTCTTCTGAAATATGTGGTTGGCATATTCTGAAAGGATGTGTCAAGCACTACCCAACTGCATATATTTGGTTGTTGGAGAATTCTTCGTTTGACCACAGTGGGCCAAAATCTTGCACAGGGACCTCACACAAAAAATTTCAAATTCTGGATTTCTGAAGGTCCTTGGGAAATTCTAGATTTTATATTTCGAAGACACTCCTTAAGGACTATCGACTGGCATATGTTTGGTTCGTGGAGACTTCTTCGTTTGGGCACAGTGGGCGAAAAACTGTTTTCGTATATGAAATTCAAAATTAAAAATTTTCGGTTCTGAAGGTCTTCTGAAGTATGTGGTTGGCATATTCTGAAAGGATGTGTCAAGCACTACCCAACTGCATATATTTGGTTCTTGGAGAATTCTTCGTTTGACCACAGTGGGCCAAAATCTTGCACAGGGACCTCACACAGAAAATTTAAAATTCTGGATTTCTGAAGGTCCTTGGGAAATTCTAGATTTTATATTTCGAATACACTCCTTAAGGACTATCGACTGGCATATGTTTGGTTCGTGGAGAGTTCTTCGTTTGGGCACAGTGGGCGAAAAACTGTTTTCGTATATGAAATTCAAAATTAAAAATTTTCGGTTCTGAAGGTCTTCTGAAATATGTGGTTGGCATATTCTGAAAGGATGTGTCAAGCACTACCCAACTGCATATATTTGGTTCTTGGAGAATTCTTCGTTTGACCACAGTGGGCCAAAATCTTGCACAGGGACCCCACACAGAAAATTTTAAATTCTGGATTTCTGAAGGTCCTTGGGAAATTCTAGATTTTATATTTCGAAGACACTCCTTAAGAACTATCGACTGGCATATGTTTGGTTCGTGGAGAATTTTTCGTTTGGGCACAGTGGGCGAAAAACTGTTTTCGTATATGAAATTCAAAATTAAAAATTTTCGGTTCTGAAGGTCTTCTGAAATATGTGGTTGGCATATTCTGAAAGGATGTGTCAAGCACTACCCAACTGCATATATTTGGTTCTTGGAGAATTCTTCGTTTGACCACAGTGGGCCAAAATCTTGCACAGGGACCTCACACAGAAAATTTCAAATTCTGGATTTCTGAAGGTCCTTGGGAAATTCTAGATTTTATATTTCGAAGACACTCCTTAAGGACTATCGACTGGCATATGTTTGGTTCGTGGAGAATTCTTCGTTTGGGCACAGTGGGCGAAAAACTGTTTTCGTATATGAAATTCAAAATTAAAAATTTTCGGTTCTGAAGGTCTTCTGAAATATGTGGTTGGCATATTCTGAAAGGATGTGTCAAGCACTACCCAACTGCATATATTTGGTTCTTGGAGAATTCTTCGTTTGACCACAGTGGGCCAAAATCTTGCACAGGGACCTCACACAGAAAATTTCAAATTCTGGATTTCTGAAGGTCCTTGAGAAATTCTAGATTTTATATTTCGAAGACACTCCTTAAGGACTATCGACTGGCATATGTTTGGTTCGTGGAGAATTCTTCGTTTGGGCACAGTGGGCGAAAAACTGTTTTCGTATATGAAATTCAAAATTAAAAATTTTCGGTTCTGAAGGTCTTCTGAAATATGTGGTTGGCATATTCTGAAAGGATGTATCAAGCACTACCCAACTGCATATATTTGGTTCTTGGAGAATTCTTCGTTTGACCACAGTGGGCCAAAATCTTGCACAGGGACCTCACACAGAAAATTTCAAATTCTGGATTTCTGAAGGTCCTTGGGAAATTCTAGATTTTATATTTCGAAGACACTCCTTAAGGACTATCGACTGGCATATGTTTGGTTCGTGGAGACTTCTTCGTTTGGGCACAGTGGGCGAAAAACTGTTTTCGTATATGAAAGTCAAAATTAAAAATTTTCGGTTCTGAAGGTCTTCTGAAATATGTGGTTGGCATATTCTGAAAGGATGTGTCAAGCACTACCCAACTGCATATATTTGGTTCTTGGAGAATTCTTCGTTTGACCACAGTGGGCCAAAATCTTGCACAGGGACCCCACACAGAAAATTTCAAATTCTGGATTTCTGAAGGTCCTTGGGAAATTCTAGATTTTATATTTCGAAGGCACTCCTTAAGGACTATCGACTGGCATATGTTTGGTTCGTGGAGAATTCTTCATATCACCATATTTTGCCCTAATAGTCCCATTATATGTGACATATTTAAATACCAATGTTTGGGATTTGGTTGCACATATATTAGTTTGTGCAGCAAATATATTTAGCTTGGAGTGTGTTTTTATTAATTACTGTATTTTAAATTTCTGCATCGACTTTTTAATTGAAAAAATCAATAAATTGCCGATTTATCTTTAAAATATAGTGCGTAACAGAGCTCTGTTAGTTACATAACAGAGCTCTGCTAAGTAAATTGGTTTGTGTCTTTGCTATTTTAAATACGAATTTATCTTCACGCACATTAATTTTCTCTAAATGCAAATTTTTTGCAATTTTAATAAAACTATAGGTGTGTATAACAAAATTAGGCAAAAGTGCCAGTCCTCGGGAGAGGCTCAAAATTACGCCAAGAAATTATTGGAAAATATTAGAACATGAAAAATTTTAAAATTCCCATGGAACCCACTCGGTACAAAAAAGGATTGCGGGGACTATGTGGTGGTTTTTGTAAAAGGCCTCAAAATAAACCCAAAAAAATATATAACAATTTTTGATAACTCGATTAGTTATCGGGTCAAACACCGCCTATATCGTGTTACATTAGGGTTATTTGAGTCTCCAGATGACGCACCACAAAACTAAAGCCATCATTAAATTTGCGAAAAGAATGCCTCTTATTTCAGTAACCACTCTTGCCTGTTTTTAGCCGCACCTAAATGGGCCCGTATTTTATACGCCGTAAGCCTCATATATCCGACTGATATATAAATAATTTTGCGTTTTCTTTATTTTCCTCTAATTTGGCAATTAAATGTTATTGACAACGTATTGCTGAATTTTCAATGTGTTGATTTTTTTTTGTTGCCGTGAGTAATAACAAATGTTAAAATACATATTTTTAAATGCATTTGTTTTAATTTTTAGGCAAATTTTGATCTTTTACGAGCATGTCTTCTGGCCAGTTTCACAGTTTAAACTCCATTTCTCAATTTAAATGTGTTTTAAATGCCCGATGCTTGTCGTTTAAATGTCATTTAACATGAAAAATTTCAGTAAGCTTTTAAATTCAGCTTTTAAATGACGAAGTGAAACTCGCCCTTAGTTTTTAGTTTTGGTAACAATGATATTATTTTTAAAACAAAAAAGCTTTAATATTGTCACAGCAATTCCAGAATATCGTCACCTAAAATGCCCAAAGACGTAACCCTCATTTTCAAAATTTTACAGGAGAAGCAAAAAACCTTATAAAATCCAAAGTATTTCCGTATTAAACGCGTTCATTTCGCAGCTTACCTTAGGAACTTGGAAGTCTACTATTTTGCACATATATATTTTAGCTTGGAGTATTATATTCAATCAAAAACACAGTTTTTATTTTTTGAGGGTTACGTCTTTGGGCATTTCAGGTGACGATATGTAATTGAAATGCCAGTGCCAAGAATTCAATGACAATAAACTCATGAATGACGGTTGTCATGAATTCGAGAATAGGACTGTTAGTCTCTCTGAATATCCAGTTATATATGTATGTCAGAGATTTGTACAATTTCGGTGGGTTCTCGTCCTGTCGATCTTGTCCTTTTGTCATAAATTTGCGTTTAGAGCTATTTCGATTGAGTAAATCTTTTATAGTCCTGGATGCGAAATCATTTTTCCGAAGAATTTTCTCTATTCTACATTTATTCTCCATGTGAAACTCCTTGTCGCCGATAGTCAAAACTGTATTGATGAAATTTGTCGCTGTGGTATTATTACGTTTGGAGTTAACTAATCTTCCCGAAGCTGTGGTTTTCCGATAGAAATCTAGTTTGACCAGGTTACCTTGTCGAATTACTACCGAGTCCAGGTATGGTAGTTTGTTGTCCACTTCCAGTTCCATCGTAAATTTTATTTGTCCATTGTATGTGTTTAGAGTCTGAAGTTTCTCAACTTCATTCCTCTTTATCCCAACAAATAAGTCGTCCACATACTTTGTCAAGATTTTGGGCTTAACTTCCAACATCGTCAAAGATTTATCAACCGGTGAAGCTGATAAACCCATTGGCATACACTTTCCCTGCCCTTAAATTTTTCCCACATATATGAAATATCGCGTCTTTAAGCAAAATTTTATAAAATTTTTTGAAATTAAAAATACAGCCCATTTTCTCGATCGGTTAAGAATTTTTGCAATTTCACATTTTTGCAATTCTGGTGTACAATCTTTTTCCTGTCCCATTCTTTAGGAAAACGTTTAGAGAAATTGTACAGCATTTTAAAAAAAAGTACCTTTGGGCACAAAATACGCACAAAAAAACTTTGTAAACCGTTCCGCTCGCTTTGTGCTAATTTACTGTTCAAAACGAAAGATACTCATTGTACATTCCAGCAATCAGAACAAAAAATAATAGAGAGAAACAAATTTTTTGTTTGACAGAAGCAACAGTGCAAACCATAATAACTGGCCTATATATTCAAAAGGTTTAAAAAGTGCTACGTCAAACTTAAGACTAGTTTTGAGCTAATTTAGTGCCCATGGCTGTAGATATGTGTCCATGGCTGTAGATATGTTGAATTTTCGTACGGCTGTATTCTTCCTCTTGCTTTTTTAGAATATATTTACATATTTTGAACATTCACAGTAACAATTTCAGATGTTATTAACAAAACCTGGCGACAGAATTCTTCTCGACGTTCAAACTTGCAACTTCCACAAGTTCACTTCCCTTCAATCATTAAACCCATAAGCGAGTTGACAAATCTATGTATAAAGTGATATATGGTTTTATTTACCTCGCTAAACTTAAATTGTAGTCCAGTTTATATGCAGACCTGAGCGATATTGAGCGACTCTTCATACAAATTGTTCGCCAAAGTACCACAGCAATTGCTGTTTTTTTGATTTTTCGCGCTGAAGTAATATTTCGACCACTTCGTTTGACAACCTAAGCGATTTTAACTGAAGCCGCTTAAATTAACTTAGCGCCCCACACAAAAGGTAGAAATATTAACAAAGGACACATGACAAAGAACACATTTTTGACTCTTTTTGAGGGCAACATTCTGAGAAAAGAACACAAAACCTTGAAGTAAAACCGTGAAGTTTTCACAAACGAACACAAAAAGGCACTTGTAGGGCAAAGGACAGCAAAATGTTTAATTTTTTTTCTCAAAAAGGAAATCGCCACAAGCCAATATTTTACAAATTACTTATTGACTGAAACCAATTAATTTTTTTATTCACTTAAGTATTTTGGGTCTCGCCTTTGATATTATTTTTGCAGTTGATTTTGATCGTATCGTATGCTGTGTTTGAATTTGTATGCATTTTGTGATGGTGGTGGTGTTTCACAAGTAGATTTTAGGCAATTTTCGGTGTGTGATTGAAAAATATAATAAGCGTGTTTTGGTTACACCGCTTGCTTATATAATCGCTTGGTTTGTATGAAGCACTTAGCGAAGACTTAGCGAGAACTTAGCAACGTGAATCATTTTCGCTAAGTTTAAAATAATTTTTTTACCGCTTTCTCCCCTTTTACATATTTTGGAATAAAACGACTTATCGCTAAATACCCGTTTTCTTTGCAACTTAGCAAGCGATAATCGCTTGCTTGTAACCAAAACACGACTAATGTTTCGAAATGAATCAATTTCTATATATTTCTATATTTTTCATTACAGATTACGTAATTATGCCAAATCTTGGGAGCATCTAATATGAAGCTCAAGCGTGGAGTACATATGGTGACGTTAGCTAACAAATTGCTTCATATCATTCTGTCTTTCTGGAGCATCGTTCTGATCTCATGCGTTGAACATCAAGGTTTAAGCTTACCTAGAACAACTGATACCCTTTCAGCGAACAAATATCATTTGCAGTTCACAAAAAGTACTTACAATGTAACCATTCCTGAAAATAGTATAGGTAAAACGTACGCCACGCCTAAAATATACGATGAGAGAATTGGCTTAGAAATTCCCAGCGTATGTAGTGCTATTTTTAGAATAATCTCCGGTGATCGGGACAAGCTTTTCAAAGCTGAAGAGAGAATTGTTGGCAATTTTGCCTTTTTGGCAATTCGCACTAGAACGAGTAATGTTGTTTTGAACAGGGAAAAGAATGAGGAGTATATTTTACGAATAAAGGCGTTTATTACATGCGCTAATAAAAGAAGCAATTTCACGCATGAAACAGATTGCTCAGTAAACCTGCAAGTTCTGGATCGGAATGATTTAAGTCCCCTATTTTACCCAACGGAGTACTCGGTTTCAATATTTGAAGACTTACCCGCTCACAGCAGTGTCCTAAAAGTTATGGCAGAAGATGCAGATTTGGGACTAAACGGCGAAATCTACTACAGTTTTTCGAACGATAATTCATATTTTTCAATTCACGCATCAAGTGGTATCATAACAAATGTTCGACGACTAATCAACTTGGGAGGTCAACAAATGAATATTCTCGTCCTGGCAGTCGATAGAGGATCGGCTATTAACCATCAAAATCATCAATCAAGCAAAGCTACGGTCATAATAAACATTGAAAAGGTAGGTCACTATTTTATAGAACAATAGCATCATCATCACCATATAAATAAATGGCGGCCAAGATTAATTTCGTACTATTTTCGAGTTATTTTTTGCACTAAATCTGAATCAAATTACGAAACAAATTACGACACAATAAATTTCTTATATCTTTTACTTGAATTATTTCAATTAAATCAATATTACAATTAGTTAAATCATTACTGAATTGAATTCCCTAGTAATTATGTTAACATTTAATTGAAACCCATATTTTTTGTAAATGTCATGTTGCATTGGAATTTGTCTTATGTGATACAAAAAGTTTAATTCTTTCCTCGCAGCCATAGACGAATGTAGTATATACACATTTATTCTCTTATCTGACGTTTCATTTCACACTCTTCGTCCTAGGTTGAGAGAAATGAGAGAAATTCGACAAAAATTAAGTTACACCAGGTGGAGTTACAAAATATGTTCACTTAACTTTTTCCTTTTGGTGTAGAACTGAAAAATTATATGTTGTTTTTGTTGTTGTTACATTTGTATTGTATTTAACACAACTAGTTTGAGACAAAAACACGAAATACGGTTGTTATTTATTATCCAGTATTATTGAACCCATGTTTTCCACCATCCAATGTTTACTTGCAACCGTACCTATGACGTTTAATTTATTGAGATAATTAATGTGTCTATACTATATTCTCCGATGAAAGTGAGGTGCGACAGAAGTATTTATTTGTAAATTTTTTTCTACGTGCGATACATACAGTTGTCAAAATAAAAGCACCACCTAAAGGTTCTGATTTTGTTTTGAGACTGTGTTCTTCTGCAATCATATTTTTCTCCAAAAATTAGCAGTCCCGTTAACTGATGTCTGCTCTCTTATGCGGTACATTATTTTCAGTTTTAATATTGTGTATACTCTTACAATATGTAAATTTGTAAAATAAGATGCCGAGAGAGCTCTCAAAATAATAGCACCATTTGAAGCGATTGTATACAAAATTAAAGCGGGCCTGAAATATTAGTTTATAATAGTTTAAGGTGGTTAATGGTGATTTGATTAAATAAAAATTTAAAAAAGCTAACATAATTTTCGCTTTATTTCGTTTCCAATGGGACGTGCTAAACATTGTTCAAATTGTTCAAATTTCCGAGGGCAAAACATATTCTCAAATTAGAGAAATTTTAAGTTGTTCGAATAAGATGGTTCGGAACGCGTTAACCTACAAATATAAAGCTGAAACACGTGGTCGTAAAACGTCCACGTCGCAACTTACGGTCAATAGAATAGTGCGGCAGATCAAAAAATATCCCTTTATGTTGGCAGCAGAAGTAAAACACAATTGAATTTGACAGCAAGCACTGAAACCATATGCCGTAGGTAAAGGGAACGTAACCTAAAAGCTCACAGCCCAAGAAAAGTGCCGCTTTTGACAAAGAGGCATGTGACTAAAAGGTTGCAATTTGCAAAAAGTCATCTATACTGGCCAAATGAAAAGTGGCGAAATATTCTTTGGACAGATGAATCCAAAATTGTTTTATACGGTGGAAAGGGATCTCGATCATACGCTCGGAGGCCACCAAATTCAGAGGTTAACCCAAAATATACCTCAAAGACGAACAAACATGAAGGTTCCAACATCATGGTCTGGTGATGGTTTTCTTATTATGGCGTTGGCCCGATTCATCGTATAGATACCATCATGGACGCTTCCGTATATGTTCAAATCCTTGAGGAAGTGATGCTTCCGTATGTATCTGAAGAAATTCCACTAATTTGGGTTATGCATCAGGACAATGGCTAAAAATTGGTTTGATTGATTTGAATGGCCTGCGCAATCATCAGACTTGAACCCCATTGAAAATTTATGGGAGGATGTGAAGAAGAGGGTGTCTGAAGTCAAACCCACTAACAATAGTGATTTGTGGAGTACTGTGGAACAGTTCTGGTATTCGATGCCAAGTAACAGATGCCGTACCTTGGTCAACTCAATGGAAAGACGTTGCTCAGCCATTATTTTGAATAAGGGAAACGCAACTAAATATTGATTTTAATTTGTAAGCACATTCCAACAAGAGGCTTACAAAATAAAACTTATTTGTAATTATTTACCATTTTTATTTTTAGCTACATATAAGAGGTGCTATTATTTTGACTGCCCATTTTTTGACTTTTGAATAAAACAATGAAATTTTTTGTATTTCTGTGAATTCAAAGTATATTTTTTTGTCACACAAGTCCTGTTTACTTATCTGTCTAATTTAAGTTAATTTTGAAATAAATTTTTCTTCTAATTATATAATTAGAAATAACCATAACAGAGGTGACATTAGGTGTAAAACTGTAAATAATTATTTAATAATAATTGAGATGAGAACCCCTCGATACACTTTGTTCATTCTCTTTATGCTTATGAAAAATGTCATTTATGTGGCTTAGTAACTTGTAACGAAAACCCGGTGCGAGGAAGGAAAGCGATGAAAGAAAGCAACTTTTTGTATCTGCTTTAGCCTTTATACTGCCATAGATTTAAGAATAAAAAGTAATAAAACCATTAGAATCCACAAAGGTTTTCAAATAAAACCTTATAATTTTATTTATGACGCGGAGAGTACAGCAACGATAGAATAACTGAATAACTGATCTTAATGCAGGAATCAAAAGGCAATTCTACTTTATAGTTACAAATGTATGTTATGCTTACCCTAAGAGTGAAGAGAATGAAAAGAGAGCAAGTAAAGTGCGAATGACAAAGAGAAAACTATTATGTTGCTATAATGAAGAGTAATAACAAGGGAAAATAGACTAGGAAAAACATAAATCACAACATACTCCCCCAGTTGGAAGTTCGGGGTTTTCAACATCCAAATTTATCAAATTTAAAATGTAATCAATCATTTAAAGAAATTATTCAAACTAAACAATATATTAACAGTGCTATTCTCGACCGAGTAACACGCGTATTTGTCCTGATAGTAAATACATTTGTGACAAGAACTTCAATTTGCTATTCTGGATGTCAGATGAAAGCTCTTTTTGTTTTAGTTGATAATAATAGTTATATCGTTCTCAATAGCACATGACAATAAAAATGTTGTGTAAATAAACAGCACAAAATTAGAAAATCAAAAAGATTTGGCGATTTTGGAAAAAATTACGATGTGCATTGAACCAAGTTTTCTAAAACCCTTAGAAACACGGAAAATTGGTTAATTTTTTGTTTGGACTCTCCATTTAAAGATTATTTCTATGTAGCAATTTTCCTAATTGGTAATAAGTAGGGATGGGATTTCCATGCAATCCATGTTTTTTCTCAAAAGTCTAAAATTAATTACACAAATTGTCTTGCCAAATCACACACTTTGCAGAAAACCCACATTGACTTGTTGGTGCATATTTTTGCATTTTTTATGATGAATGCTTTATTTTCTCTAAATTCAATTTGTTTGCATATTTAAAATATACTATGTATATGTACACACAAAAAAAAACCGCATATCAATTTGAAATTTTTTTCATATCAAATCCACATTTAGTGAAAATATTTGAAATTTGATAAGAAAAATATCAATCTAACGTGAAAAACGTTAAATTAACGTGTTTTAATGTTAGATTGATATTTTTAACGTTAGATTGATAGTTAAAATATCAAATTGATATTATAATGTTTTACATTGTCATATCAATTCGTAATATCAAATTAATGTCAATATCACTTCTACAAGAACATATATCAATTTTACATTTAAAAATGTTATTGATCAATTTCACATCGAAATTGATAAGAAAAATGTGAAATTGATATTAATTCTTTATAATGTGATATGAAAACATTACACCTTTTTATATTTCTCCGAAATGTGTTGCTCTATTTCAGTGGTCGGCAAAATTGAAAATGAACGTGTGGTAGTAAGAGTAGTTTACTCTAAGAGAACCTGTCAATTTCAAGTTCATCGAAAAAACTGAGTAGCATCTTAAAACAAACTGTGAAAATCACATAAAACAAACGGAGTTGTGAATCGCGCATAATAAAAAAATATTAATATTAATTTTAAAGTGTTAAATTAAAAAAAAAATGGATAATACACAAGAAATTGTATATATGTCCGAAAAAGAAGTGGCTGATTTATTAAATCAGCAAAGTGAAGAAACAATTTTCACATTATCGGGCGAAGTCGACCCAGAAACTGTGGCCAATGAGGGTAACAGAAAATTAATGGATTTACTCGAGGAGAAATTAGTATTTTCGACTAATTTCTTGGCGTAATTTTGAGCCTCTCCCGAAGACTGAAAATTTTTCCTAATTTTGTTATACATAGACTTAGTTTTTTTTAAATATGCAAAAAAAATATGCATTTAGAGAAAATAACAAGTCAATGTAGGTTTTCTGCAAATTGTGTTATTCGTCAAGATAATTTGTGTAATTACTTTTAGACTTTTGAGAAAAAACATGGATTTGCAAGGAAATCCAATCCCTACTTATTAGCAATTAGAAAGCTACATACAAATATTCTTTAAACGGATAGCCCAAACAACAAATTAACCAATTTTCCGTGTTGTAGAAAACTTAGTTCAATGCACATCGAAATGTTTTTTCCAAAATCGCCAAATCTTTTTGCCATATGAATTGAACCAACTTTTCTAAAACTCTTGGAAACCGTTATAAATTGGCTAATTTTTCGTTTGGGCACTCCGTTTGCGAGATATAACCATTTTTCTAATTTTGTGCTGTTTATTTACACAACATTTTTATTGTCATGTGCTATTGAGAACGTTATAATATCATTGTCAACTAAAACAAAAAGAGCTTTCATTTGACATCCAGAATAGCAAATTGAAGTTCTTGTCACAAATGTATTTACTATCACGACAAATACGCTTGTCACTCGGTCGAGAATAGCACTGCAAACATGTTTTTACCTATTTATTATGACTTTTAAAATATATTATATTCAATTACACTCTCGTGCAACTGTTCCTTTTACCGCTAGTACAGTAATTTATAAGATTCATTCTTGTTGTGCTAGGCTCTAATAAATAAATAAAATTACTAAAATTACATCCTTCACCGGAATTCGACATAATTTGTTAACTGCTCTTCTAATAGGACCCCTAACCGTACGTAGAATAGCAACTCGAGCTACGTTATCGCTTCCTCGAATCAGCTCAATCACCCCTTGCTACTGGCCACTTTAGCGGGATACCTCCTCCATTTTGATCGCTGTTGCAAAAGTGACAAATATTCCTCGCTTCAGCGCTTCCAAAAAATTTGTTGTAAATATGTTACACGCTGCCAGTGATAAAGTCGATTATAGTTGAGCTGAGTGACATCGGCCTCGCCGATTGAAGTGTAGGGAGCGCCAATCAAAAAATGAGTAGGAGTTAAATATGAAGATGATGCTTCACACACATCGAAACGATCGTCCAGCGAATATGAGTTCGAATCCCACCCGCGGCATTTGCATTTTTTTCACTAACCGGAGAAAACATGATCTCTTAGCCTTAAAGTAAATTACAACTTTAAATATAACGAGGATCTAAGACAACTAAAGTTAACACATCAAGGTCAGCAGGATTTTCCGAAAGTGCAACTAATGGCCGAGAATTAACTGTAGCAGATATAATCCGAGTAGACTATTGCATGCAGAACGCACAAAATGATTCTTAGCGGTTTTTACAGCTGCCTCCCAAAGACCACCGAAGTGTTGTGAGCGCGGGGGTAAGAACTTCCAGTTGATATTGTCAGTGAGGCAATACTGATGTACTGACCTTTGATGATCACAGCCTAAGAACAGCCGACGCAGCCCCATTAATTCATTTTTAACTCCAACGAAATCACTTGCATTATCAGACAAGATGCGTTTTGGTCTTCTGCGAGGGCAAACGAATCTTTTCAAGGTGTCGAGGAAGGCAGGCGTGGAAAAATCCTTGACGACTACATAATGAACGGCGTTTGTTGCAAAACAAATAAAAATACAGACGTAGCATTTGATGGGCTGTTTGTTTCGTGATTCTGGCTTGTAGTAAAAAGGCCCACAAAAGTCGTAACTTCAAATGCTCTTGAAGCCTCCACACGTTCTTTTGGCAGGTCTGATATGATCGGCTCCATCACCGAAGGGCTTGTGTTTTCGGCCTCCTATTATCCAAAACTGGTGGCCGTCGGTGGTGCAATGGGTAGTGTGTGCGCCTCTTGTACTTGAGATCCTGGGTTCCATCCCTGCTCTGACCACCTTAAAATTTCTTTCGAAGGCGGTCACCTCGCATAATGACGGCGACACTATCGAGTATTTAGCCATGAAAATGCTTCTCAAAACTACCGTTCGGAACCGGTGTAAAACTTTAGGTCCCAATGTCTTCTTAATGATGCCAACAGTGAAGATTTCTCATGAAAATATTTGATAATGGGAAATGTAAGAGGATGCTGATTTGGCAAAATTATGGGATGCTGAGCGTCAAAAGCCAAGTTCGAATGTTCCAAACTGCTACCGACACGAATTAGTCCAAATTTGTCCAAATATGAAGAGAGTGACGCTAAACGACTAGAGGCATTTATCGGTTGATACCGTGATGCCAGACGTAGGGAAATTTTCCTATATGTAGTTACATTCGTCTTTAAAATGGCTGCGTAGGGGAAAAGGGGCAGATGTTTCACATTTGTTCCTATGTAGGTACTTTTGTAAAACGTCAATAAAATAAACATTTTTTGTATGTGATCGTTGGCATCACTGTTCCCTTCGACAAAATTTTGTTTAATCTGATACAAACACAGTATTATTGATGCATATGAATACATTATGGCACTATAGTACCAATTTGATTTAACTTAATTTAATCAATTTGATTTAAGTTAATAAAATCAAAATGTAATGGAGTGCGCGCATAAAACAATTTACAACTATTTCAATTACTCAAACAAATTGTAAATCTAAAGCACCAGAAGAGCATCAGAAGAGTTAATTCATCAAATTGGCAATTACTTATCAGGCAGCTCAAAAAGGTGTGCGGAGTTGGAAAATTTTCAAGAAGGCAATTTTAACGACATCAAACACACGTTGGCTGTCTCGTCAGAAGTGTACTTCCTTACACTAGTATTAGTATTTAAACCAATTCTGTAAACAATAATGATAAATAAACGGGCAGTTACTCATCAAACAAACCAATGAACAGTCGTACATATTTCATGTCGATCCTGCCAGGAGCGGTTTATAAAAAAAAGTAAATACGAGCGAGCACCGCGACTGTGATGTAAAACAAAAAGAAATGTAAAATGATGTTGAATGTTCTGATGTGTAACATACATAATATAATCACCCTTATTATGCATGTCGTAGTCACGTCGAATGTTTGTCGTTTTTTAAATACGGGAGTACCGATGCCGAAACTCGACTCTATCGTAGATATTGATATTAAAATTTTGGTATTGTGTATGTTGTTTTATGTCTGTGAAATTCGAGGAAAACAATCGTAGTGAATTCAATTGGTGACAACGTCGAAAAACATAAAAAAAAATCGGAAAAGAGCTCAAAATTTGAAAACAAAAAATTGATAATATCAGAATGTAAGTTCAATTATTATCTTTATACCAGATATATGTATAATAAAAAAATATTTTCATACATATTTAAGGATGAAAACTACTAAAGCCAAACAATTTGAAACTCTTGTCAACTTTATGATGCAAAACGACTCATTGCCAAAGGGATACCATAAAAACACGGAGAGAGCACAACTTAAAGAAAAATGGAACGATCTGAAACGAAAGATTAATACTGTTGGCCCTCCTTCTAGGACTATATTGTGCAAAGCATACATTGATATCATTCCCATTGATATCTTACCACGTACCGCAAAGCGACCGTGTTCAATCTAAAGTTGGTCATAAATCTGAAGAAGAACTCTTGCATTTTAAATCTCAGATGAATGCACAATAAACTTACATGGAACTTGGTAGGTTAAATATGTTAGAACGTAACCATAATTGCAGCCGAAAATTTATGTGTTCTCTGCCCTGGCATTCATGTTCTTCATCAGAAGATGAAAAATGTGCCACACTTAAATTTTTTTTATTATTTGTTTTAAAATTTACTAAAGAAACACACGACCGCGATTACAAAAACTTTTTAACTTTGATTTTGTTCTATCGGTTGATCTGTTTTAGTGGCAGGGTTACACATAAATTGTAAAAATGTGTACCCACAATCTATTACAAAAACACTCACGTCGAAAGTGTTAAACAATACCAATAAAATATAAATTCGGGTTCGACTACGGCAGTTGTCACAATTCGACTACGACATACATAATAATGGTGAATATAATAATTAAAAACAGAACAAAAAAAACACATTACTTAAAAACCAATAAAAAAAATTATATAAAAAAACGGCGATATCGAACTATTTGAATGTGAAGAAAACAATGGACTAAAAACAAAAAAAGAAAAAAAAACGATAATTGTGCTGAAAACAAGTTAAGAAATCAGTTTAAGTTTGAACCATCTGACACTATTAATATAAAATCAGAAATGGAAACAACATCGTGAGTGGTGAAGAGGGACGAGAACGGCACCAGCGGCAGATTACATGAAAATATCGTGGATAAGAAAATAACCTTTTCTTTTAATTTACTTTTTAAATTTATAGTCTATTAATATATTGTTTTTCTTTACGGTAGAAATTTTTCTGTGTAAAATGGTTTAAGTTCGTTTTATTCTCTAATTTAATTAAAATTTTTAATTCAATTTTTTTTTTACATTTTAAAGGAAATTAATTATTTGAAATACCATGGGTGGTCAGGAATCAAAAATTGAAAGGCCTAATGCAAATGTCATTAACGAAGTAAAAATAGTTGAGGTAGAGTCCTCTACAAAAATTTACTTCATAATAATAATTTAAATTTTGGCTATGTAATATTTGGCAACGAGGTACACAAGCGTTCGCTCAGGGAAAATTATAAAAGAACTGTTTCGATAGCTAACGACCTAAATGCAGTTTAGCGTTAGCATAACTTTATCAATCGCATAAATGAACTGGCAAGAAATCGTACAAAAGGCCAGGCTAATCAGGGAATCATTTGATAAATCTTACAAGTGCCTGAACACAGACAGGCCGACGAAAGATGAAACAGTATCCAAACACATTGAAATCCTGGTAGATACATTTGAGAACAACATAATTCTCGTAAACGTCAATTATTCCCGGTTAAAAATAGGTCATAAAGCGGCTGCTGACTCATTTTATGCAGATATTAGAGAGAAATTGTTAGCAGTTACATCAAGAAAAGGAGTCGAAATAACAATTCCACTAACTCTACATGAGAGGACAACATTAAGCCACAAAGATACAAAAGAAATCCGAGCGGAGAAAATATTTGAACAGCCAAAGAGTAAAGAAACCAAAAAAAATACGACCCGGCTACTCCCAGATTATGAAGTTTCGTTGACGCGCTGAATTTAGTAGATTCCATTAAGGGATCTCATGAAGCAGTGGCTGCTAACTTTTGAAAACTAAGCCGAAGCTGATCTCCACGGAATCAACCTTACAATGTGTGATAACAAAACTGAAAAAAATCAAGGGCTTCTACAACATCATCGAGGACGTGTATTAAATCACTTTTCGTTGTAGTTGATCGTCGACGCTTCGATGAACTTTTTACGCGTGTTGTGGAATTTTGAACAAGATATCATAAATTTTTCATATAACACAAACCAAAAAGAAATTATCTAAATATTAGTCGGCTTTTCCGGCGTATACTCGTGACGCTTCATATATTGCAGATTCAATCATTGTCTTTAGCTGGATACATTCAAATTAATAGCTTTCCAAGCTTCCATCTGTGATACGATTAAGTGGCTATCCAGAACGAGATTATTCCAATGCAACTTGGATGCCAACAGTAAGAAAACTCGTGGCCTGTGAGTATTTTTGGCCCTGGGAGATAACGTCGTTTTTCGAATATCCCGAGAAATTGCACCGTCTCTTTAATGAGGGTTTTGGTAGTCTTTGCAGGTTCAACTTCGCGATACGGATAAAATTAAAGGGTCCTCACCTCCGAGACAATCACGTGGTCCACAGAAATGAGGATAATTGATGTCACGATAAGGAAACGCTCCGGTGAGGTATTATGTCGTTCGATCTAAAAGAAGCCGCGAACCATACACAATATAGGATGATATTCTAACTTTTGATATTCATTTTTTTTTCTCACCTTATATTCTTTAGTGGATTGTGTGGAGTTTCTTCCCAGAAGGATTCTCCAAAATTAGCTTTAACGGTACTAAAGATTTCTTGAGATGTTGGATGTTTGCAGAGGACTTCGACTAACTTTACCCTTTTTAAAACCGAAGTTAATTATTGAACTCCACACTATTTCACAGAAATTACCTAGATTTCAGGTTGCTAAATGTAATCAGTAAATGTAATTAATCATTTACTCAAAAAATACTGAAGGATTTTCTCGATTATCCTAAATTTCCAAAAACCACAAATGTTCCAAGCACTTTAACTTTGACTTTAGCAAAACAATATCCGACACACTGTTCTTACATAAGTTAAGTCGAATGTTGCTTGCTCTTTGGAATCCAAATTCAAAAGAAATAACTTTGGTATCGATGAAAGCATTTGACATTGTACGGAAATAACTGAGCACAGATGAAATGGTGACCAAAATAGCTTTTGAAGAACTCGTTGTAAAGAACACTCATATTCTTCGCAGCTTCTCTTTTCCGTTATTCTTCTAGCTTCAATTCAAAGGGATGAAATGTAAAAATAGATTTATCACAAAAATACAAAAACACAATAAAAAAAACTTTTGTCCTTTCCAGGAATCGGACCTGGACTCTCATCCACTTTAGCCCTATACACATTGACTGGCCTATTTCAAGCAGGTCTTCAAGCATAGCAAGATCGCTACTTGTAGACGAGTACTTACATGTACAAAATGATATATGTAGGAAGCTAAAAATAGAGGATAACAATTTACTGTAGCCTTGATACTTTCTCACGATAAACTAAATCAGACTCTCACGACAAACCAAATCACATGCTATTTATAGAACCATGTAGCTGTGTACAATCTTATACAAAGAGAGCATTCGCTGAATCTATCTAGGAAACTTATAATATTACCACTTACAGTGGGCGCAAAAAAATGGTGTAATTGTATATTACAACGCCACTAATGGCCAGTTTTTCAGTCAGTGGTGATCTTCGTTTCTTAGTTAAATTGTGGTTAAACATCGCTTTGTGTTTTTTAGTCATTGTTTAACTATGATTTAATCACCCAATGTTGGTTGGTTAACTTATAGTCAGAACCATATTATTTTGACAATTAAATTACTGACTGTCAAAGTGAGAAATGAAGATTGTGTAAAATATGTACAACATGTTTCAGATTTGCATATTTGCATATCGTTGAATTGTTGCGCCTATATAGTTTTTTACACCTTTTTGTTACAATGACTTCGATTTTATGCATCTACTTCTTATTTTACATAATTCCATTTTGTTTGTTCCCCTTTGTTGTTTTGGTATTTATCCCAAAACACACGCTTTTTCCACTAAGAATACAAGGGTTGCCATATTAGTTGACAATATGGCGACTTACATTAACTCATCACTGAAAAACAAAATGCAAAGTTAACGTCTAATTAATTTAGAATTAAGATTAAGACTGCGGTCAGGGCTATAGTAAAGAACCCGACAAACGGAAAGCTCAAGGCACTGAAACATTCGGACAACCTAACTCAATCCTACCTCTGTCAAATATTTATATGTGCAAAATAATTTTTTGTTCTTTCCTTCTGGAAACTAACTGTAGTTTAATGTCGACCATATACAATTTTTTCGATAATATCCCTCTCTGTTTATCAAATACTTTTTTCTCTTTTGGACTTTACTTGTAGTCCCGTTATCTATGATTATCGCTGTAAGTTTGCAATTCAATAGAAAATAATTATATGTGCAGTCGAGTTCCTGACACTTTAAAGTGAACAACTATATTTTTCTCGGGTGTTTAGTATACAATATCTTTCTGTACGTGAGTAAAGTGATCGTTAAAGAAACGTTTTATTCACAGTTTTGTTTCTAGTTGAACATGCCACGTGGAGGAGAACTTATGGGTGCGGAGAGCAGAAAAATTGTTGGAATTAGATTTGCAGGTAAAGGAAGTGTCGAGATTGCATCTGCGGTAAATCGGCATCGCAATACAGTTTCGAATTTCCTCAAAGACCCCGAAAACTATGGTTTTATTAAGCGCAGTGAACGCATCCCAACTGTAGACCAGAGGACAAAGCGGCGCATTCGGCATTTAGCAGCTAATGAGAATATGAGTTGTAAGGAAATAAAGGTGGAATTGGGTTTAAATGTAACGAGACAGCGTGACCAGCAACTTCTGAACGACGATAAAGGTCTTCGGTACCTAACCAAATGGCCTAACCACGCTTAACCCAGCGCCATAAAATTGCGCCTATTGCTTTTGCAGAAAAGTACGAGTTTTGGGAGGACGAATTTGAAACCGTTATATTTAGTGATGAGAAAAAGTTTAATTTGGACGGACATGATGGTCACCATAAATATTGGAGAGATTTACGAGATCCTCGGCAAACATGCTACAAGCGAAACTACGGTGGTGGATTTCTTATGATATGGGCTGCATTTAGACCACGAGGGAAGTCAGAATTATGCTTTGTCCCAACTAAAATTTATGCGGAAGCATACGTTGTAGAGTTGGGTAGTTCATGAACTACCTAGTTCATTTAGGGTGACCAGACACCTCCCTCACGTATATAATGCACATGTTCGATATCGCGACTGTGTTCGTGACTGTTATGTCCGGGCACCTTAAATGAACGAGTTCGAGAACTAGTGAACGAGTTCGATACAAGTCTAATACGTTGATCTGTTGGACAGCAATTTAATTGACTTTGCTGTCGAATTATATGGAGATAACTGGACTTTTCAACAAGACATCGCCCCGATCCACATTGCTCGGATCACAAAGAATTTTTTTAAGTCCAGAAATATTCCATTACTGAAGTGGCCAGCCATAAGTCCCGACCTCAACCCAATTGAAGACCTCTGGGGGATACTTTCCGCTAAGGTTTTTTCAAAGTCGAAGCAGTATATGACGCTTAAAGAACTAAAACTAGCCATATTGGCGGAATGGGAGAAAATTGGCATGTCCATTTTAAGCAACTTAGTGAGTTCTATACCACGCAGGCTATAACAAGTTCTTATACACAAGGGCAACTCAATATCATATTAATTACATATTTTAATTGGATAAGAATGAGAATTAAATTTAAGTTTCATTTTTGCATATATAAATATTTTCTATGAAGAATATACCAAACACTTTTTTGTTCTAAACAAGAAATGAAAAAAAAATGTTTTCTTATAATTTTAAAGAACACAGATATATAAACTAATATATGAAATAAAAATGAAAAAAATTTTAGTTTTCAAAGCTCCAACTCAACATGATACATTGCACATATAAATATTTGACAGGGGTATATAGGCCATATCGGGGATATCATCGAGGTAAAAGAAACGGTGATTATGGCAATAGACGCGTTAATGATAATCGCGATTGTAATTGATATCGGTGTAACGGTAGCAATAATCGTGGCAGAGGCTGTGGTAATTACCGGAATAATAACAGAAACCCGAATATGAAGCTTGTAACGAGGACAACTCGGAAAACAAACATGCAGCCCTGAATGTGGATTAATACCAAAATCTCTACAGTTACCTTAGTTGTCGATCCTCATTGAATAATGGAAGATCAACTTTTCTAATTGATACCGGCGCAGATGTTTCAGCAATCAAACGCGGGAAAGTTCTCAACGAACAAATATATGATGTCATCACTACAAATCTCAGTGGTGTAGGTCAAGGATTATTGGAGACAATGGGAAAAGTCAATGCCGACTTGAAAATTAAAGATATTCTCATAGGACATGAATATCATGTCGTCGCATAATGCCGTCAATGACATGAAAGGGCAGACCATCACACTTCCTCCGCCGTGCTTCACAGTTCTCTTACAGAAGCCGTCAATGACATGAAGAGGCCCAACATCCTTACCAGAGAAACGCGTTCAGCCCATCACACTTCCTCCGCCATGCTTCACAGTTCTCTTACAGAATGGTGGATCCACCCGTTTTTCTTTTTTGCGGCTGCCCATCAAAACCGAATAAATAAAATTTGGAACTAAACAGCACAGTAGACCATTTTTTCATTCCAGTGGTAATATTTTGTCGCAAATGCTATTCCTGAATTTTTGTTTACCAAAAACGTTTTTATGATCTTTGAACGAATTTCCACGTAGTTTTCTCTAAGCATTGATTTTTTGCATGGTGCCTAACCCCTCAAATCATTTGCCACGGCTCTTCTCCGAACAGTACAGTGTGGTATGTTAAGTTCCAAAGTATCTGCCATCTGTGGTATATTAAGTTCCAAAGTATCTGCGATCTCCATAGAGGAGGTAAAAAGTCTTTCTTTATCAACTTGCTAATTGCTCGGTCTATTCGCTCAGATGTCTTGCGAGGCCGTCCTCCTTTGTTGGTAGTATCAAGTGATCCCGTCATTTTATATTTTTGATGTGTTAACATCTATAGGCGCGGGTACGGCCTAAATGCACAAAGTGAATACATCCAAACACAGTTTGTCCGACTGCGATCAGATTGTCCGACTGCGATCACACATTGTTTGCCGTTAAACTCCTCCGAAACGGCTGGACTGATTTGTATGAAATTTTGTGTGCATATCGGGTGGGTCTCAGAATCGGTCAACATCTATTTTTCATACCTCTAAATGATAAGGGTGACCCACCCCTATATAGAACACAGATTTGTTCGACTGCGAAACACAGATTGTCAGACGTGGTTAAAAGTATATAAAAATGAGATGATAGATAACGAAAATTGTATGAACTTGTGTAGCATATGTACCATAGACTAATACTTATAGTAGACAAAATAGTTCTCCCACCAAATTTATGACATTTGGCCTGGTGTGATATTTACGTTTGATGTTGAAGAGAATTGCTTTACTAATACCAGATAGAGGCAATAGTTCACAACAACGAACAAAATAACACCAACGGCATTTCGTTTTATGTGTTAAAATTATTGTGTTAAATAGAACACAAATGTATGCAAATAATAACAATCAATAAAAAAGTTTAAGACACACTTAAATTTCACAGTTTTTCACCAAAATGACATGAAAAATTAAAGCAAGAAGTTATTGTAATTTCACCTGGACTAACTTTTCGTCAAACATCTCTCTATCACACCGACCGCATCACGAAGAGTTTTAAAGGAAACGCCAGATAAGCCAAATATTTTCTCTACTAAGATTTACTCTATGGTATGTACGAACATAACAATGTATGTATGAGCATGTGTCTGTTGATTTGCATTCTCTTTGTTTTTTGTGGGTATAAAGTAAAAAGTATTAAGTAAGAAAATAATGACACTTCTCTTTAAATATTTTTAAGTGTTATTAAGTATTAATATTATTTAAATGAAACGTCATCATATGATTGAACGCCTTTGTTATTATTGTGAAAGGTAAGTCAAATAAAATGTGAGTGCGGAGCACTCTCAGAGCAAATAGAATAATGACGAAATATACGTATTTAAAAATGAGATAGCAAGAAAATCTTTTCGAAGCCATAAAAATAGCCTGGTAAGCAATATCACCGGATATAATTTATAATTCAAATGTGCGTGTGTAATCCATAATAAAGGATTCGCAACGAAATATGTATTTCAATATTTTTGCTAAACTTAGATTTGCGACGTAAAATATTTTTTGGATTTTAATTTTTTATTTATAAATTTCTGAATGCCTAAAGTTTTTGTTTATCAATAATAAAGATATAAATAAATAAAAAAAACAACAAAATAAATTAATAACTTTGTTTTCTTTACAAAATTATCATATGAAGAAAATTACCTAGGGGGTGCTTAAGTTTTGCCAATACTGTACGTATGTTCATGTGTCTGTTGCTTTGCATTCTCTTTGTTTTTTTGTGGGAATAAAACAAATAGAATTAAGCAAGAAAATAACGACACATGTGCTTGCACTGTTCTTTAAATAATTTTAAGTAGGTATTAATATTATTTAAATGTAACGTCATCATATGATTGAACGCTGTTTTTTCATTTCCTATGTAACATTTACTAATGTGTTCATAGAAATCGAACAGGTACCGTGTAACAAAAGGGTGTTAACACATCGCCCGTGAGTTCGAACACATTGGATTTTTTTTTATTAATCGTGACACAATGCTCTTGTTCACGCCATACTCTTTGGCTATTTCATACTCGTATTGTGACTAGGGAATGCAAATTCCCCGACTACAACAGTGCAACACGAAAAAATATAACCATATGCGGACACCACTACGTGATAAAAGACAAAAAAAAGACCCCTGTCTCCCAGTTTTGCTCAAAGTCCTCTAGGTTTTTTTTTTATGGGCCCCCAAAGAAGTGGGGCCTCGGTGTCATTTTTGAAAAAAAGGGATAATTTTCTCAAGCTCATATCTTGCAAACCGTTCGGAATTTTGATTTACTCTCTGAGGCAAAGTTGTAGCTCTTGTCATAAAGAACAAACATATATTATATAAAATCAAAAAAAAATTCATCTTCAAGGTCAAAATCGCGAAAAAAGCGTTTTTTTTATTTTCCGCTTTTACTTTATGAAAAATGCGCCAATTTTCTTTGGCCTGGTAGGGCTTACAGTGCTGATTAAAACCCGAAAGTTTTTTTAAGGAGGCCGATGCAACTTCTTGAGATATAGGCCTTTATAGCTTGAGTATATAATCGCTTATATCTCACCCATTTCTTATCCGATCTAGTTGAGATGGGTATCATTGAGAAGACCTTTGAAAACGCTATCAATCTGTATATAATATGTTAATTTTTATTAACTCATTGGGGCAAATTAAAAAAAAAAGATTTTTTAACCTCACTTTTTTAATAAAAATCTGGTTTTCTCAAAAAACAGCCCTAGTAAACTTATTTCTTCCTAGACTCAGTAAAAGACAACGCTTCAAGCTTTGTTTTAAAGTATAATACTCCGCATTAACCCTTCTGAGACCGGAGATAGTGAGGTTTTTCTAACAAAAGTACTTTCTTGGGAGCCAAAATTTCGCTTAAAAACAATTTAAGTGTAAGAAAATAAGCGATTTCTTAAAAAACCTTTAAACGTAAATAATTGTCAGTGAATTATTATATAAAATCAAAAAAAAAACTTCATCTTCAAGGTCAAAATCGCGAAAAAAGCGTTTTTTTTATTTTCCGCTTTTACTTTATGAAAAATGCGCTAATTTTCTTTGGCCTGGTAGGGCTTACAGTGCTGATTAAAACCCGAAAGTTTTTTTAAGGAGGCCGATGCAACTTCTTGAGATATAGGCCTTTATAGCTTGAGTATATCTCGCTTATATCTCACCCATTTCTTATCCGATCTGGTTGAGATGGGTATCATTGAGAAGACCTTTGAAAACGCTATCAATCTGTATATAATATGTTAATTTTTATTAACTCATTGGGGCAAATTAAAAAAAAAAGATTTTTTAACCTCACTTTTTTAATAAAAATCTGGTTTTCTCAAAAAACAGCCCTAGTAAACTTATTTCTTCCTAGACTCAGTAAAAGACAACGCTTCAAGCTTTGTTTTAAAGTATAATACTCCGCATTAACCCTTCTGAGACCGGAGATAGTGAGGTTTTTCTAACAAAAGTACTTTCTTGGGAGCCAAAATTTCGCTTAAAAACAATTTAAGTGTAAGAAAATAAGCGATTTCTTAAAAAAAATGTTGATTTCCAAACCTTTAAACGTAAATAATTGTCAGTGAGGAGGCCGAGTGTGTGAGTGCACTGTACCTTCACTGATAGTAAGTGGATTCTAATAAAAATTCTCAAGCTGGTGGGCGAGTTCCCGTGCCCAATCTATCAAACAACTACCTGGAAGCAAAGATCTGCATTGAATTCACATAAAAACAACCCAAAATATAAAAAAAACCTGGAAACACATTGGAGCTCTTGTCATAAATATGAAATTGTGAACATATAAAATCAAAAAAACTTCTATCAAAAAACTACCTGGAAGGCAACATCTGCATAGAATTCACATAAAAACAACCCAAAATATAAAAAAATACCTGGAAACACATTGGAGCTCTTGTCATAAAGATGAAATTGTGAACATATAAAATCAAAAAAACTTCTATCAAAAAACTACCTGGAAGACAACATCTGCATTGAATTCACATAAAAACAACCCAAAATATAAAAAAATACCTGGAAACACATTGGAGCTCTTGTCATAAAGATGAAATTGTGAACATATAAAATCAAAAAAACTTCTATCAAAAAACTACCTGGAAGCAAACATCTGCATTGAATTCACAAGGGACGCAGCACACAATATAAAAGCAACACGACGCTCACATCGAGGCATTACACAGCGCGACGTCAACGAGAGCTCAGCTGTGAAAGTTATAAAGTGAAAGTAAAAAAGTGAAAGTGCTACAGCATAATTCGCACACAACATTGGCAACTGACAATTTCAATATGCAGTGTGAAAATATTGATTTATTTTGCTACGTTTGCGGTCATCAAATCAGAAAAAATAGTTCTACATCATTGCAAAAGGAAAATAATCTTTTAACTTGTGCATTCAAGAAGGCATATAAGTTGTTTTTCGACGAAGAAGACTTGACCGATGAAAATTACACACCTAATACAGTGTGTCGCCAATGTTTTAACAATCTCATGGCATGGTTGAGTGGAGGCAAATATAGTATGAAGTATTGTAAGCCGGTAAACTGGATTAATCTCCCAGGTGATCATGATGAAACCAGTTGCTATGCATGCGTAAATTACACATGTGGTCTAAATCGATATGCTGAGAGGAACAAAAGTTATAAAGCAACTGTAACAGCCACACTACCAGTGCTTGCACCTGAAAATTTTGTATCACCAAGGCCGCCAACTCCAGATCGTAGTACAAAATGTACAGGAATGACTAGGGCAAGTGGTGTTACTTATGAAGATCCATTTGATACTGATTATGAGCCCCAACAGGGAACAGATGGACCACAGCTTATAACACAAATGGAAATGGATTTCATTGTGGCCAAATTGGGACTATCGCAGCGACTTGCCATATTTTTGACAGCGTTTTTAAAGCAAAGAAAACTCACACATGGTAATGTGAACTCTACGGCGTATCGCAAACGGCAAGCTGAATTTCAGAGCCTGTACACTCTAGATGATGACAATTCGTTCGCTTACTGCAACGATGTAAAAGCTTTGGTGGTAAAAATGGGAATGAAGTACATCGCTAGTGAGTGGAGATTATTTATTGATGGTTCTGTTTCAAGCTTGAAAGCAGTGTTGTTGCATGTGTCGAACCGAAAACCTTCCATTCCGCTAGCAATGGGTATTAACATGAAATAAAGCTATGAAACATTGAAAGATATAATGGAAAAAATCAAATACTACGATAATAAATGGAAGATTTGCTGTGATTTGAAGGTCATCAACATTTTGCAAGGGATAATCGATAAGGGCGGCTTCCCAAAATTCTTTTGTTTTCTTTGTAATTGGGATTCACGCTCACCTCTGAATCAATTCCAATGTAACTCGTGGAGGCCAAGAGGAAGTGTGGATGAACAAATACAACAACATAGACTGAAGAATGCACCTTTAATTGACAATACTCAAGACATCTTGCTGCCACCGCTCCACATAAAATTGGGAATTGTTAAAAAATTCATCGAAGTGGCCGTTGTAAATTGTCCAAACGCATTCGACTATTTGAAAAGCGTTTTCCCAAAGCGTAGCGATGACAAAATTAAAAAAGGTATTGTAGTAAATTTAAATCGAATTTTTGTTCACCTCATTGTACTATTTTCACTTTGTTAATGTTTTCTTTTCTGTCTTTAATTTTTGTCTTCATATAACAGGCGTACTTAATGGCTATTCAAGAGCAACTTTGAATCATCGCTTCATGATTATAATCATTCAATGGCATGGATTTACCTTCAGCGTGTATGCACCAGAGTCTCGGGAGGGGATCGAGACGCGGAACCGGAAGCAAGAGAATGGGTGAAAGAAATGCTGTACTATTTTGAGAAAATCGGCACATCGATGACATTTTGACGGTTTTATCAAACAACTCGCAACCGAATCCGATTTGCAAGGAGAACGGTTTCACCAAACCACAAAGCCCATGGAAAAACGGTACAAAGGCAAAAAACTCGACGCATTGCTTGCAGAGGTAGTATCAATTATATTGATGCATTGTTTTGCATTCCTTTTTTGATTTCTTTTCTAATTCATTTCAGGTATGTTGGTGGAGTCAAAAGATCACCCTGTATGATGTTAATGAAGTATCTGAAAAAGCTGATGATGGATGGCAGTCTGGAAGTAACGTGCCTGTGGACACCATAAGTTCTGAATCAGAGTCAGATTCGGACGATTCGAACGACGATTTGCATCCACAACTTAAGAGAGTGCGATTTGCAAGTCCAGGGCCATCAACATTATAAACATAATACGAATATTTTTTTTTATAATTTTTGTAATAGATAGCATAGTATTGTAGTGCCATCCCTGCTGAGACTACTAATCCCTACAACACTGAATCATTATTACTAAATATCCATGCTACTACTCTTTGTTACAACCCTAACTCTAAATGTCAACCCATACCACCTAAGGACTAAGATTAATAAAATCAGTAATAGTATAACAATGAAACCTCCAACATGCCTTTCCACTTACGGGAGAAGGCTTTATAGTGTCTCAATGTTGAAGTAAAGAAAAAACAGAAATTTTTCACTTTTGCGGCTATCTAAGGGCTACCTAAACGGTGTTAAGAATCATTCCTAGGAAGTTCATATGTTCTAGAAAGTTGTTTCATCAACTTTCTTGTAGTTGATTGTTTCCTTGAATTTTGAACGGTTTAATACCTATGGGCCTGAACAGGGGAAAAAGGTAAAAAAAATTTTTTAAAGTTTTTTGCGATTTTGACTTCGAAGATGAAGTTGTTTTTGATTTTATATATTTACAATTTTTGTTCTTTATGACAAGAGCTAGTCAAGAGAATAAATCAAAATTCTGAACGGTTTGCAAGATATGAGCTTGAGAAAATGGTCACTTTTGTGCAAAAATGACACCAGGCCCAACTTCTTTGGGGGCCCATAAAAAAAACCTGGAGGACTTTGGGCAAAACTGGGAGACAGGGTTTTTTTTGTTTGTCTTTTATCACGTAGTGGTGTTCGTATATGGTTATTATGCCATGACTTAAAAAATTACACACTGTGTTATTCATTTCCCGGGAAAGCGGGAACAATAAATAAATTTCGCGGGATCCTTTATTTTATAGTTTTTCGATTTTTTAGGTACATTTTGTACCACAAAAGAGACAAGAAACGTAGATATGTGTATTGCAATGTGTTACGAATTCTAATGATCTAAACTGACGAGGATGTACTTCTACTTTAAATTTGAAGTTTATTTTCTGTAAAACTTACCTAATTTTACACAAACCATCTCTAAATCTATAAGTGATTTGGATAAAACTAAAAACTAACTAAATTTTCATTTTGACAAATGACACAGCATATAGTTTCTGAAAATTTGACAGTTACGTGGTGGAACATTGTTACTAAAAAGCTAGTAAACATAGGTGTAAAAACAGAGTTGCCCTTATTTGATACAAATCTGTTTCGACACTTGAATGATTGATACGTTGCGTCATCTGGTTTATTTTGTTATGTTAACTTGCAATTTTTGACTAAATACAGTAATAAACAAATAATACAATATTGAAAAAAGCATAGATGATCATTCAAAAAAGCTTGTAAAACATGCTATATTGCAGCAATAATACAATCGTGGGGAGTATATAACGTTTCATTATACGTATCAGTGTGAATCAACTAACGAAAATGTCGCATCCCTACGAATAATCGTTTTTATTTCCAATATTTTATGAAAATATAATAATTTAAATCATATAGAATGAACATGCAATATTACAGTTTTTTTACTAAAATATTTTATTGCAAAATTTATATGTCTATTGCAATCTTTTGGAAATATCCCGGGAAAACGGGAATTGAAAATGGGCAAAATCCCGGACAGGAATTCCCGGGATGCATTCTCTAATCACAACTGAAACATAATTAAATCTTTGCAATTAACATTCATGTCTTGTAAAATAACCGTTACATTCGTGCGAGAATAGAAACAATATCGAAAGAAAGCCAAAAGTTGGTTAGGTTTTGCGCAGGTAAAATTTGAGTAGATATGTATGTATTAGGGCGGGTTAATTTTTTTTGATGAAGCGTATAGCAAAAACGTAATCTATAGGTGATTTTTAGAAATTTTGCTCAAGAGACCATTGCTCTAAGTCGGATTTGGAGATTTTCAGATTTTCGATTTTTATTTCTGCAAATATCTTTATATCTTTTATTTTTTTTAATTGATATCTTTTCAAAATATTTTGACGTAGAATACGTCTTACCTTACGGTATGAGGAGTCATGTCAGGTTTTTATTGTTGTAATCTTTATTTCATTGAATTTGAGGAAACGGCTAGATGAATTTTTTTAAAATTTTTTTTGTAGGTAAATGAAGATGTTATCTTTCGTTTGATATACATTTCATATTGGTTGATATCTTCCTAATATTTAAATTTCTCAAATGAAAATTGTTTAAACACATACACTCAAACATATGTGTGGTGTTTGGTCGAGTGTTTTTGGTTGCTCAACATTGCTTAGGAACATGTATCCAATAAAAAGTGAAACGAACAGCAAGCTAATGTTGCTTGGCAACATTAATTGTAACATTAATGTAACATTAATTTTGAATTGTAAAGCGTAAAGCTTTCACACAACGCTCGAATGCTAATGCGAAAACTCGATAAGGTAAACCTTTTTTAATATTAGGGCGGCCCTCTCAACATTCGCAGAACTTATTTTAATAAAAATATTAATTAAAATGCATAAATTAAATTAAGTTTAAAAAAATTGAACATAATATTTTTTTTTTAACGGACTTGAATCAAATGCCGTTGGTAAATATAAAAATTACAGCAGACAGTTGTCCGAGGCCTTCGGCCAATGATAAATAATAAATAATATAAGCAAATGAATTTATTGTTATATATGTTTTCTGTCTTATCGGATGGCGTATTCTACGTTAAACTTAATGGCCGTGTCTCTGACACAGCCTGCAGGGACAGTCCGTGGCCGAAGGCCTCGGACAACTGTCTGCTGTAATTTTTTTATTTTAAGAAATTGTTACACACTACTGTACTTTTCATCTTCAAAATTTATTTATTTATTTTGACAAATAAGCTATGTATGTTTCCATTTACAATTTATAAGATTTACTCTTGTTGTGCAGGATAAACATAATAAATACAAGTAGAAATAAATAAGCAAATATGTGCTTGAAAAGGATTCAGGATAGCTGACACGATCTGGAGAGGTTTGCGTCAATGGTACTTGTATCAAATAATTGGTATAGCTGTCTAGTTTCAGATTTAAGCGTCAATTTTCCCAAAAACCTTTCAGAATATCACATTCTTCGACAACTATAATTTATTTCATATGAAGAACGGACTAAGTGAGTCCATGGTGGTCAAATGTAAAAAGTGTCATTATTGGGTTTAACAATTTAAAATCCACTTTCCACAAGAAATTTTGAAAATTTCATATTATTCGATGTAGATGATTTTCTCATATGGAGGAAGGATTTTTTTGTACATTTTTAATTTATAAGTCCGATTTTGAAAATATTGAAACTACAGTAGAATTATAGTTGCAGTGGAGTATTAATAAATAAACAAAATAGTCGGCTTGTCGTCAGACTTTGTATGGGTTACTTTATGGATATTTACGGATTTATAAAATATTTACCAACACCTGAGTTAAAGTTAAACATACTGTATTTGTCAATTTCATTTCCTTGCGATAGGTAAAGAGTTACTGCAGTGACCTGTTGGCCAGACAGACGGGCGTGGCTCAATAGTCCTTAAAATACAAATGTTGGTCCAAAGATACTTAGGGTATTTTCCCTGTATCAAATGATACTCATTTGCTCGAATAACGTCATAACACAAAAGAACGATATTTGAGTTAATGATGCAGAAATGTGTATTTTAAAATGATCTTTGATCTGTCAAAGTATGGTATTGCTATCTTCTTTACTGATTACGGGGCAGCAAAACATGCCGTTATTTCGTTTGGCACCTTACTCGCTGTACTATTTGCAAGAGCGTCTTATCTTATGGGTCGAATATCGATAGCAACCGAACCTCAGTTGCACTGCCAGTTGCCGAAAAGTTATTACATATGGCAACTGACAGCCAGCATCTTCAGTTGCTTGATAGAGGTTATAATGGCAACCACGAATTTTTGGTTGATGTATAGTTTTTAAAACAAAACAAAACGTTCAGGTGAATGATAAGGAGTGAAAAGCTGTGGTTCTAAAGAAAATCCTAATTTTGTGTTGTTAAATTGTAATGTTTATAAAAATTTGTGCATAATAAATACAATATTATTTATATAAAATAGAAACGAAATTAAAGAAAAATATAAGAACACGAAAAATATATTTTTTTTATCGGACAGACCTATGGGGCCCACAGGGACCAACACACGATTCCATTTAGAGACGGCTAGAAACAGGCAAAGAAACAATTTAATGGTGTCTTTATCTTTGTGGAACGACATCTGTGCGCCTAGATAACCCCAATTTACCATATGTGTTCAAATTAAAGGGAATGATGAATTTTGTGGCCGTCGGTGGTGCAATGGTTAGTGTGCGCGACCCTTGTACATGAGAACGTGGATTCGATCCCTGCTCTGACCACCTTATACTATCGAGTACTTAGGCATGAAAAGCTTCTCAAAATACCGTTCGGAACCGGTGTAAAATTGTAGGTCCCAATCAGTGAGTGTAAAACTATAAATAGCACAGCTCACTGATTGTGAGAACCTCTCCCTTATCCCTTCATGGGCTGTAATGGGACTATTTTTTATGAATCTGCTTCATTGCTAATCTTTTTAACACTTTCAAGAACTTCTCCAGACTTTAAATAAAAGGTCTGGAACATGGGTTCGTCCGATAAAAAATAACATATTTTCGTTTTCTACATTTTCCTCTAATTTCGGCCATTTTTTCAAGTTTTGAGCCGCTCCCGAACTCCGGCAATTTAGCCCTAATAGCCATGTGTTTGCGAAATCAGCAACCTGTTGCTTCAGTGGACTTTTGTTCCAAATGAGGGCATCGTGAGTAGGACCATTATAACATACCTGATTCGCATTTCGTAGTCGCACATCTACAATTAGATCATTGTTATGAAAGTAATTATTATAGTATTATAACTTACCAGCAAACATTCAAACTAAACTAGCCGTTCCTATTTATGTATAAATGGCGAACTTCTATACATCCGACAACAGCCGGAAATTTTTTTGCGTCTTTTCTTCCTCCGTCATTTTTGAAATAATCCACATCTAACAAATGTTTTTTTCAATTAGATGCACAACTTCCTTTAAAACAACCGACAGCGTAGGTTGAGTCATGCAAAGATTGAAGTCATTGCCATGGGACTTTTGGAAACTTCCCTCCGCAAAAAACCTTAAAGCTGCACAAAATTTTAGGAGCGGAGGTATTGCTGTCGCCCGAGGCTTCGTTTGAAGCCATTTTCCAAAATATCCACTAAATAAACAATTCCTTCTTTTGGAAGGCGAAAATATGGCTTGAACCTAAAACGGAATTGTTTATTAACAATTATTCTCAGCAATAACATTCACTCAGAGTAGCCGGCAATTCTAAAGGATTAGTGTTTTCTCTGAAGTGTCTTCTATAGATCGTCAAAAAATAATTCCACTGAACTTATCATTATTATTAAAGTTTTTTATTTTCTACCTAAATACACGTTTATTACTCACACACTTTAGATTTATTGTTTGTTTACATTATTTACAGTTGGGGAAGTGTGTTAAAACTCTGTTACCTACGGCAACTGGCCAAAGTTGCCATACATAATACTAATTTCAACCGACAACGCCACTGAGGTTCGGTTGCTATCGATAATCGACCCATTAGTTGCGCATCTATCGTTTGCGTGAAAGCACGTTTTCGTTATAAGGAATAGTGACATATTACTTGTAGTGACGTTCTTTTTGGAAAAGTATGCACATACATTTTTATCGGTGGTAATTTTCATGAATATTGTGTTATTGTGAGTTATGCCAGTGTAATAAAAAAAAAGTTCTTCAAACCAAGCTCGTCGTAACGCAACATGTGTCGTTATTGATAAAAAACAACTATTGTGAAAATTTATCTTTTGTTATGCCATCAATATCAACAATAACATGAGTTGTAGCTTTAAAAATTAAAAGCAATGTGTCGTTCTATCGAAAATATAGTTTACTGTACAAGATTTGTGTTGTGTATAATTCATAATGATACGTTACTGTTGATTAAATATTTTATTTATAAAGTTTTGTTAAATAATTTTAGATTATCTATACATGTCTGCCGCTGGAAACCCTTCATATTCATCATCATCTAGGAACACATCTTCCTTTTCAGAAGACTTCGACAATTCTGAAGATGACAAAAATTACTTACCCAATGGCGCTAATGACAACGATAGTGACGACGAAAAATGCGAAGAAAACACTACTTCTGAAAAAACTATTTGAAATTCCTAACATTAGTATTGATGAATAAGGCCCAAGTACATCCAAAAAGAAACCAAATACTGAAAATTCATTCTTAAATACATCGGAATTAACAATATTAACAAGTCCAGTTAAAAAGGGAAGAAACATAAAATTAAACCGAAATAGTTGGAAGCAATCTTTAATAAAGAAGAACAGAAACAGTGGAAAAGAATATGAAACAAAAAACAAAACTATTAGGGCTGAAAGACAAATAAAGTCTATGTGTGCGAAAAGCTGCAAGTTTGCGTGTTCAACTAAATTCACCGAAGATGCAAGGAAGCATTTGTTTTCTTCATTCAGCCGATATCGAATATCAGCGACAATTTATTGCTAATTATGTGAAAACAGTTGAGCCACAATCCCGCTACATTCGTATTGGAGGTACGAGGGCACAAAGGCAAAAGAATGCTGCATACTATTTCAGACGTGGTGATGAGGAAGAGCGTGTTTGCAAATTATGCTTCCAAAATACGTTAGATATAACGAACCGTACAATTCGTACGGTGTTAGAGAAACGATATAAGGATGCCGGCAATGTTCTAGAGCCCGATAAAAGAGGAAAACATAGAAAGCATAAATCACTCGATCCAAAAATAAAGTGTGGTATTAAAGAATTTGTGGACTCAATACCGAAAATTGCACCTGAAATCGTGCAAATACCACAAAAACATTCATTGATGAGAGCAGATCGATTGCCTCTCTACATAAGGACTATGTGGACATGTGTAAAGCAAAAACCAAAGCGTTTGCCAACTTATATATATTTTTCCCGAGTTTTTACTAAGTATTTCAATATTTATTTTTTGTGCCTAAAAAAGATCTTTGCGAAACATGCACAACTTATAATAACATGGATGAAAATTAAAAAAAAGTAATCAAGAAATGTATGACCTTCATCAGAATGAAAAGAATTTGTCGAGAGAAGAAAAAAGAATAGACAAGGAGAAAGAAAACATTTTTGTGACTTTGTATGATTTGTATATAATTTCACGATTTATGACATCAAAACTAATAAATTTGAGTGCTTTGTTTGGGACGAATCAAACGGAAACCGCGGAGTGAGTGAATTGGGCAGGTGCGTACTTAAATACCTCAAAGTTTTGTCGAAAATAACTGTCGCTGAAATTATATTTTCCTCTGACAATTGTGCTTGTCCACAAAACAAATAAATTTGTGATTGCTTTATACCTGTACGCCGTCCGTTATTTGGGAATAAAATCAATTGCACATAAGTTTTTAATAAAAGATCATACCCAAAATGAAGGTGATTAAGTCCAATCCTTAATCGAAAGGGAATCAAAACGAATGTTGAAGAGTGGTCGCATTTACACGACGGAGTCCTACATTTTGATTATACGATCAGCAAAAAAGAAGGGTGATCCATTTCATGTTAACGAATTCTGTTTTGATAAATTTTGGGATTTAAAATCGCTAGCAACTGACATTGGACCTGGACCTTTAAATATGGCACAGTTAAAATTGTCAGATGTTAGGGTGCTTGAAGTAAGACGCGAATCACCGACGTTAGTTTTTTTTACAAAACTTCGTACACTGAAAGTGATTTCAAAAACACTACAGTCATAAGAAGACAAAAAAAGAAAGATGATATTGTTTTCAGCTGAGTTTAGCAAAGCTTTCTTGAAAAACCCAGAACTTTCGAAAAAGAAGAAAGACGATTTGATTGATTAACTTAATAAGAAACTTATCCCACCGTTTTACATACCATTCTATGAGAGTTTATAATTTCTTTTATGAAGTATTTCTTTTATTTAAAAAAGAAGAAATTCAAGTTCCAATATATTACATTTTGAATTGTTTTTTAGTTACAAGCCTATGAATTCAATTATTATTATTATTAAGATGGTATGATCAATAAAAACAAATTTTATTTTATTTTTATGTTGGCATTTATTATTAAGTACAATTATAATGTTAAGTCGCCTTAAGAATTATAACGATACATTATTATTTATGACAACATAATAGATGTACTTTTGCAAAAAGAACGTCATAATCCAAAGTCGCCAAAGTTTTTGTTTAATTTAATCGCAAAAAACAATAAAAGCCGCCTTTTCATGAATACTTATGTTGCAACAGTTAAATAGTGCATCCATTTTATAGAAGTACCCTGACTTTTAGTTAATTCCTTAAATGTGACAACGAAAACTTTAAATGCGTTTTCTGCAAAATGACGTTTTTTGAGTTATGTCGTTATTCGAGCAAATCAGCGATATGTACCCTCATTCGCTCTCATGTTCATTAAAAAAATGCTGCAAATAATATTAGTTTTATTTGCCAATAAATATAAAATACAAGAGGACTTTATTTTGGAAAATTATATAAAATCATATTTCACAAGAATAATTATCTTTAATTTATGATTTATTTGCTTATTATGCCAATATTTTTATATATTTTCAGAGTAACTTACATGCTCCCGAGCTTTACGTGAGCGCCATACCCAATATAATAATGAATGAGGACGTAGATATCCCTAAGAACATTTTCGGAGTAATACGTGCTTCTGACAAGGATCTTGGGAGACATGGGGAAATAAAAGATGTGAGAGTTGCATCCGGCGATGAAGACGGCATTTTCTATATAACAGCGTCCGAGACACAGGCAGAGTATTATATAAAATTAAAAAAGCTTGTTGTACTAAGTAATTCAACTAATAATTTTAATTTGACTATACGAGCAGAGGACAACGGAATTCCAAAAAAATTTTGTGATAAAGTCGTACCAATTACAATTTTTGTTGAAAAGCATAATGGTCCCGTATTCACGAAACAACTCTATGAAGTTTCTATTCCAGAAACATCGCCCCCCAATATGCCAGTTATTCGGCTGAAAGTAACGGATCCAACATTTGGTAAAAACGCATTAGTTTTTTTGGAAGTAGTGGGTGGGAACGAGGGAGGAGAATTTAAAATTAATCCGGAGACTGGAATGTTATACACACAAAAGCATTTGGATGCTGAAAAGACATCGTTTTATACTCTCACGGTGTCTGCCATAGATCAAGCCAATCTTGGAGTCCGAAAGCAATCATCTGCGAAAGTAAAAATAAATATATTAGATATTAATGACAATGACCCGATATTTGATCAGAAGAATGCAACGGTCTTTTTGAACGAGAATGAATTAACGGGAACATATGTAACAAAGGTTTCGGCCAAAGACAAGGATTCGGGAGAAAATGCATACATCTCGTATAGCATTGCGAACCTTAATGACGTGCCGTTCGACATAGACCATTTCAGTGGAGTTATAAAAACCACAACCCTAATCGACTATGAGGTAATGCGTCGTTCATATAAGCTGAAGGTACGGGCGTCTGATTGGGGCTTACCATACCGGAGGCAGACCGAAATGGAATTGCTGATAAATATCAATGATGTCAACGACAATAGACCACAGTTCGAACGTGTAAATTGTGTGGGTAAAATATTTCGCCATGCTCCAGTCGGAACAGACGTCTTTACACTTTCGGCGATAGATATTGATTTTGGCGACTATATAACATATCGTCTAATATCAGGCAACGAAGACGGCTGCTTTAACCTTGATCCAACTACAGGAGTAATAACAATAGGTTGCGACCTCAGTGATGTCGGTGTAGCGCACCGATCAATAAATGTTTCTGCAACGGACGGTACTCATTTCTCAGATGACATGACAATACAAATAGATCTATTGAAAGGCGATCATTATGATTTAAATGGTTTCAGTAGCTTCGAATGTCATGAAACGGGAGTGGCTAAAAAGTTGGCGGATATATTCGCTGCTTCCGAGAAAAACAATATGCGAAGTGAGAATGAACTCGATGACAGATACTTCTTGATGCCTGGTAGATATGGACAAAATGTTCATAAACCTGAGTTTAGCAACTTTCCTGTAGTGCTGAATGTAAACGAAAGTCTTCCATTGGGAGATACAATAACTTGGTTCAAAGCCAAAGACAGAGATTTAGGCTATAACGGAAAGTTAGTGTATGGCATTTCTGATGGAGATTTTGAATCTGTGTTTCGGGTCGACCCCGACAGCGGAGAATTGCAACTAATAGGATTCTTAGATAGAGAAAGACAAGATGAATACGTCCTTAATATCACGGTATGTGATTTGGGTCAACCTTGCAAATGCGATTCCAAAATGCTGACTGTTAACATTTTAGACGTAAACGACAACCCGCCTTTATTTCAAAAAACTGTCTCACGATTTCATCTCGCCGAAGACACTGTTAATGGCACACTAGTATTTTGCTTAAACGCCAGCGACGCCGACTTCGGGAAGAACGCAGATATTGTTTATGGAATCAAATCGGAGACTAACAGTTTTGTCATCAATTCCACCACAGGTTGTATATTTTTAAATAGCATTCTCGATAGAGAGAAGCAGGATGAGCATGAGATACGAATGTATGCTAAAGATTACGGCCTTCCATCGCTTACTGCGGAAGCGAGTGTAACAATAATTGTGGATGATATTAACGATAACACTCCAGTGTTTGGAGTTCAGGAAATAATTTTCAAAGTCCGTGAAGATCTTCCGAGAGGAACGGTTGTGGCAAAAATTGAAGCAAATGATTTTGACTCTGGAGTGAATGGCGATATTCTATTTTCCCTTAAAGAAGATTACACAAATGGAACATTATTTAAAATAGATAAGCATAGTGGGATCATTCGGACCCAAGACTATTTGGATTACGAAACAAAACAAATATACAATTTGGTTATCAGTGCTACAGATTGTGGGTATCCACCTTTGTCATCTAATATGCCTGTTGTCATCGAAGTAATTGATGTCAACGAGAACCGTTTTGCTCCAGAGTTTGACGATTTCGTGTATGTTGGAAAAATCAAAGAAAACGTACCTAAAGGGACAGTTGTAAGGAATATTACTGCAAGAGATCTGGACTCCAAAGGGCCTGATTCAGAAATTTCATATTTTATTCGTGGTGGTGATGGAATGGGCATATTTGCCGTTAATGATAAAGGTACATGTGATATGAGAAAAATACTCTCAATACGTTATTTTAAATTTAACAAATATTTAAGGTTCAATACGGACACTTTCCCACCTGGATTCAGAAACGAAACACTTTTACTGGTTGACATTATGTGCGCAGGACCAAGCGATTGTCCCTCTAACAAGTTGTACACAGGTATGCATGTTTCATAGTAGTTAAAAATAGATGTGTCTATACTAAAATCTTTTAGGTATACATCGATGTACAAGATGTGAACGATAATGTCCCAATGACTGGCCAACCTGTTTACTATTCATCGATAATCGAAGGCAGTCGTCCAAATACTCAAATAATAAGACTTAATGCCACTGACGACGATATTGATCCGACAACTATCATAACATATAGAATAATATCTGGAAACCCTGAAGGGTTTTTTGAGATCAACAAAACAACAGGTAAGAATTATATTTCCTTAATGTGCACTAAGGTGTGTGAATAATACAAAGTTGCTTACGAATGGAAACAACAATATTTCTATAGCTTGTCATACAATCTGTATCATTTTATTCGGAGAATGAAATAATTGAATTGGTCGAGAATCGCAATTAGAAATACACACATCGTGCAAGAGACAGACAACTAGTGTATTCTAAAACCCGGTTTTCAAAAATGTCGGTTTCTCCGAATATTCCGATTTTAGCGAAACCGTTGTTTGGCTAAACCGAGTTGTAGAATCCGGTTAATAATTTTTCTGTACAGTTTTCACTCTATTTCAATGGAATTTTCGTAACACTTATCTTTCACGACGCTCCAGAGATAATAGTCTAACGGTCGGTCCAAGTCGTAGCTGCGTGGCGACCAATGGACTTCCGAGTTTCGCCTGATTATGTGCTTTTCGAACATAGTGTACCAAAGATCGATTGTGTGGCCCGTAGCGTCGTTTGGGAACAAAAATTCTCCGAGATATCGGGAGTTATCAAAGTCCTATCGACAAAAGCTCACTCTCCTACTAGATTCCGAAGGCGACATATCTACATCACGTGCGACATGTGATAATGCTGGGTAGTTATTCATCTTAATTAGTAGTCAATTATTTATTTTGGTAGTTAATTATTCCTATTTTGTTCAAATTTGCAAAGAAGACAGTATATTTTTCCGGCAACATGGTTATATATAACGACTTTGTTATTTTCATCGCAGCTTCTTGTTTCCTATTATTATTTTTAATTATTATTATTTACTTAGATTTTTTTTATAATTTTTTCATAATGAATAATATCGGTAATATTGTTCATGATAATATATTTCTTCGTTCCCAATTATCTAGTTTAAAGGCAAATTTAAATATAGCGCATTTTAACGCCCAAAGCTTTAACATTAATCCAAATTCATCAAAGCTATCAGAAATTAGAAACATTGTTGAGGACAGCTTAATTGATATCGTAGGTGTCAGTGAGACTTGGCTAAAACCTTCAGTTTTATCCAACGCCGTGAATTTATCTGGTTTTTCTCTCTGCAGGAGTGATCGGCCTCATCGTAGAGGAGGAGGAGTGGCATTATATGTTTCGAATAAATTATCTTACAACATTGTATATGCTGGTAGCAATTATGGTGTTTTTGAGTGTTTGTTTATAGAGATTATAGCAGGAATTGAGAAGATTTTAGTAGGTGTTGTTTATTTACCGCATGGTGATTTTGGAGCATTTGAATCGGAGATGTGTGATATATTAGTAAGGTATAGAAACATTGTAATCATGGGCGACTTTAATAACAACTTATTTGATGTATCACAAGCCAGCAATGTCAGAAGGGTTTGTTCCAGGTTGGGTGTTTCGGTCATGCACAATAAATGTCCGACCCACTATGATACGTTTCATCAATCGACTTCTTTGATCGATTATTTTCTGGTTTCATCGCCTAGTAATGTTGTAAGATCTGGTCAATTTATTTGTCCGAGTATTTCAAAACATGCATTTATTTACATTTCTTTAAATGCATCTGTGCGTCGCAGTGAACATTTTTTCGAATTTTATGACTATAATAATTTCAATATTAATTAACTCCGTGACAAGGTTTCATCAGCGAATTTTCCGGAGATTTACAATACGTCAGATGTGAACGTGCAACTTAGTATTTTTATGCGCGGTTTATATGATGTCCACTCAGTTTTTAGGAAGAAGATTATAAAAATACAAGTTGAATCTGACAACTGGATGAAATGCCCTCTTGTTCGTTATCATGATTCCATGAGTGATCTGGCTTATGGGGCATTTCTGAATGATAGGAATGAAAATAATTGGAAAATTTACTGTAAAATTAGAAACAGAACTAAGACCATTAAGAGAAAGGAGAAGAGAAAGGCTCATTCTGGAATTTTTGATAAGAATATGCCCCCAAAATCCCTTTGGTTAATTATTAGAAACAATGGGTTGATTGGTAAGAATCCGTCAGAGTTAGCGTCTGCAGAGTCACTTGATGTTAATGATATGAACGTGTCATTTGTTAATAATCAATTGGATGTGCAGGAAGACGTGGAGAGGTTTTTACGATTTTCTTGTAGTGATCAGGGGTTTTCGTTCAGTATCATTAACTCAAGAGAATTATTTGGTGCATTTTCATCCATAAAATCGAATGCTGCTGGAAACGATGGGCTTTCCTTGAAATTTCTCAGAATTGTTTTTCCGTTTGTTGTCAATTATTTTTTACATCTGGTCAACACTGTTCTTATGACATCTATTTTCCCCGATGAATGGAAGACTGCTAAAATTAATCCAATTGCCAAAAAATCAGATGCTAGTTCTGTTCAGGGTTTTAGGCCGATAGCCCTATTACCTATCCTGTCCAAAATAGTGGAACATGTCCTTAAGGAACAACTTATATCTTATATTGAAATCTCTGCTGAATGACTGTCAATGTGGCTTTCGGCGTGGTAGAAGCACTTCTATGTTACTACTTGGTTTAACAGATTCAATAAGAAATAACTTGGCCGACCAAAAGTTGTGTGTTTTGCTTTCCCTAGATTTGGAGAAAGTGTTTGACAGGGTAAATTATTTCACTTTGATATACAAGCTATCTCAAATATACGGTTTTGGTAGCAGTGCCTGCAAGCTTATTTATTCATATTTAAAGGACAGACAGCAGTATGTTTCAGTTAATGGGCTATCGTCGAGTGTTTTGGCGGTTAGGAGTGGTGTTCCTCAAGGTTCGGTTGTGGGGCCTCTTCTTTTTATTATTTTCCTCAATGACTTATTTGACATTATAGGTGATTGGTGCACGCCCTATGCGTATGCAGATGATGTGCAGCTGCTATTTAGTGGAGGGTATCAATATGTGGACGTATTGCAGGCTAAAATTGATTATGTCCTGCGCTCTTTAAGTATGTGGATGGTTTCGAATAAACTTAGTATAAATGCTTCAAAGACCAAGGCACTGTTGTTTTCATCTTCTGCTGTTGAAGATTTGCAGTTGAAGTATGATAATGTTCCTATTGATTTTGTTCGTAACGTGAAGTGCTTAGGTGTTATCTTAGACGATACGTTATCCTTCGATTTGCACATAGACGGTGTCATTCGTCACACTAATTTCGCGCTTCGGCAATTATACAACACCGATTTAATATTGCCACGCAGCATAAAGGAGAAACTTGTACATGCTCTCGTTATGCCCAACATATTATACTGTCTAGAAGTATACTGTGGATCTAGAAACCAAAATATGAGGGGACTTCAATTAGCTTTTAATAGAGTAGTGCGGTATTTATACTCAATCAGACTTTTTGACCATGTAACTCCCTCTGTTAACCGATTCTTGGGTTGTAGTTTCTCAAATTTTGTACATTTCCGATCTCTGTTGTTGTTTTACAAAATGTTCAAAAATCAATTTCCTACCTTTCTCACGAATTTGTTTAAATTTGGCCGTTCATCACGTACGAATCAATTAATAATTCCTAGAGCGAGGGGTTATATGAATAGGTCCTTTCAGGTGAGAATAGCCAGATTGTTCAACTTGCTTCCTTCTACACTACGAGTATTTAACACTAGCGCTACGTATCGCAAAAAGCTTCTTCAACACTTTGGAGAAATAACGCAGTAGTTGACAATGTTTCTTTTTGGTTTTTTTTTTTTTTTTTTTTTATGATGTTCCTTTGATTTTTTTTTTATATTTTATTTTTGCCTTTGGAAATTTTTGATTCATTCAACTGATTAAATAATGTATACACTATTTTCAATAGAGCTTGTGTTTGTAGTTTTCTATTTGAAAACACCTTTGGGAACTCTGAATTATTATTAGTCATGAATAATATAATCTCTAATTTAACTTTGTTATCAACTAGTTTTTTGATCTTGCTACTTAATTAAAGGATATAATTGTTAAGTAATTTCTTATTTAATGAAAACATATAATGTGTGTTATAAATGGAGTAGTTCTTTTGTAATTTATTTGAATTGGCCGAGAGGCTTAAAATTACAAGTGTGAATAAATAAATAAATAAAATACTCCCCCCTCATGAAAACCCAGAAGCACATCTCCCATTCTTTGGAAACCGCTGCAAGGACTGAACTTGGCTTTCAGAAACAGCAGACGGATAATCCATGGTACGACGAAGAATGTCGCATTGCGACTGACGAAAAATACACTGCACGAAGCAGTCAGTTACAACGCGTTCTTTGAATGAGCGGTACAAGAGGCTGAGAAGGGGGGAAAACCAACGATTTTGGAGTCGAAAATGGCAGTGGGAGCAGAGAGAGAGTCAAAAAATCGAAATGTGCAGGATGGACAATGAATTCCGAAAAATTTTCCAGAGGGTAAGAAGATCGGTGTGCGCGCCTCTTGTACTTGAGATCCTGGGTTCGATCCCTGCTCTGACCACCTTAAAATTTCTTTCTAGTGACGGCGACACTATCGTGTATTTAGCCATGAAAACGCTTCTCAGAAACACCGTTCGGAACCGGTGTAAAACTTTAGGTCCCAATCAGTGAGTATAAAACTAGAAAGCGCACAGCTCACTGGTTGTGAGAAGCTCTCCCCGATTCCTTGATGGGATGTAATGGGAAACAATTTATTTTATTATAGATGATCGAATAACGGTCCGAATAATGGGCTGGCCTCCTGCATGGACAAGAATGGGTATCTGGTTACTGGTGATGAACAGTGTTGCTTAAAATGTGGAGAGACCACTTTTCAGCACTACTTCACTCAGATTCTTCCACTGAAGATCAGGAGGTAATGATTGTGGAAGACCGTGTAGATTGTATCCCAACCAAGGCGAGATTAGAACGGAAATCTCCCGGCTTAAGAATAATAAAGCCGCTGGTGTGGATGGGCTACCCGCTGGAAGGTGGCGAGGGACTGCTAGCCCACATGCATCAACTTATATGCGGTATATGGTGGAATCTGAGCCTGACGATTGGAGTCTCAGTGTATTATGTCCAGTATTCCGTGAGTCGGGCGAAGTTTGCGAGAGGTTACTGCAGTATTTTCAACAATCGAAAAAGAATCAGCGAAGGTGGGTCTTGCTGTTAATGAGGGCGAGTCAAAATGGATGGTATCAACGACTAGATAAACCTCTCGACTTGGTCCGCACTTGATCGTTGATAACCGATTTAGTTTTAAAGTGGTAGATGCATTTGTCTACCTTGGATCCGGCGTGAACAAGGACAACAACTTTAGCCTGGGGATAAATAGGAGATTTACGCTAGTAAATAGAAGCTATTTTGGGCTCACAAGAAGTTTAAGAACAAAGTCCTCTCTCGAAAGACAAAAGTCCAGCTATACCAGACTCTCATTTTACCTGTTCTGACATATGGCTCCGAAACTTAGGTCATATCGCAAACGTATGAAAAACATCTGGGAGTATATGAGAGAAAAATTCTCCGTAAAATATACGGTTCTGTTAAAGAATACGCAGTGTACCGACATTGTGGGAACCAAGAGCTATATTAACTGTATTCTGACGTGGCCATAGCTAGGCGAATCAAATTAGGCCGATTGCGTTGGCTAGGCCATGTTATCAGAACGTGCCCATGGAAGCAGGAAAAGGGGACGACAAAGACTCCGATGGAAAAACCAGGCCGAAGAATCCCTCCGTAGCCTTGGTGTTAGCAACTGGTCACGGTCACATCACGGTTTCCAAAAATCACTGGATCGCTTATGTCTGAAATATATCGAACCAGTGTTTTCATAGTTAAATCTTAAAAAAATTCATATGCGCTCAAACGAATGTCCACCACTAAAAAAAATGGAGGGACCTCACAACATCACAAGACAGTATTTCGCCACCAATTTTTAAGTAACGAATGTGGGCCTGTGCGCCTTGATTAAGCCTCTTTAATATTTTAATCTTATTATCCAAAGATAAGGTGTTTTTTACGGTGCCGTGACATAACCCCTAACAGACATAACCGCCAAATCGATTTTGGGGAATATGTCCGTCCACCAAGGCGGACATAATCCTCAAATTGTATTGGGGGTTATGTCTGATGGTTTTTACGGTGCCGTGACATAACGGACATAACCCCCAACGGACATAACCCCCAAATCGATTTTGGGGAATATGTCCGTCCACCATGGCGGACATAATCCCCAAATTGTATTGGGGGTTATGTCTGCGATGCTGAACGGACATAATCCCCAATAGCGGATATGATCGTTTTTTGGTTTTAGTAAACATTAGGTAAAACAGTAAATTCATTTCAAGCGCTGAATTCAAAGAGTGCCTTTGTATATATAGCGCAATTTTTTTAAACCAATTTAATTCTTTTTATTGATTTTAACATTGATTCAAAAAACAGCGTAATTTTTTTGGAATAATTTTAATTTGTTTAGTTGGTTATAACGCTGGATTCAACAATAGGGTTGAAATACAGAACTGATTTGAAGCATCGTATGCACAAATTTCATATTCTAAGTTTGACTGAAATGAAAAATCCAACTTCTTCAACTAAGTTTATAACTGTATAATGTTTATATATTTAATTACATATGTTGTATATATATTTGAACTTTCGTTGAAACTCCTCAATACCTTACATTTGACTAACTATTGAAGAAAATAATGAGTTTGAAAAATATTGCCAAATTCAGTTATTAGAGGAAGCATTCAAAAACTATTTTTGTGGCTGTCCCCGTTTTCTTCTTTGGGGGATCATCGAAATTCGGTTCGGAAAAATCGGTTTGGGGATTATGTCCGGGCACCGGTTTTTACGATTATTAATGCTTTTAATGTTATCTCAACAAGTCTTCCTTTCGACCTTTTGTCTTGAACTGACCCAAATATGTAAAAGGGTATCAAATTTCACATAGGTTTACATGTGACCGAATTTTACATACCACGTATAATTCGCTTATTTCCCTTTTTATATTAGTAATAATATCACTTTTGAGACCGACAGGTCAATACATTGAAATGACAAGTTATATTTTCTGGCCAGTCCGAGTATGTGAGAGTTGTAAGTTGTGAAAGTCTACTGTATATGTAACATGAATAACAATTATAAAAATATATCGCGATAAGAGACAAAACCGTGTGGAATTGTTTATCACTGATTGCATCAGTTCACATCTCTCCCCCGGTCCTACCACGGGTGTAATGTGATATTTTTTTTTAATATCATAATTGAATTATTTTTGTAAACACGTGACTCACTGAATAAATATGGGTTTCTTTCAGGGGAATTGATTACAACTGAGCGGAAACTTGACAGAGAAAACCAAGCAGAGCATATTTTGGAGGTATGATTTTGTTGTTCAGTACCTTGAGTAATACGAATGTACAAAATTTCATGCGATTTCAGATTTACATTTCCGACAGTGGTTCTCCGCCTTTATATTCGACCACACGGGTTGTAGTTTTTGTTGAAGACGTAAACGACAATACCCCACAGTTCGACCAACGATTTTATAAAGCACAAGTACCATCTTCAGTGCCAGTCAACACATCCATCTTCCAGGTATGATTTTCTGTTCACATTTGGTGGCATTTAAAGCAGTTTCCACCTATTAATAGATTTTGGCAACTGACAACGACATTGGGGACAATGGAAGAATATCTTACTTCATCAAATCGGGCAAAGGGAAAAATAAATTTCGCATTGACTCTGATACTGGGCTAATATTTCCAGTAAAACCGCTTGAGAGCGATAGTGAGTACGAGTTGATTATAAAAGGCGAAGATAATGGGATTCCAAAGAGAAGTCAAACCACAAGACTAAATGTTGTGGTTGTTCCAATTCTGAATTTATCACCCTACTCTCCAAGGATAAAAACGATGAATAACATGGTGGAAGTAACCGAAAGCGATAAACCAGGATTCCTAGTGACTCTCATACAAGCAACAGACGATGACAGCGACTACCTATGGTACAACATCAGCGGTAAATATTTAATACATTTTTAGTTGTTCTAGTGCATACGGTTTAATGTAACCACAGTATAAGTAAGCATCCGTAAGTATTTATTTATACAATATCTGAAACTGTGTGATAACCACGTGCCATCTGACAATTCTTATACAAACACGCCCTTTCAGTTGCCAAATATTCTATTTAAATAACGCCCATGTTCTCCAAACTGAATCCGTGTCAAAATTGAATACTTATTTACACAAAAGTTGTGTTTTGAAATTCATTTTCACAAAATGTTTTATGTAACAAATTCGTTCGATAATCCTCGGTTAATTAAATAAAGTATCTACAGTGGCTCAACATTATAATGTTACATTAACAAACATCGCATTTGAATGTTCATACTTTCAGTTAATTAAAATACAAAAATCAATATGTATTCAATCAAACAAACCTTAAAAAATAATAATAAAAAAAATTTTGCCCATAATTACATTCTTTTTTAATTTTTCACTCACTGATTGGTTTACATCAGTTCCGAACGGTATTTTGAGAAACTTTTTCATGGCTAAGTACTCGATAGTGTCGCCATCACTAAGCGAGGTGATGGTGGTCAGAGCAGGCCTCGAACCCACGGTCTCATGCACAAGAACCGCGCACACTAGCCATTGCACCACCGACGGCCAATAATAATAAATTTAAAAGAGTCAAATTAACAATGTGACATGTAGTAACCCCAATTCATTTTGTCGTTGCCTAGAGTAAATGTTTATTTTGTTATATTTGCCATTTACGCAGCATCCATCCCATTACCCATCCCAATTTAAGTTAGTTAGTTTAATGGCCAGTTTCACAGTTGAAAATTCTCCATTTAAATGTACTTTAAATGCCCCTTGTCATTTAATATGAAAATTTTCTGTGAGCTTTTAAATTGTGCGTTTAAATGACGAGTGTGAAAAGTTTTTCTAATAAAGTATAACCGAGCAAGCGCAAAGTATTTTCCGATTATGATGAACGGTGGATTGTAAGATAAATCAAGAACCGACCACACCTAAGTGCACCAAAACTAGCTGCGGGCTAGAACAATATCTTGGGAAAAAATCCAATCCAGAAACGATTAATATTCTTGAGGAAACACAACGTCAATGGCCGAGTAGCTAGGAAGAAGACTTGTATAAGTTGAGCAAATAAGAAGAAATGCGTTGCTTTCGCTATCGAATATAAAAATAAAAATGTTGATTTTTGGAGAAAAGTAATTTTTACGAACGAAAGCAAGCACAATGTTTTTCGGTCAGATGGGCGCTCATATGTGTGGAGGAAGCCAAATGAAGAGCTACAGGAAAGAAATTTGAAACAAACTGTTAAGTTTTTATTTGATGTAGTCTTTATTTCAAATACTAGTTAGTGACTAAACAATTTAAAATATTCAATAAAATAATTCGATGTAATATTTGGTGTTAATTTATAATAGATCTCTGATGCTTGACGACTGATAGACAACTACTAGACCCATAGAAAATGTCTTGCAAGCAGAGTTACCATATGATGAGAAATACATAAGGAGTGTTGTCAATATAATATAAATGTTTGCACACGTTGAACAATACATATTTCCAACACTTCCCCTCAAACTTTATGTTTACAAAAAATTCTTAATTCATGCCTATATCTTTAATACAGTTATAATTATTTATCTTAGATAAGCTCTTAGTCAATAAATCAGCTGGCATCTTGTCGGTTGGTACATATGTATTTGATTTCAATCTCATCCTTCTCAACTAGCTCACGCACAAAATGATGACGGATGTCGACAGGCTTTGTCCTTTTGTGAAATACTCGTCAGTTCACCAGCACCTTGGTTGTCATTAAAAATTGCCATCGTTTTATCTTCGTTAAAAATTTCTTTGTAAACGGCCTCTTAGCTGCATCCGATATTGCCATATATTCAGCTTCTGTTGATGACAATGCGACGATTCGTTGCTTTCGGGGCTCCCAGCTAACAGCTGCACTACCATAAATAAAAGCAAATCCTGTGCAGGGCCTACGATCATCGATGTTGGAACCCCAGTCGGCGTCGGTAAAACCGGTTATATTTCTTCCAGATCTTTTGAAAGTCAATCCCTTTTCGTTGGTGCCTTTTAAGTATCTTAATACCCGCTTAGCTGCAGCCCAATGCAGTTTTCCAAAATTCGTGTTGTACTGGCTGAGCACACTTACTGCATGTGCTATGTCTGGTCTAGTGCTAACTGCAAGATACATTAAAGAACCGATAAGACTCTACTATGGGATGTTCTCCATTTCCTGAATTTCTTTATCCGATGCAGGGCACATATTTTTCGACAATTTCTCATTCGGTGTCATAGGAGTCGCAACCACGTTGGCATCTTGCAATCCAAATCGACTGATCCCTTGATGCATTTTGATCTCCCCTTTTTCAACATTTTGCTCAAATTCAATGCCAAGGCAGTACTTTAAAAGACCCATATCCTTCATTTCGAAAGTACTGGACAATTCACGTCTTAATTTGTTGAGCGATTCCCTGTCATTCGATGCGATCATCAATTCGTCTACGTACCAATGGTAAGTTTTTCGGCGCATAGTTTACGTAAACACACGGGTCAGCAGTTAATGGTTGCAAATCAAATTCACGGAGTTTCTGGTCTAGCTTGAGATACCATTGGCAGCCAGATTATTTCAAGCCGTACAATGCCTTCCGAACTTTGCATACCTTTCCATTTGTATAGTATACTTTGTCTTCCTCAGGGATTATTTGACTAAATTGTTTTGGAACTTCGATGTATATTTCCTCGCTAATGTCCCCGTTTAGATAAGCGCTGACAGATAAGCGCTCCATTTCACTTTCAACTGATATTGCCATAAGCATCCGTATGGAGCTCATGCGGGCAACTGGAGCAAACGTTTCGCTGTAGTTTACGCCAAATTTTTGTGTAATAAAACCCTTCGCTACCAGTCTGGCCTTTCGTCTTTCGTATTCACCATCCGCGTTTCGTTTTGTGCGTAGTACCCACTTTGTCTTATGTGTGTGAAGATAAATTCGAATTTAACTAGCAGAGATACAAACCAATTATGTTAGCAGAGGTCTGTAATTACATTAACAGAACTATGTAAGATAGCTAAATTTTGGAAAGGTTATAGAAATTTCCGATTTTCTCGCGATTAGACAAATATATATAACCAAAAGTTATACATTTTATAGCAAGGACTTATTAAAGGACATATCAGGACTTCAAACAAAGTTATTCTTTGCCAGGGTGAAAAATATGAGGGTTTCTTACATACAAAATCTTGGGAAGATTTTGGGGCCATAGCGCCTAACTGGGAAGAGTTTAGTGATTGGGACTAGTATCAAATTAAAGCTATTGACATTTATTTTCATTTTTTAATACCTTCATTTGCGAAAAAACCTCCAGAATATCAAATTCGACGAAGAATTTAAGAAATTGGTGTTTCCAGGTGGCCACCAGGAAAAAGTTTAGTGATTGGGACTAGTGTCAAATTAAAGCTATTGACATCTATTTTCATTATTTAATACCCTCATTTCTGAAAAAACCTCCAGAATATCAAATTCGACGACGAATTTAAGAAATTGGTGTTTCGGACGGACAAGATGCGTCCATGGTGGCCACCAAGAAAAAGTTTAGTGATTGGGACTAGTATCAAATTAAAGCCATTGACATCTATTTTCATTATTTAATACCCTCATTTCCGAAAAAAACACCAGAATATCAAATTCGACGAAGAATTTAAGAAATTGGTGTTTCGGACGGACAAGATGCGTCCATGGTGGCCACCAGGACAAAGTTTAGTGATTGGGACTAATATCAAATTAAAGCCATTGACATGTATTTTCATTATTTAATACCCTCATTTCCGAAAAAACCTCCAGAATATCAAATTCGACGAAGAATTTAAGAAATTGGTGTTTCGGACGAACAAGATGCGTCCATGGTGGCCACCAGGAAAAAGTTTAGTGATAAGAAGCAGTATGTGCTCAAAATGTGGAGAGACCACTTTTCAGCACTACTCCAATCAAATTCTTCCACAGAAGATAAGGAGGTAATGATTGTGGACGATAGTGTAGATTGTACCCCCCCCCCCCAAGATGAGATTAGAACGGCGATCTCCCGCCTTAAGAACAATAAAGCCGCTGGTGCGGATAGCCTACCCGTTGAACTTTTTAAGGCAGGTGGCGAAGGACTGCTAGCCCACATGCATCAAGTTATATGGCTGGGGGAATCTATGCCCGACGATTGGAGTCTCAGTGTATTATGTCCTGTATTCAAAAAGGGTGATCCATGTGTCTGTTCCAACTATCGCGGTATCAGTCTTTTATCCATCGCGTATAAGGACTTGTCGAGCGTATTATGTGAAAGACTAAAGCCAATTATTGAAAACCTGATTGGACCTTATCAGTGTGGTTTTAGACCAGGCAAGTCCACGACTGACCACATATACACGCTACGCCAAATCCTGGAAAAGACCCACGAAAAGCAAATCGGTACATACCACCTTTTTGTCGATTACAAAGCTGCTTTCGATAGCCCTATACGGGGAAAACCGTTCGAAGGCGACACACTTTCGTGCAATCTCTTCAACATCTTAATGGAGGTAATAATGAGAAAGGCTGCAATAAATACGAACAAGATCATTAACACGAAAAGCCATATGTTGCTGGCATAAGCTGACGACATAGACATCTTTGCGAGACATATGCGAGAGTTTACTGCAGTATTTTCAAGAATCTCGCTGTTAATGAGGACAAGACAAAATTGATGGTATCAACGACTAGAGAAACCTCTCGACTTGGTCCGCACTTGAACGTTGATAAATAATAAATAAATGGTTTCCCATTACATCCCATGAAGGGACAGGGGAGAACTTCTCACAATCACTGAGGTGTGCGCTTTCCAGTTTTCACTCACTGATTGGTACCTACAGTTTTACACCGATTCCGAACGGTATTTTGAGAAGCTTTTTCATGGCTATATACTCGATAGTGTCGCCGTCACTATGCGAGGTGACCGCCGCCGAAAGAAATTTGAAGGTGGTCGGAGCTGGGTTCGAACCCAGGATCTCATGTACAAGAGCCGCGCACGATTAGATGAATTTGTCTACCTTGGATCCGCCGTGAACAAGGACAACAACATCAGCCTGGAGATAGATAGGAGAATTGGGCTTGCTAATAGATGCTATTTTAGGCTCAGCAAGCAGTTTAGGGACAACGCCCTCTCTCGACGGACAAAAGTCCAGCTATATCAGACTCTCAATTTACCTGTCTTGACATATGGCTCCGAAACTTAGGTCATATCGCAAGCGGATGAAAAACACCTCGGAGTTTTCGAGAGAAAAATTGTCCGTAAAATATATGGTCCTGTTAGGGAAAACGGCGAGTACCGAACGGCGTACCGACGGAACGCAGAGCTATATAATCTATATTCTGACGTGGACATAGCTAGACGAATCAAATTGGGCCAATTTCGTTGGCTAGGCCATGTTATCAGAATGGATGAAGATGAACCAGCGCGAAAGGTTTTCGATAACGTACCCGATGGAAGCAGGAAAAGAGGACGACCAAGACTCCGCTGGAAAGACCAGGCAGAAGAATCCCTCCGTATCCTTGGTGTTACCAACTGGCGAGAAAAGGCGAAGGATAGAGCCAGTTGGAAAAATATGTTGAAGTTTGTTTAATGTGTTTGTTGAATTAATATGTGTAAGACGTCTGACCTCATGAGGTTGTCAAATAGTTAGTAAAAGTAAGTAAGTAAGTAATCTTCTCCTTATTCTTTTTGTGAAATTTCCCGTCGCTTATCTTCAAAACTCTCTATTAGGTTTCTTGCCGTATTGATAACCATTAGTTTCGGGTGTTTGGAGTGATAATTGATAACCCTTCCTGAATTGTGTGTAGTATTCACGCATGTTCATATGCGTTCCTCTTCCAGATTCCAAGAGCATTTACTCGGGTGCCGCTCCAGGTCACACTAGCTGTTATGTGGAGGTCAATTAGTATAATATGAAGCATTGCATTAAGAGCTTCAGCTGGACATGTCCTCATTGCCCCTATTATGCCGATGCAAGCTGATCTCTGAACTCTATACAACAGTTTCATGGTGGACGTCTTCCCCGCGACAGGCCACCATACAATTTCTCCGTAGGAGAGTATAGGTCTGATTATACTAGTATACTTATACTTATTCATCCATAGCAGCATTTTCGGTCGGAGACCCCATCGGCTTCCGAACATTTTCCCACAAACGTAGTACGCAACGGTGATCTATGTTACGTTTCCAGGATAGTTTAGGGTCTATAATCCCGCCCAAATACTTGGCATGAGTTGATAGTGGAATCTCTATTTCACTTAGCCGAGGAGGATTAAACTTTGGTATCTTGGTCTTCGTGGTAAAAAGCATGACCACAGTTTTCCCTGGATTCACTCCAAGACCACTCCCAGTGGCCCAGTCGTTAAGTGATTTCAGGGCCCCACGGATGGGAACAAACCAGATACAATTATTACCACGTCACCTGCATACGCCAAGGTTTTGATCCTCATATTGTCCAGTTCTAGTAGTATTTTGTTGATCACGAGTAACCAAAGTAGGGGAGAGATGACTCCACCCTGACAAGTTCCCCTATTCACTCGCTTTGATGACTCGCTGTTGCCCATAGAGCCGTTGATAATTCTGCTCTGTAGCATTGTCACTATCCAACTCCTGAGGAACGTTTCTACGCCCAGATCTTCAAGTGATTCTTCTATAGCTGCTGGGCTCATATTGAATGCACCCTCTATATCCAACAAGGCCGCGAGGGTATATTGTTTGTGTTCTAAGGACCTCTCAGTAGTTCTGACGACTTCGTGCAGGGCTGTATCGGTTGAGCGGCTTTTTAGATATTCATGTTGACTGCATGATATTTTGGGCGATCCATCCATTTTCGTGCGGATGTATGTGTCAATTAGCCTTTCAAACGTTTTCAGAAGAACGATGAGAGGCTGATCGGTCTGAAATCCTTGCGCTCTCATGTCTCCGTCTTCCCGCATTGGGAATGAAAACCACTCTTACCTGGCTCCAACCCTTTTTTAAGTAGTTCACCTCGGAATATTATAGAGCCGTGGCTTAATTATGACCTCCGCGCTTAGCAGTATTTTTGGTATAATACCATCTGGGCCAGGATATTTATATGGTGAGAAGCTATTGATAGCCCAGGACTGGACTGATTATATTATCTATACCGTTAGTATCTGAATATGATAATGTTCGCACCTCCCTGGATGTGTTCTCGCAGCCTGGGAAGTGTGTTTTCAAGAGTATCTCTAGCGATTCAGCCGAGCTATTTGATCATGTCCCGTCATCCCTCCTCACATAGTGGGATTTTAGTGCCCCTTGGACATTTTTCCACAGAACTTTGACCAGGATCGTAGTTTTGGAATGACTTGTTTTCTTATACTCTTTAAGTTTATAACGGGTGTTTCAACAGAGACGCTACAAAACTAAATCGATAGGGACAGCAAACGACGCCATATTTTTTCCCGCTCTTTTGACATTTCTCTTTAGTAAGGTTTGCCATTTCATCATGGAAAGATATACGAGCCAACAACGAGTCGAAATTATTAAAATTTACTACCAAAATTTGGAGTCAGTGGCCTCAACTTTAAGAGGCCTCAACAATCAGCGATGAGGCTCATTTCTGGCTTAGTGGCTTTGTCAATAAGCAAAATATGCGTTATTGGTCAGACAGCAATCCACCCGTAATCCATGAGTCATCATTGCATCCCGAAAAAATTACGGTTTGGTGCGGTTTATGGGCCGGGGGCGTCATTGGGCCGTACTTCTTCCGTGATGATCAAGACCGGCACATTACTGTGAATGCGAATCGCTACCGTTCAATGATAAGCGGATATTTTTGTCCCCAATTGGATAATATGGACTTGGAGGACAAGTTTGGTGAACGTGTTATCTCACGAAATGGCCCAATCGATTGGCCGCCTCGGTCGTGCGATTTGACGCCGTTAGATTATTTCCTGTGGGGCTACGTCAAGTCTATGGTCTATGCCAACAAGCCAGCGACGATTGATGAACTTCGTACGAATATCGAACGTGAAATTGCAGCAGTATCGGCCGATTTATGCTTAAAAACCGTCGAAAATTGGGTTCAGCGTCTGGACTTCTGCAAGCGTGCCCGTGGTGGCCATGCAAAAGAAATTGAGTTGGCAATCGAACGTACTAATGGCATCGAACGTACTTTCACAGGAATAAAAAATTTCATTGGTTTGTTTTATTTAAAAAACTTTTGTAGCGCTCTTATTGAAAAACTCGTTATATGGCTGCCAGGATCAACTTATAAAGCTTGCATTGAAAGCTTTGCGAGATTCTTTTCTTAGCGTTGTAAGCTCATCTGTCCACATAGGTAAATAAGTATTTTTTGAGCTTGACTGAAGACATGGCACTTTGAAGCAGTATCCATGGATTTATCCAACTTGGATTCGGCTTTTTCTACGTGTGTAGGGGTATTAATGTGTTGGGCGGACTTAGGACGCTTACTTTTCAGAATCCTGTTGAACTTGTCCCAATCAGTTCCCTTGGGATTCCGACAGCATCTGATTGAAGTCGTTTTCGCAGAAATGTTAAACAATATCCAGTTGCGGTCCGAGAAGTATCTTTCCGGATACTGCCCAGTTTTCTATCTCTACTATTCTATATAAGGTCAATGACATCTGACCACCCAACACATTTATCGGAACTTGGGAAAACAAAAGTTAGGTTAGTACCTCTGTTGCAAATTGTAAGGTTGTTAGTATTAATAAAGTCTAAAACGGACTCACCTCGTTCGTTGACTTCAGAGCTGGCCCATTTGCCATGTCTCACATTTGCGTCGCAGCCTATAATGATGGTGTTCAGTGGACGGATGTTTCCCATAGCGTCGCAAGAATGCGCCATGCAGCAGAATGCTATGTAAATGCTATTATCTTCAGTCAGCTATAATTCAGCAACGGTAAAATCTGCTGTGTTAAGCTGGGGGCAGAGAAAACTGTTTTTTGCATTTAGACGTTGGGTACCTGGATGATGCCTAAGTCTAGATCCTCCTCAGCTGGAAGGATTCACAGGTTATCTGAGGCGATACGTGAGTGCTTCAGATTAATCTTTACGATTTTCAGCATATGGGTTATTTTGGTGATGAATTGGATGCCCCCTCCATCTGCATTTGGTCAAGCAGCTTTTAGGCGTCTTCGGCGTCATCTTCGCCATCGGGGCCAGGTGAGTCATCTAGGCCAGGAGCGTCTAATATTTTCACTTTGGCTTCTCATGCCCAAGAATAGTTTTCCTCCTGCTTCTTTCAGAGCGGCGGCGCTTGCGTCAGTAATAGCAAGGCCAAACTCATGCTCTTGTCGTTGGGCGGCTCTTTACGGATGACGGGCCAGTCTTCCATCGGGACAGTCGGGTTCATGACCCGTAGGCACTCCAGGAGCTGAGGACCCTCACCCTTAATTTTGGGTATCCAAATCCGTGCACGAGGAATCAGAGGAATTTCCTGCGCTGGGATCAGCTTCAGGCTGATATCATTCCAGGCGTCGCTCACTGAAGTGATAGACTTCTTCAGGAAATACTTCGAAAACTCGTCCACCACTTCATCACGCTTGTGCACTGTGGCATTGGCTTCATTCTTGGCAATCTTCTCAAGGATGAACTTAGCCTTTTAGTACAGTGCCCTCCGAGCATCAACTGGACATCTGCGTCTTGGTTTTTTTTAGAGACAGTCGCGTCTGACTTAACGGACTGGTCTAGCGGGGGAAAGTTTTTTACGACATTCACCACGCTCTTTGGGCCGGCTTCCGAGTCCTGACTGGATGCCAAGAGATCCTCTTCTGATGGGCAGCCCAGCCCCATCGAGGAATTTTTTTCGGTTTGCTTTTTGAAAGTGACATTTTTGATCCCACAAGTGTGCCGTAATGCAGTGACGGTTTGCGCACACAAGGCAACTAAATTACAACTGAACTGTGCCCTAGAGTCGGAGGGGAGAAACTAGCTACCAGTTTCTTTAAAAACACTTGCTGGCCATTCAGATCCTCGGCACAACTCCTTTACCTTGATCTTAAAAGTGCAGTTCTAGGTAGAGACATGACCTACAAGGACCAGAACGAACTGCCGCCTACTATAGGACAGACGCAGACCTAATGTAGGAAAGACGCTTGTGGATTTTGACTGTCAGCCTCTCCATTAAGGGATAGACAGACGCTACCAGTCTGGGAAGAGTAGTTCTTAGTTCGTGTACTAGTGCCCTTCTGGCGTGGGTGTCCCTATGGGAGTTCCGTGCAGGACAAGAAGTGCTCCCAGCATGGTACACTTAAGCCCCTGCGTCGCGTCAAGATGACTTACCAGCGCAAGGGAACTTATGCCTACACTATTTTTTAATCTGGTCAATAGTTTCGGAGTTTAAATTGTGGCAAAAAATATGTTTTGCGTTAAATATTTTCTAGTGGTCTATTACCTTCTAAAGGCATGTATAAATAACCCAATTTTTTTGGCAATAATGTACACTGTTGTAAAACAACGATAAGCAAATTGGTTCTTCGTTTTATCGAACATTGGGTTTCCGAAGCACGTTATGCTATATTTTGATAAGTTTTTTACGTCTAACTACGTCTTGTTTTGTACATCACTACGAAAAACAAAATATAGTTCCTGAAGCAGATTCTCGAGTTGATGTCGCATATGATCACAGGCGGAGGAGGCGAAGAATCAAGCCTTGCTCATCTCCCGGACTCAAACAAAGCGCAACGGTTAAATCTCCTCTGAAATAAAGGCCAGCATCTTATAGTTTAAGTGACCGTCGGTGGTGCAACGGTTAGTGTGCGCGGCTGTTGTGCGTGAGAACGTGGGTTCGATTCCTGCTCTGACCACATTACACTTCTTTCGACGAAGGCCACCTCGCTTAGTGACGGCACTATCCCACTATGGAGTAATAAGCCATGAAACAGCTTCTCAACAACCAGTTCGGAACCGATGTAAAACTGTAGGTCAGTGATTGTGAGAAGCTCTCCCCTATCCCTTCATGGAATGTAATTGGGAAATATTTTTTATTTATTTATCTTATAGTTAAAATCAACCAAAATCAGAAACGTTGATGCCAAACACTGTCATAAGCCAGCTTCATTATTGTTTAAAAGATGAATTATTCCTAACCCTGAACCATAAAGCGGGACGACATGCGTAAAAAGTGGATTTTTTGGTTTTAAATAAAATATAAGACTTAATATAAAGTATTATTTTGTATATAATCTATTTGTTACTTCAGATACAAGTCTGGGTGAGACACCAAAACGCGGGTCAATCCCGTCAAAGGCGTGATAAGCCCGCCAAAAGATGGACGGTTGGTCAGGTTAATTGTTCCCCATCATACACACTTGTTTGAGTTATACCGTGCTGACAAATAATTTGAAAACTTAGTGCATTTTTCGTCTTCTTTCATTTGGAACACAATAAAATAATTTTAAGTGCCAGAATATAATTTTTTTCATCTGCTTCCCAAAATAATCGAACAGAATTTTTCTCCAAAAATAATTTTTTTTTCAAAATTGCTGGCTTTAAGTATATTTGCTTTTCTTTGCCCAAAACCTCTACTGCATCAATTTTAGTCAAAAAGTTCGAAAACAAATTTTGGCTGGGCGTTAATTAGATCAAATTATTGAAAAAGAATTCCCGCTGATGGCAATTTCTTGCGGCCTAATCGTCCAAGTCATATTCACTTCACTTGATATATTTGGCGGCACATAATAAACAAACTTAGTACTTTCTGTAAGATTATAGTACATTTTTATGTATAAATGAACACAAAGAATAACTATTTTAACAAAAATCATACGTCAGGTTCCTAATTTAGTCAAGGGATGATGTCGAAAACTGAGGTCAATACGAAAGGTCCGAAGTTTTCCGGCTGTCTAGCTTCAAAATAGCTACATCGGAAAAGGCACACTGTCTGTATGAGTAACATCTCAGCAGCGCAAATGGACATTGCCGAATTGAATATCTCTTTAACACATCCAATGTACGTGATGGTAATCAATTACTTTTACTGCGTTCACATTAAGCAGTTAGCTGATGGGATCTCTAATGTTAGGCGTTTGTATAGGTACTCCCACATTGGAGGACGCTCACGTTCTCTATGGTGATTTTGTTTTGGCGTAATTTTATATCAGATCTGTGTCCTGATATTCTCGATTTTAGTTTGGTCTTCGTTGTACCGATTTACGCCTTATCACATTGACCGAACATACATGTTATCTTATTATCCGTTTTCGACCTTAGATTTGTAAATATTTGCAGCATTGTGTTGTTTGTTCTGTTGGCTGTTTAATACTTTTTTCATCAATGTAGCTAGAGTTGTCAAACCTATCCCGCAATTTGTGTACATACATTAATGCTCCCTCTCAGTATGTGTAGGACGTATTGTGTTTCTCCTGTCGACCGTGTCATGGAAAGTCATTTTGGGCTCAAATTTGTCGGATTTTTTCCATATTTTTAGTATGAAATTGCCCGTCACTTATATTAAATACCCAACTGATAAAATCAGTGGCCGTGTTAAATAGATATTATTCTTTTCGAGTGCATCGAGAAAAAGTTGACTAGTCTACCAGATGCGGTTGGTTTTTGACACCATTTGACCATTACTTTGTTTCCATTCCTTATCAATAAGGTATCCAAGTACGGTAGGTCTCCTCTTTCTGCAATATAAATTGTATATAGTGTCTAAAACTATTCCTTTCATAATCCCAAAAAGGTCGTCTAAGTGTTTAGTCAATAACTTAGGCCTAGTATCACATAATTTTAGACTTTCATACAATAGTTCCTCCATAATTATGTCGGTGATGCCGATCAGTGTTGCCAGTTTCTAGCTCTCTTTTTTTGGTTGCTGGCATATATTCAGGCCTGCTGGAATTTTTTATATTCAGGCCTGTTCTGATATCACCTCAAGTCGATATGGTCTGCAAGCCTCGACTTTGCAAATCACGTGATATAAAATCACTCAGGAAAATGACAGTGAATACAGATCACTTGTTTGTTTTATGGAAAAAAATTATTGCAAATGTTTTAATAAATTACTAGAAAACATAATTTGAAATGTTTTTTTTCTTTTTAGTATTAAAATAACTCATTTTAATAGAAAAACACATAAATTTCACAATTTCTAAAAATTATGTTTATTTTGGTTCACATTTGTTCATCATTACTCTCCTGATTTTCGTGATTTTCTGTTCCTATTTGTCTGTCCTGTGCTTTACTATTCGAGAATGAAAATATTAATAATTAATAAATATTAAGAATACATATTAATGAAAAAATTTAAATTAGGAAAGCTCCAGGCATTTCAAATTTTACCAATATCTTTCACAAATTTGTATTAAATATGACCACAAACATATGTTGGGAAGCAAAGGAAATAAGAAACAGCAAAGCGAACAACAAAATTAGCTGTCCCCTTGGTGATTTCGAAAACATAAAATAACGCCGAAAACTATAAAACCACGTGATTTTCAGAATACCTAAAAGCACCCGCGTGCTCTTAAAATCGTTCGTGGTTTAAACGATACATTAAGAGAAGGTTTTTGATTTCATGTGAAGGGCAGGCCTCTTTTTTGGATTTTACTTCAAATAGTTTCAAATTTGGATTTGCAATCTTGGACTATACTGTAGCTCTGGCCTCATTTCACAACCCTTTTTTCAATTTTTTTGTGTTTTTGTGCTCAATGTAGAAAAACTAACTCTCTTTGAAGGAATTGCAGCTTCAAATTTCTTGACGCTCTGCAAAATTCACTACTCAACAAAAAATTATATTTAGATCCACTAAATGGATGTACAATCAATCATTTTGCATTTTATTGTAATTTTTCGCTTGTAAGTGTACAAATTTAAGCAAATGGATATGACTAAATTCTGCAAATTTGTAGTACTAAGACCCTTGAGAACATTGTCAAATACAGTAAGCAAAAGGGTTCCAAATTATTCATAACAATTCAAAGATTTTTAACAGTTTTGATGTAAAATATAAAACACTTGCAATTTTCTTAACATTTTGCTAGTTTATGGAGTATTGGGACATTGTTTCTGAAAGGCTTATAAGAAATAATTACTAATTGAGGAAAGAGCTACGATATTGCGGAAAGTTGCAATGCGAATTCAATTTCGGAATGCTTAGGATTTATTGGAGTAATATCAAAAATAAAGATCTGCCAACAATCTTCTTTGGCATGTAAAGAAAAATTTTGATGATCAGGGTAAAACCCGATTTCCGATACCAAGTCCATACGAGTATACATTCTTAATTTGTTGGTTTGGTGGAGACCCTAAATCTACTTTCTTCTTTTTGACACTTTGCCCACACTTTCATTTGAAATCACTGAAAACTTTTGTTATTTATTTGTTTTATATTTGTTAAATGTATGGAATGTATTTATCTCTGGGAAATACTAGAAAATATTCCAAATATTCCAAATCCAAAATCCATGCAGATGTAATCAACAATGGATTTGGATTGATGGCGTTTGCTCAGAGTTTACATAGGCAAAATTACTCAAAAAAGGTCTGCAAACAAAATGAGATGTCATTACTGGTACTATCGAATCTATTTTGTTTTATCACAAGCAAAAGAAAGAGTTACGACTCATCTTGGGTTTCAGACGACGATCAATCACACGACTAACTACAAGAGAAAACTCTGAATCAACTTTGGTGTTTATTTGAAAATTACAAAAAACGGTTCATGTAGTATATATTTTTTTCATTTAAAGTCAGATTTTTTTTATATTCAGCCTTATTACGAATGTCGTTCTCGTATTTCGACTACGACAGTTTTGTAAAAGATTAAAGACAAAGTTGACGTGTTATCTTTAATCTTTTACAAAACTGTCGTAGTCGAAATACAACAACGCAACTCGTAATAAGGCTGATTAATTTTTTTAATTTTGTATACTGAAATGAATTATAAATTTAAGTTCAATATAAACATTGTTTCAAAAATCAATAAAAAGATCAATAATTATTTGTTGCTTTTATTTCCATAAAATTGGATTAGAATTTTATTTATACTTTCAGTTAATTTCAAAGAATTGTAATTAACAAGCACTTCCCCTCTAATTTTATTATTCCTAAAAACCACGCACCAAAAACACATACATATGTATTTCATTTGCTGTTACATACCCCTGTCAAATATTTATATGTGCAATGTATCACGTTGAGTTGGAGCTTTGAAAACTAACCTTTTTTGATTTTTATTTTATATTTATGTGTTCTTTAAAATTATAAGAAAACATATTTTTTCATTTCTTTTTTAGAACAAAAAAAAGTGTGATACATTCTTCATAGAAAATATTTATATATGCAAAAATTAAACTTAAATTTAACTCTTATTCTTATCCAATTTAAATATGTAATTAATATGATATTGAGTTACCCTTGTGTATAAGAACTTGTTGTAGTCTGCGTGGCATAGAACTCACTAAGTTGCTTAAAGTGCACATGTCAATTTTCTCCCATTCCGCCAATATTGCTAGTTTTAGTTCTTTAAGCGTCGTATACTGCTTCGACTTTGAAAACACCTTGGCGGAAAGTATCCCCAGACGTCTTAAATTGGGTTGAGGTCGGGACTTATGGCTGGCCGATCCAGTAATGGAATATTTCGGGACTTAAAAACATCCCTTGTGAGCCGAGCAATGTGGATCGGAGCGTTGTCTTGTTGAAAAGTCCAGTTATCTCCATATACTTCGCCATCAAATTCAATTAAATTGCTGTCCAACAGATCAACGTATGCTTCCGCATTCATTTTAGTTGGGACAAAGCATATTTCTGACTTCCCTCGTGCTCCAAATGCAGCCCATATCATAAGACATCCACCACCGTGGTTTCGCTTGTTGCACGTTTGCCGAGGATGTCGTAAATCTCTCCAATATTTATGGTGACCATCAGTTCCGTCCAAATTAAACTTTTTCTCATCACTAAATATAACGGTTTCAAATTCGTCCTCCCAAAACTTGTACTTTTCTGCAAAAGCAATACGCTGGCTGGCATAAAGGTGGTTTGGCTATTTTGCTTTGGTACCGAAGACTTATATCGTCCTTTAGGAGTTGCTGGACACGCTGTCTCGTTACATTTAGACCCAATTCCACCTTTATTTCCCTACAATTCATATTCTTATTAGCTGCTAAATGCCGTATGCGCCGCTTAGTCCTCTGGTCTACTGCTGGGATTCGTCCACTGCACTTAATACAACCATAGTTTTCGTGGTTTTTACCGCCCCTTCAATCTCGCCAATTCCTTTACCTGCAAGTCTCATTCCAACAATTTTTCCGCGCTCCTCATCCGTAAGTTCACTTCCACGTGTCATGTTCAACTAGAAACAAAACTGTGAATAAAACGTTTCTTACAGTGCTATTCTCGAATTCATGACAACCGTCATTCATGAGTTTATTGCCATTGAATTCTTGTCACTGGCATTTCAATTACGTATTCTGTCTGTAATTGCTGTGACAATATTAAAGCCTTTTTGTTTTAAAAATAATATCATTGTTACCAAAACTAAAACCTACATTATGAAGACCTTTTGTGTTTGTTGAAAACAATTGAAATTCATAATTTTTCAATCTGGCAATATCTTTGCCTAACAAATACATATTGCTAGGGATGAGGTTTTCATGCATTTATTGTTTGACAATATGCGTCTAAGGGCGAGTTTCACCTCGTCATTTAAAAGCTCAATTTAGAAGCTTACTGAAATTTATCATATTAAATGGCATTTAAATGACAAGCATCGGGCATTTAAAACACATTTAAATTGTGAAATGGAGTTTAAACTGTGAAACTGGCCAGAAGACACGCTCGTAAAAGATCAAAATTTGCCTAAAAATTAAAACAAATGCATTTAAAAATATGTATTTTAACATTTGTTATTACTCACGGCAACAAAAAAAATCAACACATTGAAAATTCAGCAATACGTTGTCAATAACATTTAATTGAAAAATTAGAGGAAAATAAAGAAAACGCAAAATTATATGAGGCTTACAGGCTTACAGCTTACAGGTGCGGCTAAAAACAGGCAAGTGTGGTTACTGAAATAAAAGGCATTCTTTTCGCAAATTTAATGATGGCTTTAGTTTTGTGGTGCGTCATCTGGAGACTCAAATAACCCTAATGCACCACGATATAGGGGGTCTTGTTAATCGGAAACGAAGCCGGCGTTTGACCCGATAACTAATCGAGTTATCAAAAACTGTTATATATTTTTTTGGGTTTATTTTGAGGCCTTTTACAAAAACCACCACATAGTCCCCGCAATCCTTTTTTGTACCGAGTGGGTTCCATGGGAATTTTAAAATTTTTCATGTTCTAATATTTTCCACTAATTTCTTGGCGCAATTTTGAACCTCTCCCGAGGACTGGCACTTTTGCCTAATTTTGTTATACCCAGACATAGTTTTATTAAAAATGCAAAAAATACGATTTTCCAGGATGAAACATTTTAATATCTTCATAAACAAGTTCTTGGTCATACTTGTGAAACTTTTTATCGTTGTACATTTTTTCTCAATCATTTTTATAGCGAGGTCCACTGGAATACTTGGGAATAGTGAAATTACTCCAAAAGAAAACATCAGCTCGTCCATCTTCTATTACAGTATTATCCATCTTGCCCTTAAATTCATTCGAGTTCCTTATATTGTACTTGAAGTTATCAGTTAGTCTTGCTAGTACTGTGCTAAGGTATGTACAAAGTCCACTAGCAGATACATTAACTGACGATCATGTTGGTATTAGAGGGTAGCCTACTTTATGTTGTTTCGGATTTCTCGAGCGGTACCATTTTGTTGAAACAATTTTTTAAATAGCCATAACTCTTGATTTCGGTCTACATGTTTTTTTTTTTAAAGTGGATTTATTTGATATATTTATATGATATATTTTAAGGTACTGAAATAATATTTTTATATATATTTTTATAAAATATATATGTTACCACTTGTATTTCGGTGGCCGTCGGTGGTGCAATGGTTAGTGTGCGCGGCTCTTGTACATGAGATCCTGGGTTCGAACCCGGCTCTGACCACCTTCAAACAAAATTTCTTTCGGCGGCGGTCACCTCGCATAGTGACGGCGACACTATCGAGTATATAGCCATGATAAAGCTTCTCAAAATACCGTTCGGAATCGGTGTAAAACTGTAGGTCCCAATCAGTGAGTGAAAACTGGAAAGCGCACAGCTCAGTGATTGAGAGAAGTTCTCCCCAGTCCCTTCATGGAATGTAATGGGAAACCATTTATTTTTTTTTTTTACTTGTATTTCCAAGAGTTTCTTTAACACCAAAACTGTAATTATTCATAACGTTTTAATTTGACTACAGATTTGTTTAAGTATGTAGGTTTATCTGAAATCGAAAATATAGTGCTTTCAAACCCTATCCTTACGTTTTGTGGAGTATTTTTTGTCAATACCTAATTATAGACCACCCGTTTTCTATTTTATGTGCATCTATTAATTATTTTTAATTTTACAAGTGTATTTTTCCAGTGTTAGACGGCCACGCACCGTTGGGTCGATTGGAAAATACACGGTAATAATATCACAACTTTTAAAGTATTGTTCTACTGTTTTTGGAATGTACTAGACATTTGTAAAGGAGGAGTCAGCCTTTCAGAATATTGCATTGGCACCCTGTATCAACACAGTTGGTGCTACTGGGTGTCGAAGTTGACCACTTTGGTGTTGTTGAAACTTTCAAAGCCTGGAACTTCTACACTTATAGACCGGTTACAACGATTTTTTACATATGAGAATCTACTATGCAAGTCAAACAAAATATGCAAAGTGCTGTGGAATATCTTATACCGTAAATAAGATATTGCATATAAAATTTAAAAATTCTTTAATAATTGTACGGTTCGAGATCAATAACTATTAAAATGTATTTTTTATAAATTTTCTCTCTTTCTCACATATTAAAAAAGTAAATTTTAATAGAAAATGTTCAAAAAGAAATATGTGAAATTGATTATCATGTTGGATGGTTGGGAATATAGCTATTTCAATGCCCACAAAAGGCATATCATCAGCTCCCTTCCCCACAAGTATTTATAGGGATAAACAAAACTCAACTTAACGAGAATTGTCTCAACAATCCTACTTGTGCGAAAACATCACCAACAAATACTTTGCCATAACCATCAATGTTCACAACATTTCTTTCCTATGCATGCTTTCATCCAAAACCATTGCATAGATGTTGTTGTTTCAAAAAAGAATCAACGATTGCCATGAGATTGGCGTTAGAGTGTACCGTCTTCGAATTATATCCGTTTAAGTTTATATTATTAAATCATTCAGTTGTTATGTTCTTTAATAATTGTTCGGTTCAAGATCAATAACTGTTAAAAAGTACCTTTTCTATGAAAAAGTACATTTTGATAGCAAATATTTAAAAAGAAAAATGTGAAATTTATTATTTACCTTGGTGGGCATTGAAATATATGCTTTATATTCCCAACCATCCACCATCATAATCAATTTCACATATTTCTTTTTAATATTTTTAAGTACTTTTTAATAGTTATTTATTTTGAAACGAACAATTATTAAGGAACATATATTTAAATAATTTTTATGGACGTTTGATTGATGATACTGCATTTTAAATTGTTTTTGATTAATGATAATGTCTATCAAATTATGTTTGATGCTTGTTTTGCCAATCGAACTAATGTAAAATACAAAATTAAGTAAATTGAAAATTTTGTAAGAAAAAGTACGAATGACCGAAATTTCAAAATGGTACAGTGGAAAAAAATACTCTAGCAAAATTTTAAAAATATATAGTATTTCTGTTTTTGCTTATCATGACATGTCGTTGACCAAAAAATGTTGTTTAACGGTCGGTAGGGGACTACAAGTACCCTCGTATAAACGTTCCTGTAATCAGCTCTTCAATACGCATCTTTTGTGCACATTAAAAATCCTTGTGGTTGTCCACACCCAAAACTTGTTTTGTTTACTGACTATACCCAAAATATAACGTCTGTAACCATTGCCAACCTTGAGGTAGTGCAGTTCAACATAACCTCGAAAATCATGTTTTACTCAAAAACGGATGTGTTACAGTTTTTGGTCAAATATAAAGTGGGGTCCAAAAGCATGTCAGATTCCGCATCCAACTGTTACATCTAAGTTAATCAAATTATTTTAATTTAAAACTAATAACCATTTCTCAATTTCAGGTGGAAATGATAACAATGAATTCTATATTGGCCATGACAATGGAAATGTTTTGTTGTCGAAATCACTAAACTGGGAATATCGAAAATTTTACAATTTGACTATAAGTGTTAGTGATGGTTCCAATGTGGTGGATACACACTTATATATAAAAGTAGTTGACACCAACGATAACCGCCCACAATTTTCCAGAGACGTATACTATGTCAACATATCCGAAAGTATAAAGGAAGAAACAATCATTTTACAGTTGCATGCAACTGATAAAGATGAAGACAAAAAAATATTTTACACATTACACGGATGTAAAGATCCCTCATCGTTGCAGTTTTTTCGTATAGATTCTGTTACGGGGAATGTGGTTGTGACTCAAAGGCTTGACTACGAGAAAAATAAGCGACATGAATTAACAGTTATTGCCAAAGATCAGGGAACGCCGGCGAAACGCAATTACGCAAAAATAGTTGTAACCATCCATGATCACAACGATCATTATCCAGTCTTCACTAGCAAAATATTGCAAAGCAAAATACCGGAAAGCTCTGCTGTGGGTTCGAAGGTGGTGCAACTCAGTGCTATTGACAGAGATAGCGGAAAAAATGGCGAAGTGAAATACTCTATAGTAAGCGGAAATGTAGGAAATGTCTTCCAAATTGACGGATTTGTCGGCACCGTTTACCTGTCGCAACCCCTTAACATAATGCACATGCAAGAATATATGTTACAAGTCAAGGCATCGGACTGCGGAACTCCTCCATTATCATCACAAATACCTGTTCATGTTATTGTCGTAATGGCTGATAACGACCCTCCGCGGTTTAATGTTCCATTCTCAGCAATAGAAATATATGAGAATCTACAAACAGGTACCTTCATTAAACATTTCGACACTCGATCTTCGTCATCTGTATTTTACAACATCGTTGATGGAAATGAAGAAGGTTTTTTTTACATAAATCCTTCCACTGGCGTGATGCTTGTCAATTCGAAAATAGATTACGAAACACATAAGTACAATTCCATATTGACTTTAAATAAGGGTTTTAATGTGCTAACACTTTATTTTGTTGTAGGGTTTTCAATTTAACAGTTAAGGCGACTAACATGGCGTCGGTATCGTCGTATCAAAACGCGATTATACACATTTTGGACGTGAACGATAATCATCCTTATTTCCTGCAAACCGACTACTACGGCCAGATATCTGAAGCTTCCCCGCCTGGTTCATATGTTAATACAAATGATACACAAAACAGGTAATTTAAATTCCTTTCCTAAGCACAATTTATTTTCTTTACAATGTATACATCTGTTGCTACATATTAAATTAATATACAAAGAAAGAAAAAAATGAAATTGGCCAAACAAATGAAGCGATAGGGGTACAAAAAATAATAGGCCAGAACAAAGTTACAGTTTTTGGTCAGGAAACCGAATTTATCCACATTCCTACAGATTACAGAATTTAACTTGAAGGCTTTTTATTCTTATTGAATGTTTTAGTTTACTAAGACCCATTTTATTAATAATTTTCGGAATAATATACTGCCGGTTAAAATATTTTAATTTTATCAATACTTATACGTAGCGATTATAAAGAAAAGAAAATGGTTCAGACATCCCATGAAGGTATCTCACAACCAGTGAACTGTATACGTTGTAGTTTTACACTCACTGAGAAGTTTTTTCATGGCTAAGTACTCGATAGTGTCGCCTTCACTAAGCGCGAGGTGGCCATCGTCGAAAGAAATGCAAGGTGGTCAGACCAAGGATCGTACTCATGTTCTCATTTACAAGAGCCGCGCACACTACAATTACACCACCGACGACCAAACGTACCGATTAAACGTTCGTAAAACCCGTCTACTGGTTCCACCCAGTAAGACACGCCAACCATTCCTAGGGGTTATCTACGAACACCTTCCAATAGTCCTTCTGGTATATCGAGGATTGTGTATTCCACAGGGGTAAATTTTGTTGTGTTGTTATTCGTTTATAAAACAAATAGCAAATTCATTTATAAATATTGTTACGAATTTTCTAATCGTCATTTTAAACAAGGTCCTTTTTAAATTTCGATAAGTTCAACTGTTCACATTCTCTACATAAACTAACATTTACAATTTGTTTATATTTCAACCTTTACATTATTACATATCATTGATATCACCATTGCCGACGAATTTATCTTCAACCGTTCACTTTTGAGTGGCGCATATACAAAACACATCAGCTATTTATACAAATCCAAAGCCCTTGGCACACACTATTTGGCTATTTCCAGAACCAGCGCGAAAGCGATTTAATCGCTATTGGAGCGTGCTGGTTGGGCGAGCCGGTATGTTGTAGCCAAGTTAAATTTCAGACGTAACATTAATCGCCCTGTTGTTTAAAATTCTAACCCAAATGTTAACTAAACCAAATATGTAAGCATTCACATTAACATTATTTTAAAATTCAAGTTAATTTTGCTTTAAGCATAAGTAAAAGCGTTTACATAATCGTAACACTGCCCTCTACTTCCGTCTGTTCGTCATGAGCAGGTTCAACTCTGCGTTTTCCATACAGGGTTAGTCGACCTTCATTTTAGGTCTTGGATTTTCTGGATTCGATAGTCTTTATCATTTATTCGTTTTACTACCTTATAGGGTCCTTCAGCATCCATTTACGCTGTGGACGAAACAGTAAAACTAGGTGTCCTTCATGTAATCCTTCTGAATTTGCCGCTCGGTCGTATCTAGCTTTCATTTTATTACTCACCAAGATCCTCCTGATCCGGGTAATTGTCACCGCTGTTCGCAAGGCTGGTTTAGTACCGAACTCCAAATGTCCAGGCAGCTTCAGTTCAGTACAGTATTCGAGACCTGGATTCATGGGTGGCTAATCGGTTTGCCGGCATATCGCCCATCGGTTTGCCGACATATCGCCCAAAAAATTTCAATGTTAGTTGTTGTCCAAAAAAGTCGGAATTTTGGGCGTTATGACATGATTTTTTGGGCAATATGACATTTTCCCAAGCCAACAACGATCCATGACATATCCCCCAGAAATAAAAAAAAATGACACGATACCCAAAAATATGGATACATTTGTAACGGAAATATATGTTGTAGGTAAATTTTCTATGTAATATGTAAATAATAAATATTTATTTCACATTGTTAGTAGAAAAATAACAAAACGTCCTTGTTCGATCTGGAATGCCTCTATAACTTCCAGAGGTGGTTTTGGGGATTTTAATAAAGTTGGCGATGCAAGTCTCTCCATAGTCCTTTGTACCAGAGAGTAAACCAATTTTTGGGTACTTTCCTGATTCCTTCAGAAAAAATTTTATTTAAAGACAATTATGATCAATTTCACACTTTCCTTTTTAATATTTATATTAAAATGTACTTTTTCATAGAAAAAGTACTTTTAATAGTTATTGATATTGAACCGAATAATTATTAAAAACACAACAGCTAAAAGATCGAATAATATAAACTGAAACGGATATAAATTTGAAGACGGTGCACTCTAAACGCCAATCTCATGGCAATCGTTGTTTCTTTTTTGAAACAACATCATCTATGCAATGACTTTCGATGAAAGCATGCATAGGAAAGAAATGTTGTGAATATTGATGGTTATGGCAAAGTATTGTTGTGGATGTTTTCGCACAAGTAGGAGTTTAGACAATTTTCGCTTATTTGAGATTTGTTTACCCCTATAATGTGTGATGATATACCTAAATACTTGTGGAGAAGGGAGCTGATGCTATGCCTTGGTGGGCATTGAAAAAGCTCTATTCCCAACCATCCGCCATAATGATCAATTTCCCAATTTCCTTTTCAATATTTCTATTAAAATGTACATTTTCATAGGATGGGTCGCGCCCACGGTGCGAAACGCGCAGGCGCGGCGCGAAACGCGAGGCCGCCGCGGGCGCGGCATGGCTTAACAGCTATAAAACAATTGGAAAAAGGACTCAGGAATGCACCAAGCATTACTCCTTCAAACAAAAGCCCTGCAAATTTTCCGCTCAAAATTACAAGCACCCTACTTCATTGGGTTGGTCATTCGTTTTCACACCATAGGTTAGTAGCTCATTCCTAAAACGCAGGGCCTCTGAGGTGTTCCAAACATAATGCCTAACCAGCATGTATCAACATTACATGATGTAGGGTGCTATTACTGCTATTTCCGTACGTATTTGTACAACGGAATTCTTTTCCTAAATAACATTTCGCCCAAAAAATGTGTACTTCAATGTTTTTGGGTGATATATCATTTTATTTTGTGGCCGTCGGTGGTGCAATGGTTAGTGTGCGCGGTTCTTGTACATGAGATCTTTTGGCGGCGGTCACCTCGCATAGTGACGGCGACACTATCGAGTATATAGCCATGAAAAAGCTTCTTCAAATACCGTTCGGAATCGGTGTAAAACTGTAGGTCCCAATCATTGAGTGAAAACTGGAAAGCGCACAGCTCCGTGATTGTGAGAAGTTCTCCTCGGTCCCTTCATGGGATGTAATGGGAAACCATTTATTTATTTATTTATCATTTTATTTTGGGTCTTATGTCATTGCTATTGGGCGATATGTCATTTTAGTAATAAGGGTTTTTTGGCGATTTGACATATTTGGGCGTTATGTCATTTTCATTTTGGGCGAAATGACATTGGGCGAAATGACGGTACGCCGTTTGATCAGCCCTGGCGACTTTTCTCATAAGCACATCTAGAGTGGGGTTGAATCTTTCAACCATGCCGTCAGACTAACGATGCAATGGTGTTTTTGTTTTGCGAATCTGGTATGACTCATACATTTCCTTGAAGATGGTATGAAGTTCTAAGGGGTCACCAAAACGGCATATCCAGTTGTCCATGAACTCTTTAATTATAGTCTTCGCTTCCTGATTTGGAACAGTGTAAAAATAAATAAATATTTTCACATTACATCCAATGAAGGGATAGGGAGAGAGCTTCTCACAATCACTGAGCTGTGCGCTTTCCAGTTTTCACTCGCTTGGTTGGTTTTCGTGGTTGCTAAAGATACTATTTAGCATCAATTAGTGTCTTGAGACACCGTTTTGCATACCACACCACTCCGGGCAGTCCAAAGTACCATGTCTATATCCAGCCTGTTAATCGGAGATACCTCATTAGATCCCCTAGATCTATCTCTCGTGTATCGTGACAACTGCAGAGGAGATGCTCCACCGTCACCGTCTTGCGTGATTACCGATTGGCCAGTGTCCGGTCAGCACGCCAGTTAGCCTAGATATGTCTCCCCGATTATGGCTAATCAGAGATTTAGTCCGGTCAGTGTTATATACCGGCCATGTGTTTCTGGATATACGGCACGTTTCCGTCCTATCCCATCTGGTCTTCGCTCGTTCAAGGTAATGCAGGAAAATACCTCTTTCGACCAACCCTATAGGCGTTGCGAGTGACACCATGTGGAGTTCGGTGCAAGGGGATCCTGCCCTGGCTAGTTCGTCTGCCTTTTTGTTCCCTAGGAGACCCTTGTGGCCTGGTATCCAGATAAGAACCACGTTGGCCAGCCGGCCTAGCTCGACAAGTTTTCCCCTACATTCACTAACGAGTGTGTTGGTTATCTTGCCCCTTATTTTCATATTGCCTTATTAATCTATTGACTAACCCTATTGGAAAATTGTTGTCCATTTATATAGTTATAATCTTCTCCATGGGACTTCTGATAGCCATTCACTTGGGAGTGGCCAGAAATGATTCCTTCATTGGGCAGTCCAAGCAGCTCACTACTTCCACGCAGTATGTCCTGGGCAATGGCTTATCGGAAACCTCCGTTAGCTAGCTAAAGTGAGAAGGCGAAACGAATGAGCAACCTGAGTGGTAATACGATCACTGATACGTCTCAGGATTATTAGGTGACCCTGTCACTGAAGCTCTTCGAAGTAGTGAACATATTCTTCTGTCCTTTGAAGGCGGATGAGCCAACACCCCTGGCCAACGGCGGATCAAAATTGAAGAAACCAAAATCCAGTTTCGACACACTGCATTCTGGTCAGCGTCTGATCCATAATGGGCGGCTGAAACATAATCATCCTGACAGTAGGTAAAATGCACACCACGGTGGGCTGGGTTTGCCTCCCGCAACCGTTATATTGGCAATGAAAATACACGATAAAAATAATGAACAACGAAACTGTTGACGACCCTTGTAAACGTTATAAGGACCATGATTTAAGGATATGTACCTGGAATGTACGAACGCTATACAGGACTGGTGCCACTTTCCAACTGGCGGATGTCCTCGGAAAATATAAAGCTGACATCACAGCGATCCAGGAAATGCGATGGACAGGATATGGTTGAACCAGAAAGAAAATCTTCGATACAGCTGCCATGAGCGTAAGCACGAATTTGGGTGCGGATTTATATTTGGCAAGAGACTGCGACACCTAGTTTCAATTTTCAACCCAGTGAGTGACCGCATAGCCACAAGTCGCATCAAAGCGAAATATTTCAACATCTCGTTAACTTGTGTGCACGCACCGACAGAGGATAAAGATGATGAGGTCAAAGAAACATTTTATGAGCATCTGGAGGAAGTATATGAACGCTGCCCTGACCACGACATTACGATTATATTAGGCGATTTTAATGCCATCTTAGGAAAGGAGAGTGTCTTTCGATTAGGAAAGGAAAGTGTCTTTCCGACCTGGATATCTCCTGATCAGCGGACGAAGAACCAGATTGATCACTTGGTAATAGATGGCAGGCACTCTTCTAGTGTAATGAATGTAAGCGTGATTGACAAGCTACAAATACCGGAGATATCAATGCCCAAATATCAATGTTACAACGCGTGCTGCAAGTGAGCGGTACAAGAAGCTAAGAAGGGAGGAAAACCATCTAGTTAGGCGGAAAAATGGCAGTGGGAGCAGAGAGAGAGGGAAAAATCCGAAATGTGAAGGATGAATGGTGAATCCCGAAAGTTTTTTAAGAGGTTAAGAAGATTGAATAACGGACCTAATAATGGACTGCCCTACTGCAAGGACGAGAATGGGAATCTTGTGACTAAGAAGCAGTATGTGCTCAAAATGTGGAGAGACCACTTTTCAGCACTACTCCAATCAGATTCTTCCAAAGAAGATCAGGAGGTAATGATTGTGGACGATAGTGTAGATTGTACCCCCCAACCAAGACGAGATTAGAACGGCGATCTCCCGCCTTAAGAACAATAAAGCCGCTGGTGCGGATAGCCTACCCGTTGAACTTTTTAAGGCAGGTGGCGAAGGACTGCTAGCCCACATGCATCAAGTTATATGGCTGGGGGAATCTATGCCCGACGATTGGAGTCTCAGTGTATTATGTCCTGTATTCAAAAAGGGTAATCCATGTGTCTGTTCCAACTATCGCGGTATCAGTCTTTTATCCATCGCGTATAAGGACTTGTCGAGCGTATTATGTGAAAGACTAAAGCCAATTATTGAAAACCTGATTGGACCTTATCAGTGTGGTTTTAGACCAGGCAAGTCCACGACTGACCAAAGATACACGCTACTCCAAATCCTGGAATAGCAAATCGATACATACCACCTTTTTGTCGATTACAAAGCTGCTTTCGATAGCCCTATACGGGGAAAACTGTACGAAGGCGACACACTTTCGTGCAATCTCTTCAACATCTTAATGGAGATAATAATGAGAAAGGCTGCAATAAATACGAACAAGATCATTAACACGAAAAGCCATATGTTGCTGGCATAAGCTGACGACATAGACATCTTTGCGAGACATATGCGAGAGTTTACTGCAGTATTTTCAAGAATCTTGCTGTTAATGAGGACAAGACAAAATTGATGGTATCAACGACTAGAGAAACCTCTCGACTTGGTCCGCACTTGAACGTTGATAAATAATAAATAAATGGTTTCCCATTACATCCCATGAAGGGACAGGGGAGAACTTCTCACAATCACTGAGGTGTGCGCTTTCCAGTTTTCACTCACTGATTGGTACCTACAGTTTTACACCGATTCCGAACGGTATTTTGAGAAGCTTTTTCATGGCTATATACTCGATAGTGTCGCCGTCACTATGCGAGGTGACCGCCGCCGAAAGAAATTTTAAGGTGGTCGGAGCTGGGTTCGAACCCAGGATCTCATGTACAAGAGCCGCGCACACTAACCATTGCACCACCGACGGCCACACTTGAACGTTGATAACCGATGTAATTTTGAAGTGGTAGATGAATTTGTCTACCTTGGATCCGCCGTGAACAAGGACAACAACATCAGCCTGGAGATAGATAGGAGAATTGGGCTTGCTAATAGATGCTGTTTTAGGCTCAGCAAGCAGTTTAGGGACAACGCCCTCTCTCGACGGACAAAAGTCCAGCTATATCAGACTCTCATTTTACCTGTCTTGACATATGGCTCCGAAACTTAGGTCATATCGCAAGCGGATGAAAAACACCTCGGAGTTTTCGAGAGAAAAATTGTCCGTAAAATATATGGTCCTGTTAGGGAAAACGGCGAGTACCGAACGGCGTACCGACGGAACGCACAGCTATATAATCTATATTCTGACGTGGACATAGCTAGACGAATCAAATTGGGCCAATTTCGTTGGCTAGGCCATGTTATCAGAATGGATGAAGATGAACCAGCGCGAAAGGTTTTCGATAAAGTACCCGATGGAAGCAGGAAAAGAGGACGACCAAGACTCCGCTGGAAAGACCAGGCAGAAGAATCCCTCCGTATCCTTGGTGTTACCAACTGGCGAGAAAAGGCGAAGGATAGAGCCAGTTGGAAAAATATGTTGAAGTTTGTTTAATGTGTTTGTTGAATTAATATGTGTAAGACGTCTGACCTCATGAGGTTGTCAAATAGTTAGTAAAAGTAAGTAAGTAAGTAATCTTCTCCTTATTCTTTTTGTGAAACTTCCCGTCTTATCTTCAAAACTCTCTATTAGGTTTCTTGCCGTATTGATAACCATTAGTTTCGGGTGTTTGGAGTGATAATTGATAACCCTTCCTGAATTGTGTGTAGTATTCACGCATGTCCATATGCGTTCCTCTTCCAGATTCCAAGAGCATTTACTCGGGTGCCGCTCCAGGTCACACTAGCTGTTATGTGGAGGTCAATTAGTATAATATGAAGCATTGCATTAAGAGCTTCAGCTGGACATGTCCTCATTGCCCCTATTATGCCGATGCAAGCTGATCTCTGAACTCTATACAACAGTTTCATGGTGGACGTCTTCCCCGCGACAGGCCACCATACAATTTCTCCGTAGGAGAGTATAGGTCTGATTATACTAGTATACTTATACTTATTCATCCATAGCAGCATTTTCGGTCGGAGACCCCATCGGCTTCCGAACATTTTCCCACAAACGTAGTACGCAACGGTGATCTATGTTACGTTTCCAGGATAGTTTAGGGTCTATAATCCCGCCCAAATACTTGGCATGAGTTGATAGTGGAATCTCTATTTCACTTAGCCGAGGAGGATTAAACTTTGGTATCTTGGTCTTCGTGGTAAAAAGCATGACCACAGTTTTCCCTGGATTCACTCCAAGACCACTCCCAGTGGCCCAGTCGTTAAGTGATTTCAGGGCCCCACGGATGGGAACAAACCAGATACAATTATTACCACGTCACCTGCATACGCCAAGGTTTTGATCCTCATATTGTCCAGTTCTAGTAGTATTTTGTTGATCACGAGTAACCAAAGTAGGGGAGAGATGACTCCACCCTGACAAGTTCCCCTATTCACTCGCTTTGATGACTCGCTGTTGCCCATAGAGCCGTTGATAATTCTGCTCTGTAGCATTGTCACTATCCAACTCCTGAGGAACGTTTCTACGCCCAGATCTTCAAGTGATTCTTCTATAGCTGCTGGGCTCATATTGAATGCACCCTCTATATCCAACAAGGCCGCGAGGGTATATTGTTTGTGTTCTAAGGACCTCTCAGTAGTTCTGACGACTTCGTGCAGGGCTGTATCGGTTGAGCGGCTTTTTAGATATTCATGTTGACTGCATGATATTTTGGGCGATCCATCCATTGTCGTGCGGATGTATGTGTCAATTAGCCTTTCAAACGTTTTCAGAAGAACGATGAGAGGCTGATCGGTCTGAAATCCTTGCGCTCTCATGTCTCCGTCTTCCCGCATTGGGAATGAAAACCACTCTTACCTGGCTCCAACCCTTTTTTAAGTAGTTCACCTCGGAATATTATAGAGCCGTGGCTTAATTATGACCTCCGCGCTTAGCAGCATTTTTGGTATAATACCATCTGGGCCAGGAGATTTATATGGTGAGAAGCTATTGATAGCCCAGGACTGGACTGATTATATTATCTATACCGTTAGTATCTGAATATGATAATGTTCGCACCTCCCTGGATGTGTTCTCGCAGCCTGGGACGTGTGTTTTCAAGAGTATCTCTAGCGATTCAGCCGAGCTATTTGACCATGGCCCGTCATCCCTCCTCACATAGGTGGGATTTGAGTGGCCCTTGGCCAGTATTTTGCTCAGTCTTGCTGTGTCCTTTGTGTTCTCCATCGATCCACAGAACTTTGACCAAGATCGTATTTTTTCAGTGGCTATTGCTTTCTTATACTCTTTATGTTTATCCTTATACGGCTGCCAGGATCAACTTATATAGCTTGCATTGAAAGCTTTGCGAGATTCTCTTCTCAGTGTTGTGCGCTCATCTGTCCACCAATGATATTTTGAAAAAGGTATCCATGGATTTCTCCAACTTGTCATAAGAATGCGCCGTGTAGCAGGACGCAATGTAGAAACTCTTACCTTCTGTCAGCTCTAATTTAGCAACGGTGAAATCTGTAATTATACATGATCTTGGCTTACCATTGTCCTTTATATAGAGTTAACCATTACCATGAAGCCCTCTCACCACATTGTCTTGTACGTAGGGTTCCTGGATGATGCGTAGGTCTAGATCCTCCTCAGCTAGAACGATTCGCAGGTTATCTGAGGCGACACGGGAGTGCTTCAGATTAATCTGCACGACTTTCAGCATATTGGTCATTTTGGTGATGAAGTGAATGCCTTCTGCTGCATCTGATCCAGCAGGCGTATTCGACGTCGTCTTCGTCTCTCTCTAATATTTCCACTTTGGCTCCTATCATGCCAAAGAATAGTTTCTCCCCCTGCTGATTTCAGAGCGTCGGCACCCGCTTCCGTAATGGCAAGGATTAAACTCATGCTCTTCTCATTACGGATGACGGTTCAGTCGTCCATCGCGACCGTCGGTTTCATGGCTTGGAGGCACTCCAGGAGCTGGGGACCCTCACACTTCATTTTGGGTAACCAAATCTTGTACGAGGCCTCAGAGGAATTTCCTACGCCGGGATCAGCTCCAGGCTGATATCTTCCCAGGCATCGCGCAATGAAGCGCTCGAATTCTTCAGGAAATCCTTCGAGAACTCGTCCATGCATTTGATCACCCTATAGCCTCGGTGGATCTCGCTAGAGTCGTAATGGGGAACCGGGGAGCCCTTGTTTGCCAGTACGTGTTCCATCACGATTTCTGACAACTTGGACTCCACTTTACTCCATTCCGAGACTGTGGTAGGGGTTAGCTTCCCAGTCTTCGTGTTGGCCAGGGCAACCATTAGGTTGTCCTTCACTACCTCATTGAAGGGCCTTTTCGTAGATATGGTCGTCTTTGACAGCTCCTCGACCTTCCTTCGCTTTGCGGGTTCATCGTCCTCCACTCGAGAACGTTCCCGCTTAGAGGTTGACGGTCTGTTGCTTTGTAGGGAGTTCTTCTTCTCGTCGTACTCCTGAACTATTTTTGAGTATTTGACTTTGTCCACTTCATCACGCTCGTGTACTGTGCCATTGGCTTCATTCTTGGCAATCTTCTCAAGGATGAACTTCGCCTTTTGGTACAGTGTCATTCGAACATCTGCGTCTGGGGTTTTAGAGACCGTCGCGTCTAACTTGACTGACTGGTCTAATTTTTTTTTCTGTGGATGTTGACTGTAGACGGGGGGCACTTTTGGCGACATTCACCGCGCTTTTGGGGCCGGCTTCCGAGTCCTGAGGGGATGGACCGTAGTGCACAGTGACGGCTTGCGCACACTAGGCAACTAAATTACAACCGAACTGTGCCCTGGAATGGGAGGGGAGAAGTTAGCGACCAGTTTCTTTAAAGCACTTGCTGGCCATACAGATCCTCGGCACAACTCCTACACCTTGATCTTAAAAGTGTAGATCCAGGTAGAGACATGACCTATAAGCATCGGAAAGATGCTTATAGACAGACGCAGACTACGGAGCCGCATAATGTAGGATAGACGCTTGTGGATTTTGACTGGTACCCGCCCTATTAAGGGATAGCCAGACGCTACCAGCCTGGCAAGGGTAGTTCGTGTACTAGTGCCCTTCTGGCATGGGTGGTCCTATGGGAGTCCCATGCAGGACTAGAAGTACTCCCTCCAGCATGGCCACTATAAGTACACTTAAGCCCCTGCATCGCGTCAAGATGACTACCCAGCACAGAGGATTTGATGGCTTATTACGATAATGTAGCCGTCACTAAACGAGCTGGCAGTCATCGATAGACGTGTAAGGTGGTCAGAGCAGCGGAGGATGCCATGATCTCGCACGCAACAGACGCGCACACTAACCGTTGGACCACCGACGGCCAGCGTATACTTCGGGTCATTTATCTCTAATTTTTTTTAGGAAATCGGCGCCTACCGATCCCAATATGCATCCTAGGGGGGTGAAATGTAGGATCGGCCCAGTTTTATTTCTCTCTCCCAAAATTTTTGAGGAATATTCATATCCTCTATCTCAATCCCATAAGAAGGGTTCCATACAAAATGTCTCCAAAAAATTATATTTTTTTAATCGTGAAAAATCGAAAACGGCAGAAGCAACATATCTTGTAAATAAAATGAGACATGGATCATGAAAATCGATGGATGCTTTTCACTTTTATTCAAAATTAAGTGAAGGTATGTATGTGACTTCAACACGAATTGTGATTTTTTGTTTGGATTACCTAGTATTTAGTAAATAAATAATAAATGGTTTTTCCCATTAGATCCCACGAAGGAATTGGGGAGCTTCTCACAACCAGTGAGCTGTGCGCTTTCTAGTTGTATACTCACTGATTGGGACGTACAGTTTTTACACCGCGTGGTTGGATTTTGCGAAACTGCCCGGATTTTGCGAAACTGCCCGTATTTTGAGAAGCTTTTTCATGGCTAAATACTCGATAGTGTCGCCGTCACTATGTGAGGTGACCGCCGGCGAAAGAAATTTAAAACGGTCAGAGCAGGGATACAACCCAGGATCTCGTGTACAAGAGGCGTGCACACTAGCCATTGCACCACCAACGGCCAAAATAATAATAATAGGTATTAATGTTTTTATTTGAATTGAATGAGCTGTAAAAAATTGAATTTTATGACACGGATTTTGACAAACCCTAATTTGCAATTACAATCAAATTTTTCGCAAAAAAGCATTTTAAATTTATGAATGCTGATTGAAGCTAAATTTATCAATGTTCACTGGCATGGCAAAATGTTGGCGGCCTTGCAAGGCGGCGGAAAAAGAGTTAATCGGCTTCCTGTTATCGTTACATATAATGGGACCGAGCAGAACTTGGACGTGCCAAAGATATCGTCGGATAAAGGAAAGGATAATGTATTGCGGTGGCCGTTTACGGGTTTTTGCTCGCTGACCGCGTTCAAGCTGTCGCTTGAAGAAATACTGGAACGCAGTCTGTTCTATCAGCCTGTAGACATAATTTATAGTAACTGCAATTGAAAAAAGTGTTCGAAACCAAATTCGGCAACTCCTCTGGGACAGGAGTGCCAATGATTGCCCGTTTCAAAGGGCAATGGGAAAATATTAAAGACAATAAAGGAAAATAAGAATACAAAATACCCGATCAAGTCCAAATTGAGATCAAGACGTTTTTTTTTGGATCAATTGAAGGAAAACGACCCAGAGACCACTACAAGGAATTCATTGAAATCGTTTTATTGTTCCTTGATGAAAATATTCCCAATCATCATTTCAGTCCACCAGTCATGCTCGATGGATGGCGAAAGACATCTCGATTAGAACGAAAAAGATGTTACCATTTTCATTGGTTCGGTTTAGCACCACTAGAGCAACGAAACGATTGCTGTTTGTGATTCAACTGATAATTGTGCCGCAACGATTGCTGAAGCGATTCTGTGGACATCTCTGGTATCTTAGTGGTGAAGCTGTTGCTCGTGCATTATTTGATCCCAATACCCATCAAGCGGAAAACGACGAATGCTATTCGTGTATTTGAAAAAGAGAAGGAGGAATAAAAAAAATAAATAAATGGTTTCTCGTTACATTCCATGTAGGGATTATGGAGAGCTTCTCACAATCAGTGAGCTGTGCGCGATATAGTTTTACACTCACTGATTGGACCCTCCAGTTTTACACCGATTACCAACGGTATTTTGAGGAGCTTTTTCATGGCTAAATACTCGATAGTGTCGCCGTCACTAAGCAAGGTGATTGCCGTCGAAATAAATTTAAGGAGGTCAGAGCAGGGATCGAACCCACGTTCTCATGCACAAGAGCCACGCACACTACCATTGCACACCGAGGAGGAATACGAGGAAGAATTATCTGAAGATGAACTGGATGAATAGTCTGACGAAGATTGCGAGAAAGAAGACGATGTGGATGTTATCGCGGAAGAAGAAAACGAAGATATCGAGGAAGAATATGATTTGGAGGATAGCGCCAGCAGTCCTTCTAAGATACCTAAGACAACAAATTTTTTCGCACGCTTCGGATTGTCAACAAATTTTATTATTATTATTTTATTATTAAATCTGGGAAAAGCGTGAAGACTACCAGCAATCCCTAGAAATACTACCAGCAATCCCTAGAAATACTGAAGGAGGAGTAAAATTGATAGAGGACTATAGCAACGTGTTGTGCCGTAAGGAGGAAAAAATATTTTTGCTTCAGGTCGTCTCTGAAAATCGGAAGAAATATCCATCGCATGATCAAAATAAATAAATTTGATTCACATTTTCGAATTATATAATCATGTTTTTTACGCTCAATATAATCAAAACTTTATTATCGTCAATAAAAGCGAAAAATTTTAACGAAAATATTATTTTGTGGAGAATTTGTCTTTTTTTAGTTTTGTCATTTTAGGTGCATATTTTAATCATACGATTGGACCCCCTTATGGTTTAGAGCAGTGACGGGCAGTTTCGCAAAATCCAACCACGCGTGGTTGGATTGAAATATTCTACCGACGCACTGCTTGCACACGTACAGTATAAGCTAAGCAGTTCTCGGAAACGATCTTCTTCGTTCAAGTCTAAGATTGCATATCGACATGTGTTTTCTACACTGTACAACAAAAAATGTTTCCGAATGAGTGGGAAAATGGTTTTATGTTTATTGAAAATTTAGAGGGGAAGCGCATTGTATGATTTGTTCCAAATTGTGAAGCCCCGTAAATTGTTACAACTGTTATAAATCCTTCCTTGTTTGAACTTTATGCAAGATATATGTAAGACAAAATTAGTCGTTATACTGTGCTCTCATTATGACATAAGGAAAACAAGAATGCAGTCAAGTAACATATTTTTTGTGCATGAATATAAATCAGCACTAATATTTTCTGTTTTTGTAAGGGAACAAAAGTTCAAATCAGTTTTTGTTTCATAGTGTAATGTGCGGCGCAGTCGCTCTCTGTGGCACTCACACAAATATGATGTTCTCTGTGTTAGTGTGCCCATCACTGGTTTAGAGATAGAGGGTAAGTATGTTCGGAAAAAATTTTGGAAGGGAGAAATAAAAGTGGGTCGATCCTACATTTCCCTCCAGGAGGCACCATGTGAGCGGGAAGACCTGATTTCATACAAAAAAAATGAAAATTTGTGTGGTGACCACGTCCAGGGTTGAAGATATAGGGTATATATGTTCTGAGAAATTTTTGGGGTTGCAAAAATATTTGGGATCGGTCATACATTTGACTACTCTAAGGGCACCCCTGGGGCAGTTAGAAAACAGGAAACAAATTTTATAAAAATTTAATTTTTGTATTGGAGCCCTCATAGGGGGGAAGATTAGTGGGGTCGGTCATACATTTCGCCCGTTTAGGAGCGACTGGGGGCAGTTGTAGATTTACCCCTTCTCCACCACCTTTGACCACGATGTGCAGCTATTTGACCCCACCCCACCTCCCCCATTTGTTGGCTCATAAATTTTTTCTCCAATCTTCCAACTACCCAATAAAACTTTTCCCGAATACATCGGAAAGTATACAAAGATTGTGTATGACACAAAAAGGACAAATCCACACATCAACACATACTTTGTATATAGAGTGCATATGCAGTTACGAAGATGACAAATTTGTGTTCGTCTCTAATTCAACTTCATACATCTTCACATACTTTGTTTCCCAGAAAGTGTACATTGACGAAGCTTAAAATTGTTGATTCAAATCATGAATTTTGACTGGATATTATACATTTTTTATTGAAACGTGAACAGTGATAATGTGTTTATTCGTAATAAACCGTTAGTTTGGTTGATTGTGTACTGTTGTATTCTTCGTAGTGTTTGTTACGTGTAAGCGTGCTCAAGTGTTTTGAACAAATATGCAAATGAAATATTAATTTTAATGTACATAAATCTTAAAAATTATAAGTATTGATAAGAATTCTAAAACTTAAATTTTATTTATTAATTTGAGTGGTTCTATACACCTCGGAATACATGGTATATAAAGTGTTATGGGGGTTGTACACAGTTCTTTATATTTGCTCTTCAGCACTGAGGACTACGCTGCAAACGTTTCTATATTCAATATAATTCGGCTGTAGGTACTGATTGTATACCATTACAATAAATCAAAAAGTAAAGGTTGTATACGGGATACGGAGACAAAAAAAACGCGAAGATTATTTGTAAACATTCCCATATACTTTGTATGCTATATTGTTTGTATAGTGAAGATCACAGTACCCCTGCCTGGTTTGTGTACTATATGAATGCGAACACGTATTGTATACTGGTCCTACTGGCTAGGTAAATATGCAATGGTTAGTGTGTGCGGCTCTTGTACATGAGATCCTGGGTTCGAACCCTGCTCTGACCACCTTAAAATTTCTTTCGGTGGTGTTCACCTCGCATAGTGACGGCGACACTATCGAGTATACAGCCATGAAAAAGCTTCTCAAAATACCGTTCGGAATCGGTGTAAAACTGTAGGTCCCAATCAGTGAGTGAAAACTGGAAAGCGCACAGCTCAGTGATTGTGAGAAGTTCTCCCCGGTCCCTTCATGGGATGTAATGGGAAACCATTTTTTATTTATTTGTTCTATACTTGTACTTGTGTTGTTCATGTGTGGTTCTATCAGCGAAGAGACACAAACTATAAACGAAAACTAAAAGTTTGTTGTAATTGTGGGGAACAACAACATACATTTTGGTTTGGTTGCGCCCTTTGCTGCTGTCAAATTCTCTACATGTATACTCATGTAAATCAGTCATGTGTAATTTTTTAATTTTTTTTTAAAGCGTACCCTCAAGCCCGTTCCGCGATATCTTATGTGACTGTACAATCACAAAACTGTACAATTTTTAACTTATACACACTGCATTCCAAAGAGCAGTTTTCAGGGCCTATAGTTTTCCGTCGAATGTCAATCAAAGCGACCACAAAAATTCAATTTTACTTATAATATCCAAAAATAAAATCAAAAATTCAAAAAGCTCCTTTGTGATGCCGTAAATTTTCATGATCGGAGACGTGCATTCCGTTATTTCTGGGACGTCAAAAAGGGCTACATTAAAGGTTTGGTTCAGAAACTCAGTATGCCTATTTGGGGGCGAAACAGTTAACAAAAAGTTCAACAGAAAAATCAAATACTGTTTACTATCTCTTGATGGCGAAAGAATACGGGTATGTAAATAATTATTTTTTGGGTACATTTGGGGTGGACAAAAACATATTCCAAACATGGTTAAAATATTAGGTCAGTAAATAAATACCTAAGCCATGTTCAACAAGAAAATGTTACGTATTAAAATGGTTGGATATTCTACCGAAAGTTCCCAGTCACTATTTTAGGTCAACTGCAAGAAACATGTTTCAGTCTAAGAAACACATGCATAATATTTGTCAAGAATGGTGAAATTTTAGAAGAACATAAACTATTTTTTCAATCGATCGAGCGAACCATCGCCGCCACTCTTACCCGCCCCTACCGACAGAGAGGGCCACGTCGCCATAACGTGAGGACAGCGTACACATTATAGACCGGTCTATAACGGGAGAGCAAGGATCATAAGTTCACACGTTGCAACCAACTGCAAAAATTCTTCACCAGTTGGTATTGGTTGGTTGGTTGAAAAGGCTGCAAGACAGCACGCTGTCTAGCTCAGTTAGGCTAAAGAAGCCCATTGTGATACCTGCAGTTTCCTGCATAGCAACTATTGACTAGTCTAGCCAATTTGCCCTTTCAATAAATTTGTCTATAAGACCTACAGGAATATCCTGTAGGGCTACGGTGCTAACGAAATGTGTTCCGAATATCCTACTTCTCAGTCCTGCCAGAGCAGCGCAATTCAAGAGAAGGTGTTTCGTCGTTTCCTCGTCCTCTTCCATGCAGTATCTACAGAGAGTGGAGTTTCTATGTCCCAATCTTAGAGCCTGTTTTCCTACAAGACAATGTCCCGTAAGTGTTCCTATTATTGTGGATAACCTGCCTCTCGGCAAGTTAAGTAGTTGCCTAGTCCTCTTCCTGTCCACCTGTGGCCAGAGAACCCTGGCTTGTCTGCAAGTTGAAGTAAGTCTCCACTTGTCCTTGAACATATCGGCCCACTGCCTGATCTGCAAACGGCAGGTATAGATTGGCATACTAACACCATCTTTTGCCGGAAGAACCTGTGCGTAGTACCCTGTCTATCTAATGCATCCGCTACGCAATTGCCTGGAATGTCGCTGTGTCCCGGTACCCAGATGAGCCTGATGTCAAAATACTCTGCGATCACCCTAATGGATGAGTGGCATTCTTTCACCGTCAGGGACGTAGCAAACATGGCTTCCAGGGATTTTATGGCAGCCTGGCTGTCTGTGTAGATACATATTCTCCGGAGGGTTGTGACACTACTTTTCAGTAGTTCAGCAACCTCCAGTATGGCGGTAATTTCCGCCTGAAATACACTACAGTTATCAGGCAGCTTGAAGGAGATAATTACATTTAGGTCTGGTGTATGGACCTCATAGCCTACTTGCTCGTCCAACTTTGATCCATCCGTGAAAAATCTGATACTACTGGTATCCCCTTCTAGTTACTTTTCCCAGGTATTCCTGTTCGGAATAGAAGTCCTTAGATTTGTCCTATCGCCCTTTACAGCAGTAAAGAGCAACAGACGCCTTTTTCACCCTCTCCTCCACATTCGATTTCCCAGATACTTGACCATTTATTAACTGACGGCAGTTCAAATACGGGTATTTTATATTTGCGAGAGAACAATATAGCACGGTTTTAAGTGATAGTCCGTTGTTAGCGGTCCAGTTCGAAATCAGACTAAGTAGGCTGTTGTACGAATGCTAAGTAAATTGAGGTTTCTACCCGTAAAGATGATAGCAATATCATCGGCATAGAGAAAGACCTGGCATTCAGGTCTGTCCAATTCAAGAAGCAGTTCATTGACAGAAGTTAACCATAATAGTGGAGACAGAACTCCCCCCTACGGTGTCCCCCTGTTAACGTTCCTAGCAATTGTAACACCACCCCATTCAGCTTTGACGGATCTATCCACCAGAAGCTTCCCAATTAGGCGTGTCATTAAGCTTTCGACTCCTAGATTCTGTAACGCCTGAGAATCGTCTCAGTTGACCTGCCCTTGATATAGGCATGCTGAGAACTCGATTGTATATTCTGGGAAAGATTACTTCAAACATGAATACCCAGTAACCTTTCAAATGTCTTAAGAACAAAGGATGATCGACTGATTGGTCGAAAGTCCTTTGGTTTGCTTCCAAATGCTAGGAATGACTCCCAGCATAAGGCAGCCATTGAAGATTGGCTCCAACCAACTACAAGATAGGTATAGTGCCTCCTGTAGTTGCGCGGGAATTATTCCGTCAGGTCCATCTGATTTATAGGGCTTAAAGCATATAATGGCCCATATCAGATTCTTTCTGCTCACTATTAAGCGAACTTTTTCTAAGCTAGGTGAGTTTCCGCCTAACTCTTCTGGTTGATGAGCAACATTCCTGTCATCGTTGCGAAAGTGAGTATCCAGGAGAATCCCAAGAGACTCTTCAGACGAATACGCCCACGTTTCATCGTCTTTCATTAAGAACCCCGCACACGGTGGGTTTTTAGCGACCACGCATCTTAAGCGTGCAGTCTGGTTGGTTCCCTCAATGGATTCACAGAAGTTTCGTCTGAATTTCCGTTTGGCCTTCCTGATTTCACCTTTATATAGATTAAGACTAATCTTGTAAACGTCCCAATCCCTTTGGTCGCCGTTCTTTTTGGCCTTGTTGAAAAGCCGTCTGATGGACGATCTTAGATCCTGAAGCTCAACGTTCCACCAATGAGGGTTTTTGTTACCCTTGGCAGCATTATAACCACTGGTCTTACAGGATTCATTGAGCGTGTTCTTGCACGCATCAGTAAATTTGCCAACTAGTTCTTCCAGCTCTGGCACATTAGTCGGAATATTCGGATGGTTACCTACGAGTTTCCTTAGGCGCCCACGATAGGCGTTCCAGTCCGTTTTTCTATGATTTTTAAAAAAATTCCTCTTTCAGAGGTTCGATATTTATGTGGAACTGTAGATATCTATTATCAGAAAATTAGTGATCAGAAAGTACGTTCCAATCGGATACAGTTACATAGTAGTAGTTAGGTCTAGTAAAGTTAGGTATAGTACTTCTCTCCTAATCGATGTTATGAAGGTCGGTTCCTCGCTTCTTTTACATATAGTCAAGGTTTCGCTTATAATGAAATTAAAAAGAGACTCACCTCGATCATTGGTCCCGGTACTCGCCCATATTGTGTGGTGCACGTTGGCATCGGCACCTATAATGACGCTACAATTCTGTCTTTTTGCCTCCGATACAATATCCCTGACGCACTTCGGAGGGGGTGATTCAGTATGGTCGTGCGTCATGTACGATGAAACTAGCCAGATGTCCCGCTGGCCATTTTCCAGCGAGAGGCTGTATCGCTATCACTAAAATTCTGCAATAAAAGAGCATTAAGTTTGTTTTTTAATGAGTATGCAAGATCTTGGCGTACCTGGGCGGATCCACTTTGTATACCCTGAGGGGTACACTCAAGAACCAAAACCGAATGTGGCCCTTGGACTCCTCTAGGGGTTTTGAGGAATCCTGGTTCAGGACCAAAACTACCTGCCGGTATGTTCCTACAGGATCCTCAACCTTGACCACCTTCCAATCCTTTGCAGGAATGGAGGGATTGCAGTGGCTGATGGTCTTTAGGATCTCCTGTGGGCCAGTAGGTGAGTTTGGCGGGACCCAAACCCTAGCCCTTGGTCTAGAACGTATATCCTTCCCATCCACGGCTTTGAGTTTGGCCCCCGGCCAAACCCCATCTACCCGACTCATGTCGGACTTATACAATACCGCTGCTCGTTCATCAGAGCAGCCGATAAGTTTAATACTTCCCTGGAACCATCCCACGTCTTCGCAGATTGGCACAGGACCAGGGTTGTCGTTTACGATGTCCATGAACACCGTAAGAAGGGCTCCTTCTACAAGGCGCCATTTATCTTTGGGGATACGTCCAACCTGGGAACCTTCATCCAAGACGCCAATGATTAGGCTGTCCTTCGCGACATCACTAACGGACCTGCCGAGCACTGGGTGGCTTTTATGCCTCTTAGATGAGGGATCAGGTTTAGTATCCTCCTCCACTGAACGCTGTCTTTTAGTAACAGCCAGTGGAAGCTTTGTCCGTACAGACTTGGAGCCCTCACAGACGCCCTTAGCACACTCCAAGATGTTTACTTGTACAGGAGTGAGTGCGGTGACGTGTCATGCAGAGAGTTGACTAACCAATCTAGTGGCCAGTCGAAGATCAGCTCTCCGCTTCCGGCAGGGGCAGAGATTTTTAGTTTTCCCCGTAGTTGGGGAGGGTTGACCACCGCCCGCGTTATTCGCAGTTGCAGAGGCCCCCTTGCGTGTGACCGCAGAAGGCACAGGTTTTCCTGTGGCCGAAGACTTTAATATTAATGTTCATGTTGATTGGGCCTCAACTTGTAGCCGCTATCTACGTCCGAAAAGATACAGTGTGTCCAAAAAGAAGAGCCCTGTGGTTGTCTATGAAGCAGGGAGTTCCACGCGAGGGTTGACACTCCGCCTTATGGCACAGGCCGAACCAAAGAGGGAGTCATCTCAACCTCACCATTACCACCAACTTAACGGTGACGGATTTCGAACATACTACAAGACTTCCCAGGTTTTAAGGAGGCGGAGACGAACGATAACTTAGCCACGAGCCATTTCGACAGAGTGTCACCTCTGCCTACTCAGATCGCAGAGCACAGGACGACAGGAGAACCAGGGTCGTAGCAGAGTCTGTGCCAAAGAGGAAGAAGATCATTTAGAGTAACCCAGGTTTCACCGCGAGGAGGCGATCTTCACTGCAACCAACCATTTGGTATTACACTATCATAAATAAGTATAAAAGTACATCACGATATATTAATATAACAAAGACTTCATAATATATAATAATTACGAACAAACCAAAAACCAAATTATACACTCAAATCATGACAATAGTGGTTTCTAACTAAAGAACTTTTTTGAGCAATTTATAAAAAAAAGTCCAAAAATGTGCTATTTTTTTTTGTATATCCTAGACTTTGAAGTTTCCCTACTACCAGTGAAATCAATAAACTGATATAGTTCATTAAAGTCACGACACATTCTCCTAACTGGAACAAATGACGCATAATTCGAACGCTGAAACTCAATGTGTGTCAATGGGATATTTATGAAAATCTTAGATAACAGAAATTCAGAACATATACATCCATCAATCATCTTCAAAACTGTAATAGAGTTTATCATGGTACGTCTACTACTAAGAGTCGGCAATCTGATCAATGCTAGTCTACTGATATACGAAGGAAGATTATGGTTCGGGTTCCATTGGAGGTTTCTCAGACAAAAAACGAGAAACTGTTTCTGGACCGATCAATCATATTAACATACAAATTGTACTGAGGGTCCCAAACAACATACCCATGTTCGAGAATAGGGCGGACTAGTGAAGTAAAAAGATTTTTCGTAACGTAAGTATCTGAAAATTCCTTTGCCCAACGTTTAATAAAGTTCAGTACGCCATAAGCCTTATTTACCATTGTAATTATGTGGGATTGAAATTCAATTTTCTGTCCAAGAGACCAAGATCAACAAATGAATCAACCGATTCAAGAACACTGCCACCTCAAATGTATTTTGCCGAATCAGCATATGCTGCTTCAAAATTGGCTTCGCACCACGTCTGGAAAGTAGACAAATCCCTCTGAAGTATCCTTGTAAGACAAAAAGTAAGGATCCTTGTAAGACAAAAAGATCTTCACGTCATCAGCGTACATTAACAATTTAGAGAGCATTATTGAGGCGGGTAAGTCGTTAATGAATAACAAGTATGACTGCCCTGAGGCACCCCAGATGTCACAAAAATAGGTCTTGAGAATGATCGACCAAATGATACCATCTGTTCTCGGTTCATTAAGTACGAACTAATCCAATTCAGCATATTACAATTAAAACCCATTGACTCGAGTTTATATAATAACAAATTGTGGTTAACTTTATCAAAGGCCTTACTAAAATCGGTAAAAATCACATCAGTTTGATTCCATTAATAAAGCCGTCAATAATAGAATTGGAAAACTGTAGCAAATTAGGAGCGGTGGACCAAAAAGCCTGATCCGTTACTGCCCAAACTATGTACAATAAGGATACTAGTTAGAAAATAACGTTTAGCAAAATTTGGTCAAAATTAATCAATCCAATTGGGTGTTATAGTGTAGCTTGGTACCAAAAGTCACTAATTTTCATATTGCTGCACTAGGATTTGTGACTTATACCTACATATATTTTATATGTGTAATGAAGTTGCTTTTCTTACGTTTTGTGTTGCTTTAACAAATGTGCCTAGTACAATGTTTGAACACTGTTTTCTTTTTGTTTATTTTATTCGAATAATCGAATAATTTGATAGCGTTTTGTTCGGTTAATTCTCAGATTGAAATTTACGATTAACCGATTAATCAAAAAACTTACTTATCCGGTCTCGAACAACCGCAGGGGTCAGGGACCTTACAAAACGAAAATAACATATTTCGCCAACCAGTTCGATCTTTTGCTTTATCTCTCCAGTTGGTAATAGCAAGTGTACCCAGGGATTAGTCAACTTGATCCGTCCACGGAGTCTTGGTCTTCCTATTTTTCGCCTTCCTTCAAGTACGGTTTCGAAAACCCTTCGTGCTGTTTCGTCTTCATCCATTCTACTGATATGGCCTAGCGTTATTTATTATTTATTATTTTATTTTATTTTGATCCGCTTAACTATGTCGATGTCGGGATAAAGCTCATGGTTTATTCGTCGCCGATACTTGCCGTTGTGCACTACATCTTCCGGAGTATTTTTCTCTCGAAGACTCCCACAGATGATTCATCTGCTTGCGATAAGACCCAGGATTCTGCGCCATAAAGCAAGACAGGTTGTATGAGAGTCTGGTAGAGCAGGATTTTCGTCATTCGAGAGAGGACTTTATTTCTAAAGTTCTTGCTTAGCCCAAAATAACATCTATTCGCAGCACAATTCAGCGCTTGATCTAAAGGCTGACGTTTTTGTTTACGGCAGATCCGAGGTACATGGCGTGGAGGCCCTGCTCGTTGAAACCATAAATTTTGTTTTGTTCTCATTTACTTTCAGACCCACCTTTGCAATTCTCGAAAACACCGCAGATATCGATATCATCAGCATACCCGAGCAGCATGTGACTTTTGCTGGTGATAGTTTTATTCATTTTATTCTTTCGGCGGCGGTCACCTCGCATAGTGACGGCGACACTATCGAGTATCTAGCCATGAAAAAGCTTCTCAAATTACCGTTCGGAATCGGTGTAAAACTGTAGGTCCCAATCAGTGAGTGAAAACTGGAAAGCGCATAGCTCAGTGATTGTGAGAAGTTCTCCCCAGTCCCTTCATGGGATGTAATGGGAAACCATTTATTTATTTATAGTTTTATTCATATTGGCTGCAGCTTTTCTTATAATGATCTCCATTAAGATGTTGAAGAGATCGCACGATAGGGTGTCTCCATGCCTGAGGCCTCACTTGGTTTCGAAAGGTTCGGTAAGATCCTTACCATCTTTCTCTGCGGATTTGGTGTTCGTCAAGGTCATCTTACAAAGGAGTATGATAAAACCGGTTTACGGTTTTTAAAGACCTTTTACGCAACTGATATTATAACACAGAAGACCAAACCTAAAGCCTGTTCAATTGATCACATGGTTACTGACCCCATCACACAGACAGAAAATACTTTGCCAACTAATTGTTTCACAGCCTGTATCCCGAAATAAGTTAAACAATGGCAATAGAAGATATATCTGCCAACTCCAATTTAGATGTAAGTTCCCGCACTAATGACAATGCAAGTAGTATGTTAGCAGAAATGCATAAAACAATAAACAGTGTTCACAATCCTAATATAATTACAAAGAGTTCATGGAATGTAGTGTCAGCCCATTTGCCCTTTGCAGATACTGGACAACTGGAAGTTTAAAATGGGTCTCGTTCTTTGTGCATCGAACGATGAATCGGTGAACCTCCTACTTAACGTACACTTTCCAGAAAACTGGCCCGGAGACATAAGGTCGGATTCACCGAACAACCACGTCATCTTGCAGGTTGCGCGAAACATCGTGACAAAATAAAAACTACACTAGGCAATAGGAAGTTTTAAGCCCTACAAATCACCTGGCTTCTGAAACTTTATATGAACTGTATCAAGCTACCCTATATTTCCGTTATATGGAGAGAATACAAATTCCGAATGAGGAGAAACCATCGCATATTAGTCCAAAAGTCGTTAGACCAATCAGTCTCTCATATTTTCTTCTGAAGGCATTGGAGAGGATGATTGACTCGTGTCTGTGAACGATCATATAAGAGTAGGTACTGCCAGCACTTTTACAATAAAGGTAAATCTACGGAAACAGCTCTGCACGCTTTAGAGAGTTACATAGATTGATGTACTTACCTGAAGGAATACACTATTGCCGCATTTGTCGATAAAATCAGCTGTATCGGACCAGGGTATCATTAATTTGATATATGGATTGCCTACCCGAAGGTGCATAACCTCGTTCCTGTGTTACACGACTTTAACTCGAAGCGTGAATAAAGGGACATCCGAAGCGGAAGTCCTATCACGAATTCTCTGAATTCTCTACTATCACGAATTCTCTAGTATTTTGCTATAGTTAGTGGTATAGGGTTGCACAGTCTGACAGTTATTCACTGACTACCTGGAAATTGGTGTGCAACGTAAATACCCTTCAATTGGAGACATCTAGGTGTGATTTTGGACAGAAAGCTTAGTTTCAAGTCAAACACTATGGATAGTATCGTATATAAGGTCTATTGGAGGACGACGGGGCTTACCCTCGAAAACACTTAACTTGCTATATACAACTGTTATCCATCTCATATTACTTTATGGTATTGTCGTTTGGTTGCCCGTATATGCTATATAGATGCTGATAAGGAAATTGACTCTGCTGATGCTGTGCAGAGTTCAATTTTTAGGAAATTTGACCTGCTGTTGTTATAGTTGTAATGTGTGCTGGCTGTTGGTGTTGGAGCGTGTGGAATTCCACCTGGCGGTTGTTATGCGAAATTCGAATTGTCGGTTAACTCCATAAGTTAATTCTTGGGAAATTATGCTCACTGTTGCACAGTGGTTCAGAATCGATGTCCATCCGTATAAATTAATTTTTTTTTAATCTAGCAAAAATTTCTAAGTTCTGTAAAAAACCGATTATAGACAAGGATTATGGCCATATATCAATATTGAAATCCGCACAGTCGCATATTCCAGAAAAATTTCCAAAGTTGTTGCCTTTTTCGATTTCCAAGAAAACAAAAATTTTGGTTTTTTCTTTTTGTTTTTTTTTTACATATTTTGATATAATTACAAAAAATTAAAATTTTTTTCGCATTACAGATATTCCCTATTTTCGAATTTTGAGAATCGAAAAATGTTGATATCTTTTTTCGAATTTCTTGCACTGTATCTCATTCAGTTTTAGAGATATTGCACTAAATTTTTCTTTGTTATAAAGAGTGATTAGTTTTATTTAATATAGTGGCTAAGATTTCAAGAAATAGGGTGGTTTCCAAAAGGGAGTCTCTGGTACGTTTTATTGCCGGTGTATCCATGTTAATTTCGCGTTTGTAATTATAACTTAGAGATTAATGCTCAGAGATTATTGAGTGTATTTGAGGCTCGTAGTTTTGAGATTTAACAGTTGTTCTCACAAACACCGAAACTCGCACTCAAATTATTGATTTCGTTTACTTGTACTGTTTGTGTTGTTATTTCGCACAGTATGTTTATATGGTGATATATTCTCTATTGTGTTATGCTTTGTGTTTGGTTATTTGGATAAATTTTATTTTATTGTCTGTTGTGTTTATTGTATTTTAACGTGTACTGATGATAATGTTCCACAGTAGATACATATGTTGTAAATTGCACTACGAGATAAAAGTCTGTATTAGTACAAGATCAACTGACAAAATGTTAAAAATTGAAGAGCTTTTCGAAAACACGTCCGTTCTCCGTAGTTGAGGACTGGCTTACTAATAAAATTCGCCACAATGACAGCCGTGGACCAATTTCGACCCTAGTTACATTTTTGAACTTAAACCGTAAGAATTTTAATAAATTCGCCTTAAATGCGAACGTTAACCACTGTGTGTTGGTAGAAAATATTCTGATTGTGGTTGGTCTAGTTTTATAGTTTGTTGGTTGTTGTGGTTGCAACGTTCGGTGTAAATCAGGGCAATGTCATTAACTGATCGATTATACAAAAGATTACACAAAAAGTTATACGCCGCCGAACTAAGCCGCCGTCGGCGCGCCCAAAAACCTCAAAAGACGGCGGCGGCGTGGCTCTTCGGCATAAATGCTTATTTTTAATTGCATGTTACTAACTCAAAATAAAACTTACGTTTACATTTAAGGAAGTAATTGTTGCTAATTGTACTCTCTATTGCGATATGATGGGATATTGCCTCGCCTGATATGTCGTCAGCGATTTAATATTGGCGCGCACTCATCGTTTAAGATGTCCTGAAGGCTCGGCCAAATGGGTTAGTATACCAACTTTTTATAACCAAGCATCGTGACCATACTTCGCTGAAAGCTGATGAGCTACTAAATTAAATTTGTCGATATTTGATATTGTTCTTCTCACCAGTGATGGGAAATGTGGTGGAATTGTGAAAAATTTCTAATCCTATTTTTTTAATGCGAACACTGATTTGTCTTTGTTTGTTCGACTGTAGAGACTAATCGGGGAAGTATCGCATCAATTTGATTCGTTTCATGCTCGTTTAACTTGTATTTTCTCCGCATATGAATTTCGAATCTAGGTAGTTTATATTTGTGTTGTTCTTTTTGTTGAGCTTCAACACACAAACCCAAAATTCGTGCAAATGAAATCACCAATTGCTTTTGCTGAGAATTTGAATAGACAACATTTTGAATATGTCATACAACTTGTGAGCAATATGTGTCAACAAATGGAAGTTTCTCTAAAGCTTAGGAGGTCAGACGGGCATATATTTTGCGTAATATGGCTGAAAATGTTGACCAATTGTTTTGTCGTGCGTCTGACCAAAAGAATATTTGCTAACAAACTTTTGCACAAATGTCTTTGTTGGCGTTTGTAAGCAAAAGCTGTAGACAAATATTTGGACAGTGTGCACATTGTACGACAGACAGCACACGTGCAAAAGTTTGTCAAATTTGTCCCATTTGTTCTTGCAAAACAAATGTAAGAAAATACACAAGCAAATATTATTTACGTTTTTAGTAAGATTGTCAAAGCATTGTATGAACAATTATTTGAAAACAATCTTTGTGTAAGTATTTACAAACGTAAATTTAACCAATCTATTTATAAAATAAATATACTTGTATAATTGTCAATTATTGACAGAAAGAAGAAGAAACTCAAAGTTGTTAATTATTATGCTCAGTACTCGGTTGCAACTGAAATTCAGTTTAAGATAAGACGCACAAATATAGTTTGGGTTCAATGCTTCAAATATTTTTTTTAGTTTGGGTTGCGGGAAGTTAGAGAAAACATTATTTTGAGTAAAAATGTATAATAAGATAATTGTCGGCTGCCCATATTTATGGAGCCGTAAACCTTTAGACTCTAAAGTTTAGAGTCTTAAGCGTTCCATATGAAACTTTTTTGTGCAAAACATATCAAAATAAATAGATAAAATTAGATGTCATTTTTCTACAACTCGCTTAATTTTCAAAATATCGAAAGTTGAACTTAAAAAATACAATGATTTGTATTTTAATTGTTGGCATAAACATTTTTGTCTCCTTTGGAAAAATAAATAAAAATTTGGATAACTCGCTTAGTTGTCGAGGTTTAAGAAGTTAAGATATAAAATAGTTAACAAAAACTTTTACACTTACATGTTTCCATAAAATAACAAATTAGGTCGAAACGTATTAAAAATTTATAAAAGCCATCTATAATATTTTGTATGACTTACATTAAATACTGATAGTCACTAGGTTCGAAATACATACAAAATTCCGAACGTGAAATTCAGGTTGATGTGAGTACTGTAGATTACCAATATAATTTGGTCGATTGTATACTAGCTATGGAATAGTGTTATATGGAAATTCTTAGTAACAACTTTTTTACATCGCGGAACCTCTTATTTTGTGAGGTTCGGTAAAAAAATGCTCGAGCCTAAAAATGGTGGTGGTGGGGTCAGGTTTAACCGTCCCGCATTGGGGTCAAAGTTCAGGAAAATTTGGAAAAAAATGTACAACAGTCCTAACTACCAAGGGGTTGTCGTTAGGGGGTTGGGATGTATGGCAGACCTTCATGAATTTCTTTTGCCAACATTTTCTCCGAACATACTTACCCCCTTTCTCCACTCCTTCGGGGGGCTCCCGTACAAATTTTTAATTACCCCCTTATTACTCCGTATAATGTTCCCGAAGCCCTAACTTCACCAGGGTCACCCCTAGGGGGTTGGGATGTATGGCAGACCTTCATGAATTTCTTTTGCCAACATTTTCTTCGAACATACTTACCCCCTATTTTCTCTCCTTACAAATCTCCCATACAAATTGCACCAAAACCCTCCCTCAATATGAGAAAAACCGCCCTACCTATCCAGGAGTTGTCCCTAGGGGATTATGATGTATGGCGGACCTTCATGATTTTTTTCCCCCGATATTTTCTCCAAACATACTTACCCCCTACCTCCCCTCCTTATACCGGCTCCCATACAAAATGCACCAAATATTGGGATGAATCAAATCAATTTACTTTTATCGTGCGACGGATATTTCTTTCTTATTTTCAGTGTGAATCCTACTTTGGTGAAAACAACATAACCGGTTTTTTGTGTGAGTGAAAATTAAGAATTCTTAATCATATTCAAAATGGCATCGAAAAAGTCGAGTACGAGCAATTTGAGATCCAAAACCGAAATTAATTTGGTCGGCCAACCATGTGCGAACATATTGGGAACATATATTGAACAGTTATTGGAACGAGATCTTTTACACTTAGCGTGCAGACATCATATTTACGAACTGGTATTGTTCGATGCCAAATTCGGTAAAACGTCAGCTCCAGGTGTGCCTTTGTTTGCTTGATTTAAATGTGATTGGGAAATGATGAAAGACAAACGATATACCAGTGGCATAACAGACGATAAAGTCGCTATGAAAATACCTGTTAATGTTCTGATTGAAATCAAATCATTTTGTTCGGCTCAGCTACAAGAGAAACATCCCAGAGCAGACTACAGAGAATTCCTGCAGATCGTTTTATTATTTCTTGGAGAAAACATTCCCAGTTACCATTTCCGCGCTCCAGGACCTACCAGCCATGCCCGATGGATGGCCAAGGCCATATACTGCATAAAAATGTTTCTATTTCGAAAACATTTCAATTTAACTGAAATTGAATTAGAGAAGCTTCGCGGTATTTGCATATTTATCGTGACACTATATGTGAAAGCTTGGTTTGGCAGCACCACGGCTGTCGAGGCACCCAATCAAGACTTCAATTTTTTAAAATCGGCAGTCGCATATGCATCAATTGATGGAAATGTGTCACAGAAAGTGGTGGATAAATTGTGCAATCACCTTTGGTACATCAGTGGCTCTTGCACTATTCGATAAAAACGTTTCCCATAATATCATGCAAAAAATGGCGAATGTAATTCTTTCATTCCAAGAAGACGACGAAAACGTAGAATCTCAATCTGATGACGAGGAAAACGATGGAGAAGGCACTGAGGAGGAAGAGAGCGAGGATGAGGATGAAAATCAAGGCGTTAAGTCTGCTTGTTCACGTTCAGCTATTGTTGTCGGCTCCAAAGGCGTGAAAAAATTTGGATTGCATTCGAAACAAGTGAAAGAATTCATTGCAAAAGATTTGAGCCATTTCGTGACGAGAGACACAGTTAAATTATTCGATCGCTTTGGATTACCAAATGAGTTCATTTCAACCGATCCAAAAACCTGGGAAAACTGGGAAGACTACAACAAAGCGAAGCAGATCGTAAGCACCTCGCATGTTGTTAACGACACTGCAGAGAGAGGTGTCAAATTAATGCAGGATTACAACAATGTTTTATGTCGAAACGAAAATGAGAAACAATTCTTGCTTCAGGTCGTCGATGGCAATCGCAAGAAATATCCGTCGCACGATAAAAATAAATTGATTTGATTCATCCCAATATTTGGTGCATTTTGGTATAAGGAGGGGAGGTAGGGGGTAAGTATGTTTGGAGAAAATATTGGGGAAAAAAATCATGAAGGTCCGCCATACATCATAATCCCCTAGGGACAACTCCTGGATAGGTAGGGCGGTTTTTCTCATATTGAGGGAGGGTTTTGGTGCAATTTGTATGGGAGCCCCCCTAAGGAGAGAAAATAGGGGGTAAGTATGTTCGAAGAAAATGTTCTCAAAAGAAATTCATGAAGGTCTGCCATACATCCATACCCAACCCCCAAGGGGTGACCCTGGTGAAGTTAGGGCTTCGGGAACATTATACGGAGTAATAAGGGGGTAATTAAAAATGTGTACGGGAGCCCCCCGAAGGAGTGGAGAAAGGGGGTAAGTATGTTCGGAGAAAATGTTGGCAAAAGAAATTCATGAAGGTCTGCCATACATCCCAATCCCCTAACGACAACCCCTTGGTAGTTAGGAGGACTGTTGTATATTTTTTCCAAATTGTCCTGAACTTTGACCCCAATGCGGGACGGTTAAACCTGACCCCACGACCACCATTTTTTGGCTTCAGCATTTTTTTACCGAACCTCACAAAATAAGAGGTTCCGCCGTATAAAAATTCGCGCACTATTCCATAGCTATTGTATACTGACATACGATGGTTGCGCTTTTGAAATTTTGCATATGCCCAAATTATTTGCAGACAAAACAATTTTGGGTGATGTTTTGTGCAAAGTCTGATAACAGAACTTGGGTCATGCGTCTGAGCGCCCAATAAAAATTTCACAAAAGTTATATGATTTTGTCATAGATTAATTTATATATAGATTTGTAATGCGTCTCATCTGACATTTCTCTTTTCGCCTCTTCACTGAGGAGACGAACTTCTATCAGCAACGTCGAGATCTTCCAACGTCGTCGGCTTGTTGGCATAGACGAAATTGCACGAACGAGGCGGTCAATTGACTGGTCCATTTCTTGAGATAACACGCTCACAAAACTTACTCTTCAATAAATCGATTGTAACATGTGCTGTGTGGCTTGTGGCACCGTCCTGTTGAACCACATGTCCAAGTCCATGATTTCCAATTCGGGCCAAAAATAATCGGTAATCATGGCGCGATAACGATCGCCATTCACTGTAATGTGACGATCGTTATTGTCGACGAAAAATATGACCCAATGACGCCGCCGGTATGCAAACCGTACCAAACAGTTATTTTTTGTGGATGAAGTGGTGATTCATGAAGCACATGTATAACGCATATTTTGCGTATTGACGAACCCATTGAGCCAAAATATGAGCTTCGTCACTGAAGATGATTTTGCGATGAAATTCATCATCTTGGCGCATCTTCTCCAGAGCCCAATCGGAGAACGTACGTCGCGTCATATGGTCCATCGACTTCAATTCTTGAGTCAGATTGATCGTGTATGAGTGTAAACAAAGATCTTTACGCAAAATTCGCCATAAAGTGGTCTTGGCGATGCCCAGTTCTTGAGAACGGCGCAGAATCGACTGATTTGGATCGTTTGCTACGGACGCCTGAACGGCGGCGATATTTTCGTCACTTCGACCATCCCGTTGTCTCACTGGCACGGCAGCATCACACAATGAATATGTAGACTCAAATTTTTGCACTAAACTTGTTATTGCTTGTCTACTAGAGCGAGAATAACGGCCGAAAATTGGAGTTAACGCTTTTAAGGTGCGGTCACTGACTCCGAATTTCGGTGGATTTTATAATGTGCAAATGTTGTTCGTTCGTGTACTTTACCATGATCAAATTTTTCCTGCATAGAAGATACAGTTGAAAAAGAGGTTCGAAAAGATTTGGAAATTGTGTCTTAGAAGAATATATTTCGATTTCCTTTGAGCTATACAATTTTTTCTGCAATTAGAAAAAATGTGAACAGTCGGAACCAGGTTTTGAAATATCGTTGGCGACGATTGTTTCGAAGTTTGTGATTCTTCTCATTAGCGCCTTAAGAGTCTATGCCAAAGTTGTAAATAGTTTTAAATTATCTCTGAGTTTGGCAAAATACAAGTTTATATTTTTTTGTAAAATTTTTATATAAATTTAAAAGTGTTGCTTAGATACATATGAAGATACATGAACGCAACGAAAATGATTTCATTAACTTGGAACCTTTCGTCACTGCTACGAATATGTTCCATTACTGTGATGAATATGTGCTGTTATTGCGGTTAATATGTTTCATGATGTAGCAAGCTGGTTTGGAAATGTAATCATCCCTATGATTGATGTCCAAACATTAGCACCTAGAACCCTTTATTGCCCATTTTATAATATTTTCCACTTTGCTATTTCGTGGAAAAATTAAAAAAATAAAATTTCAATTTAAATTAAAATTTCTGATATATAGTAATGTCATATAAATAAATAGAGGTGCCATTCTTCTCATCTGACATTTTCTTTTACATTATTCTGGGTGCGGTCGGTGCGATAGAGAGTTATTTAACGTAAATTGTATATACAGTGATGTTCAAAATAATACATTTTCATTTATTTATTTAATAATTTTGAAATACAATTAAGCTATTGAAAATGTTAGTACATATTTTAAATATAAATTAAAAATGCTTGTTTTAAATTTAAATATTTCACTCCATTGCGATTTTATTCAAAAAAAATTTAAAAACTGTCTTTTGTATCCTATTCAATTTAATAGACTTATTTCAAAAATCTTACAAAAAAAAAACGACTATTTTTAAACACAACATTTATTTCCTTAATAATTATGAACATATAATATACTAATATCCTGAATGTCCACCATTATTATCTAAAACTGCACGGATCCTTCTGGGCATTGACTCTATTAAATGTTGACATTTTTCAATGGGAATTCTCTCCCAACTATTTTTTGCTGCTTCCCAAAGTTGGTTTTTCTTTGTGAAAATCTTTCCACTTAAGCTTCTTTTCAGTTCCAACCACATATTCTCAATCAGGTTGAGATCGGGAGACTGTGACGGCCATTCCAAGAGGGAAACTTCATGTTCACTCAACCAAGATTTGACTAATTTTGAAGAGTGCTTCGGATCATTATCCTGTTGGAAGGGCCAATCCGGTGGCATGTGAATCTCTGCGTAGGGGAGCATCACATCTTTCAAAATATCACAATAAATTTAGTTATTCATAGTTTCTGTGATTATGTGTGAAGGTCCAACACCATGCCACGAAAATGCACCCCAGACCATAATACTGCCGCCTCCGTGCTTCACGGTTTTTTTGTGTGTAAGGATCATTAAGCTCTTTACCTTTTGGTCTTCGGACGTTGCGCTGACTATCAGAACCATATAAATTAATTTTTGTCTCATGGCTCCATAATATGTCCTTGAAATCATCACTGCTTTTGTTGTTGAATTTGGTCGCAAATTTAATGCGAGCTCTTTTGTGTTTGTTTAAATTTGTGTTGTTAAGAACAACAAAGCCGCAGGAGCCGATGGATTACCGGCGGAGCTGTTTAAGGCTGGCGGCGATGAGCTGATAAGGTGCATGCATCAGCTCATTAGCAAAATTTGGTTAGATGAATGCATGCCCGGCGATTGGAGTCTCAGTGTACTATGTCCCATATTTAAAAAAGGTGACCCGAGTATCTGGGCCAACTACCGTGGAATAAGCGTTTTATAGGTTCTATAAAGTTCTATCAAGTATAATGTGCGAAAGACTAAAACCAATTATCGCTGACCTGATTGGACCATACCAGTGTGGCTTTAGGCCTGGAAAGTCGACAACTGACCAGATTTTCACGCTACGTCAAATCCTGGAGAAGGCACACGAAAAACAAATCGACACCTATCATCTATTTGTCGATTGTAAAGCGGCCTTCGATAGTCCGATACGGGAGAAACTCTATGAAGCAATGTCTGAGCTTGGTATTCCTGCAAAACTCATACGCCTTTGCAGGATGACCTTGACGAACACCAAATCCGCAGAGAAAGTTGGTAAGGATCTTACCGAACCTTTCGAAACTAAGCGAGGCCTCAGGCAAGGCGACACCCTATCGTGCGATCTCTTTAACATCTTAATGGAGATCATTATAAGAAAAGCTGCAGTCAACATGAATAAACCCATCAGCAGCAAAAGTCACATGCTGCTCGCGTATGCTGATGATATAGATATCATTGGGCGCACAATTAGAGAAGTTACTGCGGTTTTTTCGAGAATTGAGAAGGAGTCAGCAAAAGTGGGTCTGACTGTGAATGAGGACAAGACAAAATTAATGGTTTCAACGAACAGGGCCTCCACGCGATTAGACCAAAGCGTGAACGTTGATAACCGTTATAACTTCGAGGTAGTGGACGAATTTATATACATCGGATCTGCCGTGAACAAAAACAACAACGTCAGCCTTGAGATCAAGCGGAGAATTGTGCTTGCGTATAGATGTTATTTTGGGCTAAGCAAGCACTTTAGAGATAAAGCCCTCTCTCGAGTAACAAAAGTCCAGCTGTACCAGACTCTCATTCAACCTGTCTTGCTTTATGGCGCAGAATCCTGGGTCCTATCGCAAGCAGACGAAACATCTGTAGGAGTCTTCGAGAGAAAAATACTCCGAAAAATTTATGGCCCTATAGTGCACAACGGCGAGTATCGGCGACGCATGAATCATGACCCTCCGGGGTTGTCCGAGACCGGATAAGTAAGTAAGTAAGTTTTTTGTGTTTGTTACTTAGCAGTGGAACCTTTCGGCCTACTCTATCTGGCAAATTGTTTTCTAACAATCTGCGGTGTACTGTTACAGCACTGACTTCATTATTTATTTCTGCAGAAATAGTCTTTGATGACATAAATAGGTTTTCTTTTGCCAATAACACAATACGGGAATCTGTGCTTGAGCTGCTTTGTCGCGGCCTACCCCTAGTTTCAGTAAATGGTTTCCATTTTAATGCATTTCTAACAAATTTTTCAGATCTTCCAAGTGAACTAGCAATGAAACCCAGAGTTTTGCCCCACTTCGTAGTTGTTTAGCAACTCGACATTCCTCAGCAGTGCCAATGTATATTTCGGCCCATTTTTAACAACAACAAACATTAAATTTGTTTTGAAAGAATTGTATTTTACTTACATCCTATTAGCAATTGAGAAGAAAATACAAAAACATGGAATGAATTTCGTAATTTAACAAAGTTATAAGAAAAAGGGCTATTATTTTGAACAAGTGAAAATTTCACTTTATTTTGATTTTTAGCTTATCGTACAAATGATTACGAATAAATTCCAAAATACAACAAGAAATATTTGTGAAGTCAATAACAAAACTAAAGGTACACAAGAGAGAAGGAGACGTTCCCTTTACGTGAGTTAAGAGTGATCACGAAACTTTATCCTTGTAACGGGCTATTATATTGAACAGCAGTGTATTTGTTAGTTTATTAGTATATATTTGTGATGTATTATACAGCAATTTTAACGCACAAAACGAAATGCCGTTGCTAATTTATTGTTGGTTGGTTTGAGCCATTTCCTCTATCTGGTATTATTAAAGCAATACTTTCCAACATCCAACCGTACATCTGCAACACACTAAATGTCATCAATTTACTGAGAGAGTTGGCTACTCTATACGTCATTACTCTATGGTTTCTGACAATTCGACAGTTATGTGGTGGAGCATTGTTACTAAAGTATTGCATAAATACATTTGAAACACTGTGTATAGTACTGAACTCGTTAAGCGGGTACACTGAAGCGAGAATTAGTTAAAAACAAAACGATAACGTCAGTGATAGCATCAAAACGGTTCGTTTAATGACTACACCGAAGTTCTTGGTTTGAGCGAATATATTAAACACAGCAAGAGAGAACTGAGAACAGCTGAGAGATTGTCTCGAGAAGTGGGCAGGTTTTCGAGAAGCGAGCAAGTATTCGAAAAGTGAGCAAGTTTTCGAGTAGTTATGATTTGTTCGGTGTATGCATACACACATGTTATACAGTTATAACGGGTTTTTCAATAAGAGCGCTACAAAAGTTTTTTTAAATAAAACAAAACCGGTTTTAGATACCAATGAAATTCTGTGAAAGTACGTTCGATGCCATTATGTATGGAACTCGATTTCTTTTGCATGGCCACCACGGGCACGTCTGCAGAAGTTCAGACACTGAACCCAATTTTCGACGGTTTTCAAGCATAAATCGGCCGATACTGCTGCAATTTCACGTTCGATATTCGTACGAAGTTCATCAATCGTCGCTGGCTTGTTGGCATAGACCATAGACTTGACGTAGCCCCACAGGAAATAATCTAACGGCGTCAAATCGCACGACCGAGGCGGCCAATCGACTGGGCCATTTCGTGAGATAACACGTTCACCAAACTTGGTTTCCAATAAATTGATTGTGGCATTGGCTGTGTGGCTTGTGGCGCCGTCCTGTTGGAATCACATGTCCTCCAAGTCCATATTATCCAATTTGGGCCAAAAATATTCGGTTATCATTGAGCGGTAGCGATTCGCATTCACAGTAATGTGCCGGTCTTGATCATCAGGGAAGAAGTACGGCCCAATGACGCCGCCGGCCCATAAACCGCACCAAACCGTAATTTTTTCGGGATGCAATGATAACTCATGGATTACGTGTGGATTGCTGTCTGACCAATAACGCATATTTTGCTTATTGACGAAGCCATTCAGCCAGAAATGAGCCTCATCGCTGAAGATGATTTTCCGATGAAAATCCGAACGTATGTATCGCTCTTAAAGTTGAGGCCACTGACTCCAAATTTCGGTAGTAAATTTTAATAATTTCGACTCGTTGTTGGCTCGAATATCTTTCCATGATGAAATGGCAAACCTTACTGAAGAGAAATGTCAAAAGAGCGGGAAAAAATATGGCGTCGTTTGCTGTCCCTATCGATTTACTTTTGTAGCGTCTCTGTTGAAAAAGCCTTTAATTGTTGCTATTTTTTTTGCTTTGCAATAGAATATAATAGTGGAATTAAGTGCTTAATATGAACATTTTAAAAACATTAATTGAATTTTTTTATTTAAATTACATTATAAATGTACAATGGTAAATATAAATGAATTTTGAAAGATAAATATTGGATTTTTTATAGACATAAAAAGCTACGGCTAAAGTTAGAAATCATATCGTAGGTATTAATATTATTTTCAAAGAAAAACGGTACAAAATGAATGGGTTTTGAAATTAGTATTAACTCGTTTGTTTTCTTTGCATTTACTGATAGACATACTGATCTTGATATATTTACATAAATACATTTCTCTATGTTCAACCATAAATTGCTCAATTACTTTATTCGCCGTCTGCTTTAACGGGTACACTCTTTTCGAGTATTTTGTTATCGATTACTTCTGTCTTACAAGTCATTTGTAATTCAAATCAAATATTTCAGTGCGGTTGTGTATGTTTTTACTCTGATTTGGTCTCACCCAAGAAAGAAGCTGAACTTCAATTTTCTATTTAAAACACGGTGCATAAACAAGGTTGCCGTTATTTCATACAAATCAGTTTCGACGCTTTTATGACTGATACGTTGCAGCAAATTTTTCGTTTTGTTAACTTTAAATGTTTGACTAAATACAGTAATAACAACTAAAATATTGAAAAAACCTCAAAGCGTATCAATTACATTATTAAACTTTTTTTCTCCAAAATGGACAAATGCCGTATTCGTTGCAGCAACAACAATTGAGTTGCTAGAGCAACGCAACGATGATCATTCAAAAAATCTTGTAAAACATGCTATATTCCAGAAACGATACAATCGTGGGGAGTATAGAACTTTCCATATAGCAAAGTAAATCAACTAACGAAAATATCGCATCCCTACGAATAATCGATTTTAGTTCAGTGACCTGATACTAATATTTTACGAAAATACAACAATTGCAAACATATAGAATAAACTAATAATTCCCCGAGGAAGCGGAATTGAAAATGAACGAAATCCCGGGCGGGAATTCCCGGGATGCATTCTCTAGGTGAAACCAAAGGTTGTCCATGCCGTTAGCAGTCAGCATTGAAATAACAAAATGATATAACCCGATCCATTGATGGTTGTAGTTGCTCCAGCGTCCTCTTCGAGAAGAACAACTCATTTTATTTTCGTGATCTCCTCTCCTCCGGAAAAGATCAAAGATTTCTCTGATTTGAGTAATTTGCTGTTATCACACTCAAAAACTGGTATATACACATTGGCACACATTTTTGTATTGTAAAAAATAATATTTATATTAAGATCTGAATTATTATAAACATTAAGAGATTGTTCAATAAAACTTTACAATTCGGGTGACAATAAAATCAGCATGGCTTATCTCATGTAACCTCCTAGTACTAAACTGCCAAGGTCAATTTAGCATAAGTTTTATCATTTTATTTTGGCAAATTTTAATTTTTTTATGTGTGTTTGGACACAAATACCCCGCACTGGGCATGCATATAAAGCTATAGGCTGAAATGTTGTTTTCGAATGCTAATTTTATTCTCGAAATTAAATACAGATTTTCTATTTATAAGAGGATAAAGCAATTTAATAGCTAAATTACTTTTATTTACACTCTCGATCAGATAATTAGAACCACTTAATTAACTAAATTTTTTGTCAACAGCTAAACTGTTACTACCATCGGAAATGTCATTTTCGTAAGGTCACAAAAATAATAACATCAACATTAAAGTTTAATGCAACAGTATTATAAAGATCTTTTACCAAAAACACAGATACATTTTCCGTTCATATTAGAATTAGAACCACTTTGCATTTTTAAATTTTTTGCATGAAGTCGCATTTGATGTATTCATCAAACAATTAGTAAAAGCAAAATATTACTTTCTACTAAGTGTTAGTGAAAAATGGGCAAGAAAAGTATTTAGAACATAACGGAGAGAGCCAAAATCGATGTTTATCATTCGCAAGGATACTGTTATCGGACCATTGCTCGAGAAATGGGGATACTTAAAAGATTGTGAAAACTATGGAAAGAATTACAAAGAAGCTTTAACACTAACCGACAAATCTTGAGAATTGCGTCAAATTCTTGTCTTTCAGCGTCAACAATCAGGTCTCAAGCTGTTATCAAGGCAAGTAAGCTGTCAGTGCCTGAAATGAAAATCGAATACAATTTGCTAGAAAGCAGATGACAGGGGACATGCAAGTAATGATTGGCATACTGTGGGTTTTGGTGACGAAAATAAATTTAATTTAGGTGGCCTGATGGCTGCAGTTTTTATTTTGACAATACGAGAAAAGAGGACCTATTTTTAAATCGTCATCACAGCAGAGAGGGTGGAGTTATGGGCATGGGTGCAATAACGTATTACGGCACAATCGGTTTAGAATTTCAAAGTTCTAAAGTGACTGGAGAAACTTATAAGACTGTTATTGTTACAATCAGCTTTCCCTAAAGTAAATGATATTTTTGGACCGATTCCATTGATTCTGCAACAAAATAATGCTCATATTCATAATGCCAGAGTTGTAAAAGAATTAATTTCAAATCAAACTGTTCGTCTTCTTAATTGTTCACCTTATACTCCCCACCTAAACATAATTGAAAATGTTTTGGATTTGCTTTCCCGCAAGGTGTATGAAGGAGGAAGACAATTCGACGACAAGCAACCACTAATTCCATCCAATAAGTACTCCTGGAATGAGATTTCTTTGGATTATTTAACCGCACTTTATGAATCAATTACAAACCGTATATTTTCAATAAGGGAGGTAGCACCCACTATTAAAAATTCTACAATATCTATATCTATCTATCAATATACTTATAAATGGGTTGCGTTACTGACTCACTGACTGACTGATCACTTCCCAGCCCAAACGGCTAAAATTAGAACCTTGAAATTTGGCATGGTAAGAAGGTATTTTTCGAAATTCGGACTGCAAGGGGGTAAAAAATGGCTATATCTCAAGTACTATTAGAGGTACGAAGATGAGATTTGGTACATATGTTGGCCGTATAAGGAAAAGTCAAAAGTGGGCGGTGCCACACCCCTTTTTACAAATCGTTATTTCGGTAAAATTACTGGACGGCTTTTTATGAAATTTTCAGTGTGGTACAGTGTGGCCTCTATCATAGACTATATGAGGCTATCAGTGCCGAAGTGGTGTAACCACAAATATATAATTATGAGAGAATGGGTATTTTAAATTTGGTAAATATTTTTGGTAATTAATTTCTTTTGTGAACATTATTTTGTATATATTAAGATAATATTATATATATTTGTATAGATATAAGATATAAATATATATATTTGTATATATTAAGATAATATTATAGGGAAAAATGTGGGTTACACCACTTCTGCATATATGATGTTTTAGTCCAATTTAAAACAATAATCAAGTTACACCACTTAGCACAAGTTTATTAAGAAATCAATCATAATACATACAAGTACAAGAGCTATTCATCATCTGTCTCATCATAATACACCTCATCCCTGATACTGGAGCCTTTTAGGTTGTTATAAAAGGTGTGATGAACTGGCGGTATGAAGTGCAACAATTCAAGAAGGTCATTTTTCTTTTTTCAGCTATTGTTGGTTTTTCCAATGCATCTAGTTGTGTTATGGTCACTGACTGCCTTTTTTAACATTGACTTCGTGAAAGAGGACGTCTTCATTGTTGGAATACTTGTAAAAAATAGAAAATTGATGGATTTTATGGAATCTTAGCCACTGAACTTTCAACCACTCCACCTTGGTGTTGCTAACCGAAATTTTTCTGTTGGTTATATTTTGTTCCAACGATTTGGAAGACACGAAATTACTTGTACTCATTCGTATTATCTTGATCGGTTTCCTTTTTCGACCCGATTTAATTACTTCGAGCCAGTTTTCTGGAACGTATATTTCTTTGAAGAATTTTTTATTTTTTTCTATTAGACCAAAATCTTGGTCACATGGTAAATATAAATGTCCACTGACCAAAAATTTATGGTATATTTCTTCAATAGTAAAGTCCGGGTGAGATACAACATACTGGCAGAACAACGACATCTTTATGTTTCTATTCTGTCCCCCACATTGGTCAGAATACATGACTACTTTTTTAGTGGTCACAAAATGTTTAAAATAGTAAAGCAAACAAGATCCAATTTCTTGGGGTCCTCGTGAAGCATCCGACTCGTCCCAAACAAACATTCATCTGTGTCCATGTTGTGAATTCCAAAGCAAAATGTCCAAAGCTGTCTCTTGTAATACACTATTCCAGTACTCAGGACGGGGGTAGGTAGAGTTTTCATGAAGTCATAGGTGATTACAGTGACGTCAGCAGATGTTTTTGCCAAGGTAGTATCGTCTTTTAATCCTTGTCTAGCACTGTCTGCTTTACTCTGATGTAATTCTTGCTCACGTTGCAACTCTTGTTTTAGCTGGTCACTCTCAGCACATTTAATTTTGTTGTGGAAGAGATCACATTTTTTGCAAGAATCACTAATGGGTGCATGGAACAGTAGGTTAAAACATTCATTAAAAATTTTACTGAATATGAAAGATGAAACAGGTTCAAGTGTGTTTTCTTTATAAAGAGAATACAGTCGTCCAAGGCTCAGATGCGGTGAAAGATATCTCCTATTCTCACTTGTATGTCTGGTATAATGAGACTCATAAACTGGAAACCGGCCAATGAATTCTTTTATCTCGGCGATCTTATTGTCTGGTGTTTTGTTAGCAGAACTTTGTCGACCTCTCTGGTCAATAATTGGAACACTATGAATACTTTTATGCTTCAATATCCTAGTTACACGACCATCAGAAACTTGAAAAGTTCTTAGGAAGAATCTTTTACACACTTGAAACTCAACACCATCTTCCACTAATAAATGATAAATGTGTGTGTTTTGTCTTCTTGACTCCTCTATTCCCGTGTAACTTCTAGATTTGTGTGTCACTCTAACTAATGAGAACAGTAATGCATTCTGAGTGTCAAAATTTTCCAATGCGTAAAAACTTCTAAATATTTCCAGCTGACGTTCCTTATTTATTTTTAGATGACATTTCTTGGGGCATGGACATTCGCCTGTTTTAAGTGTCTTCGCAGGAACAATGTTCGCTTTGTAGTTTTTATATTCTTCGCCTTTTGCTCGGTTTAATTTCAGCACATTTCGCTGCCAAGTCTCTGGATTTTTTACACGCTTTCTACTGTGGTTTCAGCTGCTGACCCTTGTGTAGACATATTTACTTGGAGTTGTGCTGTTATTGAATTAGTAGACGCGCTTGGCTGTGGCTGTAGGACTTCTTCAGAGTCATCATTGTCTGATAATGGTGCAGGGGATGGTAAATATTCAGAGCCAGATTCTTCAAAATCTTGAACTGTAACCAACATTGTTTAAGTACATACTTACCAAGTTTGTTTTGCAGTAAATAACACAATATTTTAGTTTACCTGAAGTAGTATCATCTTCTTTGTCCATCATTTATTGCTGTATAATTCGTTTATTTAAGAAATTGGGATTTGGTTTAAGATTTTCAATGAAATATGGGGTTTAACCTCTCAATTTTTAAACTTTTTGAGTCTGCCAGGACGCCATTTTGACATTATTTTTTATATTAAAATTTCTGTCAAATTGACATTAACTGTAAAAAATTGCACAACACTTTAAAAAGGGGCTTCTTCATAATCCAAATATATCAACTCATCTTACACCACTTTTGCTCTATTACTTTCATATATTATGTACGGTGCAAAATCGATTTTTTGAGCTCCATCTGCTTTGGTATACCAAAAGGTGACTTACTCCACTTTTGTATTGATAGTTGGTAATGTAAGGAATGTATGGAACACCAGAACAGCAACCAACAAAAATTGTGGGTTACACCACTTTTGCTCTGATAGCCTCATATAAGAACATAATTAAACAAACGGGCGTGGCACCGCCCACATAAATCGAAATTTGAATCGGTCATATCTCAAGAGCCAGTGGGGGTATGAAGATATGTACGTATATGTTTGTCGTACACTGAAAATTAATTTTTCGGGAAAAGTGGGCGTCGCCACGCCCCTTTTTACAAAATCGCTTTATTCCACTTAAGTTCCTTACTAGGCTTATAGGTTGGTAGCTGCTTACTAACAGGTTTGGGAATTGGCATAACTTTCGCCTTTTGCCAGATATCGCAAATTATTTTGATTTTATCCATATCCATTCCACAAGATTTATTGGGTTTCAATTGTTTAAGGATACTTTTAATGGTGCTAACAGAAACGTTAGCATTGTATTCAGGGGTTGGAACAGCGGAATTGTTGAAATCAGTTAAAACATTTGAGACTAGTTCTTCAGTATTTTCGGATCGAATATCATTCTTTATTATACAGTTTAACATAGTAGTTAAATTTAAATAAAAATAAGGGAATTCAATGCATAAAATAAAGTTAATTCAGGGCGCTGATGCTGAGAGTCGATAATTCCGAACGCTATCGACTCTCAGCATCAGCCCCCAGGAATCATTAGTCCGCACACATTCTACTAAAGAAGCACAACTCAAAAATTTTTGCAATTTTCAGAAAACGCAAAAAACTATTCTGCAGCTCGTCGAGTATTTTCACAAACAAAGTGTGTATTATTTATTAAAATGTGTTTATTAGAAACAGAATATGGCTTGAACCCACTCGTAAAGATTTCCTTTAGAAATTCGGTGGAAAAGCGAAAAATTTTACATTGACTGCTTTGATGATATATCTACCCAATTTTTAGTGAAATATTTTTACTTGTGACACTTTTACTGAAATATATCGCTTTTGTGGAAATAAATTGATAAAACAAAATGTGTTGAAACGATAAATATAATAAAATCCATTTGATATACATACACTGCTGTTCAATATAATAGCCTGTTAAAATAAATAAATGGTTTCCCATTACATCCCATGAAGGGACCGGGGAGAACTTCTCACAACCACTGAGCTGTGCGCTTTCCAATTTTCACTCACTGATTGGGACCTACAGTTTTACACCGATTCCGAACGGTATTTTGAGAAGCTTTTTCATGGCTGTATACTCGATAGTGTCGCCGTCACTATGCGAGGTGACCGCCGCCGAAAGAAATTTGAAGGTGGTCAGAGCAGGATTTGAACCCAGGATCTCATGTACAAGAGCCGCGCAAACTAACCATTGCACCACCGACGGCCACATAATAGCCTGTTACAAAGATAAAGTTTTGGGATCACGCTTAACTCACGTAAAGGGAACGTCTCCTTCTCTCTTGTGTACCTTTAGTTTTGTTATTGACTTCACAAATATTTCTTGTTGTATTTTGGAATTTATTCGTAATCATTTGTACGATAAGCTAAAAATCAAAATAAAGTGAAATTTTCACTTGTTCAAAATAATAGCCCTTTTTCTTATAACTTTGTTAAATTACGAAATTCATTCCATGTTTTTGTATTTTCTTCTCAATTGCTAATAGGATGTAAGTAAAATACAATTCTTTCAAAACATATTTAATGTTTGTTGTTGTTAAAAATGGGCCGAAATATACATTGGCACTGCTGAGGAATGTCGAGTTGCTAAACAACTACGAAGTGGGGCAAAACTCTGGGTTTCATTGCTAGTTCACTTGGAAGATCTGAAAAATTTGTTAGAAATGCATTAAAATGGAAACCATTTACTGAAACTAGGGGTAGGCCGCGACAAAGCAGCTCAACCACAGATTCCCGTATTGTGTTATTGGCAAAAGAGAACCTATTTATGTCATCAAAGACTATTTCTGCAGAAATAAATAATGAAGTCGATGCTGTAACAGTACGCCGCAGAGTGTTAAAAATATAATTTGACAGCTAGAGTAGCCCGAAAGGTTCCACTGCTAAGTAACAAAAACAAAAAAGCTCGCATTAAATTTGCTACCAAATTCAACAACAAAAGCAGTGATGATTTCAAGGACATATTATGGAGCGATGAGACTAAAATTTATTTATTTGGTTCTGATAGTCAGCGCAACGTCCGAAGACCAAAAGGTAAAGAGCTTAATGATCGTTACACAAACAAACCGTGAAGCGCAGAGGCGGCAGTATTATGGTCTGGGGTGCTTTTTCGTGGCATGGTGTTGGACCTTCACACATAATCGCAGAAACTATGAATAAAGAAATATCTTGTGATATTTTGAAAGATGTGCTGCTCCACTATGCAGAGATTCACATGCCACCTGATTGGCCCTTCCAACAGGATAATGATCCGAAGCACTATAAAACATTAGTCAAACCTTGGTTGAGTGAACATGAAGTTTCCGTCTTGGATTGGCCTTCACATTCTCCCAATCTCAACCCGATTGAGAATATGTGGATGCAACTGAAAAGAAGCTTAGGTGGGAAGATTTTCACAAAGAAAACCAAACTTTGGGAAGCAGCAAAAAATAGTTGGGAGAGAATTCCCATTGAAAAATGTCAACACATAATAGAGTCAATGCCCAGACGGATCCGTGCAGTTTTAAATAATAATGGTGGACATTCAGGATATTAGTATATTATATGTTCATACTTATTAAGGAAATAAAAGTTTTGTTTAAAAATAATTGTTTATTTTGTAAGATTTTTGAAATAAGTCTATTAATTTGAACAGGATAAAAAAGATTGTTTTTAATTTTTTATGAATAAAATCGCAATGGAGTGAAATATTTAAATTTAAAACAAGCTTTTTTAATTTATATTTAAAATATATACTAAAATTTTCAATAGCTTAATTGTATTTCAAAATTATTAATTGTATTTCAAAATGTATAAAGATATGTCAAAACAAAAAAAGCATAATTCAGCATCATTAATTTTATATGTATGTAATGAATAACATTACATTACACCTCCGTACAAATTCGTGTTAAACTAAATAAGAAAAATAAATAAATAACCGTTAACAAACCAAACAAAGCTCAACAAACCAAACTAAATAACTTTACAAAATCGAGACAATAAAATTGAAAAATACCTATACGATAATACAAACAATAAACAAAACAACAAAATGTGCAAAACGAAAAGAAGGAAACAATAACAACATCAACTAAGGCTGTTTCCGTCAACCACACGAAGGGCTTTTATGCCCCTCTCTGTGTGGTGCATTTGTTGTCCCCCGCTCCCTCTCCTATACAGTACAGCATAGACTGTGTTTTCTTCGCCTTCTCGATGCTGCTCAGTGCTTAAGGCATAACACTAAGCATTGTGTGGATATCAGCAGGAAGGCGGGGGACTCACTGTTTGTGTTTACTGCTGTGAATTTGTTCTGTGTGTTTGTATGTCGCAATGGTGTGTAATTTTGTTATACATTATGGTAACATACGAGGATTGAGAACGAATTTTTTCGGTGTGTACTCTCATATTAATATTCATCGGCCTGATGTTCTTGCTCTATGTGAAACCCAGGTGCGCGAGGATTCTGATCCACAGGATTTTCACGTTCCTGTGTACCACACTCTATCCCTTTTTATTTCCCACAGAGGCCTTGTGGTTTATGTAAAAAATGGCATAGTGTTTCAGAGTCAGCGACATTTCGACTCACAAGATCCAGAATTTAACTCTCTTTGGGTAAAATTCAAGATTGGAACACATGTCCTACATTTCGGATTTCTTTATAGAAGTCCTAATGCGGGAAGGGAGCCATCCTTTAATGGCTTTGACACCCTTTCCGATTCCATTTCTGAGATATTGGGGAATTATCCAGACAGTGAAATCGTTGTTGCTGGTGATTTCAATGTCCATAATTCCTCCTGGTTAACGCATTCGAGCCATACAACTACGGAGGGCCAATACGCTGAGCTCTTCGCCGCTCATAATAACATAACGCAATTCGTGAATGAACCGACGCACATTCCGTGTGTTCAAGGGCACAACCAAAATTTACTTGACCTCTTCTTAACTTCGCACCCTGAAAAGTACGAAGTTAACACGCTTGCACCTATGGGTAATTCGGATCACTGTATCATTTCAGCGTCGTTTTCGTATTCAGCTCTTCGTCTCGCTTCAAACACAGTCCCGAAGCGAACAATTTTTATCTACGAAGAGGCACGTTGGGCTGAGCTCAACAACTTTTATCAGCATTTTAACTGGAAGCTTTGTTTTCTGGACAATGACATAGATGCTGCTGCTGAAATGATCGAGAAGATAATTTTGATTGGTATGAATTCATTCATTCCGACGAAAATTATTTCGGTTAAACCATCGGAAAAAAGTTGGTGTAACCAGACATGCAAGAATGCTGTCAGATCCAAAGAGGACGCGTTCAGAGACTGGCGTTCTAATAAAAACGTTGATACTGAACTGCTACGCAAACAGGCAAGATCCAAGTGTGCCAAAGTACTTCGACGCGAAAAGTTTCTTCACGAACAGCGTATTCGTGCTAACGTTCTTTCTTTCCCTAGTGGAAGTAAGAACTTTTGGTCATTTGCAAGAAGATTAAAGGATAGTTCTTCCTCTATCCCAACTCTTCTTAAAGATGACATGACATTCACTGAACCGGTTGATATAGCTAACCTCTTGGCTGAAATGTTTGCAAGGAACTCTTCCTTGCCGGATAGCAATCAACCACTCCCCGTGATCAATTACGTATCTTGTTCCATGCCCAAGATATTTTTTCGAACGCGAGGAGTTAAAAAGGTTCTTGCGAATCTCGTCGTAGGTAAATCCCCGGGCCCGGATGGCATATCTGCACTGGTCTTGAGTAGGTGCTCTTCGACACTGGCGTGTCCACTGCGCAATCTTTTCAACCTTGCATACCGTGCCGGAGTCTTCCCGTCGCGTGGGAAGATTGCTAATGTCCAGCCAATCCCTAAAAAAGGTGATGCAAGTAACCCTGCAAATTACCGCCCAATTGCAATTTGTTCTGCGCTGTCGAAGGTTACGGAGAGCATGGTTAACCACCATCTAGTGAAGTATCTTGAGTCCAATGACCTTCTTAATGATCGGCAGTATGGCTTCCGTAGAATGAGATCTACTGGAGACCTGATGGCGTTCCTTTCGGAACAGTGGAGTCGATCCGTCCACCGGCTTGGTGAGAGTAAGGTAGTGGCTCTTGATATTGATTTGACAGAGTATGGCACGATGCACTCTTGTCAAAGCTCGCTGCTTTTGGTGTCGGTGATAACTTCACTCGATTTATATCGAGTTTTCTCAGAGATCGCACTATACGAGTTGTTGTAGATGGGGTTTCATCCGACGAGCATAAATTGACTGCAGGTGTACCACAGGGCTCTGTTCTTTCTCCTTCTCTTTTTCTTATTTTCATTGACGATCTCCTGGGTCAGACTGTGAATCCAATCTACTCTTTTGCCGATGACAGTAACCTCTGCCATTCTTATTCATTCGATCGTAGGCCAAGTCTTCAAGAGATTGAAGTCAAACGCCGGACGATGAATGATACACTCGACCGCGATCTGGTGTCCATTGTTGAATGAGGTCGAAGGAATAGAGTAGATTTTAATGCGAGTAAGACCCAGTGTTGTTTGTTGTCGTATAAACGTATTGCTGACCCACGTGTGTCGTCATTGTCTATGGACGGTGTGGATATTGATGAATCAGACGCTCTTGATGTTCTGGGCATGAAAATACAATGTGATGTCCGTTGGGCAAAACATGTATTTGAAGTGTCGAAAGATGCATTCAAGTGTCTAGGCTTTTTAAAGCGGTGCAAGAAATACTTCACTCCATCTGATCTTCTCAATATCTACACCACCTACATCAGGCCAAAGATGGAGTATAACTTCCATATATGGGCAGGTGCTCCTAGGACTTCTTTGGAGCTTCTCGACCGTGTCCAGAGGAGAGCGACGGTGTTAATAGGGGACAGTAGGGTATAGGGTATCCAACTCTATTGCCTCCCTTCAGCATCGTCGAAATGTGGGTTGCGTGTCACTGTTCTATCGATATTTCCACGGTATGTGTTCCTCGGACATCCGTCAACTTATGCCGGACGTGAGGATATTTAGCCGAAGTACGCGGCATTCCAGGAACTCTCATCCGCTTTTTATCGAGTGGCCGATTGATCGCACTACACACTATAGAGAAAATTCGTTCTTCAGCCGTACAGTCCGTATGTGGAATAAACTTCCGGCTAGTGTATTTCCCACCAATTGTGACATACAAACATTCAAGGCAAATATCAACAGACACTACTCCCTCTTTCCACCCTCTACTACCTCAATTTTCCTTCGCCAACACAATGCACTGCATTTATAGGGGCAACCCCTGAGTGTTGGTTTGATAAAAAAAAAAAAAAAAAAAAAAATTTAAAAGAACATATTATAGATGGTAAATTGTTAAGTGAAAATGTGTTTCTAGTATGATTCGTAACAATTTTTTTGAATTATAGTTTTCCAACAAGTTGTATTATGCATAACGCATGAGGAAAAGTAAAACATGGTGGAAAAAAGCTGCCTGTTCTTGTTGTTGGAATTGTAGGCTTTTCAGTGATGTTGATACTTAGGGATCTACGATCCATACTAATTCGCACATGTGAATTGCTGAATTGAGTTTGTATATACCAACTGATAGTATCAATTCAGGCACAGTAGTTAGGCATATGATGAACTTGTCACGGAGTTCGAAACTAGTCATGCCAGTGAGTCTGCTTAACTGAATTGTCTATTTTTTCCGACAAAACCCAACCATTTTTCAATCAGAAAAATGTTCATGACTTGTAAGATTGTAGTATGAATTTCTCATACATTAACCAAAAACTAACAAAAAATCGGTCATAAAAAAATTCAAATTCAAATAAATAAAAATATAAAATTAAGAAATAGTTAAATTATATTTAAAAATGAAATATACATTTTTTCGATTTATTAACATTTATTTAAATCGCCTATATATTCGTATACCATTTTTTTGTTATTATTTTTTTAAAAAGGCATTCTAAAAGGTAACTAGTAACAATAAGAAAAATTTTCCTATTTACCGACGTTTGAAGTTGGCGACACCAGTGTAATTTGAAAATAATTTGTTTTGAGATCTGTTCGACGGTGAAAGATTTAGATATACCCCATTTATAAGAAGAAAAATCGAAAACAACCCTATAAGATTATTTCAGTTTGAGTAGATGACAGGTTTGAACAGATCTCAGTACCCTACAACTAAGCCTATGGTGAAGGTCACAAATTTCGAAACGGTCGTGATATTGTCAATTCAAATTTGATGGTATTTTTTCTCTGGTATGGGCAGCATCTCAGAATAAGCTTGTTTTAAACTGAAAATAGTTAAGTATTATATACAAATCATTTCAGGGAAATATGGTACCCAGAATGTGGGATGGCGGCTGGAAAAAGTAATGGATCAAAAATATACGACAAAGGATAAAAGTAAATATTTATGAAATGCACCTGATTGATGCCCAAGACTGTGAAGCCTTTGGGCATTCAAAAAAAGTGAACTAAACTTTAGTTAAAATTAACTAAAACTAAGTAAAATTGATCGTCGTATGGATCCAAAGAGATTTTTACTCATACAGGGTGGTGGCTGATGAATATTGCTACATTAAGAAACTCAAATAACTTTTTTTCAGTGTATGGTATTGGTTTTTCTTTTATTCATGTTAAAGCTCATTCAATTTTATTGATGCATGTGCTCGTTGATGCATGTGCGGCATGTTACCAACAAATTGTTCATTACTGCTTGGAGTGTTGAGATAGGAATAGCCGCAATTGTTTATTGAATTGATTACTTTAGTTCATTAAAATTTGTTGGTTTTGCTTTGTAGACTTCCTGTTTGCAATAACCCCACAGGAAAATGTCAGGTGCAGTAAGGTCAGGTGACCTGGGGGCCAACGGATTGCGGAGTTTCTGGATATCAGGTTATTGGGAAATTTTCGTCGCAATTCTGTCATAACAGGCCGGGTTATGTGAGGAGTTGTACCATCTTGCTGCACCCATACAGAGTTGAAAGAAATTCTCATTCTCACTCTCAATTCTGGATAGAAAAACTCTCTCAGCATGCTCAAGTAACGGTGTCCAGTAACCGTAACGGTGTGACCGTTTTCTTCGAAGAAGTAGGGCCAGACAATGCAGCGTGATGAAACTGCACACCACACTGTGACACGAAGTGGATGTAATTCCGTGCCATGGAGTATATGTGGGTTGGAAGCACTCCATATTCGACAATTTTGTTTGTTTATGTTGCCGTTTAAATCGAAATGGTCCTCGTCAAACATGAAAAGACAGTTCAATATGTTTCCGTCCTCTTCCACCATTTGAAGCGTCTTCTGGCAAAATTCCAAGCGCAAAATGGCAAAATGGAAATGGAAGCTAGACATCTTGGGATATAAAAAAATCATGACAATAGTGGTTTCTTAACTAAAGAGCTTTTTACTTTATTTAAGAACTATTAGTAATGGATACAACCCCCTTTGTTTTTGATAACTTAAAATATACGGGTTTTCATTGAGAGATAAAGATAATTTATGTAATCCAACGAAATTTGATTCCAAGCATCCTTAATGGCCTGAATTAGTGAATGCTTGTCATCAAATTGTCTACCTCCTTCATAGACCTTACGCGATAACCAACCCCAGACATTTTCGATAATGTTTAGATCTGGCGTATAGGGTGGCCAGTCAAGAATATTAACTCATGGAGCAAATAGTTCACTGAACTTCGGAAAAGCCGATTCCAATAACGTTTTATAGCTTGCACTGGGCATTTTTGCACTTTGAAATTCAAGATCGATGGTGACATAGTACGCCGCCCTCTCGGCTGTGATGTCGGTTCAAAAAACGCTTTTCTTTGCGCACGTCATGGAAATAATAGCTGTAGCCATCAGGCCCATCCAAATTAAACTTCTTCTCATCCGTAAATACAACGGTTCTCCAGTCATTTACATGACCTCTTGGTTGCACATCCCATACCATGTAGTCCCTTGCGAATTGAAGCCGCTTTTCCTTACGAGGAGCATTAAGTGGCGTTTTTTTTTTGTAATTTCAGGTATTTAAGATACTCACAGTTCTTAATTACTCTGCGTACTGATGACTTGCTCGCTTCCACTCTAGCTTGAGCTCCTATTTTTGACAAGGATAAGGCAGGATTGTGGCCGTCGGTGATGCAATGGTAGTGTGCGCGGCTCTTGTGCATGAGAACGGGGGTTCGATCCCTGCTCTGACCACCTAAAATTTCTTTCGACAGCGGTCACCTCGCTTAGTGACGGCGACACTATCGAGTACTTAGCCATGAAAAAGCTTCTGAAAATACCGTTCGGAATCGGTGTAAAATTGTAGGTCCCAATCAGTGAGTGTAAAACTAGAACGCGCACAGCTCACTGGTTTGTGAGAAGCTCTCCCTAATCCCTTCATGGGATGTAACGGGAAACCATTTATTTATTTTTTTAAGGCAGAATTAGAAGCAATTCTGATGATTTTTATTTTCTCATACGTAGATAAAGACAATGAAACCCTTCATTTAAAATTTTGTCCATACCCCTCGGGGTCCTTGATGTAATTGTCAACAACTGTTGGGCTCCGTCAAATTTTTTAGCTATAGCGCGATTAGAATATCCTTCAGAACGGTAAACATCGATTTTAGTTTTTACCGATAGATTTAAAATTTTTTGTTTTGCCATTTTGACTCGTAAAATGATTAAGATGTAATAAATTGTAATAAACAAACGCTCCCTACAAAAAATCATCGCTTACTTTAAAAATAATGAAAAAATAATAAAGTGCCTTTATTCAAGTGATCCAAAAAAAATAGCACATTTTTGGACTTTTTTTTTATAAATTGCTCAAAAAAGTTCTTTAGTTAAGAAACCACTATTTTCATGATTTTTTTATATCTCAAGACGTCTAGCTTCCATTTTATAATTCTGCATTCGGTTACAAATTGCAAAAGATCCAGGGTGAATATGGAATTTTTAGTGCCTTTAAAGAAATGAACCGGAGAGTATGTGGTTAGTTTTCTTCTCTTATTTAACTTATGCCTTAATTTAAATAGAATACCAATTGCTGGGGCTACTTTACTTTTCAGATCATGTATATGCATATCCCAAGACAGGCTATCTTCCAACATTATCCCAAGATACTTTATGGACGGGGTTTCTTCAATAGTTCTTCCATCACCATCAACGCTGAAATTATTATTCAGACTAGCAGTTTCGTTTCGTCAGGATTTAGCAGTAAACGGGCAGGCGAGCAAATTCAAAAACTAACGCTACATCTCTTTCGATTTTATTCTTCAAAACAACATCATACTTTAAGGATAAAACAAACATCATCCGCGAAAATATATAATTGGGCAGTTAGATCTAAATTCTTTAAGTCATTCAAGTAAATTGAAAACAATAACGGTCCTAAACCACTTCCCTGAGGCACTCCATACTGCACAGAATCAATAAAACTTTTTGAATTTCTGACTTGCACATACTGTTTTCTGTTTGAAAAATAACTTTTAAATAACTGATGTTTACGTTCCGCATTGCACGTGGCAACACTACAAACTGCCTATTGCAGAAATATAAATGGCAACCCTCGTATTATTTTAATCCATTCAACCGAAACAAGTACTATCACCTCCAAAACTATGTTAGCATTTTGTCGATTTACACATTTATCATCTCCCACAATTTTGTAAAATTGAATAAGTACTTATATATTAATTTAATAAATAATAAAGTCCAAATTATGGTCTAAATACACAAAATAAATAAAAGCTCATTTGAGAAACAGTTTAAAGTGGTCACAATGAGAAAGGCTTATAATATCGCAGGGCACCCCATTTTTTCGACTGTTTTTAAGTTATTAAAAAGTATAGACATACGTATTTGACCTAAAATGCGTCAACAAATGTCCTGATATAAAGCAGCAGATATGTATGTCTTTACTTTGAACACTTTTCTGAAATGCATGTTACTTACGTCTAATTATCTAATTTTTCTTTAGTCTGGTCTTACTTAAAGCGTTCGATGAAGATGCTGGACAAAATAGCATTTTGGAGTACACTATTATGGATGATGTCTGCAACCAGTACTTTCAAATAGATTCATTAACTGGAACTATACAATTGTTGCAAAGACTGGACTACGAATCAAATACTTTTTTTAAATTCAATGTTATGGTAAGTGTATATCCTTATTATTTCTGTATACACTTTTATTTGGTGGGTCAATTGGTTTCGTGTAATTTGGCGGGTCAATTGTTTTTGCCAACAAAGGCAACGGATTGCCCAATGATGGTAAGAAAATCATGCTCAATTTTAAAAAGATGAGCATGAGCTCCGAAACAAGAATGCAATCCTTGTTGTTCACATCACCAACTTGCTCTGAAAAATGTTGCTTATCGTTGTGTTAAATCCATTTCAACAACCTATCATTTTAAATAGATAATAATAGCATAACATGAATTTATATCGAATAATTAAGAAAATGAATTTCCCTTTATTTATGAAATAAATTGGGTTATATGGATACTCTTGATATTAACTCCACAATCATTTTCTTTTATTTCATCCACTTTTGTAATTTGGAAACTTATCCTCTTGGCTACGATTCGCGCCGGCACGGAATTTTCGTCCGACACTTGGCTTCTAGAAGGAGATTTTTTATCTCACGGAATCATAGCCAAGAAAGAGGATAAATTTCAAAATCCCAAAAGTGCATGAAATAAAAGAAAATGATGTGAAGTTAATTTCAAGGTTATGGTTTTTTGAACCAGGCTTCTCACAGCTTCGTCGACTCTCGTTCAAATGAAGTATATTGCATTCGTTCAAATAACGGTTTCTTGGAGACTATTTATGTATATAAATAAAGCTTTTGAAATGTCGTGAGAATCAACATAAAGGGTTTCCATTAAACCAATTTATATTATAAAAAAAACAATTTTATTCAAATACCGTCAACAGATGCAGAAATAATGGATTTGTAATTTGTGATTTGTATGGGAGGTACCACGCCCCTTTATCCAATCCCGCCCATATTTTGATAGTTCATTTTTGTCGTCGCCATTAGTTTGCCTGCTTTTCAGCTCGATTGGATCACGGGAAAAGGGTTACAAATTAATCCAAAGTTTTTTCGGTATGCATGCATACATGCATACAGACAGGTGAAGTTAATATAAAGAATTTAATAAAGGGAAATTCATTTTCTTAGTAAGTCAATATATATTTATGTTGTGTTATTATTATGTATGTAATTCAACTTCTAAACACGTTATTAAATTTTATGAGCCAGGGCAAACGTTATCGACAAAGCTCAAGCTCATGATGGACAAGTCTGTGATGCACGGACAAGGCTGTGATGCGCTGAAAGCCGAGCCGAACCGAACATATTTGATGGGAGAAGGTAAATAGGGGGTGTCAGAGAATAATGACGTATTATACGTATATAAAAATGAGATAGCAAGAGAGCAACGAAAATTTTGTGAACTTGTCTAGCGTATGTACGAACATAACAATGTATGTATGTATGTATGTATGTTCATGTGTCTGGCGCTTTCCATGCTCTTTGTTTTTTGTGGGAATAAAACAAAAAGTATTAAGCAAGAAAACAAAGACACATGTGCTTGCACTGGTCTTTAAATAATTTTAAGTATTAATATTATTTAAATCTAACGATATCACGTGATTGAACGCTGTTTTTTTATTTTCATTGTAAAAAAATATGACCAATATGGATAACGTGTGTCAATATGGATAACGTTTGTCTATTTGAAGTTGTCAATGTTAAAATAATTAATTGAAATGAAAATTGATGGTTGGTTTAAGTAGGGATTGGCGTTAGTCGATGAACGACTCACTTAGGCCCAATTTTTGACTGGTTATTTAAATTGGTAATCAGTTGATTTGGATTTATGTTTGATCTGACTTTAAATACGAAAAGAGTTTTTCAGTGATTTGTCAAATAATCTTACTACCATGTGGCAACAGTGGCAAATGTTACGAAAAATAACCGGTATTCATACATTTATCGGCTAATCGTTACAATGCGTCAAACTGACGCCATTTGCAAAACAAAATTGAGGTGATAAAATACAAAATATTTAATGAAATTGGAGAATATTTGAGCAGAAATGAAGTTCTAACTGCACTACGAGTTAAATGATACGTTTTTCATTGTTATTTCAACTAGGATGGTGGTTATAATTGTTCACATTAACAATTAAAGAAGCTTTGTGTTTGTTCTTCTTGTTGTATTCTGTCAAAATCATATGATCACTTGATCATAGTTTAAATGCCCAACTTAAAAGTTTAAATTATGTTTGATCGTTGATCAAAGATGATTTTCCACTCAAAAATTAGGCCTTAGATTGTGATACCTCGGGCTAGCAATATTAAGCATTAGCCCCCACTAGAGAGAACCATTTAGTTTGCTCCCAGAAGCTCAAGTTATTTTCTACGCCTATCTAAAGTAATTCTCGCAGATCCCTAAATTGGAAGGAGTCCATAGAAGACATACTCCTGCCGGCTAATACTGGACACGGGCAAAGAAGATGTTCAGCGGAGTCTTTCTCTTCCGTTACAGCTTCTGCAGAAGTCATTTACCCCGGTCTTTAGTCACGTCGCATGTATGTATACCAATCAAACAGTATCCCGTCAAAACTGAAATAAGGCAGAAGGTTCATGGATCTCTAAGTATCCACCATGGGCCAGATTTGCAGTATCCCGGAATGCCCATGTGCCTTAGCTCCCACATAAGGTGAATATCGTACCGCTAACTCAAGGAACTCAAGGACAGATGTTGAATTCTGGAATACTCATTCCAGGGACTGGATGACCGCCTGACTGTCCGAGAAGATATTGACTCCAATTACTGCTGGTCTCCATCATCCATTCAGTCACTTCTCTAATAGCCAAAATTTCAGCCTGATACATGCTACAATGAGCTACGAGAGAAGTACTACCCTATTTCCACGTATACCACGTAGCCTACCTGTCATTAATTTTCGACCCATCCGTGTAGAAGTTTACATGTCCCGTTATACCAGAAACTGCATTGTTTCGGAAATCTCTTTCCGGTATGAGCGTGTGGAATTTCTGATCGAATAGTATTCCGCTTCCGAGTAGTCGACCAATGCAGGAATGTTAGGAGTACATACCATTCCCGAGTCCGACCATGCCTCATTGTTAGAATTGCTTCAACCTGGTGGCAGACGTGGAAACAATCTACCTGCCTATAATGTCCAACAAATCGAAGATTACATTTAATGCATTAGTGGGAGTGGTGCTCAGAGCACCCGTGACGCACTTCGTCGCCATTCTCTGAACGCTAGTCAGTAGTGCACAATAACCGATAACCGCATAGAGCTTTATCGACCTCACCACCGAAGTATACCTATCGATTCAGTGAACAATCCTCAGAGAAACTAATCTTGCTGTCTAAAACATCGGTCGGCACAAAGAGAGGCAGTTAAAATGTGTGTGAGTATTTGTGAGCGTATTTTGAGCGCACTGGGATACATTTGGTGCTCCATATAGTGGTGGCCAAAACATTAGCAATTAAGTTGTCTTATGTTAATAAAAAAAATTTTCCCTACATACTTTTACATTGTACATACATTTGTATTTTTGTACATACATTATTACACTATTATATTGATGGAAAATAAAAATAAATGTTCCCATTCAACTTTCCACATTGCAAATTAAAATGTTATATATGTATGTATATAGCGGAAAATAGCGACATCGACCTGCTTGGTTGAAAGCTACCATGCTACTGAATGAAACATGTGTGTTTACTTTTATTTATTATGCTCTTAGTTGATAGTTTTGTTGCCATTCGTGTTGTGTGCGTGTGAAAAGCTGTATGTGTGAGTGGCTGCCGGGAGCTATTAGCGCCGGCCTCTGGTCTAAAACAACCTCAGGCCATGGGACTGACCATGGAGGTGGATAGCTTCTGATAGCCACTTTTTTTGGGAGTTTACAAAAATGACTCCTTCATAGGGCAGTCCAAGCACCTCAATACTTTCTAGAAGTATGTCTCGGGCAATGGCTTTATCGGAATCCTCCGGTAGCTAGCTAGAGTGAGAAGGCGCAACGAATGAACGGCCTGATTGGTTATGCGATCTCTGGTTAAGTATGTGATCCTGTCACTGAAGCGTTTATCCTTTGATGGCGGATGAGAAAACACTTGGCCAACTGCGGACCAAAAGTAAAGAAACAAAATCCCAGTTTCGACACTACACTCTGGTCAGCGCCTAATCAAAAATGGGCGGCTGAAACATAATCATCATGGCAATGAAAATGCAAAATGAGAAACATAGAACCCCCTATTTGTTGACGACCACGGCAAACGTTATAAGGACCACGATTTCTGGATATGTACTTGGAATGTTAGAACACTATAAAGATCCGGTGCCCCTATCCAACTGACAATTGTTCTCGAGAATCATAAGGCTGGCATTAATGCTATCTAGGAGATGCGATGGATAGGTCATGGCTATACAAGGAAGACGAACTGTAACATATACTACAGCTTCCATGAGAAAAAACATGAATTGGTGGCAGATTTTTCGTTGGCAAAAGACTGCGACATCTGGTCCCAAGGTTCAAGCCCGCGAGTAGACGTATATCCACCATCCGCATATAAGCGAAATTCTTTAACATATCTCTAATTTGACGGCGAGAGCGCCTAAGCGAAACATATGACTGCTGCCCTGGCCATGAGATTAAGATTGTTCCACGGGTATATGAATTTAATGCTAAAGTTGGTAGAACAAATATCTGAAACAAACATCGGTAAATTCTTGGATATCCCCTGATCAACAGATGAAGAACCAGATTGATCACCTGGTAACTGATGGAATGCAATCTAATAGTGTAATGAAAAAAAGTGTGACTCGAGGAGCTAATATCGATTCGGCTGGCCACATGGTTTCAGCAAAGGTTCGCACAAGGATAAGCATAGCGAATGTCGTACAAAACCAGACATATAGACAGTTGGACATCGGAAAGTTGCAATTACCAGATACAGCCACGGCCTATGCTGAGAGTGTAACAATTTCCATATTCTTCCAATCAAAATGGTGAACATCGAAGAAACAAAAATCTAAATATACACTGAGAAGAATTACGGATAGTTTCTAAATCCTTCATTGAAGAAAAATTTATAAACTGAAAGAAGTTCGTGGGTTTAAGGTAAGATGTGATATACATTTTCGCAATGGGCGAGAAGTTCCACACCTAATGTTCAAAGTTGACTTATTTCCAGAGGCGTTAAGGTTCAAAACAAATGATGTTCATCCTACTTCTGAAGTGGAGGGTTGCTGATGAAGAACCTCGTAAACGTAATGGTTCTGTACAATGTACCAGTTGCCACGAACATGGACATACAAAGTCCTGTTGTTTATTACGCCCCGTTTACGGTATGTGTTGATATTCACCAAGCAAATCAGTGTGTAATCAAAAGGGAATGCATGGTCTCTCGAAACTTTAGTAACTGCGTTGGTAATTTTACTGGAAATTATAAGGTTTGCCCTATTTATTAGGCATTAAAGGAAAAATTAACAGAGCCAAAGAATTTTCTTAGACAGTGGCAATAATGCAGGCCAAAAATTTTTGTAAACCATGCAACAGTTCAAAGCTCCATCATTACTGATGTTTCTTACGCCAGCGTAACCCAAACTGGTTTGAATTTACCCCTATCTCAGGGAGCCGTTGACACAATTCTTACGATGCTCATCCAGACTATGTCACAATTTATGTAGTTTATGCAGATCCTGTTGCAGGAAATAATCTGAACCCAGCAACAACTACTACAAGCTTTCTTATCACGAAAATGAGTTTCCTGAATGTATGTATATGGAATGCGAATGGTGTAAGCCTGAGATTGCCGCTTTTTTGACTGATAGCAATATCGATGTGATGTTGATTGCGGAAACCCATCTAACTGTTAAACACATTTTTTGCATACCGGGCTATAAATTCTATAAAACCAATCACCCAGATGGATAAAAATTATTAAAATTAAACATTTTATAAGGCCAGTTTTCGTGGAAAACCGTCTGTAAGCAACTACAAATCATTCTATCCGCAATTTATTGCCCTACCCATTTTCCGGTAACGCCTGAAAAGTTTTGCGTATTCTTTAGAACACTAGGCAACAAATTTTTTGCTGCTGGTGATTTTAAGACCAAGCATTCCCATTGGGGTTCCCACCTAATTAGGTGTTAAAGTCTACCCCCAGCGAGAACCTTGATTTTATATCTCCTGACACACCCACATACTGCCCAACGGATCGAAATAAGATACCAGACCTAATAGATTTTGCTATCACAAAACGCTTTACACAGACACATGGATTCTATGGTTTATTGACTGGGAAAAGACGATTACGGCGAGAATGGCTAATGCAGTGATCCCGACCATCTCACACAAACTGAAAGTCGGCCGAAACAAGCTGAGAAATCTCCAAAGAGGAATAGAAGATAAAAATTACGTACATTTTCAGTCTGTTTCGCTATCTTGAACGAAAGTTTTCGTTCGTGTTCGAGACGAAATAAAGTTGATTTGGGTTCCTCAATCTTGTCGTTTCAAGTCGAATGAAACAAAGAAATTTTTCGGTACAAGTTTTGGTTTATCTATTTCGAATGCGCTGTCAGTTGGGAACAAACATAACACTCAGGCAAACGAAAATTTCGACTTGGAGGAACCCAATTTGAGTTGAATGTGAGTGACTGATTTTCGTTCGCTTAGGTTTTCGTTCGGGATAGAAAACAGTCTGTTTATTTCTCGTCTCTCCCCTAAACACCAGGATCATATATATGTGTGGAGTGCGAGTAATGCTCCAAGAGCACCAAAGGAAAATGTGTCACCAAATATATGTCGAAACGGTAACTGGGCATGTAGAGATGAGGAGAAGGCTCGTGTATTTGCCACTCAATTACGTGAAGTATTTCAACCAAAACCTCTGACAATTGTCTTCGAAATCCCTGATTTGGACGATTATAGCTAGGAGGCAGTCATGCCAATAACGTTGACTGCTGTTGAAGTGAAGTGTCATTGATAATAATCTTGCAATTAGTTACCGTCACTGGCAATAATATTGCTAACTCTCTTATTTAATTCTATGGTCCGCATTAACACTTCCCCAATACGTGGAAGACATCACAGGTATGCATGATACCTAAACCATGTAATGACAAAACTGTAGCTTCTTCATACAGACGTATTAGTTTACTTCCGTACCTTTCAAAGGTTTTTGAAAAACTGGTCCTCTAAAATTATAGCCCATGTTCCTGTGCTTTCACAACAGCTTGGATTTCGAGCCAAGCACGGATCAGAATAACAGATGAAATTGGAAGGGGAGTTGATGGTAAGAAATATTGCTGTGCAATCTAAGATCTGTCCCAGAAAAAAATGACCCACTTCAAAAAAATCTTTAAAAATAGTACATATTTATAACTTTATTTAAACTTAAACATATTATTTCAATTTAGTACGTTATACTAATATAAACAACAGCAATTAATTGGCATTATAATTAATTTTTGTAAAAATTACGAATCTTTTTTTTCAGACCCTTCATCAAATTCCGTACCACATTTTCATCGACAGTTTCGTAGGCTTTTCTCCATTTATTTTTAAAGATTATAGCGGTTTTTGATATTTGTTCTGTCCTCTTCAACGCTCTCTTCATTAGCGCCCAATATCGTTCAATAGGCCGGATCTCAGGGCAGTTGGGTGGATTTGCCTCTTTGGGTACATATGTTACATTATTTTTTACATACCATTCCAGAGTATTTTTAGCATAGTGACTGGTAGCTAAATCAGGCCAAAATAACACCGAACCTGTGTGGTTATTGACAAAGTCCTTTAGACCCACCTCTAGGCATTTTTCAATATAAACTTTTGAATTTATGGATCCCTTAACCACAATTTCTTTACTTCGGCGTGCACAGCTGCAAATCGCTTGCCATACCATGTATAGTTTTGGAAACTTTGTACACATTGTATGGCGATAACGTTCCTTAACACCTCTACATTTTGCGGTATAAAATGTATGTCCAGGAAGCTGGTTAAAATCGGCCTTACAGTAAGTTTCGTCATCCATTTTTTCGCGATATTTTTCTTGTTCCGAACACTTTCTTAAAGAACACTAATCGTTTGCTATTATTGCAAACACTCGACAGAGGAAAATATGATACATTTCGAACCGTTATGTTACAGTGTTGCCATATGATATAGATTAAAAAATGGGTCATTTTTTTCTGGGACAGACCTTACTTGGACATAGCCCAAGCGTTTGATAAAGTTTGGCACGAGGGTCTTATATATAAATTAGAAATGTCACTCCCAAAAAAATGTCAACGGTATTCTTATATCTTACTTAAGCGGAAGAACGTTCAGGATAAAGAAGGAAGGATATATTACCGGAGATTACTGATTTAGAGCTAGTGTTGCCCAAGGAGCTAGTGTTACCCAACGGATGGACGATTTGTAACATCTGAACTAATGAATGAGCACTTATGGCTAGTTCAAATATGATTGCAAACTTGGAGAATCGGTGACAATGCGTAGAAGTGTAAACACGTTACATTCACTCTAAGAACTGAAGTATATCCCGCAGTTACTCTTAACAATGTCATTATTCCTCAATAGATTGAAGTCGCTTATCTTGGAGGACAATTGACCTTCACTGGCTACTAAAGTCAAACTCGAGGCTGAGCTTGGTAAATAAACTACTCCTGTATAGCAGCAATTTTTAGCCAATATAGATGTATGTATTCCAACTGCATGGAAAAGCTAGTTCCACAAGTATTGATATTATACAGAGAGTTCAGAGAAAAGTATTTCAACTTATCACTGGCGCACCATGGTAGATGAGATTTGACTATATCCAGAGACTTAAACATAGGAACTGTGAAGGAGGAAATTCTCCGAATGGGGAAATATACAGGAGAGGCTTTATAGCCACCCAAATCCGCTGACGCAATGGTTAGTCAATATCAGAAGCAGCACTCGCTTAAGACGAAACGACTTGCCAACACTATAAGAACCTTAGTCATAAGTCAGAAAACTTACTAAAATTAAACCGACACCTAACACCTGGGTTGGGGTCATATGCCCGTATTACAAAATCCCGAACACAAAATCCCGAAAACAAAATCCCGAATTACAAAATCCCGAATTTCAAAATCCCGAATAAGTGTACAGTTTAAGTGTACAGTGTACAATTATTCGGGATATTTTAAAATCTATAAATAAATTATTCAGTCTTCGTTCACATATGGAGATATTTACTTCAAAATAAAAAACGTCGCTAATTTTTTACAAAAAAAAAATACAAAATGAGTGCAAATTTGCATATCAAATAAAGGCAAACAAAAACACGTTTCATGTTGTGACTTTGATTATGACTCGCCTTTTTAGTATTCATGATTACATTCAGAGCTTAATGAGTCGCAAGACCGCAGAGGCCTATTCTGAACTTTTCTTCAGTCTTACCAAACCAGCTTGCGAATGGAACTTACACTTAAAGCCACTAAAGATAATTTCGGATTTTGAAAAAGCTGCAAAAGAATTTTTGCCGTATGCTGAGTGCAAATGTTGTCAGTTTCACTTTGGCCAAATAATTTGGCGCAAGATTCAGAAGGAGGGTTTAAGAACTAAGTATGGGCAACTCAGAAGAATTTAGCTTGCAAGTTCGGATGATAAGGACCCTTGCCTTTGTGCCGGGTGCTAAAATACCTGAATATTATGAAGTCTTATACCGCAACTTTGCAGATAAAGATGCCAAAAAAAAGCTCGTTGGATAAATTCCAATTACATTGAAGGACGGTATGATACCGAGTTTCTTCGGTCTGTGACATGTTAGAAGAAAACTTCCCACGCACCCAAAACTCTGTCGAGGCTCAGCATAGACGTCTTAAAGTTGTTGTCGGCAAAAACCATGCCGGTTTTTACAGTCTGATCCAAAATCTGGCTAAAGAGCTGATTGATGCTAAATCGGCAATCGAAAAACTTAAATCGGAGAACGTTGAACCCCGCATCAAAAAAATTGTTAAAAATACCAACATTTAATGGCTGTATTCAATAACATAGAATGTATGGATAAAACAGACTATTTAAAAGCCATAGCAATTAATCTTGCTTTTTATATATAAATTGATTATTAAGAAAAAAAAATTTGTATTGTTATGATTTTCAATAATTCGGGATTTTTCAAAATTCGGGATTTTGTAATTTAGGACTTTAAAATTCGGGATTTCGACCTTTCAAAAATTCGTGATTTTGGTAATTCGGGATTTTGACACTATCCCCTACCACCTCCTTGTGGAACATGAGGCTGCCTTCGACAGCCCGATACGGGGAAAACGCCTTTGTAGAATGACACTGCCCGACACGAAATCGTCAGTACAGAGAGGTAAAGATCTCACTGAAAGCTATCATGCGATCTCTTCACCATAAATATTAATTGAGATCATTGTGAGGAAAGCTGCAGTCAACTCGAATAAAACTATCAACGGCAAAATGCTCATGCTGCTCGCGTATGCTAATGGTTTAGGCATCATTGGGTGAAATCTGCCAGAAGTTTCTGCATTATTTTCGAGAATTGAGATGGAATCACCAAAAGTGGGTTTGGCAGTAAATTAGGAAAAAATAAGCAAAACATACACTCGCTGTTTACGTTGATAACCGTTATAATTTCGAGGTAGTGAACGAATATTTCGGATCTGCCGTGAACAGACGCAATAACGTCAGCCTAGAAATCAAATAGCAATAATAGAAAACGGCGAGTATTAGCGACGGATGGACCACGAGCTGTATAAGGCTGCGGTTACACTGGATCCGAATTTCTTTCGTACGAATTCGTACGATGAAGTGGTTTCATTGCCCGCGTGTAAAATGGATTTCGAAGAGGAAATGTACTTTTTTTGTACTTTTCCTACGAATTCGTCCGAAATCTCTGTGGGAATTCGTACGAAAACTTTTTGCGCGACAGCAGTTTAGTGTAAAATGAATTTCGAAGAGGAAATGTACTTTTTTGAAAGTCCGCTTTTAAAATATTTAATGTTGAATAATCAGAGCAGAAGATTTTGGGTAGATGATTTCTTATACCTATTAATTATACCTATGTATATTATCTTAAATATTAATATCATATAAATACTTATATTAATATAATTTATATAATTATATAAATATGACTTATATAATTTTACAAATTTAATATCCATTAAAAATTAAATATAATTAATTAATCAATCAATCAATTTTTCGCAGTCCATTCTTTTCAATAGAATTCGCACGACCAACTGATTTGTAAACAAAAATTTTTGTTTACATCAATTCATTCTTCCGAACTCCCACATGTTTCAATGTAACCACATGAATGTAAATACTTCTAGTTGTTTCGTTCTGATGACGTCATACGATTTCGTGCGAGTTCGTAAGTAAAGAATTCGTAACCAATGTAACCGCACACTAATCTGTATCCCGACATCGTTGAAGTATGCGTATCAAAATGTCAGTAGAGTGGATCAGAATGAACCAGAGCGAAGGGTATTCGAAGACATTTAAGGTCTTGGCTGGTTTGACACCTATCCCATTTTCTCCCGCCTATCTACCCAAAGTCTGTAAGCTACCTTGGATGTCCCTTAGGGTATTGACGTTCTTGGCCCTTGTAGATATCGCCAAGTCCTAACACAATAATACATGATTCAATGGAAAACAGTTTCATTAGATAGTGCTTAAACTATTTTTTCGAAGTTCGAAGTAGAAGTTCTTGGCCAATGTGTTACTATAACTTCAAATCGTATAAAATTTGCATGTTATTCTAAGGGTTCAGATTCACATTTGTATACGCTCACCCATAGGGATGGGGATGCGATAAATAAATGTATCGCATAGATGGAACCATATTTGACCCTTAGTGTTTTGGTTTAGGAATTTTTAAGACGGTTGAGCCATGTCCGTCTGGCTTGGTTAGTCAACACGATAACTGCCGTAAATCTTTACCGATCAGAATGAAATTTTGTCAGTGACTATTGTTTGTCGAAACTTAGTTTGAGATTGAAAATGGTCGTTTTGACCACGCCCCTTCTGGTACCTCCGATACAAATTCACACAGTTAGTACACAATCCTATTTCATCTACAACTATTTCTGGTAGATGTTATTAACTTCAACTCACAAATTGGTTACTAATCATTCCCATACAAAAGCTTGGTGGTCGTTCAATCTGATAAATCGGGTGAAACACTTCCGAAATGAATACAATTAGGTATAAGGTTTCACGTTATCAAACGCTAATCACCGATTAAGACAAGGGTGATTTTGCCACGCCCACTTTGGTACTTCTCATACAGAAGTTGTTCCCGCAACATCGAACCAATCTATGAAATATTGTACTAGACCTTATTATGTCAAATCCCAATCTTCTATGGAAAATTAACTATTTTGCCACACCCATTCTTGTACCTCCCATACAAAAGTTGGGCGGATGGCCGGTTGATCGACATGATACCTCTTGTAAACCACAACCGACCTTAATGAAATTCGGTACTAGGCAAAATTTTGCTAAAAGCTACTGTTTAATTATTAACTGACCACTGTGCCGCTCCCAGTTTCGTAAAGTTGGGCGTATTTCCGGTTGGCGGACTCGTTATCTCCAGTTAACCACAACCGATCTTAATAAAATTTGGTACTGATCAATATTTTGGGAAAAGCTACAGTGGCATAAAAACTTTTCAACTTTGCCATGCCCATTTTTGTGCCTCCCATATAAGTATTGGGTGGACAAATGTTTGGTTGTCACAAAGTTTGGTATTAAATAATATTTACCGCAATGACGATCTGCTATTGAATATGGTCACATTTGCCACGACCATTCCACATAGGTCTGACGAGCTAAATTTTTTGGCCAAAACTCTAAACTTTTATTTCGATATTTGTTGTTGTAATATTGTCGCAAACACTTCAAAAAAACACAAACAATATTTTGTTATTGCAAACTTCAATCAACCGTTATGCTGTGAAGCGAGGAAGTTCAATGATTTTTAGTGCAGTAGAAAACTTAGACACGTGGAGTGATTTTTTAGTGTTTTTCAATCAAAAGTTAAAAACAAATAAAAACAAATTTTTAATCAATTAATTATGGATATTAATAACGATGGTAAGTACTTAAATTTTCAGCAGTGAAACATTTAAAAAAAAATGTGGTAATAAGAAAAAATATTAAAAAACTCCATAACCTCAAAATTTTAGATTTTTGCTTCTAAACAAACAATCTATAGAGTATAACTAAAAACGTTCAATGGAGTTCAATAAACCAACAACGCACAAAGTTACAGTGAGTTGTGGTGCTTTCGACGCAGCAATGATATTGTGCAAAATGCTGCAAAATATTGATAAATCTGTTTGTTTTTCAGGCAACTTTATCTTTAAAAATTCCGACCTTTTACGAGTTTGGCGAAGTAGACCTGGAAATATAAAAAAAGGCGAAGTTCTTTTCAATTATATTCGTGAAAAGATCGGAGAATCGAATATTTCTATTGATTATGAGAAGTATTTGAAAGACAAAATTAGAGTTTATGCCTCTAGACTGGATGCAAAATGGCAGAAAGCGTTTAGATCAATTGACGTTTTTCATTCACAAAATAATAACTGGCTTCAAAAGGAAATAATATTTAAAGCCCCCGTAGCAAGTAGCTTAATTGGTGAAGATACTTTTTCGTTGGAGGAAGAAATCTCAGCAGCTACGCCTTCATCAACCTGCGGACGGCCTCGAATGCAATTTTCGGAAATGTCTGATCGCAGTAAAAGAAGGGAGGCAGCTAAACTATCAAAGTCCACAGCAAATGAGACTGAAATACTAATGCAAGCATCACTAATGTCGGCTCGAAAAGAAGGTAAGAAAGATTTAGTCGTCATTCTCAAAAAAACTATGGCAAGTCCGGCAAGACCATCTAAGCTACGAAAATTGTGTTCGGAAAATGATAATCGTCCAATTGCTCTGTCAGATGAGGAGGCGCTAGCATTCTTTCTAGAAAATAATTTCACAAAGAGGCAATATTGCAACATAAGGCTGGAAAGTACACAAAGAAAGTCTGACATATTTCCATCCTATATGAGACTATTGGCAGCAAAAAATAGTTGTAGACCAAATGAAGTCTGTGTAAGTGAAACCGTTGCCAAAGTTCCACTACAACAGCTTTTAATACACACTGCAAAAAGAATTATTGAAATGCAGAGAGAAGTAGTATCATCAATAATGAATAGAAGCAAAAGCAACTACATATCAGCAGAGTTAATTTTAAGCTATGGGTTTGATAGCAGCACCGGCCAAGCCCAATTTAATCAACTATTTCAAAAGCCAAATACATCCTGTTACGCAGATTCCTCTCTATTGGCAACCACGGTAATTCCCTTGAGACTTATAGATGGTTCAGGAAGAGTGATCTGGTGCAATAGAACCCCCCAATCTACCAGGTTTTGTAGACCATTGAAACTGGAATTCGTAAAGGAAACGAAAGAAGTAGTCTTAAAAGAAGGTGCTGAATTAAGGAAACAGATTGAAGAGCTGGAAAGCCTCACAATACAAATTGAAGAATTCAAAGCAGTGGAAATATCATTTAATATGAATTTAACTGTTATTGATGGAAAAGTTTTAAATATCCTGACAGAGACAAAATCAACACAGTCTTGTCCCATTTGCGGAGCGTCGCCTACGGATTTTATTAATATTAAAGACTACAAATGCGAAAGATTCAAACCAAAAGAAATGAATTTGAAATATGGTATAAGTCCCTTACACTGTCAAATTAGATTTTTTGAATATTTACTACACCTGGCGTACAAAAGCGATGTTAAAAAGTGGAGAATATGTGACATTGGCGATAAGGAGAATGTAAAAGCAAGAAAAAAACGCATTCAAGACGATTTTTGGTCAATGCTTGGACTCCGTGTTGATATGCCGAAGGTGGGAGGGTTTGGATCAACAAACGACGGCAACACCTCCCGACGTGCGTTCTCAGAATATGAAAATTTTTCTGAAATAACTGGACTTGACATTGAAGTGATTTTTCGTTTAAAAATAATTTTAATTTGCTTACAATGTCAATTTCCCCTTCAATTAGACAAGTTTGAGACCTATTGTTTTGAAACCGCGCAACGTATTCAAAATATATACTACTGGTGTCCCATGACCCCAACTGTTCATAAGGTGCTTATTCATTGTAAAGACATAATGTTAAACACATTGCTTCCAGTGGGTTGTTTTGGAGAAGATGCAGCTGAATCTAGAAACAAGGTATACAAGAGCGACAGATTAGATCACGCCCGCAGAACTAGCCGCAGAGACAATCTCTTTGATGTATTTAATAGAGCTTTGGATACCTCAGACCCTTTAATATCGTCTCTTCGAATAAATACACGCGTAAATCAAAGAAAGCGCTTAACACTACCACCTGAAGTTATTGCTTTATTAAGCTGCGAGGATCTTCCTGAAACTTTTGAGGATCTTCCTGAAACTACGGATAGCGAAGAAAATACAGATGAACCTGAAGAACAAAATGAAGAAGATAATTTAATTTTAGAAAATGAACTGACTGATTTCTTATAATACTTAAATTTAAAAAGTAAATTAAATGAAATTAGAAATGTACTTCAGTTTAAATTTAATATGGTTAATATAAACAGGTATTTCATGAATGATGAACTGTGAACGCACGTTTTTTTATTCAGACTTCAGTTTCATATATGTATGTTGCTTTTCGGGTCTAATATTTACTGCCTCACGGTGTAATAATACTTAAATATAGTAAAACATAAGGGGACTAATATGTACCTTCGGTTCTATATGGGTTAAAAAACAATTTCCTTTTCTAAAACTCAATAAATTTAATTTTTATTGCTAATAATTGTGTGTTTAACTTCATTGTGTTGTTATGTGCACGATTTTTAGTTTTGGCCAAAAAATGTAGCTCGCCAGACCTATGTGCATTCGTTCAACATATAGGCATTTTTTAAAAGATCTCGGACGCAATGGATGACTTAGACTTAGAATGTGGAATCGTTGTAGCACCGTATTGGGTCTCAATCAAGTGGAGAACTGTGAGAAGTGTCACCACGTTAATTCCATAACATTGACTCATTAAGTGGAGGGAAATGGTTGAGTTCAAAGTGGAAGTTTATTACAAAAGTTGCCTACATATAAGACTTAATATCGTAAATTTGAGGATCTGACAAGCACACGTCAGCGCCCCCGTTATGTCGAGTTAAAGTACACTGAAAGTGTTTTACACCTAAACATTCCGGGTCCCTTGATGGGTGCCATCAATGTTTAAAAATTGTTTCCAAAATTTCATATATCAAATTAATTCATGTTAACAATTCATGGTTAAGTAACAACTAAAAACTAGAGATCAAAATATATTTACTTTATAAATGCTATTAGATATTCGGAAAATTTAAACCTGAAAATTTCCGGAAACGATCCATCCAAAAATTGATTTTTATATTCCTTCGTAATTAGATATAGAACCTCCGATTAAAACTTTGGAGTAAAGATCAGCGCCTAATATCATGGATATGGAACTGCTTTCAAAGAAGGTAGGATCAGCCAGCACCAAGTTGATGTATTTTTCTTTTATGGAACTATCCAATAATTTGGTTGGAGTTTTCATTGAAATACGGTTGTCTACGCGAAAGACCCCAGTGATTCGTGCGTGGCGGTCCGAATATACGCGCACGACCAGTTGCACCATTGTTGAATCATCTACTCTCGTCGTTGTGACACCTAATTCTGTGACTACAGACTTAGTAATACGGCTCACCTTAGATCCTGTGTCGATTAGTACTCTTAATAGGAAAGAGACGTCCTTTATACGCTATTTTGACCAACGCTGCTGGTAGAATGGACACCATTTCTTGGGAGAGAGTAGAGAGAGAGAGAGAGTTTGAACAAAAGATTCGTTAGTTGTTCGTTTCTTGTACTTGCGTTCGAAGCCGTATTTATGCAACAGGGTGTGATGTTCGCAGTTGCAGATGCGACACCCTGACTTTGTAAAACATGTGGGTTGTGAGTGCTTGTGTGCTAGACAGTTCAGACAATATTTAAATTTTTGGACAGCTTGCATCCTCTTCTTCACATCCATGGAAAGAAAACCCTTGCAAAGCCGAAGTGGATGAAGTTGTTTGCAAAGGCGCCACCTGAAGGTTCTCATATTAGGTTGACCTGTAATTTCAACACTTGACCTACGATTACTGATGATTCTAGGCATTCTGTAAGAAAAAGATTTATGAATAAATTTTGGAAAAGGGATAAATTGACAAATTTATTTAGTACGAAGGAGTACTAGTTTTACGATTGCACGAGTGACTGTCCCTTTTTGAGTATACACGTCTACGACTCTGACTCTATTGTCTTTCCCTGGATGAAGACGTGTGACGCGGCCAATTCTCCATTCGTTAGGTGGAAGATTTTCGTCCCGTATGACGACAACGGAGTCGATTTCGACGTTCTTCTGAGAATTATTCCATTTGTTTCGCTTATGGAGTTCTTTTAAATATTCAGCATTCCATCTTTGGCAGAAATGGTGTTGCAAGACCTTGACTCGCTGCCACCGATTCACCACTGAATCTGGATGACTGTCACAAGTCGGTTCCGGTGGAGATAAAATTGGGCCGCCGGTGAGGAAATGACCAGGTGTCAACGGATTTAAATCTGTCGGATCTTCGGACATAGTGGATATTGGTCTGCAATTAAGGCAGGCCTCTATCCTGGATAATAAAGTGCAGAAGTCTTCAAAACTGTATTTAAATGATGCAGACACCTTTTTAAAAGGAGTTTTAAAACTTTTAACGCCTGCTTCCCACAATCCACCCCTATGAGGCGCGCCAGGAGGGATGAAATGCCACGATATATTCTGATGAACGAATTGAGAGACCAAGTTCGTTCTACAAGCGTTAAGAATATCCCACAACCTCTGCTAGATATAAATCTGTGGAAAGCGGCAAGGAATGCCGGAGTGGATAGTGATGACGTTGCTTCTAAAGGAATTGCTTTGGTTGAAAAGCAAATAAAATTGCAAACATATCCCTTGGTAAGTTTGCAACCTCTTCCTACATAACTCTTGATTTCGAATGGGCCAGCAAAGTCTATGCCTGTGCAATGGAATGGCCTAGTTATAATTGTTCTCTCAGGAGGTAGTGCGGCCATAATTTGCGTTTGTGTTTTCCTTCTATAGAGAACGTACTGCTTACACTTATGTATCACTGTCTGGATTAAGTTTTTTAATCGTGGAATCCAAAACTGTGTACGGATCAGTCGCAATACCTGCTGATTTCCGCCATGGAGACTTATTAGATGCGTAAAATGCACTAGTAGTCTGCTAAGCTGGCAATTGTATGGTAGTAGTATGGGATACCAATCTACCGAACGATCGCATTAATCCGTTGTCATCGAGAAATGGGTTTAAGTTCTGTATGGAGGAGGACTTAGAAACTTCTTTGTTTTCTTTCAAAGCCTTGTAAACGTCAGGAAATGATGCTTTCTGAGCGACAATAATTAGTCTTATTTTTACATGAGATACCTCAGAGGCTGTTAGCAATAACGACGAATATTGATAGGAGAAGCGACGTTGAGGATGCGTTCGATTATAAAAGCGGTAGACAAGGCATAAGACACGAATTGCTATATTAAAAGATGAAAATCGCTCAAGGAATTCGAGGAAAGAAAGAAGAATGAAAAATTAACGTTAATGGCTTTACTTTCTGCGTCTGTATCCAGATGGGAAGCTGTGGTCAATGGCCAGAATTCTTTGGACTTTTCCAACCATTCAGGACCATGCCACCATAATCTATAATCTACTAGATCTTGTGGATAAACACCTCTATTGACTAAGTCAGCAGGATTGGATTTGGAATCAACATGAAACCAGTTTTCAAGACCGACTTTCTGTGATATTTTGGAAACTCTATTCGCTACAAATACTTTCCAATGGCACGGTGGTTTCTGCAACCAAGTTAAAACTATAGTAGAACCAGTCCATTTGTACAGACTGTACAGATATCTGCCAACGTAGCACCACAAAGTTCAAGTTTTGGTATTGAAATAGTATTAATGGGAGAAACTCTGGATTTGGATGTAAGCAAACTTACAAGAACCGAATTACCTTCTAAGTCAACTCTGACGTAAATTACAGCGCCGTACGTACGCCGACATGTAGGAGAATATGATATGCACCTTGGGAGTTTGGAACCAACCATCGAGTAGCTATGGAGGAATTTCTTCCAGTCTTGAAGGCAGTCAATTGGTATATTTTCGTCCCAATTAACTTTGGAAATGCAAACTTTACGCATGAGAATTTTAGCAATGACAACGACGGGAGCTAAGCATCCCGCAGGATCGAAAATCTTGGCAATTCCGGAGAGTACTTCTTTTCTAGTATAGCTTGACTTCGGCGGTGAAGATGTGGCGGAAAATAGAAAGTCGTCCATCTTAGCGTTCCATCTCACCCCTAAAGTTTTAGTTTGACTGCTGTCTTCAAAACTAAGGAAAACTTCTTTCAACAAGTGCTCTTTTGGTAGACCTGCGAGATGGATGCCCATTTGCGGAGAGGAAAACACGCTGACCCCAAAGCGGCAATCAGTTGATCCCTGCCTTCAATATTAGAATTTATATCATGTGAACCAGATATAACGTCATCGGCGTACATTGAGTTTGCTATAATTTGGCTAGCTATTGGAAAGGAGTCATTGACATCTTTAGACAGCTGTTGAAGTGTTCTTATTGCCAAGTATGGTGCGGCGTTTATTCCGAAGGTAACTGTATTCAATTCAATGTCTTGCATTTTTTCGGTAGGATTTACAGGATTTTTTGGAAACTGGTGTATTTAGGAATGACCTTGATTTGTCTATACATCTTTTCAATATCTGCGCTAAATACAAAGCGATAAAAACGCCACCTTAAAAGTAAAATAGTGAGATCATTTTGAAGACTTGGACCTGCATGTAGAACATCATTCAAGGACGTACCGGAGGATGTTGGACAAGAAACATTAAACACACCTCTCATCTTTGTGGTCGTGCTCTCTGGCTTAATAACCGCGTGATGTGGAAGATAGTAATAATGGGCAAATGTTTCCAAAGGAGGTGTAGGTACACTATCCATATGACCAAGTTTCCGATATTCTTGAATAACGGTATCATACTGAATTTTGTATTCCATATTTTTCAATAAACGTGATTCGCTTCCTAAAAATTGTGACTGGGATCTTGATTGGCCTAGTTGCACACACGTGTCATGAAACGATTGCTTGAACGGAAGTGATACGATGTATCTCTATCTCTTTTCACAGTACCCGTGAACAATTTTTCACAAAAAGCGTCGGATTGAGAAAGAGGAGGCTCATGCGGAATGTCTTCCACCTCCCAAAAACGCTTTACCTGTTCTTCGAGACTCGTGTCTGTGTAAAATGACACAATGTTCGAAAACGACGAAATTCTTGTGTTTCTTCGCACAGGTCCTGAATGTTGTGGAATATGAACTCTTGAATTATCCTTATCACATGTACCAAAATTTACAACACTTTTATTAGCATCACGATGTAATAATGTGTGATGTCTTTTATTACACGAAAAACAATTATGGGTACTTTTACAGTTTTTAACAGAATGTGCCCCCGCGAAACAATTAAGGCACAAATTTAGCTTCCTAATACAGGAAGACCTCTCTTCTGGACTCATTTCTAGCAATTTTGGGCATTTTCTAATAAAATGAGATTCATTGCTGCAAAGTTTACATGTAGGAGATGAACTTATTTTCGCATGATTAATGTTTACCTTGTTAGCAGGAAACTATTCCGTTTTTTTGAGTTGGGATTATAAGTGGAGGGTCCCTTAACTTCAGCGACAGTCTCTAGTGTCTGATATCTGCTGGAAAGGAACGCGTTCAGGTCAGTCCATTTGGAAATATCTTTTTTGTTATCGACGGATTGTTCCCACAATGATAAGGTAATTCTGGGGAGTTTTGTGGCACACATAAACGAAAATTGAATCCCAGCTGGAGACATCAATATTGTAAAGTTTTAAGGAGGAAATACATGAATTAATTTCGCGCTGAAGACCCTTAATATCCTCGCTGGATTCGGAGCTAACTGTGGACAGATTGAACAAGATTCGTAGCTGACTGTGGATAAGCATGCGCTTGTTCTCAAATCTGTCTTGCAGATTTTTCCAAGCAATATCAAATCCACTGTTAGTCAACGGACATTTTTCTACGATATCGTGGGCTTCTCCCAGCGCTTTCCTTCGCAGTTGAAAAAGTTTTTGTACCTTGGAGAGGTTATAGTTATAGACGGCCACTGAAGGACTCCGTTTTTCATGGAGGTAAATGGAAGTTAGAAGACTGAATTTGTACAGATTGGGATGCGGTTTTAGTCTGAGTTTGGATATGAGCACTTATTTTTGAGATTTGCAAACGTATGTTTCGTAAGATACATGGTATCTCGCATTGATACTTTCGAGGTCATGTTCTTCATCAGAATCCGAATCAGCATCAAGATTTTCCTGTGCAGAACTTGACCCTGCGGTTTGACATTTCTTTCCTTGTTCGAGTTCATCAATACACTTTTCATAGAAAGATTCGACTGTGGACCATATCGATTTAAGTTCCTTTCGATGAACTTCTAATGCAAAAACGTTCTTGTTCGAAACTTACTAACTTTACATTAGCACGCACAAATCTCTTGACCGAGCTCATGTTCAAAGCGATAGGAACAATTAGATCACAAGGAATATTAAAAACCGATTGTTATATTAAAAAATTTGTTTACGATTACGTTCGCACTATTAATATAACCAATAATGTCTTGTCATTTATTGGAACCGACGTGAAAGGGTTGAAGTAACATTAAATGTTTGGAAATATTTTTCGCGATTAAATTTAAAAAAAGTCCTTTGTTTCAGGATATGTATATGAGAATTAATCACTGCTTTGAGTTTAAGAGGATATATACCATTTATTGCAATTCTGTAGATGTTCACGTAGAAAAGATAGTGGATAGATACACTCTTCCCATGAGAGTATTCATTTTATAGAAATATGAAATTATTATAAAAGTTTATATAAATATGTAAACATCTGTCGCATGCTCCTTTGACAATGGAATTATTTAATGCTTCAATGTACTTATGTGTTTGTCGTCACTCATTTACATCGACGTATGATCTTGTCAGATTATTGGAACAATGGAATTGGAATGATGAGAAGTAAGAAGAATATATCTACTGGCAAATGACACAAATATGTGACGGATCGGCATCAATTTCAGCATTCAAACAATGCCACAGTGAAAAACAACAGTCTACAGATTTACCGTCGATAAAACATATTTTTGAAATATGCTCTCATTAATCAAAGTAAAACCAAACAATAATCTTGGAACGTTTCTATTGTCATTACGTACTATAACCAGTGATAATTTAACGGCACGAATGAAATAGATCAACAATTATTTTCCATTAAACCAGCGAGTAAATGAAAGAGAGTCAGTCGTGTACTTTCACTGGAAGTTGCTTAAATATCCCTTCCAATGTGGAAGAAATATATAAAGGGGTTTTCAACAGAGACTACAAAAGTAAATCGATAGGGACAGCAAACGACGCCATATTTTTTCCCGCTCTTTTGACATTTCTCTTCAGTAAGGTTTGCCATTTCATCATGGAAAGATATACGAGCCAACAACGAGTCGAAATTATTAAAATTTACTACCGAAATTTGGAGTCAGTGGCCTCAACTTTAAGAGGCCTCAACAATCAGCGATGAGGCTCATTTCTTGCTGAATGGCTTCGTCAATAAGCAAAATATGCGTTATTGGTCAGACAGCAATCCACACGTAATCCATGAGTCATCATTGCATCCCGAAAAAATTACGGTTTGGTGCGGTTTATGGGCCGGCGGCGCCATTGGGCGAATCGCTACCGTTCAATGATAACCGAATATTTTTGGCTCCAATTGGATAATATGGACTTGGAGGACGGCGCCACAAGCCACACAGCGAATGCCACAATCAATTTATTGGAAACCAAGTTTGGTGAACGTGTTATCTCACGAAATGGCCCAGTCGATTAGCCGCCTCGGTCGTGCGATTTGACGCCGTTAGATTATTTCATGTGGGGCTACGTCAAGTCTATGGTCTATGCCAACAAGCCAGCGACGATTGACGAACTTCGTACGAATATCGAACGTGAAATTGCAGCAGTATCGGCCGATTTATGGTTGAAAACCGTCGAAAATTGGGTTCAGCGTCTGGACTTCTGCAAGCGTGCCCGTGGTGGCCATGCAAAAGAAATCGAGTTCCATACATTATGTGCATCGAACGTACTTTCACAGGAATAAAGAATTTCATTGGTATTTAAAACCGGTTTGGTTTTATATAGCGCTCTTATTAAAAAACCCGATATGTAAAATGGAACGTAGTAAAAATAAGAAAGATGACATACCAACGCTGCAGCAAGATTAGCGGATTATTTGGCAATTATGTGCTGGTTGTATGTACATGTATACATATATATTTATATATGCACTTATGTATGTAGAATGTGTATACTTGTCCCCAAGTTTGAGGTTAGGCAACGAGGATGATGGCCAAATATCGCTTTGGAGAACCACGTAATACCGATTTCGTGAATCGATTATGAGCATAAATGTGGAGTATATATGTACTATATGCAAATATATATACATATGTACATATATCACTTGTAGTGCTAATTTATCATGTTATTGCACTTTTATTAGCTTTAGCATAACCGATCGGAGTAGATTTTTCTCTTTTAACGTAGAGTGTTTTATCTGTTTATGTGAATTTTGTCTCATTTGAGTTCTTTTATAAAGTTTCACAAATATTGTACATCTACAGCGAGCAGATTCTTTTGTAACCGACTATTGTTTTAATGAAACATACACTGCACGTCACATGAATAGGTGCAGTGTTTAAGCAATCATTTTAAGGTTGCTGCTCTCAAGATAATTCATGGAGAGGATTATGTTGTACTTTTTATTAAAGGTTTAACAATTGAGAAAAAGAGTGTAAACAAAGAGAAGTCGAAAAAGTTCCGTTAAATGTAATCTGAGCTTCTTTTTGTTATTTGTCAAATAAAATGTGTATTATTTTTGCGTCACTTGAATAGGTGCAGTGATTAAAAAGTGTTTGCATGGTCATTTGTGTCAAATTTGACTACTAAATAGATCTGAATTTTTTAAAACCAAGACATAAAAATAATTTGCTATCAGTTTTAATTGAAAATGGGCCGTGGAAAATTATTAACGGTAGAAGAAAAGGCAAAAATTGATGCCTATGATGACCAAGGTCTGTCCGGCCGGGAAATTGTTACGAAAATTAATAAAAGTGCTAACGTTGTGTGGAATTATTTAAGAAATAATGAAGAATATGGCAAAAACATGAAGGGAAGGCAAACAATGGCCACAACAGCTGCGGAAAGGCGAAATATTCTAAAAATAGCCTCCAATTCTAGTGACTGCTGCAAACAAAGTGGTTCCAGTGCTACCGTCAGAAGGATTATAAATGCAGCAGAACATTTAAAACTATTCAAATTGCAGAAAAAACCACCACTAAACCAGCAACGTAAGGAGCTACGGTTGAATTTTTGCAAAGAACACATGACTTGGAAGAGTGAGTGGAATAAAGTAGTTTTCTCAGATGAAAAAAAGTTCAATTTTGATGGACCCGATGACTTTAACTACTATTTCCATGATCTGAGGAAGGAAGAACGTTTTTTAGCCCGTCGGCATAGTCGAGTAGGTAGTGTAATGGTCTGGGGCGCGATATCGTTCTATGGAGTCATTGACTTGGAATTTCAAACCACGAAAATGACAGCAAATTCGTATAAATCTATTCTGCAAACGGCGTTTCCAAAATTTCAAGACTTGTTTGGACCCATCCCATGGACTTTCCAACAGGATAATGCTCCTATCCATACGGCAAGGGTTACTAAACGTGGATTAGTGAGCAAAATGTTGAATTGCTGCCATGGCCACCATATTCCCCGGACATAAATATAATGGAAAACGTGTGGGGATGGTTGTCTCGGAAAGTGTATGAGTCTGGACGGCAATTTGATGACCGAGAATCTTTAGTTGCTGCAATACAATCGGGATGGTCGCAAATTTCGTTACAATATTTATCGCAACTGTATAACTCCCTTCCCAACAGAATTTATGAAATAATTTTAGCGAAGTGCGGAAGTACACATTATTGAAAACTATTTAGAATTAAAATTAATCGTGTTTTTAAATTTTTTAATTTTTTAATCACAGCACCTATTCAAGTGACGCAAAAATAATACACATTTTATTTGACAAATAACAAAAAGAAGCTCAGATTACATTTAACGGAACTTTTTCGACTTCTCTTTGTTTACACTCTTTTTCTCAATTGTTAAACCTTTAATAAAAAGTACAACATAATCCTCTCCATGAATTATCTTGAGAGAAGCAACCTTAAAATGATTGCTTAAACACTGCACCTATTCATGTGACGTGCAGTGTATATGTAGCGGACCGACCTTTTGCATGTTTTCTGAAATAGATTTTTAGTATCGCCGTTTACCCGCACTGTTGCTTGCTTTGGTTGCTTCTCGTGGACTAAAGTGGTTTTGAATATGTAGAAACCAGTAGAAAATCCATGCAAACCTGGAATATTTGGAAGTTGGGAGGTGATCCAAAAGTGTTGTAGAATATGTGAACTGTACTCCAGCATCGAATCACATGTATTATATAGTCGGTTACCCAATGTAGTAATCTGGTTCGATGGATCAAATGATAATGTGGGATCGTAGTAGCACCGTATTGGGTATCAGTCAAATGGAGAACCGTGAGAAATATCACCTCGTTAATTCCATAACATTGACTCATTAAGTGGAGGGAAATAGTATGCTAGGACTGACTTATTTATGGATTAAAGTCCAGAGGAAATAAAAGTCGTACCGTAATTGACCTGTTCGTGGTTGAGTTCAAAGTGGAAGTTTATTACAAAGGTTGTCTACAACTAAGACTTAATATCGTAAATTTGAGGATCTGACAAGCACACGTCAGCGCCCCCATTATGTCGAGTTAAAGTACACTGAAAGTATTTTACACCTAAACAGGTATGCTTAAGTCGGGTCATATTTTATATCCTTGCCTCATTTTCAGAAGTTTTATACCATGATTTGTAACAGATTAGTAATTTATTCCGCCAATTTTGGTAGAATCCGAGGTAGCTGTAGAAATTATAGCATTTTTTACTTCACGATATATTTTTTCATTCAGTGACCTATACATTTCAGACCTACGACAATTCTTTCCATTTTTGGCCACCCGTATAGTTTGTATGACCATCCTGGTGGTGTTTGATGTTATCTTTTATAAGAATAGAATATCCAAAATATGCTGTGCCATCGGTTGCATGACCTGGTAGAATTTGTACCGAGAGATATTGAAATAGTTGTTTCTCGTAAAATGAGTTTCTGACACTAAAAGTACATCAGTTTGGTTTATTACATTCTTTATATTAACTTCACCTGTCTGTACGTATGCATGCATGCCGAAAAAACTTTGGATTGATTTTTAACCCTTTTCCAGTGATCCAATCAAGCTGAAACTTCGCAGGCAAACTAACGGCAATGACAACAATGAACTATTATAATATGGGCGGGATTGGACAAAGGGGCGTGGTACCTCCCATTGGCATTCCAAAAGCAAATGTGAAAGAAATTAGTGGCTATTTGTAGAAATTTTGGGCAGTATATTGAAGAGCAGGTCTGCGCATAAGGAATTTCTGCGACTTTGTTTGAATTTGGATTAATGGGATTTGGGATTTGGTTATTAGATTTTATGACCAGTTCGACTTCAAACAGGGGAAGTGGATCGTTAGTTCCGCGTCTTCTAATATACCAAATGTGGGATACATCACGGCCATGCTCGAGCAGTTATCATCAATGTTAACGGATCGGTGCATGCTTCTGACACCACTACCTATTATTTGATACTAGTCCCATTGACGCAACCTTCCCCGTATTGACTGGTGAAAAGTATTTTTTTTTCGGATGAAATAAGTTTAACTTGTATGGTCCCGATGGCTATAACTTAACGAGAGAACAAAGATGATGATATTTGAGTCTTTAATTCAAAGTAAACTTAGTTATTTAGCACTAATTTATGGCTATAAGAAAAATGCTGATTTGAAGTCCCTCCAAATTATTCAAAACAAAGCGCTAAAGAACATATTTAAACTTCCAAGGATGTACTCAACACTGTCTCTATACTCAGATGTAGCTGAAACGGTTTTGCAGATATATGGCATCTATAAGTTGCAGTTGCTAACATATGTATATAAAGTTTTGCACAATATTGGATATCATTCCAAGAGAACCAGCAACATTTCAATACCAGGCATGGATCAGATCTTAGAGTGAGTAGATGTCGTTTGGAGATCACGAAGCAAAGGGTTGAATACAACGGTAGTTTGGAATACAATAATTTGCCAGAATTCATAAAAAATTCAGTATCAATTTCATCTTTCAAAGTTAGTTTAAAACAATATCTGTTACAAAACATTGAAACGCTTTTAATGTAAACATGTATAAATAAGATATATGTACATATAATTTTTAAACTATTGTTAATTTTATTTATAAAGTTTTACACATGTTGCCAGTTAGCCTCAAAAATACCCAAGGGGCGCTGAGGCGCATATTAATGTGTACAAATTACTATGTAAAATTTAATAAATAAATGATAAAAAAAAAAAAAATATTAAACTAGACATCAATACCTATTATTTGATTCTAGTCCCATTGATGCAACCTACCCGGTTTGGCCACCATGGACGCACTTACTATAGTCCGTTCTCCATATGAAAAAGATATATGTATTCGTCGAAGGATATGATATTCTGAAAGTTTTTTGGTAAATCTGGGTCTTAAATTGTTAACCTAGACACCAATACCTATTATTTGATATTAGTCCCATTGGCGCAACCCGCTCCAAATCGCGTCGGCGAGGCTGAATCCTTTTGAAAACATATATTTGTTTATGTTGAGAAATATTATTTTTTGGCAGTTATATAGCTTTCGTAAAACTCCTGGCATAATAAGTTTGTTATGTTTTCTAGCTTTAAAATCGCTTTCAAATTTGTAAAAATTAACGATTTTGTATATAATTCATATATTTATACCTGTTTAACATAGGTCTGTAAACTAGTTAACAGACCGCAGCCAATTGCTCTGCCGGCAGAGCTTTGGAAGTTATATTCGAATTTATCGTCAATAAATTGAGAATATTAGCTTTTGAACGTGGTCCATCAGAATATAACCACATTCAGAAATTTCTTAACTAAGTCGTCGGCTGCGATAAAGCTTTATAAAAACTAAATAAAATTAAAGCTAAATTTAAATAAAAAATCAAAATGGGTAAAAAAAGTTGTTTAAGATTATCGGAAATGGCAAAAATTTCTGTTTACCCCGCTGAGAAATATTCTTATCGCGAAATCGGTAGACAAATCGAACGAAGTCATAATGTGGTAATGAATTATATTAAAAACCGAGAAGCTACAATAAATATTACAAAGGGAGCTTTAACAACTCAGGACAAGCCTCAAATTCAGCGCATTTCACCTCAAAAACTAAGCATTTAGCAGGAGTAAATGCAAGTAAATCAACCGTTCGTCATGCTATTTAGACCAGTTGACATCTACAGCTCCGAAACTGAAGAAAAAACATCGACTAAATGCAGCTCGACAACAAATATGCGTTCAATTTGCTAAAGACCAATTGGGATGGGATGTGCAAATCCACTTAAGTGATAGGGACTGGCGAAAAGTATTTTTTTTCGGATGAAATAAGTTTAACTTGCATGGTCCCGATGTCTATAACTTTTATTTTCACGATGTGCGTACGGATGAACAATTTCGGAGCCGTCAACACTGCAGAGAGGGAGGTATTATGGTATGGGCCTCAGTATCATACTTCGGAACTATTGACCTTGTCGTACAAAGTACCCAAATGACGGAGAATCATTACAAAAATCTTCTGGAACAAGTTTTGCCTAAGATTGAAGGCATTTTTGTAGCACTACAGTGGGTTTATCAACATGACACACATACGGCACGTGTAGTGAATTTTCTTTATTAAACCCATCAGTTAATAATATTCTTATGAAGATAAAAATATGTTAATTGAATTAGACTAGATTCAACTATGTTAGAATTGAATTGAATTGAATTACTTTGAAGTGACTTGAATTGAATTGAATTGAATTGAACTGAATTGAAGTGAATTGTATTGAATTGAATTGAATGTTGTTATTTTTGTTTCAATCTCAAAATTTCATAGCTTTATGTCGATTTGATATCCACGTTGAATTTTTAAATTAAAATGTAAATCATGTTCCAATTTCGAATTTGTGTTTAATATAAAATTTATAAGTTTAATTCATATCCTCATTAAAGTCATTTAAATTTGGAAATCATCTTCGAATTTGAGCGAAATTTTAATGTGTGAAATAGTTTATGTAATTATTTATGTAATTTATCCTTAAATCATTTAATTGTTTTTCAAATTTTAAAATCTCTTTGAAATTAAAATTGTTTAAAGTCGTATGTATAACTTATTTAGGCTATACAATTATACAAGGTGATTCAGGAAGTTCCGGACAAATTTCTCCAGCGTATTCCTTGGCTCATTTCATGACGAAAAGTCCACTAGGCCCATGTCCGAAAATGCAAGGGTGCGAAATGGCAGCGGGTTCAAAATTTTCGGATTGGCGGTCAATTTGCTCAGCCAGATTGCAGGTAACTTATGGTTTTTTCTGTTGAAAGATAGCCATACGTCTTAGCTTTCCAAAATGACCTAGACAAAGCCCAGAGGTCTTACCGTTCCAAAGTTATGACCATTTTGTTGAAATGCAAAAATGTTTGTTTTTGTTTTTGGAAGCGAAATAACAGCACACATTTATTTGTTTTTGTAAATTAACACGTTTAAGATTTTATTTTATTGAAATTTTCAGAATCAATAAAAAAAAGTAGAAAAAGTTAAATTGCCGAAATAGAGAGCTTTCGGAAAAAAATGGAAAAAAAATGCACATAACCTCAATGTGCTCAGCCAGATGGCAGGTAACTTATTCTTTTTTTCTATTGAAAGGTAGCCATAGCTTTAACCTTTCCAAAATGACCTAAACGAAGCCCAGAGGTCTTACCGTTCCAAAGTTATGACCATTTCTGAAAACAAAAAAATCCGACCACTGTCTCAGAAGTTAGCAACTTTACCCTCCGATCGCCAATCCGAAAATTTTTAACCCGCTGCCTTTCGCACCCTTGCATTTTCGGACAAGGTGCTAGTGGACTTTTCTTCATGAAATGAGCCAAGGAATACGCTGGAGAAATTTGTCCGGAACTTCCTGAATCACCTTGTATAATTGTATAGCCTAAATAAGTTATACATACGACTTTAAACAATTTTAATTTCAAAGAGATTTTAAAATTTGAAAAACAATTAAATGATTTAAGCATAAATTACATAAATAATTATCCTGAATCACCCTGTATTTGAAAATACATATCGTGTGGTACTTAATTTAAAAAATGCAATAATATTTGAGAATCATATCTTTTCGTTTTATTTGTAAATTTTTGTAAAAGTATTTAACACAAATTGAGTACAATCCGGTTTTCGGTATTTTCGGTTTTCGGTACATTCGAAAATTAAGTTTTTTAGAAAACTGGCACACGGTTAATTGCAAAAAAAATCCGCATACAAACAATCGTGTCCGCACAAAGTATTACTGCCAGAAATTGTTTACCATTTCCATATTCTTCTGCTAAGATTCTGTGCTTTTGTATTTCACATAAAATTTTCGTTGAAATTGCAACATATTTCCTGCGCTGTCTCTCAAAATAAGAACATAACTCACGTTCAAATTCGTCGTATTCCGTCTTGTCTACGATTTTGCGTTTTAATACTGCGTTTTAATTTAATGTTGTTATAACAATTAAAGACAATTCACTTAATTCCTTACTTTCCATATTAGAAATTGTGGATGCACCAACTCCACACTTGTGTAAAAAATCCTTTTCACTAGAACCCTATCTATAATGAAAAAAAAGTCACAAATAGAAACCGCGATTGAACTATGAAACGTCCTCGACGAAATGAAATTCCTCATGAGAAACTTGATTTTCGTAAGGCAAAGTAAAGTATTTTATATTCAAAAATTAAATTGTTCGAGCGTTTGGTCGTATTTTTAATTAATTTTATTCTTTGATATCGAAGAAAAAAATTAATCGAAGAATAAAATTAATTAAAAACACGACCAAACGCTCGAACAATTAAATTTTTGAATACAATACGAAAGGTCGGATAAATCATCACTTATTTAAAGTATTTTATTTTCAACTCGGATTACAGAATGCATCAATCCGGACCATTGAGTACATAATGTTTTAAATGTTGGTGCTCGGATTACTGGTCGTGGTATGGGGGGTTGGGTCAGTGTGCTTATGTAGCAGAGTGGTATTTTTTGTACGGTGCGGGCCCCCACTGAAGCTCGGTGCCCAAACGGCCCGACCCCTTTGCTGTAGACGGGAGAAAAGACTTGGGGAATATACATATCGCACCCGTTCAACAATACTGTATTAACTCAAAATTTTTTTATTTTATCTTGTTGGCAAAAAACAATACATAACACTATCTGCAAACAATAAACAAATAAAAAGGTTATGTGGTGCAATACAATAATTGATGGGGTTTCTAAATATTGCCTAACTTTTGTTAATGGAAAATTCCTTAAGCATTAAGAAAACAGTTTTTTGTCTCTCCTGAACACTTTGAAGTTTTTGAGTTAATACAGTATTGTTGAACGGGTGCGATATGTACTTACAAGTACCGTACTTGGCATGAAACACATATGTGATTCCCGATATTAGCTGACTACTCTTTCCGAGTGTCTACTTTATTTATATTAAATGTATCATTAACTTAATGCGTAACATGCATAATCTTGTGTCCGCAGGCATTCAGCACGGAAACTTGGTCAAGCCATGACCTAAATCAAAGTTCGCCAGTTTCACGCGAGTGAAACAAAAACTAGTCAACTTGCATCATAATTATATTGACACATATTAATAGTATTGGTCTCGATTGTCAAAAAAAATTAAGTCACCCAAATAAACAGAACTGTATCATGAGCACTCACTGCCAATGGCCGTAGACAAAGAAAATTAAATACAAACAGAAAAACAAGAAATTAAATACAATAATGTGTACAATGCACGGATTCCGCATAGCAACAAAATGGTCCCTATATTATTTTGTGACTGGTCGCGATTGTTTTGCATGAAAACGTGGATGTCTTTCGGCAACGATCTTCACTATCGAGTAATTATTCATGAAAAAGCTTTTCAATGGAACCTTTCGGATTCAGTGTAAAGCTGTCCGGATCGCACATTTTTTTCACTACAGACTAGGGTATCCAATTATTCGGAGGTTTGCTTTGTTCGTATAATCAAGTAACTCAAAAATAGGTTATCTGACTTACTCGAACAATCGAGTAAATATTTTGTATTACTCGAGTTATTCGAGGAATGTGATTCTTTTGTAATTAATTGATTTAATAGTAGATCACAATTTTAAAGAAGGTATAATAACGTCGTGAAGATCGAATCATCTTTAATACTGGTGTTTTAGGTAATTTTTTCATAATGGATATTTAGAGTAAAGTTTGCCATTACACTATAATTGTCACTATAATTATGAGCTAGTATTATTACCAAAAATTAATCGATAGTATGGCAAGAAATAACCAAAATTTTTATATTGTTTATCTGGAGGTTAATTGTTATTACCTACACTAGGATTGGAATATGCCCATTCTCGGTAATTCCGAACTTTATCTTCTGTTTTTTCAGCAACCAGATCATCTTTGTGCCTTAACTGCAATTATTCAATACAGTTGCAATAGCTGAGCATAATAATTCCGATTAAAAGGATTTAAAAGTTAAACAATTAAAAATTAAAGAGAGAACGGCCTCTTGTAACAAATGCCACACATAAACTACTGTCACCATCAGTCAATCTATTTCACAAAATCGTTCTTCAGAGGAGGAGTGAGTCAAGACGGATCTAATGGACTCTCCCGTGTTTCGATTAAATATACTGCCGAAATAGCATTTTGTTTTGATTGGACTTGTGTTTTTTATTTTCAGACGATATAATTATTCTCTCCCTCGTGCACATTGTGATATATCAGTACAATCAGTGTTGAGATTTCCTTAAAATACATACCACTCCCAACTAGACGTATAGCTGTTGTCTGTAAGACATGGTCTTTAATATTTACTTATGTAGTGGTTCTTTCTTAAGTGGTAAATAAGTACATACAGATGTTCTGGAACCTACTGGATTACAAATCTAAGAGCACCTTTATTATTATAATATATTACATTATTATTTTCTCGATTTATTCCATTAATCGGTATAAATTACTCGATTAATCTGTTACTTGACATCAGTCGTTTTAAATAAATCAAGCAAATGCTCGACACAAATTGTTCGATTAATCAAATATCGGGAAATCGATTGGATGCCCTATCACAGACATAATTATTCGACATTAGCACGGGCCGAAGAAAAATAAGTTTAATCTCCAGGATTTGGTTAGCAGAAAAATCGTTCTATGGGCCAAGTATAATCCACACACAAAATTTCAGAAAACAGTTAACCCCTTAACCTCCCACAATGCGCTGGAAATAAAAGCGAAGTGCAATTTTACATTTTGGGAAATTTGAATATAATTGAATTGTATTTTCAAAATTGTAAAGATGGGTTGACAGAGTTTGGAAATAAATTTGTATAATTTAAATATTTGATTAAAAACACAAAAAAATAATTAACTAAAACAATTGATTGTTCTCTCGTGAATAAAAACCAAAACAATTTAAATTCTATATTGATATATACAAAGTTAGCAGGAAATATGTAAAGTTATACAAATGTTACAATTTTGGACTCTAGTTTTATGTTAATTTTTCTGTTTTCTGCTTCAGTATTTTGTCCAGTAGCCTTTGGCTTTTTTAAGAGCTCGTAGACGGCGAGACATGTTGTTGCAAAAATGTTGCCGACATTTCCGCTGGTATCGCAACCCCAATTTCTTTTACTCTATCCTATAACTCGTTTACAAAGATAATTGGTTAATTAATTTTTTAGACACAATGAATGCTTCCAAACGCACACTTTGTTTGATTTGGCACAATGAAAATATCCCAAGTAGAAAGTTCTCGGCTGTGGAGGACCACGTATTTAACAATATAATAGACGAAACAGAATATGCTGAGGAACAGTGCCGAGAAATAAAAAGAAAGTTGAGGAGCTTTATGAGCAAATTAGTGGAGAAGTGGAAGAGCTGCCACAGGACATTATCGTATTTTGAAGAACGTAACAAAGAATGGTTGGACAGTGAAATAATATTAGTTGAGCCGACAAGTAGCACTTCTTGTGGGCGACCTGCAAAGGGTTTCACAGAATGTACCTCTAAGACCCAAATGAAAAAAGTTTCACAGCTTGTAAATGAAACTTTTGGTAGCGACGCGCGTAAGTTTACACAAAGTAGGAAAAATAAACGATTCAGAAGTGGTTTACATGGTACATTCTGATACCTCGGTCGCAGCAAAGATTAAAAAAAACCATTAATTCTACATCAAAAACTGCTATTGCATACAGCCCTAATGAAGCTTTAGCTCTTTACGTGGACGGGGATTTCACAAAACCCCTCGTATAAATTGATGCAATCTGGTGCCAAAATAAGAAACGCAAACATATATCCAGCATATGATGCACCACTATTAGCAAAAAAAGAAATATTATCCGGTCCAAAATTACCGATACATCTGCTGATGTGTCCCTACAGACCATGGTTGATCATACTATTACAAGGATCAATGAATCACAAAATAACATTTTCGTCAACCTCAATGAAGACATTATTACTGCGATATATAAGTGGGGATGTGATGGCGGTAGTGGACATTCCACTTACAAGCAAAGCTTTTCTGACCCTGAATCGAACAGAACCGATGAAGATTTATTTGCCTTGTGCATTGTGCCATTTCAAGTCAAAATGGGAAGCGTTATTCTATGGAAGAATTCTCGGCCTTCTACTCGGTTTTGTTGACCAATTAAATTGATTTTTGAAAAAGAAACTTCTAACTTAGTCAGAACTGAAATTGAAAGAGTAAAACAGCAAATATCTGAAATTATTCCAACGCAGTTTGAGTCGTTTCAAATTCATCACCAATTTTACCTGACAATGATCGATGGCAAAGTTTCTAGTGTGATTGCAGAATCCTCGTCACAAACATGTGGCATTTGTGGAGCCACACCAAAAGTTATGAATGACTTAAATTATATTAAAAATCTACCACTTAATACTAATATGTATGAGTATGGCTTGTCAACATTACACGCTTGGATAAAATGTTTTAAATGCATTTTACATATTGCATATATATTGCCAATTCAATATTGGCAAGTTCGTAGCACTGATAAATCTGTTGTACAACAAACTAAGCTGGATATACATGCTAAGTTAAGAAATGAGATGTGTTTACTAGTTGATATTCCTAAACCTGGTTCGGGAAATACCAATAGTGGAAATACAACCAAAATTGGCTGCACTTTTAACTGGATTCAGTGAGGAACTAATCAGTAGATTCAGTGTTATTTTACGAACAATGGTTTGTGGGTATAAAGTCAATACACATGCTTTCAAAATATATTCCTTTGGAACAGCGGAAATCTTTGCTGAAAAATACCCATGGTTCTATATGCCATCTTCCGTGCAAAAAAAAATATTAATTCACGGTACTGACATCATAAATAATGTCTCGCTCCCAATTAGCATGATGTCAGAAGAAGCACAGGAAGCCCGAAATATGGATTTAAGGAATTTTAGAGAGCACCACACACGCAAAAATTCAAGAAAAACCACAATGGAGGATCTAATGCACTCACTTCTTTTCTCTTCTGATCCTCTCATATCCTCGCTCTCCAAACAACCATCTAGCTACTCCCGGAACAATATAGAAATAGATAGTGATGTACTAAATTTGCTCTCAGAGCCAATTATACAAGAAGACGCTGCAGCTGGTGGTTCTGATGATTCTGAATAGAAACTCATATATTTGCCTTAAGCCTATTATATTCAACATAACTGTATATACATAAGTCGTTATATTAACAATATATAGCACTGAAATAAATAAAAATTGTTTAGACAACACTTTTTTGAAAAGAACACTTTGTCGCCACGAGTCTGACTGCAAAGTTTCAGCTCGATTTGATCACGGGAACAGAGCTAAATATCGGTCCAAAGTTTTTTGTACAGGTGCGCAGTTTTTTCTACAAGTTAGTAAAAAGAATTTAAAAAAATAAATAAGTAAATGTTAAAAAAAAGTGTCTACTATTATGGTTTAATATATTTTTAGCCCAAAAGTATGTGAAACATTAAGTATATTAACTTTATCATGGTTTTCTGATTGGAATAAACAATGTCTAAAATGTGAAAAAAAAGTTCACAACAAAAAATACATAAATATATTTAAAAAAAATTTCTTTAGCTTTGTAGCTTAATCTATTTTCAACTGAAAAAATATATTACACACACAAAAATAAATTTTCCCTAAGCACTATTTAAACGCCGCTAGATGAGCCTTTTCGACCACTGTGCACTGGCGTCAATGTTTGACGTTTTTAGTGCCGCAACTAGGGTACTCGTAATTGCATTGTCACTAATGCCAAATGACGACAAGTGCGGTCATTAATATTTCTGGGGCGTCCAGGAGCAGTTGAAGTTTTCATATTTTTCTTCCGTTTTATGCTCGGGATCGTCATATGACTTACATTAAACTTTTTTGCAACGTTCCGAACAAAATTATTATTTTGTAATAATTCCATGATTTCAATAACTTTAGATGCTTCCATTTTTGATCACCGCGAAAATATAACAGTAATTTTATGAGCTACGTGGTGGTTGCATTTGTGTTTCTGTATCTTTAAAGAGTTTAAGAGAGTGCAATATTGTAACATTGAATTGTAACATATCGTCGGTGCTCTGGCCGAAAAACCTATCGGGATTTTTTCGATTTTTTTTCTATTTTTGTATTTAGATGCTGTAATAGCCATACACCTACCCACCAAAGCGTTTCCCGAAATCTTGATTAATTCAGGATTTAGCAAAATTACCTATGTGCTTTCTATAGTAGAAAAGCTCCGACAAAATTACTTATGTGCTTTAAAGCACATAGGTATTTTTGAATTCATCAATATTTTTTGTGTTTCCCTTAAATTTTTTTGTGAACTTGAAACGTCGTCACTTCTAGCAAGCTAAAATTGTGCTTTTTAATCCTACAAATTCATAATTCGAAAAAAAGGTAATATATATACATATACAGTCACAACATCTTACAATAATTAGTTTATAGTTGCAGCTGAAATATGGAAGGCAAAGAAGTAAGACAGATTTTAAACGAGACTAGCGGTCTATTCGAAAATATTGAAGATAGCGATGAAAATGAACCTGACGAAGGAGGAGTATTATTAAAAATGAAGGTTAAAGAAAAAAGGAAGATGTTACGACTATCAGGCAAAAAATATGGAGAGAGGAGGGCAAGAAGTATGGGGAATAAGTGCTGCAATCATTTGGCGGAGAAGAAAACAGAAAGGTCATTCCTTTGTGATGCTGTTGAAGAAAATTTCCGTCAACAAACATTCAATTATTTTTGGAACCTACCGACATGGGATGCCAAGAAATCATACATAAATGGTTTGGTACAAGTGAGAAATAATGCGATTAAACAGCGACTATATTCTAAAAGTGTTAGAAAATCATGCTTTTTTGATTGCTACTTACCCTCTAATAATGGTAAAAAAATTTCGGGTATGTAAAAATTTTATTTTGGAAACTTTTGATTTAGGTATCTACTTTGAAGGTATCTACTTCAAAGAAAGTAACACCAAATACTGAATCCCTTCAACAATGGTTAGATATAATACCAAAAGTACCAAGTCATTATTGCCGCGCAACCAGCAACTGAGTGTACGTTGATCATGATTTTAAAACAAAGACACAAATGCATAGAACATATTGCGATTGGTGCGATACAAACAACAAAGCACCGGTTATGAGGAAAAAGTTTTGCGATTTTCTAAAGGATCAGAAAATATCTATTTTCAAGCCTCGAAAGGATCAATGTGACGTCTGTGTTGCACACAAAGAGGGAATTTAAAGGATGAAGAATATCAACTTCATGTTACCAAGAAGGACGAAGCCAGAGCTGCTAAGGAGAGAGCGTGTAGTATGATGTCACCTGAAGTTTTAGTTATAACAATGGATATGCAGAGTGTATTGTTATGTCCAAAGCTTCTCGTTTGTGAGCAGTATTATAAAACTAAATTAGCAATTCATAATTTTACCATATACATAAAAAATATGAGAGATGCCCATTTATATGTATGGCATGAAGGCGATGGTGGTGTTACAGCAAATAATTTTACTAATTAATAAATTACTTCGAATTTTGTTTTAAAACTTGAAAGTATGAATGAAAATGTAAACATTTTGTATCAAAACAAACATTTTAATAAATAATATTATCTGTAGAATTTGCCAATAACAATAATTTCACATATAATTATAATTTTTTATTACCAAGAATACAACACTGTCGCTGGCTTTCGAACAAATCAGCTGATACAAATTTGAAATGTGTAGTTGTTTGTAGTAAGTGTAGTTCGCGCCAATTTTATTAATAAGCAAAAGAAAAAAGTTTAAAAAGAGCTGAAATTTTCAGGTTTATCGAAACCGTCCAAGGCCATGACATATTATGAAAATTTGAAAACATTTCTAAAGAAAAATTTGAAAATATTTCTATGAAACATTTTAAAATATTTCTATAGAAAAATTTTAAAATATTTCTATAGAAAAATTTTAAAACTTTTCTAAAGAAAAATTTCAAAAAATTTCTACAGAATAATTTTAAAGCAATTCTATAGATAAATTTTAAAAGATTTCTATAAAATTTTACAATTTTTCTATAGAAAAATTTTAAAACATTTCTGTAGAAAAATTTTAAAACTTTTCTAAAGAAAAACACTTAATACTTTTTGCTCCGGGTAGTGGTACAAATCTGAGGTCCGTGTCTCACATTTAATTTTTCTAGTTTTTACTGTTTTCTTTTTCGTTTGTATTGCAATTCTCCATGGTTTTCAATCCTCAAATATGTATACTTCTGTATAATGTAAACAATGTTGCCAGTCAGCTGTTTTTTCGAACTTATTCGAACAAATTTGTTGCTTGCATTGTGAACGCCTGTTGAATTTGTTGCTATCATTGTGAACGAGCCTTTATGCAGTGCTTTGTCAAATTTCTCTTTACTGACCGGAATTGAAATTGAACAAATTATTTTGGAAAAGGGACACACTATGATGGAGGTAGATAGTGTCCATTCCACATTGGAAAGAGTATTTAATCCTCCAATATACTCTCCTAGTAACTACATAAGTCGAATGAATCAAGCACGCCCATCACAACCATATATTGTTAATTACTTGGACTACAAATATTTCAAGAACTACGAAAATGTTCCCGGAAATTTTTCTGCAATTATACCTGGCCAAAAGTCTAGTGATGCCACAGTGAACAATATTCGTGAACTTCTTTTTAAAGAAGGCAATGTTCAATATAAGATACGCCATACAGACGACTGGAAGATACTACCCCAAAAAAAAAGCTCAAGTACTGCAGCAAAGCGAACCTGATCCGTTGTATGAAGGACCATTAAAAATTGAAAAAAGTAAATACAACAGTCAGCAATCACTTAAGAGATTTATGCACCGAGATTTCAACACATTTTATGACCAATTCATGCATTAATTTTTTATAATTTCATTTGTTACATCTCCTTATTATTACAAACAAAAATTTTTTATCGGTTTTGTATATTGTAATAAATATACATAATATTTGTACACAGAGTTTGATGTTTACCTTTACATATTGCTAATGCTTGTAACACCTTCACAGAATTCGCTCTAGGGCGAAAATAATTAAAGTATGAAGGGACGCTTCTTGTTTCCATTATTTAATAATAATTTACCACTAAAAAAACAGACCATAATCAAATTTCAATACCTATATCCTACAAAAAACACATTTTAATGCTGTTTTCATATAAATAAAATTACCTATGTGCCCAAATTATCCAAATATTTATTTTTGAATACAAAAAGTATCAAATCAAAATTACCTATGTGTGTATTTTGTACCTTTTGTTGAACCACGCCAAACTGCGTTAATTAATCAGATTTTTTTTGGTGGCATATTTTCTAAGGTATCGGCTACAAGTATTGAATTTTCAAAATTTTGCAAAATGAAAGTAATAAACGGTTTGTATGCTCTCCTGAAAAGTATTGAAAAAACCGAAAGGTAATTTGGTCAGAGCACCGACGATATGTATAATTGTTGTATATTAAGTGTTCATTATGAAAGAGATTAACAAAATGTTTTAGTTCGAAAAACCAGTACATAAGTTTCAGTCGGGTGAACCGACTTAATCGTACCCTCATCCTAAGTCATACATTGCGTGGGAGTTCTGTTAAAAAACGCCATACTCAAAAGTGACTATATTCAATAGCAGATTGACATTGCGCTACATATTATTTAATACCCAAATTAGTTAGGATCCTAAGTGGTTTTGGGATTTTTTTTTTGACTACCAACCAATTGTCCTCCTAATATTTATATGCGAGGCACAAAAATGTGCATGCAAGTTGTTGGCAAAATTTTGATCTGCACATTTTATTAAGATCGGTTATGATTTATTGGAGATGTCTAGTCGGCCCAACTTTTGTATTATTATTAATTACACAGTGGGTTTTGGCATAATATTACCTAGTACCGAATTTTATTAAGATCGGTTGTAGTTTACGAGAGTTATCATGTCAATCAAAAATCAAAACCACTTATTTTCTATAGGATAGTGGTATTTGCTAAATATTGACGAGCACAAAATTTCATAAAGATTGGTTCGGTTTTGCGGGACTTGTCGTACCGCACAACCAGACGGCCAAACAACTTTTGTATGGGAGGTACCAAAATGGGCGTGGCAAAATCACCCTTGTTTTAATCGGTGATTGACGTTTGATAACACGAAGCCTTATACCTTATTTCATGAAGTTCGGAAGTGTTTCACGCGATTTAGCGGATTGACAACCCGGACGTATGGGAGGTACCAGAATGGGCATGACAATCTCGCCCATTTCCTCCAGTTACGTAGGTATTTACAGATTATTAACCGGTGGGTGAGTTGAAGCTAATCACATCTACCATTAGAAAGATTTGAAAGAAATGTGATTTTGTGCTAAGTGTGTAGATTTGTATGGGAGGTACCAGAAGGTAACTAGTATCCAGAACGATATTAAGTATTGACAAATAATACTCACTGACAACATTTCATTGTGATATGTAAAGATTTACGGCAGTTATCGTGTTGACCCGCCACACAGACGGGCATGGCTCAAACGTCTTAAAATATCGTAAAACGAAATTTGTCCAAAGATACTAAGGACCTAAAATGTATCCTTCTTCATTTTTCGTATTGAATGATCCTATGGGTGGGGGTACAATTAAAGTTGTAAACTTCCATTTTGGGAAACCTGTAACAATGCTGCTCGTCGCTGTATATCATATGTCACGTTGGTACAAAATCACAAACATTTTAAAAAGATATCAATTAGAAAACAATATAAGACAGTATTTCATTTATTTCACTATTGGCAAATAAATATTTGCAAAATAACAGATTGAAATTCATAACGGTAAAATATGTGAGGAAAACAATTTATACTCAAATTTTTGCTGCGCAAAACCTAAGCAACTTTCGGGTTTCTTTCGATATTGTTTTATTTATAACCATATGCGGACACCACTACGTGATAAAAGACTAAAAAAAAAGACCCGTTTTTCCCAATTTTTCCCAAAGTCATGCACTTTTTTTTTATGGGCCGCCAAAGATTTGGGGCCTCGGTATCATTTTCGTAAAAATGTGATCATTTTCTCAGGCTCATATCTTGCAAACCGTTACTCTCTGAGGCAAAGTTGTAGCTCTTGTGATCAAAATCGCAAAAAACTTAAAAAAACTCGATTTTTTTTTACCTTCTTTCCCGTGTTCAGGTCCATAGGTGAAAAGTGAAAAATTTTTTAATTTAATTTTTTTTACCTTTTTCTCCTGTTCAGGTCCATAGGTAGCAAAAAATGAAATATGCCTGGCCAGAACCATGTGTTTGTCCAAGGGTTAACACCGTTTAGGTAGCGCTTAGGTATCACGCGATCATGCACCTACAGCAGCAGCACAGGCAATGCAGTAAGCTCAGCACACGCAACAAGGGACGCAGCATACAATATAAAAGCGACACGACGCTCACATCGAGGCATTACACAGCGCGACGTCAACGAGAGCTCAGCGGTGAAAGTTATAAAGTGAAAGTGAAAGTAAAAAAAGTGAAAGTGCTACAGTATAATTCGCACACAACATTGGCAACTGACAATTTCAATATGCAGTGTGAAAATATTGATTTATTTTGCTACGTTTGCGGTCATCAAACCAGAAAAAAACATCTACAAGATTTCAGAAGAAAAAGAATCTTTTAACTAGTGAATTCAAAAGAGCATATACATTGTTTTTCGACGAAGTGGACTTGACCGGTGAAAATTACACACCTAATACAGTGTGTCGCCAATGTTATAACAATCTCATGGCATGGTTGAGTGGAGGCAGAGGTACTATGAGGTATTGTAAGCCGGTAAACTGGATTAATCGCCCAGGTGATCATGATGCAACCAGTTGCTACGCATGCGTAAATGACACATGTCGTCTAAATCGACATTCTGAGAAGAACAAAATTTATAAAGCAACTGCAACAGCCACACTACCAGTGCTTGCACCTGAAAATTTTGTATCACCAAGGCCGCCAACTCCAAATCGTACTACAGAATTTACAGCAATGAGTACAGCAAGTGGTGTTACTTATGAAGATCCATTTGATACCGATTATGAGCCCCAACAGGGAAGAGATGGACCACAACTAATAACACAAATGGAAATGGATTTCATTGTGGCCATATTGGGATTATCACAGCGACTTGTAATATTTTTGACAGCTTTTTTAAAGCAAAGAAAACTCACACATGCTAATGTTAACTCTACGGCGTACCGCAAACGACAAGCTGAATTTCAGATGCTCTACACTCTAAATGACGACAATTCGTTCGCTTACTGCAACGATATAAAAGCTTTGGTGGTAAAAATGGGAATGAAGTACATCGCTAGTGAGTGGAGATTATTTATTGATGGTTCTGTTTCAAGCTTGAAAGCAGTGTTGTTGCATGTGTCGAACCGAAAACCTTCCATTCCGCTAGCAATGGGTATTAACATGAAATTAAGCTATGAAACATTGAAAGATATAATGGAAAAAATCAAATACTACGAAAATAAATGGAAGATTTGCTGTGATTTGAAGGTCATCAACATATTGCAAGGGATCATCGATAAGGGCGGCTTCCCAAAATTCTTTTGTTTTCTTTGTAATTGGGATTCACGCTCACCTCTGAATCAATTCCAATGTAACTCGTGGAGGCCAAGAGGAAGTGTGGATGAACAAATACAACAACATTGACTGAAGAATGCACCTTTAATTGACAATACTCAAGACATCTTGCTGCCACCGCTCCACATAAAATTGGGAATTGTTAAAAAATTCATCGAAGTGGCCGTTGTAAATTGTCCAAACGCATTCGACTATTTGAAAAGCGTTTTCCCAAAGCGTAGCGATGACAAAATTAAAAAAGGTATTGTAGTAAATTTAAAACGAATTTTTGTTCACCTAATTGTACTATTTACACTATGTTAATGTTTTCTTTTCTGTCTTTATTTTTTGTTTTCATTTAACAGGCGTACTTAATGGCCCTGACATTAGAAAGCTATTCAAGAGCAACTTTGATTCATCGCTTGATGAAAATCATTCAATGGCATGGATTTACCTTCAGCGTGTATGCACCAGAGTCTTGGGAGGGGATCGAGACGCGGAACCGGAAGCAAGAGAATGGGTGAAACAAATGCTGCATTATTTTGAGATAATCGGCGCATCGATGACATTAAAGCTGCATTTTCTTCATTTTCATTTTGACGATTTTATCAAAAAACTCCATACCGAATCCGATGAGCAAGGAGAACGGTTTCACCAAACCACAATGCCCATGGAAAAACGGTACAAAGGCAAAAACCTCGACGCATTGCTTGCAGAGGTATGTTGGTGGAGTCACAAGATCACCCTGTATGATGTTCATGAAGTATTTGAAGAAGAAAGAGCTGATGATGGAGGGCAGTCTGGAAGCAACGTGCCTGTGGACACCATAATTGCTGAATCAGAGTCAGATTCGGACGACGATTTGGATCCACAACTTAAGAGAGCGCGATTTGCAAGTCCAGGGCCATCAACAATATAAACATAATACGAATACTTTTTTTTAATATTTTTGTAATAGATAGCATAGTATCTCAATGTTGAAGTAAATAAAAAACAAATGAAATTAAAAAACGGTGTTAAGAATAATTCCCAGGAAGTTTATATGTTCTAGAAATTTGTTTATTGAGATCTTAGGTAAATTTTTGTAGTTGATTGTTTCCTTGAATTTTGAACGGTTTGCTACCTATGGACCTGAACACGGGAAAAAAGGTAAAAAATCGAGTTTTTTTAAGTTTTTTGCGATTTTGATCTGGAAGGTGAAGTTTTTTTGAGTTTCTGAACGGTTTGCAAGATATGAGCCTGAGAAAATGATCACATTTTTACGAAAATGATACCGAGGCCCCAAATCTTTGGCGGCCCATAAAAAAAAAGTGCATGACTTTGGGAAACACGGGTCTTTTTGTTTTTAGTCTTTTATCACGTAGTGGTGTCCGTATATGGTTATTTTGCCATGACTTAAAAAATTACACACAGTGTTATGATTCAGTTGTGGTCGACTGTGTCCCGCGTGAGCATCAGTTTTTTATTAAAACAATGAGCCGTAAAATATACGATAGACAATTTAAATTGCTCATGCTGGAGGCGAACAGTGGATGTCAGTCACAATGTGAAATAGCCAAAAAGTGTGGCTCAGAAAAAAACATTTGGATAAACGGTTGGGACAGAGCGTTATTGGTTCAAAGACCATAACAACATTTTTTGGCCCAATTTCTTTTGAATAGCTTGGCGACAAAATATAAGCACTAGGATGAAAATAAATGGTCAACTGTGCTGTTTAGTTACGAATCCAAATTTAATTTATTTGGATTTGATGGGAAGTGTCACGTTCGCCGAAAAAAGAAAACCGGCTGGCGGAGGAAGTGTGATGGTCTGGTCGTGTTTCTCTGGTAACGGTGTTGGGCCCCTTCATATCATTGACGGCATTATGAACCGTGCCATGCACAAACACATCTTAGAGACTTTAATAATTCCGTACGCAGAGTGGAACATGCCACTTCGACTCGTGTTTCTGCACGACAATTATCCGAAACACTTCGAAGTTGGTCACAAACTATTTAAAGATGAAAACGGTTTCAGCAATCACCAGACTTGAATCCAATTGGAAATCTTTTTTGAATCCTCAAACGCAAAGTTGGTGGAAGGTATTTCTTCAACCGCGAATATCTTATAAAAACCCTGATAAGCGAATGGAAATCAATTCCGATAGAAACAATAACCAACCTCATGACATCCATGCCGAATCGTTGTCAACAGGTATTATATAATAAAGGATTTTATTCAAAATATTGAAAAGTTGCTTAGGTTTTGCGAAGCTAAAATTTCGTCTTTTATTTATTTATTTTTGCTGTTACGGGTTGTTCGATTCTATTCCCAAATTATAGAACATAGAGCAATTTAATAGAGAGATAAAAAACAACTTATCCGAAACTTGACACTGAAGTTTGAAAATTAATTACAAATGATATTTCATGACCTGTTAACAAAAAGAAAAACCAAAATGGGAAAATGTCAATGGTTTTAAGAATGGAACAACTTGACAGTAAATGGATGAATCATGTGCACTTAAGTTTCTTGTTTCTTTCCTAATGGATTCATCTTTGAAAGCCAATTTGAGGAGGATGCTGATGTAGAAGACGATTCCAATTTTGTTAAGGCTTCAATATCAGAATCTTTATCCGATGATCCTTTAGATAGCGATGACTTTTCTACGGAGTCGTCAACTCCTCCGGCTGCTTTCAGTTGTTCAATTAACTTCATGCGAAATTCTACTTTATGTGGTATCACCACAGTTTCAGCACGAATTTGAGCTAGTAGCTTTTTGATAGCATCTTGGAAAGTGTAGCCGTACCAATCGATTTCCTCTGGAGTATACGAGTCTAAGTAACATTTATTCTATGTTTCGAAAATGATTATTCTCACAATGAAGTATTTGCGGTTACAAGGAAAGGTATCCAAATCCCAGTGAATAAGTCAAATCCCCAGGGAAATAAAATGTCATATGCCTCAGTAGCCAAATCAGGTGGCCTAGCTGATGACACCGAAGATATTTCTAACGAAAAGATCATGGAAATTTATTTTGAAGCTCTAGATGCTTTACAAAAATGCAAAAATAAATTCGATTAGATGAGGGTTTTGGGTATGATGCCGAAGCATGTCTTATAACCTTAACACCGTAAATGAGCTTCAGATTATACACTGGAATGCCAAGGGCATAACAAATCCATCCAAAATTACGGAACTGGAACACATTTTGAACGAAAAACAAATAGATGTTGTGTTTTTAAATGAAACCTTTCTGAACCCCAACCACAAATTCAACCTCAGAAACTATAAAATACACAGAGAAGATCGCGTAACACATGGGGGCGGAGTCTGCATTGGAATTAAGCAAAGTATTCCTCACCAGCGACTTCCTAAGTTCGTAACACACACAATTGAAAACGTATTTATTAAGATTCACGTTAATAATCGACAAATTGGACTCACTGCGGCATATTGCCCAAAGAATACTCCATATTTTATTAATGACATTGATAAAATTACTTCATCTACAACTTATTTTGTTACTTTTGCCGATTTGAATGCACGGCACACCAGCTGGAATTGTCACAACAACACAGCTGGCAGAAAATTGTATAGACATGAACTCAGATCTCTATATTATATAAATTTTCCGACATCTTTCACAAGATTCGGACAGCAAAGATCTATTATACAGCCTTCGGTGGTGGATTTGCTGCTCACTAACTCCAGTCTTCAAATCTCCCCAGTTTTGACCCTCGACGATTTGCTTTGCTCTGACCATGCTCCTTTGTTATGCACGGTCTTTGGTTCGCATACTTTACAATCGCTCAAAATCCCACTATATAATAATGCGAATTGGAATTCTATCCGGCATTGGGTGGATAATGAAGTTAAAAACAATAACCTGGTGGATGCTGTGTCGTTGTCCCGTGTTGAAGAAGTTCCCCTGAAAACCACAAACATTATCCAAGAAGCAACAAAACAAATCCCAACGGGAAAGCCGGAGTCATGGCAGAAAAAAGCTTTCACGATTAAGTCTATATCTGATCGGACAGAGAAATAGATATAGTCGCAAATTACAAAGAAGTCGTGATGTATTTGAGCGAAACGTTTTACAGCCTGTTTTTGTATCTATCTTCAAACAGCAGGCGTGCAATTGCTAGACAAGCAATCAGGTTTTCAATTGAGTTCATTGTTGCTTTTCGCTTGGGCATAAAAGCTCTTTTTCTTGGTTGTGTTCCTGTCAAAGAACAATATTACCTTCATGTTTTTATTGGCATTTCTTAAAGCTTTTTCATACAAATATATGCTAAACGGGGGTAACCCTAGCCATCAGCTGTAATATCAACAACAGCTGATTTTAGGTATTAAAAAATAAATAAACAAACGAAAATAAACACAATTGTTTGCTTTTTTACCAATTTAAAATGATTTCCTCCGTTGCTCTCGTTTTTCCTATTAAAACTACGAAAATTTATGATTGAGAAAGTCGCCTAAGCCGTAGGATTTTGCGTGATTCAACCAATGTGTTGGAGATTCCAGGAGACCAGTACGTACATATATCAGTATAATTTGATTTTATTTATTTATTTATTGAAATGAAAACACATCAATATAACCCACACGAACAATTTTTTACGATTGTCTATTTTGACATTTAACATTGTACGTTGTTGACTTATGTGAACCTACATTTTGACGATAACTAAAAGCTTTTGTGTTTACACTCAAAAAAAAGTTTACAAAAACCATAAATGAAATTCGTTTGGCTCTAGACGTGCGGTGAGAGAAAAAACAAGTTACAAAAACAGGCCGTTAATCTGTTGCATTAATCAGCTGACACTGTTGATAAATCATCACTTGTCAAGCGATAGAAATAACAGCTGGAATACATTTCTTCAGGAGTTGCCACCTGGTGCGAAAAATGTCTGGTTATTGTCATCGGTTATGAAGGGGAAAAAATCGTCGGTTGGAACATTGTCAAAAGATGGCGCTGATTTACACTGTAGCGAAGAAAAGGTCAAAGTTGTAGCGGAAATATTTAAAGAGGCTCATGAAATTACTCATAATATGATCTCACCAACTGAACGGAAAGTCTTAAAATACATTGACAGACTGGATAATCAAGATATAGAAACGAATTCAGAATTAGTTCTAACATCTTTTGATGAAGTAAAATTAAGAAAGAAAGCTCCAGGTATTGATGGTATCAAACCTATAGTCTTGAAGAATATGCCTGATTCGATATTTAACATTCTCGCCAATGTATTTAACTGCTGTTTAAAACACGGATATTTCCCAAAACTTTGTAAACATGCGAAAGTTATACCGACCCTAAAGCAAGGAAAAGATCCAAAAAGTCCAAATAGCTACAGACCCATAATTATGCTAAATTGCATTGATAAAGTCTTTGAAAAAATAATTCTGAATAGGATAAATGAATTCACCGAAGATAATTCAATTTTAAGAGATGAACAATTTGGATTTGGCAAAGAGCACTCTACGGTTCATCAAATTAAAAGAATTGAGAAACTAGTCTTTTGTAATAAACAGCGACGAAGGAGTACTGGTATTTTATTTATTGATATAGAGAAGGCTTTTGACTCTATTTGGCACAATGGCCTAGTTTTCAAACTCAACAACTTTGGATACCCTATTTATCTTCAAAAAATAATTAATAGTTTCCCAACGGACAGAACTTTTGTCGTTGATGTTGACAGTAAAAAGTCCTCAAGCAATACAATTATTGCGGGTGTGCCACAGGGATCTGTTCTATCACCTATATTATATTCAGTGTACACATCGGATTTTAAACTCCATAAGGATACAACAGCCGCCCTATATGCGGATGACACTGCAATCATTTCAAGTGGAAAAAATTCTAATGCGATTGTAAAAAGAATGACAAAATCTTTAATACATATTCAAAAATATTTTCTAAAGTGGAAAATAAAGATAAATGAAGGGAAAATCCAAGCCATTATTTTCCCTTTTAATAAGTCCCCTAAAAGAATACCGAGCATTCCATTTCGTATTCAAAACTCCGAAATCCCCTTCAAATCTTCAATTAAATATCTTGGAGTTACATTGGACAAACATCTTACATATAGAGATCATGTTCTGAATGCTCGTGAGAAAGCTATTCCTCTTCTAAATAGAAAGTCTAAACTAAACCGTAAAAATAAGTTATTAATTTACAAATCCTGCATTAAGCCGATATTGACTTACGGATGTCAGGTCTGGTCTGGCAGATGTGCTAAAACAAACGTCAAAAAACTGCAGATCATACAGAACAAAAACCTTAAAATCATTTTCGATCTAAACAGACGTTTTTCGACCACTCTTCTTCACAGTCGCTCCGAAATGGACATGCTCAACACAGTAATTTGTAAACTTACACAAAGATTCGAAGACCGTAACAGATCTTCAAACTATGTAGTAATAAGAAATTTGCATAATTAATTTTTCTACATCTTCAGGGATGAAAATGATAGAAGACATAATTCCAAAATTTCTTTAAAAAAAAAAAAAAAAGTAACATTTATACTCATTAACTATGCGTTCGCGTTCAGTGCTATTGTTTGCGTGCGTTGGACATCCATTAAGGAGTTCTTGCAGTATTTTACGCTTCAATGACAAAGCTAATGACGAACGTAAATCACATGCAGGATTCTTCAACAAATAGTGATCAAATCCATGACATTCGTGGATTTTCTCAAGAGTACGATCGGTGGCCACTACCGACATGTATTCGTTCAACACCTCACTGTACCACGGAACGTTTCAATATTGGCACACAGCAATGTGGAACACGGCGCTTAAGGCGATGTCGTTTCTGAAATCCCTTGAGTACTGCCTCACCACCCCATATGCCCTCATGACTCTCGGGCGGTTCGATCAATGGTAGCGGCACATTTTGTATACGCTTTATTTGACCCGTAACCTCATCACATTCCCATTCACCATCTCTGGGTATGTAGTGGACGGCTGCCGGTGTTTCCATTCGCGCCAGAATTTCTTGTACGCATCGGGCAGCTGCGAACCCAAACCTTTATCGAAGCGGGTCAAACGTTTAAAGCCATTAAGGAGTTGTGGTCCTTGTTTGGTGGCATGAGCCATTGTTATATTGCGTCTTTAATCTCTTGCTACTCTACACTTTGTTCGCATTCAGATGCTAATCAACTGGCCGGCTTTTCACCACTTTGAAAAAACAAATTTAAATTTTATACTGAGGACTAAAAAACAATTCGTTTTTCGAAGAAAAATGGCCCAATTATGCCTCTGAACTAAAATCCGCACCAAACAGTGACTGGTTTTGGGTGCATCGGCTTTTCAATGTATGCGTGCGGGTTTTCTGTGCCCCAAATGCGACAATTTTGCTTGTTTACATACCCGCTTGTTTGCTCTTGTACAGGAGATCCTGGGTTCGATCCCTGCTCCAACCACCTTAAAATTTCTTTCGACGACGGTCACCTCGCTTAGTGACGGCGACACTATCGAGTATATAGCCATGAAAAAGCTTCTCAAAATACCGTTCGGAATCGGTGTAAAACTGTAGGTCCCAATCAGTGAGTGAAAACTGGAAAGCGCATAGCTCAGTGATTGTGAGAAGTTCTCCCCGGTCCCTTCATGGGATGTAATGGGAAACCATTTATTTATTACATACCCGCCAAGATCAAATTGAGCTTCATCTGAAAATATTATTTTTTTGGCAAAATCGGCTTCTTCTGTAAGTCGATCGCAGGCCCACTTAGCGAAGCGAAAACGCATTGGATGGTCAGTTGGCTTCAACTCCTGAACCAATTGGACGTTGTATGGCGTCATACCAAGGTCTTTATGCAAAATTCGTCTCATTGATGTCTCCGAAATGTTCAATTGTTGAGAGCGACGGTGAATTGATGTTGATGGCGCTTCACGCACACTTTCTGCCACAGCAGCAATATTCTCGGGTGTACGCACTATTTTTGGCTTTTCACGCTTTGGTTTATCGATGAGGATGCTAGTTTCTTTCACTTTTTTCACAAGATAACGAACATTCGGAGCTGACGGTGCTTCTCTTCTTCCAAAATCCGTACACAATTTTCGCACACATTCTGCAACATTACCATGATTTTCAAAGTAATGTCGCAATATTTCCCAGCGTTGTTCAAGCGTATACACAACCATATTCGTTCAGCGGAAGGATAAAACTAATTATCTGTCAAATCAGACATGAGCTAAGTGTTACCATTCACGAAATAAGCACTAGTTGAAAAAAAACGTTAGATGGCGGACCCGTTAGCAGCAGCTGTTGATGAAATTAAAGTGTCGAATATTTCAAAGTCAGTTGATGTAAGTAAATACAATATGAAATTGCAATTTAATTTCAAATGGGTTTAATGTAGTGCTTATAATGAAGATTCATGTCGATTTTTGTTAAGGCCTTTAAAGTTTACCAAATTGTTTTCGCAAATATATGCATCCACTTTATTACACATTCTTTGAAACCCTGTGAACAAACCAATAATGTAACCAAAAACAGAAATGTAAACAAACTTAGGCACGAACAAAATTATCTATTTATCTATTCTATTGATAGAACTTATCTATTCTATTGATAGAACCCGTATGAATAAATCTTGGTAGAGTCATACATGCAAATTTTCGGACAAATCGGAGCAATCATGAAATTTTTAATGTTGTATAGAATTAAACGTTATTGAAATAAGCTGCTTCTTTTTGATTCAAAAAGTAAAATTTTTGATTTTAAAATGCCGTCATTGTTGATTAAAATGAATAACTTTCTAGGTGTGTATTTGTTTTGGATTAATGTCTTTGTATTACAATTTTATTAATATTTGCCATTACTTCGATGAACTTCGTTGATCATTTTCAAGGATCTAATAAAACCTGAATAAACACAAAGTGTTCGTTAACATTAGTGAACAGTTTGAACAAGAATTGACATAAACAAATGTATTATTTTACCCAAAGGGAAAACGATTAATTTTGTTTACTTTTACTGGCTACTGGCTTGACCCGGCAAACTACGTTTTGCCTTCAAAGTTTTTGTAATGCCAAAGGGTGAACAAAATTTGTTGTTCCATTACGTTTCCAACTATAGGCATAGCTGTTATATCGGTTTCTTTTAAATGGGGCGAGGCACCGCCCTCTTCCACCCTGGCTGTAATTCATACTGTTCCAACAACATATCTACCAAATCTCATCTTCATATCTCTGACAGTTCATGAAATATAGCCACTTTAAATTTCAAGTTGTATGGGCGGTGCCACGCCCCATTATCCAATCACAAGCAAGTATAGCCAAGGAGTATTAGCAGGTCGTCAGTACCACATTGTGAAATTTTCATAACAATCGGTCTATTGGTCTATTAGAAAATCCGCCAGAGCGATTTTTGAAAATGGGGCGTGGGACCGTCACTTTCACCCTGGCTGTATAGCCTGTCACCCGCTAGATGAATCTGGATATTGTCTGAAAATTTCATCAAAATCGGTCCAATCGTAACATACACACAAACATACATACATACATCCATTTTTATATATATAGATTATACAACCTCATGAGGTCAGATGTCCTACACATATTAATTAAACAAAACAAATTAAACTAATTTTAACATATTTCTCCAACCGGTTCTATCCTTCGTCTTTTTACGCCAGTTGGTAACACCAAGGATACGAAGAGATTCTTCCGCCTGGTCTCTCCATCGGAGTCTTGGTCGTCCTCTTTTCCTGCTAATTTAATTATCATTTTAATTAAATTTTGAGATAACGCAGAGCGCTTCCAGGTTTTCCTCAAGCTTATGCCAACTGATTTGGTTTACTCTTGAATGTGTCAAATATATATTCGAATTTTCAATTAATCAGAGAAACCCGGAACATAAATTGTAATTTTATACATCCTCTCAGATTCTGTAGGTCGTTCTGTCGGCATGCTGGTATCTGGCCTTGCTATCAAATTGTCTATAATTTTTACGGGGAAACTTCAATTTAAGTATTTCCACCATTTCTTCATCACTCTCGTAATGCAGTTGCTGGCCGTGTTAATAATTGTCCTTCTGGGGTCTTTGGAATGATAATTTATCAATCGTCCTGACGGTGTAGCCTTTTGGCACCAGTCCATTTTGAAAGACTTTTTTTTGTCTTATCACCAAATTGTCCAAATTTATCATCCAAATATTTGTCAAGATTTTTGTCTTCTCCCCCAAGTGTCGAGTACTGTATCCAACGATACTTCCATAATGTCAAAGGGCAGTCTTGTTTTAAACGTCGCACAGTGGCGCCCGTAGAGTAAACGAGGTTACAAAGATCAACCTTTTCATGTGCGTCTACTATATTTTCAATAAACCCATTTTATAGGTAACGATATGTTATCTTTAATATTATCAGATTTTTAGTTTAGAAGATATAACCGTTCAAAGTTGACCAATTTTCGGTTTTCAAAAAACACACCATTTTTAGATAATTTGGTCCGATTTCAGATGTAATATCACGAAAACTATGATACGAATCGTCTTTTTTTTTCTATTGATTGATGTATTTGATAATAAAAAAAATTAACTGTTTACTTTGTGTTTCTCCAGGTAAATCACTATTTAAAAACTAAATTTTTTCACTATTTTTCAACTTTGACGGAAAATAAAAAAAATGTATTTTTCTATATTTGTCACATTTTCAAAATATGTTCTTTAATTATTCCTTTACATAATTCAAAAGGTTTTCTCTGCCTTTAGGCGCCACTTTGGCTTCTAGAGGTAAAAAATACGTAGTTCCAGAAATTGTATGGCGTGCATCCCTTGAATACCCAAGCTATGTCCCCTGAATACCCAAACGTTATTGTGTTTTTAAGGTATATGATTTATATTTTTCATTCTGTAATGTTTTGACTGACAACTGGTTTGATGTAATAGTTTGAAAATTGCATTTTAAGTCGGTTGCTTACCTGAGAGCCTCTGCCATAGTCTGCTTCCAATATTCTTTTACAGACACAGGATGCACAAAAACTACTCATTGAAATTAAAAATTCACCTCAACTCACTTAAAAATTACTTTGGCGTACAAATACTCAAGCATCCAGTCACAGAGCAATATTGTCTTATTGTCCCTACAAGTAGGCACAATCTTATTGGGACACGTGTATAATATCAAAATTGCGTAATATAACATAAATGGGTATGTATGCAGGAAACACGTACATTTTTAGGCATGGTAGCATAACCCTTTTATAAACCCTTAATCCAAAGGATACCTATCAGGTAATAGATTAGACTATATATTGTAAAATAAGCATAATCCCTGGATTAGTCTACGACCGAAAGTTGGCGCAACAAGTACTGAAAACATGCCGCTGAACAATTTAAAATTATTTGGCCTGTTTAGAAAGTCAACCTGACAAACGTTTTTCGCGGAAGCTGCTTTAGAAGAATTCGATAGCTTATACGGATATGTTATTATTAAATATTAAATATTATACGGAAAGCGAAAGTATTAAAAATAATTTTTATTTGATATGTGCACATATTAAGGCAAAATGGATAATATCCAATCGAACTATTGGGAAATGCAACTCAAATACAAGGACTGGCTTAATGACGACACCCATCGTGGATACATTGGCAGAAGATAAACCCACCAAATCAACCGGTGGAGCGAAAGGAAGGCCAACAAAAGTATGGAGGATATTCACAAGAAGAGGAAACATTTCGATGCCACCAATGACTGGACCCCGAAGCATTTATCGGGAGCTCGCTGTCTATTAAATATACAAAGGATAATGAAAAAGTTAGGTCACAGATTACAAAATTTGTTGCTGATGCAAGCCCACTACGTCTAAAACGGATTAAGCAAAGCATTCCCACGCCTCCAAACGCCCACACTAAAAAGTATGGTGCCGAAGAAGCCTTGACTGTATAGTCTTCCTGAAAATGAGGTGGAAATTCTTCATAAGAATCTGACATTGATCAGTAAATGGTGCTGCGATGGATCATCTGGACAAAGCGTTTCTAAGCAAAGGATATCTTCCGATGACGCTACAATATCGGACGGAATTATGTTTATGGCATCTGTTGTTCCTTTGCGGCTAAAATCTGTGCATTATTGCCGACCAATACTGTTTCATTTTGCAAGGGAATCGGCAGAACTCATAAGGACCACGGTGAAGGACATTGAAGAACACATAAGTAAGATTAAGCCCACAAAGCTCCAAATGGGAGAAGGAAAATATATTGAATGTAGTTACGATTTCCACCTGACCATGGTTGACGGAAAAGTCTTAAACGAACTGACAGGAACATTGCCATGCTCGATTTGGCGTAGACCCTACCACAAGAATAGCAAAATTTCGATGAAACTACATCAGAAAGAAGGCAATACAGGATGCTTTTTTAAACAAGTTGGACTAAAATTAGGCTGTCCCAAGTACGGATACTGAAACTCAAACGATGGAAACACTTGTAGACAATTTTTTGAACTGGAATTACCGGAATTGACAATCAAATCGTGAAAAGATTGGGAACGATTTTGAATATTTTAAAATGTATAGAAAACGCCAATTCTACAAAATATGGAGAATATGCATCGAAAAATACATCACTTTCAGTGGAAATGTATCCAGAGAAGAAGTTGACCCCGACAGTCCATTAAATATTGGCGCATAGTAAAGATATAATTGAATACCAGTCTTTGGCAATTGTAGAGCTTTCTTAAGAAGCACACGAGTCTCTTAACAAATTGTATAACAAATACAGATTGCAGAACACGTTCAAAGCATCAAGGGTGAGGCAAAATGAGGACCTCTTTAACATATTGGCAGCATCTTCCGATCCATTTATCCATAAATATAGTTTAGAAATGATTAGTCTTTTAGATATACTTCTCTTACGAATTGTGATGAATATTTTACAGAAAATTAAAAAAATAAATTAAAATTTTTTTTTTAAATTTGTTGGGTAATGATTTTAACACATAAAAACCTTACAAACAACGAAAAAAAATCTGAAAGTGGTAAAAATATATTTTTTGTTACCATAAAAATGATTTTTCCACAAATTTTAACTCTTATAATCCATAAGTAAGTTCATAAGCTGAACAATTATCTGTCATATGTCATTTAAATTATTCGATTGCCTTATTCGGTTCAAAAGATATGATTTTTGCAACGAAAAAACTCAAATGGCGCCATTATGCATCGACATGTACAGACGTGTACGACCGTTCTCGTGCTTATCCATTATACGTATGTACATACCCCGTGGCGCTAATGCACATTACCGAATTGAATACCTCTTTAACACTTCGCAGACAGTATGCTGCAGTGTTGCCAATAGATTTTTCATGTTGTACCTACATGAGCTTGCAAAATTCCCTACTTTCCCCAACACTCCCAAAAATATTTCCCCACAGTTGTCCCTACAATACATTTCAGTTAAGTTTGAATAAAACACAAGATTAAAAGAAAATAACATTTTATTTAAAGATTTTAAATCATATTTCACGTAGTATAATAGATACAAGTATAGATCTCCGATCTGAAACGGAATCGGCATATATTTGTAATGGGGATATTATGTGCTTCCATGGGGCTAATGTGGAATATATAGTTAGTCCATTCACTTTTATCAGGAGTGTACAATATTGGCACTCGAAGTCATTATTGCTGTCAATGACATGGGTCGCTTCATAAAGTTGACTATATCTCCGATCTGAAATGGAATCAGCATATATTTGTAATGGGGATGTTATGTGCTCCCATGGGGCTAATTTGGAATATATAGTTAGTCGATTCACTTTTATCAGGAGTGTCCAATATTGGCACTCGAAGTCATTATTTCTGTCAATGACATGGGTCGGTTCATATAGTTGACTATATCTCCGATCTGAAATGGAATCAGCATATATTTGTAATGGGGATGCTATGTGCTCCCATGGGGCTAATTTCGAATATATAGTTAGTAAATTCACTTTTATCAGGAGTGTCCAATATTGGCACTCGAAGTCATTATTTCTGCCAATGACATGGGTCGCTTCATATAGTTGACTTTATCTCCGATCTGAAATGGAATCGGCATATATTTGTAATGGGGATATTATGTGCTCCCATGGGGCTAATGTGGAATATATAGGTAGTCCATTCACTTTTATCAGGAGTGTACAATATTGGCACTCGAAGTCATTATTTCTGTCAATGACATGGGTCGCTTCATAAAGTTGACTATATCTCCGATCTGAAATGGAATCGGCATATATTTGTAATGGGGATATTATGTGCTCCCATGGGGCTAATGTGGAATATATAGGTAGTCCATTCACTTTTATCAGGAGTGTACAATATTGGCACTCGAAGTCATTATTGCTGTCAATGACATGGGTCGCTTCATAAAGTTGACTATATCTCGGATCTGAAATGGAATCAGCATATATTTGTAATGGGGATATTATGTGCTCCCATGGGGCTAATGTGGAATGTATAGGTAGTCCATTCACTTTTATCAGGAGTGTCCAATATTGGCACTCGAAATCGTTATTTCTGTCAATGACATGGGTCGCTTCATAAAGTTGACTATATCTCCGATCTGAAATGGAATCGGCATATATTGGTAATGGGGATATTATGTGCTCCCATGGGGCTAATTTGGAATATATTGGTAGTCGATTCACTTTTATCAGGAGTGTCCAATATTGGCAGTCGAATTCATTATTTCTGTCAATGACGTGGGTCGCTTCATAAAGTTGACTATATCTCCGATCTGAAATGGAATCGGCATATATTTGTAATGGGGATATTATGTGCTCCCATGGGGCTAATGTGGAATATATAGGTAGTCCATTCACTTTTATCAGGAGTGTACAATATTGGCACTCGAAGTCATTATTGCTGTCAATGACATGGGTCGCTTCATAAAGTTGACTATATCCCCGATCTGAAATGGAATCAGCATATATTTGTAATGGGGATGTTACGTGCTCCCATGGGGCTAATTTCGAATATATAGTTAGTAAATTCACTTTTATCAGGAGTGTCCAATATTGGCACTCGAAATAGATATTTCTGTCAATGACATGGGTCGCTTCATAAAGTTAACTATATCTCCGATCTGAAATGGAATCGGCATATATTTGTAATGGGGATATTATGTGCGCCCATGGGGCTAATGTGGAATATATAGGCAGTCTATTCACTTTTTTCAGGAGTGTACAATATTGGCACTCGAAGTCATTATTGCTGTCAATGACATGGGTCGCTTCATAAAGTTGACTATATCTCCGATCTGAAATGGAATCAGCATATATTTGTAATGGGGATGTTATGTGCTCCCATGGGGCTAATTTGGAATATATAGTTAGTCGATTCACTTTTATCAGGAGTGTCCAATATTGGGAGTTGAAATCAATATTTCTGTCAATGACATGGGTCGCTTCATAAATTAGGCTTTATCTCCGATCTCAAATGGAATCAGGATATATAGGCTGCGCTGTTTATGCGCTTCTACGATGTTAGGCGGCTAGACATTAGAAGTTCATTCGCCTTTGTCGTGAGCGACCCAGGTTAGATAAACAATAACCAATGTCAGTTTTTTACAGGAAGAAAAAATATTTGTTTCTATATAAAGCTAATTATATGCTCTATTCATCATAAATGGCTTAAAAACGCTTATTGGCTCTTTTTTCTGTACAAGATTTCTGTTTTTTTTGACAAAAAATGAGATTTCAGAAATTTTGTATAAGTGGTTTGTGTCTTCGATAAATAAATTTATCGGATAAATTTATCTTCACACCCTTCAAAAAATATAGTTTGCATTTACTGTGTACATTGCTGATATATACAATTTTCTATGAGGGTCAAATTTGACCCGAAGTACGTTAACGTTAGTATTTTTGAGGACCTTATGAAGGTTAGGACATTTCATTTCAGTAACATCAACCCTTTACAAGTTACTATCTACAACAATACTACCAGAACAAAACATCAACACAACGCTTTTTTCTACCCACCGCTCAAAATAGCAATTCATCAAAAAAACAGTCGATTGCTATTTCATGAGCTTTTTTATGTCCATTCTATTGCTTTTTCATATCAGGCAAAAAAGCACAATCATTGATGAAATGCCATTACTTTTGCGTTGTTACTTGTTGTTATCTCTACCAACAGAAGTAGCTGGTAGAAAAGCAATGCATAATCGATCAACATGCTTTTGTATGAAACAGAAAGCCAGCTGGCAGCTTTTCCTGCTGCTTGTGTGATTTTTAGTCGATGTGGCATAAGTCGACGTATAGCTATTTTATTTATTTTCAGGATTTTAAACATTGATTATACCAAGAATTGCACGATGGTGACTCAAATTACAGGAGTTTGACTTTGAATGTAAACACCGTGCAGGCAATCAAATTCCTCATGTGGATGGTATGAGCAGACAACCGGTACTACGACAATTAAATGATCAACTAACTGTTGCTGCTCGCATTCTCAAGGTTACGTCAGCCAACGAAGTTTGGATTTATACAATGTTACGACATGACCCAAAAATAAATGAAATATTTGAAATTGTTAAGGGGTACGGAGATAAAACACGTTGGCCTCAGGTGAAAGTGGGCTACGCCGTATCAGCAAACCGACTGTATCGCATTACTGCACATGGAAGCAAACTTGTTATTCCTCAGTCAATCAGGTGTCGTATTACTAAGTTAAATCATGATGACGTAGGACATTACGGAATGAAGAAAATGTTTAGCCGAATGAGATTATTTTTGGTTTCCACGCATGAGAAGGTATGTAGTCATACATAGGAGCAAGTGCACCTTAGTTGTATGGACAATTTTTTATTTAAAGATTTGCGCTGTAACTCCCCCTAAAAGTGTTCCTTTAATGTAAAAACATACTTCAGAAAAACTTAGGTTGATCGCATAACTGGAAGGCGTGGCACATCCGCCCTCAATAATGGGACTATAAAGAGAAAATATTGCATTTTTTTACCTTAAGTTTTTTTAATTTGTTGTATTTTTTTAATTGCCTATATAATGAGACATTCTATATTTATTTATTTATTTATTTACTCAGCTAAAAACAGCTGGAAAAATATAATTTTACATATCTTCAGTTACAAACTAAATACAAAACTAAAGTATAATAATTAAATGAAAACCGTAATCAGGAACAAAAATAAAAAATTTTAACTTAAAAAACAAATAGTAATAAATTCATGCAGGTGATAATAGAGTGAACATGGACGATATTAACAGAATTATTATATAAGTACAAAAATACTACTATGAAGATAAGAATGGAATAGGAATGCAAAACAAAACAGTAACAAATAAAGTTGCAACAGATACAACAGGATAGAAAGAGTAGGAACTTGTGATGTATGTGGAGCAGGAACAAATGAAGTAAAAACATATGACACAGGAACAGATAAAGCAGGAATTGATGAGGCAGGAGCAGATGAAGCAGGAACAGATGACACGGAAACCGATTAAGCAGGAACAGGTGAAGAATGACAGATGAAGCAGAATCTGATGAAACAGGAACAGATGAAGGTGGAATAGATAGAGTAAGAACTTATGAAGCAGGAATATGATGCAGGAGAAGCAGGAACAGGTGAAGCAAGAACAGATGACACATGAACATATAAAGCAGGAACAGATGTAGCAGGACAGATGAAGTAGGAACTGATGAAGCAGGAACAAATGAAGCGGGAACAGATGATATAGAAACAGAATTAGCAGGAACAGATGAATAAGGACAGAATAAGCAGAATCTGATGAAACGGGTGAAGCAGGAACAGATACAGCAAGAACAGTGTCACAGGAACAGATGAAGCAGGAACAGATGAAGCACGAAGAGATACAGCAGGATGACAATGAAGCAGGAACACATGCAGCAGGACATACATATGATGGAGAAACTGATGATTTAGATGGAGCAAGAACAGATAAAGCAAGAACAGTGTCACAGGAACAGATGAAGCAGGAACAGATAAAGCCGGAACAGATGGAGCAGGAACATACATATGTAGCAAGACAGATGAAGTAGGAGCTGATGAAGCAGGACATATGAAGCAGGAAATTTAGTTCGGAACCAAAATGCGTTCACATGATTTCTCGAATGAAATCTTAAATCTGGCAATTCTAAACATTAACAGTCATTAAAAAAAATAATCGCTCGTTTAATTACTTCAATCGAATCCGATAGAGAGAATAGGTGGTGGAACTCATTAAAAGTATTGCAAAGAGTAAAAACTGGATTAAAGGATTCGTAGTTATGTTTGATCGCGGGTAGATAAAATGGAACATATTGTCTAGAAGCTCTAAGAGGAACATTAATGTTCATTGAAGAGACCAAATATGCTGAATTAATTTCTCCATTGATTAGTTTAACCATAAAACATACAGACAACATTGCCCTACGACTCTCTAAAGTAGGTAAATCAATGAGTTGTAATCTATGAATATAGGGAGGTAGGTTCGAAGAAGAACTCCAACCAAGATTGCGTAGAGCAAAAAGTAAAAACTGCTTCTGGACAGATTCGATTCTACCAATATAGCACCTATAATGTGGAAGCCAAACTATTGAACCGTAGTCAAGAATCGGCCTTACAATATATGTATATATATAATATATAATGTATATTATATTACCTTTCCAACAAGCTATAACATATTAAAATTGATTGTCATTAACACATTATATGAGTCAATTCCGTCCAAAAGAATAATTTTATTAAAAAAAAATGTAAATTTTCAAATAAAATAATTTTCTTTCCCCTAATCTATTCTACACAAGTCCATTATCTGATTTAGAATTTTGTGAGCCTCCAGAGTGTATAACGTTGTATCTTATAACGGTCTTATTTATGAGAAATCAGATCAATTTAAAGACGAAAAAATAAATTTTAATTTATTAAGCAGAATAATAATGCTAAAATATTTCCATCATAAAACATATACAATATATACACTGTTAAAAATACGGACTAATTTAATAATGTTGATTTTTTTAAATCTGGGTAGCGTTTCCTAAAATCCATCACAGTTTGCAAAATAAATTGTTTTTCCGATTCGTTTCGTGACAAGACGTTATTAAAGTCCTGCATAAGTTTAACTGCTCTTTCCGCCGAGTCATTAACGACATTTAAATTATTTACTAATCTCAGACCAATATTATATCCTGAGTCAGTATTCCATTCTTCGGGGTCTCTCTCCAAAAAGCCGATAGGAATAGAAAACCTCTTAAAAAAATTTAGTGTTTTTTGCGATATAAAATGTTCAATATTTTTATCCACATATTGGTTTAAATTATGATGATCAACTATAAATCTTTTGTTGTCATTATCGATAATTTGTTCCAAAGCTGCAACCATACGACGTTTGGACACGTGACAAATGTTTGGATCAAAAAAAGCCAGGGCAAGTGTTTCTGGCGTTAAATACCATAAATGGTTACAAAACTTGTGTAGCGCGACTAGACTTACATTTATATTAATTTTCCTGTACTCGTGCAAAGTTTTTAATAAACCTAAGTCTTGATTAGGAGCTTCTGCAGCTACTGGCGCTTGAATCCATACTTTTAAATACATTTTTATAATAAATATACAAATATCTCGAATACCATTTTTCTCAGAGTTCGTCAATACGAATTCATCCCGAAATATACAAATTTTTAGGGAATAAATGGCTTTCGCCATCTATCGGGCATGATGAACAGCTCCCGGCATTCGAAATGAGAGTGGAACAGTACCGCCAAGAAAAACTATTGCCAATTCGATAAGTTCTTTGTAGTCTTCTCGTGGTTGTTTTTCTTTTACAGTCCGATTTGCGAATTCCAATATTTGCGAGGTATCACCGAGAACATCTTTTACGTACTTATCATCTACACCACTTTTATAATTTAATTCATTTATGTTTATCCAAGCCTCTTTGAATCTATTAAATATCTGGACCTCTGGGGCGGTCGTTTTATCCAATTTTACTTCGAAAACAGCCGTAAAATTAGCTCCAATATGTGATGCCTACATGGCAGATATAAAAGGTCCTTATTCATTTTTTGCTCCACAAAACGCATGCGCCCTGCAATCGCCCCAAATTAGACGTGGTATCACAACATACCGCCTCTACCTTTTCAACGAGTTGCCAGTCTTGAAGTAAGTCGAAAATGGCCGCCGCCTGGCTCTTTCCTGTGCCTGAAGCAATCGCCAGGACTCCGAGCAACTGCTCTGTTCCGCCAAAGGATGTAACTACTGGAAGTCGCTCGACTTTATCTTTACCTATTAACGATGGCAAAATGTTGCCATCCCAATGAACAGTTACTGCAGATATTTCTTTGTTCTTAAAGGCATCACGAATTTGTTGTCTTGTTTCATGTCGAAGTTGGCTACGAATTCGACGGATAGAAGATGCGTTTATTATTAAACTATGAACATCTTTACCCAGAGCCTCAGTAGCAGCTATAGGTATTAGTACGGCGTCACGGTCGCTTACTTTGCATTTATCCAACACTGTCACAAGTTTCGGCCTTATGAATTTAACATTACCTCGCTTCTTTGCAGTGCTTGAACATGGTTCATATGGGCTTTGCACGATATTGACTCGGTTTCACTTGTTGTTGAATATAAATCTTCGAAATCAACTGCAAGACATAATTATAGAAAATTTTGCAGTTGACAATGTCTTGTTGTTATTTTTGTTTTGATGAACGTAGTTATTTTTTAAAATTGCGCGTAACGAAATAAAAACGATTTTCTTACCTTGTAAACTGGATTCATACTTCTTACGCCTACTGTCTTCTTCTTCCTGTCGAATTCTTTTCCGTTTTTCTTTTCCTGCTAAATGCTGTCGCAACCTATCATTGATCCAGGGCGGCCTTTCTTTCTCTGGTTTATAAGAAATAACTTACCTTCCTCAATAGTAATAACATCAATAGCATTAGCAGAGGCAATATCAAAGAGATCATCGTTTATCTTGCAATGGTGATCTGCGTTTGCAAGTTTTTAGCAAGTTCTTCCATTCAGTATATAAAGTCTCAAGTTTTGAGACACATTTATCAGTTCCTCTGATTGGAATTCGAGCTTTATTCCAAAAAACCTCTACTTCTTTCACGACAAGATAGGCACTTGTTCTTAAATCTAATTTCACAATACGCATATTGTAAAATAATACACGCAAAACTTGAGCGTGAGATGGTAACTTGGCGCCAACAATTTGACCTTAAAAGTGGTCCAGCAAGAATAACTTTTCTTGGGCTCTGGTATTCATTTTCTATTATTTTATTTCTCAAATTCAAACGATTTTACTCTATCTAGTTTACAACTGCACTTGCGAGGAACTTTAAAAACAATTTGTTTGCTCCGTGCTTCAATACCGAATGACTTAAAACTTATCACTTTTTTCTTCTTTTCTAACTTCTTGTTTTTAATGTTAATAAGGGGTTCTTGAGTAAACCTAACGGTTCTTTTAATGTGGCAACAGAGAGAGCGAGAGAGAGAGAGAGTAGGAAGACGTTGATGTTTTTCAAGACATCCCCGGCGGCAACGCTGATATAAATGGCGGTAACAATATCACTTATATGAGAAATTGGGTATTTTTTTTATAATTTTTTACTTAGAACATTTTTTTTTGGTGAAAATTTCATCTTTTGCCAGAATGGACCACAATAATCACAAGTTAATGACAGTTGATTTTTATACTTTATACCTTGTTGGAAAGGTAATTAAATCAGGATTATATATAAATTCTTTTTTTTAAAAAAGGTACAAAATGTAAAAAGCAAAATGAAAAAAAATTGTTTTTGCTTTATAGTCATATATCCAACATTGGGGGCGGATGTGCCACGCCTTCCCGTTATCGGATCGGACTCATTTTTTGCACACTGCATTCTTTTACTAATGAGAACATTTTGAGGGGGAGTTACGGTACAATTTCACAAATTGAAAAATAAGGCGCCCCCTAAGCAGCATGTCCAGAGTGCTGTATAAATAAAGTACAAGGTGGAAAAACAGAGAGTAAAATGCACATTCAAATGCACCATTCCGGAGTATTAATATAGATCATATAGGACCATTCCCCAAAAACAACCGCGGCCACTGTCACATTTTGGTAATAGTATGTGCATTTACAAAGTACACTTTTCTGGCAACCGTCGGTAACAAGAAAACAGCGCCTATTATAAACGTACAGGCGTTTTGCAGTATTTGACCAACCCCTACGCATAGTTTCGGACAGGGGAAACTCATTTACTTCGAGGGAATTTCAAAATTTCATTACGAGTCAAGGCATACAACACATTAAAACAGCAGTGCGCACTCCCCGAGCCAACGGCCAAGCAGAAGGGATGAACAAAATCTTACTGGTGGCATTTAAGTGCAGCACAGAAAAGGAAAGGGACTGGGATAAACAGTTATTTAAAATGCAATGGGGTATGAATACGCACTTTAATGCAACAACCAAGTTTACTCCAAACGATCTGGTGTTCAATTTTAATCCTAGAGATGTTTCTCCCAATCGAATCCTTCAAGCTCTAGTTGAATGTTGAAAAATGCTGAAAGTAGCGTCGAGGTAAATAGACACCAAGCAACTATCAACATCAACGCTGAAAGACAAAATTGGAAACGACGACATGATACAAAGCATTGTCAACCTCGCGAGTTTATTGTTGGCGATTTGGTTGCTTTGGACTTTGCATCAACTGCTACGGGCGAAACACAAGCTAGAGTTTATGTTGTTACCAAAGATTTAGGTAACGATCGATACATTGTGGAAGATTTACCTGATCGGTCCTTTACGCAAAGACGATATATTAATGTTGTATCCAGCGATCACATGGAACAATGGTGTCCTTTAGTTCCCGATCTAGACATCCAGGAGGATATTTACGATTATATCAGCGAAGATGCCGACGTGTCAGGAGAGGACGAGTTATTATTTTTATTTATTGGTGAACCTGCACAAGACGTAACGTAACGTCTTAAACTTATAGTGCAGGGATATCTTACTCAGATTAATTACAAAACAACTGAAATATATTAACGATTTAAAAGAAAATAATGCCTAATTTAAAAGGCAAAAAATACAAAGTTATAAAATAAAACAGTATAAATTTTTAGATTATTTATGACTAAAAACATGCAAACAAATTAAATTAAAGCTGAAAACTAAAACTAAATATACATTTACTGATTTAGGTGATGAGTTGATATATGCTCACATTCTAATTTAATTAGTTTAAATAAAATCCTGAAATCAGTAACGTTTAAAAAAGTTGATTCTAAAGTTCTGTTACCAACCGTTTAAATTCAGCGCTGTTCTGAATACTCCTTATGTTTATGCGTTCAACGTTCCGTTAATGAACAATTGACATTCAGATTCTGAATATCTGTGTGAAAATTGGAATAAAATTCGACTCCTTCTGGAGGTGCTGGGAAAACCATGGACATACTCTTCCTCTTCTCGCAGAATCTATCCTCATACTGGAAATTACGAGTGTCGTTAATTCAGAATATCAAAATTTCCATGCAATCTTCAAGTGGTGTCAGTTACGTTTATTTGAATTTTTCATACATTTACCAAAAACTAACAAAAAGCGGTCATACAAATTCAATTCAAATAAACGTAACTGACACTAGCACGGTCTTAAATAATGCTATACCTCGGAAAAATGCGATAACACATGAGGAAAAAGAAGAACATGGTGGAAAAATTCTGTCTGTTCTTGTTGTTGGAATTATAGGCCTTTCAGTGATGTTGATACTTAGGGATCTTCGATCGATACTAATTCGCACATGTGAATTGCAGAATTGAGTTTGAATATACATTAGGGATGCTAGACGGGATTTTTCGAGGTTCTGTTTTTAAATTTTTTTGGGAACAGGTATATTTTACGGCTTACACTCCAAAAAACAACCACAAGAGGGGTAGAAATTCTAAGCAAAAAAGTAAAATAACAAAATGGGGGCAAATGAATACTTTCGGAGTTATGGGCCCCGAAATTTCGGATATGTGAGAGGGTTATGGCGTTAACGTACCGTGTGAAGCCATTGGATATTAATTTTTTGTATAAAACAATTCAAAACAACCTCATAAAATAATGTATCACTTTTTGATAAGTCGCATAGTTATAGAGTTATCGGATGTTGACATTTAGAAAAATTAAGGATTTTTTTTACTTTTCTCAAACAAAATTTATTTTAAAAACATCGCGCGATTTTTCAAACAAATTATTTTAAAAAATTTTTCAATTTTTGTTTGAGAAACGTAAACATCCGATAACTCGATAACTAAGCGACTTATCGAAAAATGCTACATTATCTTTTGAGTTTGTTACGACTTGTTTTATACAAAAAAGTGATATCAATTGCTTTACACGGTACGTTAGTGGAAAAAGTATCCGAAATGTCGTGGTTCATAACTCCGAAAATATGCAACTGCCCCGATTTTGTTATTTTACTTTCTTTGCTTAAAATAACATGTACTACCCGACGCAATAAATTTTGTAATTTTTGGTCAGTAAGCCGTATACATACATATGTCAAAATTAACTTTCGTTAAGATGTGTTTTAAACCTTTTGTAGAACCGTCATTGGTTTTTAACCCATTTTGCAAAAATATTTTTCGAAAAAACTCAAAACTGGTTTTAAAAATGTCTGTTTTTGGACACACTACCTTGCCAAATTCACGCGAGTAAAACAATACCTGCTCTCCTTGCATTTAATCTATTGCAACACACACTAACTTGGGCTTATTGTCCAAGCACACACAATAAAATGCATTATGAGCAAAGGTTTGATATCTGTCAGTTTTGGGTGCTAAGTATTTTATATGAGAAGTTTCTGGAATTGATAGTGCTACGGGGCAACAGCAATCAAAGCCACAAACCTGTACACATAAAATACTGTAAAACAGTCGAACAAATCCAAATTATCGAAGGCATTCCCATAGTCCATTACAATTGGCATCCGATTCCACAACCATGGATTTGCATTGTCTGAGCAAGTGGAATTGCCACATTTTTGAATTGTAATTGCGAACATTGATAAAGTAATGCAAATGAAACTCCAATGCAAATTAAAATATTTTAACACTGGTAAATACTATGATATAGTTTTCATACGAAGTTTATACAAATTTAATTGACATTTGAATCTGGGAAGGGACACCTCTAACAAAGTAACCTACATTATTCATTACGGAAACATTTTCACTAACCATAAAATCAATATTGCCTGCCATGTTGATTCTAACATAATTTCTTAGTTTAGTATTGTGATTTGAATTTTAAATGGTGCGCCAAACTAATTCGGCATAACGGCGAAATTTGTTGGTCTAATTCTAGGTCAATGACAAAGGAAATCCCAAGCTCTATTCTGCTACATTTGCTACAGTATTGATTTACGTGCAGGACGTTAACGACTGTCCGCCAGTTTTCGAAAGTAAAGAAGTTAATGTTACTCTACATCTGCCGACCTATGAAGGTGTCTTTGTGACACAAGTTGCAGCATTAGATATGGATAAAGACATAATTCGAGGAATTCGATATGATATTGTTGATGGAAATCTAAACGACAATTTTGAAATAAACAACGTCACGGGCGTAATAACAACAAGGTACGTAAATTCAATAATTTAAGATTTGTACATGTACTTATTTTATACATTATATTTCGCACTGATCAAATTTTAAATGTGCGAAAAACACATTTCTTGCTTTTAGTAAATCTTCTCTAAACTCTTAAAAGTGTGGGGTCAAAATAACTCTGAAAGATACCAAAACAATGTCGTCCCACTGTTTTAATATCTTGAAATAAATGTACATATATATTTGATCATCTACGATTCGGTTGCGTGTAACTTGTTGACTTCATCCGACCCCCATATATTGCTTCACCTCTCCGTAAGCCCAATTTACATGTCCTAACTAGTGTATTCAAAACCGAAACTGGTTAACCGAATTCCGGTCGGTTAGCCGTATGTCGGTTTTCTAAAAGTTGCAATTTTCGAAGAACCGGTTTCACCGGTTATTTCAAGTTGATTAACCGGGGTTTTCGGTTTTTACACAACTGATATAACACCACAGAATTACTCACCTAAAACCTTTGTTGCACAGAACCTTTTTATTTTACAATTTATAAACACAAATTATTTTCCACTGGAAACGGTGTACAAATTTCTGAACTTTATTGTTCCAATTCTTTTCAACAACTAACTTAGGGAAAATTTACAAGTCGCTGGGCCACCAAACTAAGCAACAACAACAAAAACACGACAGTTACTTTAAATCAGCGGTGGGCGCAGCGCACATGCCGCGTGCGCTGCTTACTTCTCTGCCAACACACAGGGCCTGTGCATGAGAGCTTCAACTATTTATTTGATTCAGTCGTTGTTTGTTTTTCATTGAGTCAGGACGTATCGCTCGCTTGATCGAAAACAGAAACACGTAAATCATGAAATGCAATATAAACCATAAATTCTCCCTGACTCATCTCTGTTGTTGTTTAAATGAGAGCACACACAACTTTTTTCGTCGTTTAATGACCATAAGGTTTCTCTTTCTCGTTCTTCTCACTAACATAAATACACAAATTAATTTGTAGTTGTATGCGTGTGCCCATCGCTGCTTTAAATGCAAAATCTTAGGTACATATGTGCATACAGATGTGCGTACATATAAAGCAAAAGAAGTAACAATAACAGCAGAGCGACTTAACGAAACAAATGAAGTAAATATCTTCGACTGCGCTGCTGTTATTGTTATTACTTATTGTATCGATGTCGTACGCAAATGGCAACAACAACAATCATACCGGTCAAACCAAAATAGACAACAGTATGAATGTTGTTGTTGCTGTAATATTATAAGAAACAAAATTTTGGCAACTCTACTCTCGTTTAGTTCGTTTTTTAGTTGTGCTCCGTGAATTTACTTTATTTTCGTATTTTAAAAGTTTAAATAGTGCTTGTTGTGTTAATAGTGCGAAGATAAGTTAAATTACATTACTTGATATAATTGTGTGTTCAGTGCAGTGCTTGTTTATACTGTTTTTGTATTATTGTGTGCAATTGAAATTCTGTTGATCGTGTAAAACACAAACAACAACAATAATATTTGTTTGTCATTGTTGAGAACGTCTAACGTTGTAGTTGTTTGATTTTTGTTTTTCTTTCATTCTCTTTGTTTCGTTATTTGTGTGTCAGAGTTGCCATCTGGTTTTGGGAATTAATATCAAAGGGATAATAAGTTCATACGTTTTTGGGAATTTTGTCGATTTTGGAATTCTGTTTTTAGTATTTGTTTCTTATTTATTTATTTTTATTTATTTTTTTTTTTTTTTTTTTTTTACTCTGAATTAATTATGATGATGACTTGCATGAACAAAGACTGTAAGGTTAGATCGGATACCGATACTCTTATTTCGTGTTGGTTGTGTGATGGCTTGATACATGTCAAATGTGTTGGCCTTTATGCAAGAGTGGCGGACAATCTTAGTGATGACAAGGGTCTGCGTTGGTGTTGCGTGGATTGTAGAAAATTGGATGTGGAGTTCTACAAATTTTTCAGGAGCATGAAGTCCGAGTTTTCTGAGATGGAAAAGGAGCTTTCGGCTTTATCTGGTCGATTTTCCAAGTTTATTGGGATGTTTAATAAATATCCGGGATTGGAAAAGAGAGCGGGTTCACCGAAAGCTTCCTCGCCGAAAAGGAAGAAGACGGCTAAGAAGGCCCCTCCATTGTTGGTAATTCCTTCCTCGCCGAATTTAATGGACGTTAATTCTCCAGTTACAGTTTCAAGTCCAATGAAATCTTCTGCCCCTCCTACTTTTGCTGAAGTCGTTTCTGTAGTTACTATAGCTTCCACGGACAGCGATAAGTCGTCTCCTCCGGGTGGTAATCCCGCCCCAGTGCCAGGACCGGGACCAAGAACGTTGACTGTCGTACCGGCAAGGAAGATAGTTTTTGTGTCTAGACTTTCCCCCGCCACGACCGAAGAGGATATACGACTTTACATATCGTCTAAATTAGTCGGGAATAATTCTAACGATTCCATACAGTGCTTCAAGCTGAAGTCACAATTTTCGGAACGTAGGTCGTCTTTCAAAATTATTGCACCGGATGATCTATTTGTCAAACTGGTGGATTCGGAATTTTGGCCCCACAGAACATTCGTAAGGGAATTTGAGTATCGGGATAATGGTAGGCGTGATAATTTTGCTAGATTACCGTCTGGAGATAAGCCAGCTCCAAAAAACTAATTGGGAGTTTGAATTTGGCGTATCAGAATGTTCGCGGTTTGAATACTAAATTGTCCAGATTATTTGTTGATAGCTTTGGTTTTGAGTTTGATGTCATTGCATTTTCTGAGACATGGCTTAAACCTAATGTTTTTAATTCTGAGTTGTTCTGCGATAAGTACGTAGTTTATAGAAAAGATCGTGTTGGTAAAATTGGTGGTGGTGTTTTAATCTCAATTGAGAATTCTTTATCTTCTGAGTTGGTTACAGTTGATGACATTGGCGATCTTGAGTTTCTTGTGGTGTCCATTAATTTAGGCGATTTGAAATTGTTTGTCACGTGTTCCTATATTCCGCCATCTTCATGCTTTGAGGTATATCAAGTGCATATTGACGCTATTGCAAAAGTTATTGCGTTAGCCAGTAGAAAGGACCGTATTTTAGTATTGGGTGACTTTAACTTGCCGTCTGTGACATGGGTGTCTTTACCCGATACTAATTCTCTGACTCCATTGACACCATATGATTGGTCATCTGATTTTGTTACGCATATTTCCGAACTTGGGTTGATTCAATTGAACGACATTCCCAATTCTATGAATCGAGTCCTTGATCTAGTTTTAGTGGATGATTCTAACAACTTTGATATTTCTCGAATTGATCCGTTAATTTCTCCTGAGGATAGTTACCATCCAACGCTGGGAATTAATTATACATATGATACCATGCAGGTTGGTTGCAATTGCTCTTCGTCCTATGTTGGCCTATGCTTTTCGCGTGCGAACTTTATACTTTTGAATAATCTTATCTTTGATACCGACTGGCATAGTATATGTCAGTGTGATAATTCTTTTGAATTTGAAATCGCCCTGGATGATTTCTATAATATTATTAATGGCTATATTTCTAAGTCTGTACCCAAGAGGCCAATAAGGGGTAATACTGGCCCCCCATGGTCCTCAAGGGCTCTAAATAGTCTCAAGAATGTAAGGAATAGATGTTCGAACAAGTATAAAAAATCTGGACTGCTAGCAGACTATGCTAGGTATATTGTTGCTAGGAGTAGATACAACTCTAAATCTCGTGAGAGTTACAGATTATATTTGGATAGGTTGAAGGCTAATTTTAAACGGAACCCCAAATCATTCTTTAGATTTGTTAACTTGAAGCGTAATTCGTCTTCCACACCTTGTAGGATCAAAATGAACGGTATTGAATATTCAGATGAAGAGTCTATTGCTAATTGTTTCGCCGATTTTTTCGCATCTATTTATTCCACCCGAGCCTATGATGTTTCCAAATCATACCCGTACACTGTCCGCTCTACCATTCCGTTTGATGCACCTGTCGTAAATTCTTCGTGGTTGCTAGATAACTTAATCAGCTTGAAAGCCTCGAATAAAGCTGGTCCTGATGGTATCCCGGACTCTATGTTGAAATACTGCTCGAATTCTCTCAGCTTACCGTTGACTCTCTTATTTAACGCTTCGTTGAAGTTCGGCCATTTTCCTGCAAAGTGGAGAGCTCTTATATAATCCCTCTCCACAAATCTGGTAGTTTAGTAAATGTTGCAAATTATAGGGGAATTGCAAAATTGAGTGCCATTCCTAAACTTTTTGAGAAGTTAGTCACAGAGGTAATTTCTCATCAGGTTTCCTCTATTTTAGATCCATGTCAACATGGCTTTCGGAAGGGTCGTTCCACCGTGACTAATTTGCTTCAGTTTTCCTCTTCTATTATTGACGGCTTTATTAATGGAGATCAAACTGATGTGATTTTCAATTTCAATTTCAATTTGAGTTTATTATGCTTATCGAGTACAACAAGATAAAATCTTATAATTATAGTACACGAATTTCATTGATCAAAAATTTAAATGTAAATGTTTTAATTTGAACGATAAAACAGGAAAAATAATAAAAATTAAGATTAAAAATTTAACATCAAAATCTAGATTAAGAAAATATGATCATAAAACAGTAGAAGTAAAAAATTTAAAAAATTAAATAAAAATTAAATAAAAGTGATGAAAAATAAATAAATAAATAAATAAAAGGTTTAGAATATTATGAAATGGTATGCACGTACGTTTAGGAAAATCACTTAAAGATATCAAAAATACTTTTCTTAAAAGTGTTTGCATCACTAAGGAGCTGAATATGATGTGGGAGAGCATTCCAAAGACGAACAGAGTGTATAAAAAATTGCCACTCGGAGATGAGGCTGCAGCGCTTTAGTGGAACAATTTTCTTTCCCCTATTGCTTCTATTAAAATTTATTTTCATGAATAGATATTGAGGTTTCCCTGTGTAGATAATTTTATGGAGAAATAAGAGTGCTCTAATATTTAAAAGGTTTTGCAGAGAAACGCCATAGAGTGAACAGGAAAATTGGGACACACGATCGGATCGTTTAAGTCCGTACACATAACGAATGACGTTGTTAAAGATTACATTTAATTTCTGCTTGCTAGCTGAATCACAATTGGCAAACAGTTCGCAGCCATATAGTAATCCAGGCATGATATACGTTTTTACCAGCAGTATTTTAATATTTTGTGGCGTAAAATATTGAGTTTGCCAAAGTGATCTGAGCTTACCATAAGTTTGACCTACAACAGCATTTACATGATTCGACCAAGTCAACTTGTCATTAAATATTACACCAAGATTTTTTGAGTGTGTCACAATTTCTATGGGTTCATTATTTAGAATTATGTCGAGATCGCAAATATTTGCAGAGCGTCTTTTTTGAATAAATAGGCATTTAGATTTTTTTGGATTAAGACTAAGTCCATTTGCTGCTGCCCAACAATGTATTCTCGACAGGTCATGGTTTAATTTGTCAACATAATCCGTTAAGTCATTTATAGGAAACCCGAGAACCAATTGCACGTCATCAGCATACATGTGAATACTGCAGTGCGATAAATGCATGGGAAGATCATTAGTGTATAACGAAAAAATCAAAGGTCCCAGAATCGAACCTTGTGGTACACCTCTTACTACGGGAAGAAACTCGGAGGTGGTATTGTTTAAGAAAACGGCCTGTTCACGCCCGTGAATGTATGAATGAAGCAGAGAGATAGCGGAAGGTGAAAAATTAAAGAAGTTGCTAAGTTTGGAACATAGAATATTATGGTCAACAGAGTCAAAAGCTTTAGAATGATCCAAGAGAACAAGAAACGATGCATTGCCTTCATCTAAGTTTTGTCTAATGTTCTCAGACACTTCAGCTAAAGCAGTGACACAGCTGTGATTTGGTCGGAAACCTTATTGTTTATCAGTCATTAAGGAACGAATTTGTACATTTTCTGAAATTTGTCTGTGCAGTAACTTTTCTAATACTTTGGACAAGAAACAAAGTATGGCGATAGGACGGTATTCAGTGCTTGATTTAGGTATGGGAACAATTTTTGCTTGTTTCCAAGACTTAGGGAAAACACTAGAAGTTATTATAGAATTAAGGAGATGAGTCAAGTGGGGTAAAATAAATGGCACGAGTATTCTGACGAAACGTGGGTCCATATTGTCAACTCCTACCGCATTGGACTTTATATGAGATAATGCTGTAAGGACGTCAAACTCAGTTACACGATGAAATTTAAAAGAATTTTCAAGATTAGAAGTAAGTAAAAGATTGTCAGCATTACAAGTAGGTAAAGCACTTGTGTCAAAATTATAAAATCCTCTGGCGATGTCAACTTCAGGCACATTTAAAAAGTTACTATTCAACTCATTCACATTAATCTCGCAGCTTACATGACCTAACTCTTTACCAACGCCAATGCCAATGTCACGGATAACCCTCCACTTTTTCTGCGATCCCAATGCAGAACTAAAACGCCTTGTAAAATATTCTAACTTGGCGGCTATTATTGTCATATTGACATTCCTTCGGGCAGACCGAAATGCCTCATAGAGAAAAGGCGTTTTGAACCGTTTCCATCTGGAATACGCTAAATCCCTTTCCCTAATAGCGGATTTTATGACATTCGTAAACCATGGTCTGGATTGAGCAGAAATTATTCGTGTCTTTAACGGAACTGTTGCACTATAGAGGGAGATGATATTGTCCTGCAAAAATGATAATTGATCCTCTGCTGATGTCGTGTGAAATATTGAGCTCCAATCCACTTCTGTGAAACTGGATTCAAGCAGATTGTAATTTAAATTATTAAAATCTCTGTAAGAAATTTTTTGGTCTATGCTTGAGCCAAGAAAATCGTACGACATGAAAATTAAATCGTGTTTGGAGAAACAGGGAGCAGATATTTGGTCGTACAGAAGAACCTTAGATGTATCATTGACAAAGAAAAGATCAAGCAATGAGTGTGAAAATTGAGTGAAATGGGTAGGAGTTGACGAATTAATTGACGTTAGACCTATCGAAGACATATGATCAGTTAAGGTCGAATCCGTTATAAGATCTGAATTGAAATCACCAGAAATAAGAATATCTGGAAATGAAACGGTTAAAGTGTCCAACAGATTAAATAGACTACTAAAACTTATACATCGATTCGGTCTATAGACACAACCAATCAGCATCCTACTGCTGGAAGACGAAATTTCCACGAATAAGTATTCGACTTGATCCTCTGTACCAGACTTAATACAAAGTTTAGATTTGATACTTGATTTCACGAAAATAGCTACACCTCCACCATGTCGCAACCTATCAGCTCTGTAAGTAGTGTATCCATTAAGTTCCATCACAGCGTTGCGAGTAGACTCACTAAGCCATGTTTCCGAAACACAGATAACATCAACTCCACTCTTTTCAAACGTGAATCTGAACTCATCAATTTTATTATTGAGACTCTGAGCATTGATATGACATATGTTCAATCCTGTCCGTTGTTTTGACAAGATTCTTAACACATTGAAAGTTACATCTTTGGAAGCCGTAAGTGTATTAGGCAAAAAAGACATAGCAGATAAAAATTAAGTAAAAACGATAAGAGAAAAACTCCGTCGGTGATGCAAAACAAATAAAAATGACGAAATGTGACTTCACAACTAGTAATAAAACTGTACATATGAAAAACGATAATATTGTAACCCTTGATAAAACTAGAAGATACAAAAATACGCAATAAAATAGATATAAATACAAAAAATATATGGTTGAAAATGTGATTGAATGGTTGAAACCCCAAGAAATCAAATTAGTTCCCGTGGTGGCGAAACCCATCCAAGGAATCCAATTGCACAATGCAAATTGGTTCATCAGTAGAACAGCGTCTGACGTATACAAGGCCTCTAAGAGTATAGGCAGCATGGACGCACTTGTCCTTTTTTAATTTAATGGCTTCTCTAAATATTTTATAGTTGCTATTAGAAAGATTTTCGTTAATAAAAAAAGGTTTACTCGAGTTAAACCCCAAATCATTAAGAGACAAAGCATAATTGTTATTTCTTTTCTTGTAATCAAACAAGCGCTTTAGAAAAAAATTTTTATCATAAGGACTTAAGAATTTTACAATTATTACTGCATCGGGTGAATTATTTGATTTCTTGTTGTCCCGATTTAGCAGGCGGTAAATGCATTTCAATTTAGGGGCAACAATACCAAGATACGAGCACATATGCTCAAATAAGGCACCAAGATTTTCATCATTAAGGTAAGGAATGCCATTCCATCGCAATTCGTCAGCTACCAGAGAGTTTTCGTGCGCTAAAGCTTGGATTTTTAAATCCCAGATTTCAGATTTTAATTTGCCCACATCATCCGCAGCACTTTCAAGGTTGGACATCCGTTCATCAACATCACAGTTTCTAGCTCTTAGCTCACAAATTTCCTCACGTAGTGTACTTATTTCACCACACTGAGACTCAAGAGAAACAATGCGCTCAGTTATGTACTGGAACTCAGATTTAAGGGAGTCCACGCTTGAAGATATTTCATTTAAGAGTTTCGCCTCAGTCTCGCAGATATTTTTGTTTACTTCAGAAATAATCCTTTGCTCACATTGTACTATTTCTGTCTTAATCAGTTTCGTGAGAGTGTCTGTTAGTGTGTTTGTAAGCATCGATGTCAGTTTATCAAAACGATGGTCTATGGCCTGAAATGCGCGGAAAGGGGAGTCCACCAATACGCGTGAGTTTTGTTTGGCTTCAGAGTCGACAGAGAATAGTACCGGCTTGGATGCTCTCGTTTTTTTATGTGAGGGCGAACTCATATTGATGCTGTTGTGCGTTTGTGTGCCACTGCTGTTTATTTGGTTTTATTAGGTTTTTTTTTTTTTTTTTTTGGTTTTAAGAGCGAGCAATTCTCTTTACTTCGTTGTTGCTTGTTGTTGTTGTTGCAATTTAACTCGAAGTTGCCGCGTTTTGTATTGCTTGGCAAGAGATATTTGATGCTGTGTATTTTTCCTGTGTTGTTGTAACTATGGGGTTTTAGTTTTGTTGAACTTTTTGGTTTTTTCGTTTAATTAGTTTGTTTAAGGTAAACAAATATATCGATGGTAAATAAAAGAATGTAGGTAAATGTTTATTGTTTATTGTTCAACTTATGTGTTATAGATTTATGACATCTGTTGTCATTTATACACAGAAAAGCACTGAGCTCGCACAAAACACGTCCGCGCTCTCTCGCGACTAAAGTCCTTTTTGCTTTTGATAAAGTTAACCACAATTTGTTATTATATAAATTAGGGGCAATGGGTTTTAATTGCAACATGCTGAATTGGATTAGTTCTTATTTAATGAACAGAGAACAGATGGTATCATTTGGTCGATCATTCTCAAGATCTATTTTTGTGTCATCTGGGGTGCCTCAGGGCAGTCATCTTGGGCCGGTTCTATTTTTGTTATTCATTAACGACTTACCCGCCTCCATAATGCACTCTAAATTGTTAATGTACGCTGATGACGTGAAGATCTATTTTTCTTACAAGGATCCTTGTCAATATACTTTACTTCAGAGGGATTTGTCTACTTTCCAGACGTGGTGCGAGACCAATTTGATGGAGCTTAATTTTACGAAATGTAAGCATATGCTGTTCTCTAGGTCATCATTATTTTCGGCAAAATACATTTTAGGTGGCAATGTTCTTGAATCGGTGGATTCATTTGTGGATCTTGGTGTTCTCTTGGACAGAAAATTGAATTTCAACTCCCACATAATTACGATGGTGAACAAGGCTTATGGCGTTCTGAACTTTATTAAACGTTGGGCAAAGGAATTTTCAGATCCCTACGTTACGAAAAATCTTTTTACTTCACTAGTCCGCCCTATTTTCGAATATGGATCAGTTGTTTGGGACCCCCAGTACAATTTGTATGTTAATATGATTGAATCGGTCCAGAAACAGTTTCTCATTTTTTGTCTGAGAAATCTTCAATGGAACCCGAACCATAATCTTCCTTCGTATAGCAGTAGACTAGCATTGATCAGATTGCCGACTCTTAGTAGTAGACGTACCATGATAAACTCTATTACAGTTTTGAAGATAATTGATGGATGTATATGTTCTGAATTTCTGTTATCTAAGATTTTCATAAATGTCCCATTGAGGCCCACGAGGTACTATAAACTCGTAAACATCGAGTTTCAGCGTTCGAATTATGCGTCCTTTGATCCAGTTAGGAGAATGTGTCGTGACTTTAATGAGCTATATCAGTTTATTGATTTCACAGGTAGTTGGGAAACGACAAAGTCTAGCATAATTTGTCATTTGAACCGATTGCATTAGTGCTGTATATTCGTTGACGTACATATGTAAATTTAATTTACTTTATCCTTACTATCCGGTCTGATTTATGATTTGGTTTTCGTTTTGCTCGTAATTATTATATATTGAAGTATCTTATGTTAATATCTCGTGATGTGCTTTTATACTTATTTATGTTAGTGTAATACCAACTGGTGAAGAATTTCTGTAGTTGGTTGTAACGTGTGAACTTATAATCCTTGCTCTCCCGTTATAGACCGGTCTATAATGTGTACGCTGTCCTCACGTTATGGGGACGTGGCCCTCTCTCTCCGTCGGTAGGGGCGGGTAAGAGTGGCGGCGATGGGTTCGCTCGATTTAAAAAAAAAAAAAAAAAAAAAAAAAAAAAAAAAAAAAAAAGGGACGTTAGGGTGGCCCGCAATTATGCGATAAAATAATTTAAAAATATAATTTAATAATTTAATGTTGGCGATCTCATCCGACATGCTCCCCCCGTTGAAAGGGCTCTCTTTCAAGCATCTTGGGAAGGTATTGGAGCCACTTTATGACTGGGACGCCGAAAGCAACCAGACTTCGTCTTCAGCTCGACCACTCGAACTCGTCCATCAGGGCCGGCTATAGATTTGAGCACTCGAGCCAAATGCCATTGTTGTGGTGGGGTGTTGTCTTCATGGACCATAACTAGCTGGCCTTCTTCGATGTTTGGGTTTACGTTGAGCCACTTTGTCCGTTGTTGAAGCGATAAAAGGTAATCTCGAGACCACAATTGCCAAAATTGTTGTTTCAAAAACGAGATCCGTTGCCAACGAGTGAGCGACGTTTGCTTGGTGATATCAAACTGTTCATCAGTAATGGCGACTAAAGATGATCCAATGAGCATATGACCTGGTGTTAATGCTTCACCATCGTTGGGGTCATCTGACAACGGTGCAATTGGACGAGAATTTAAAATGGCCTCGACTTCTCTGATAAGAGTCTGCAGCTCTTCGAAAGTGAGATACGACTGGCCAATATTCTTTATGACTTAACGGCTGCTTCCCACAATCCACCGAAGTGTGGGGCACGAGGAGGGATAAAACAAAATTCAGAACCCATTTGGTAGGAATACAATTTCAAGTTGTGGCCAACGTCTTGGTGAAACAGGGCATCTTTAAGCCCCGTCAGCTTATTTTGAGCTCCAACGAAATTAGTGGCGTTGTCGCAATACAACCGGTGGGGTATTCCACGTCGACCAACAAAACGCTTAAGGCACAATATAAAATTGTTTGTAGACAGGTCCGAAACGAGCTCCAAATGTGTCGCTTTCGAACTGAAACAAACGAACACGGCAATATAAGTTTTGTAATGCCCCTTACCACGAATACGATATGATGTAAGACAGGAACCACAAAAATCGACTCCAGCTACTAAGAATGGGCGTTGAGATCGAAGACGATCAGCTGGCAGATTACCCATGATCTGGTCCATAAGTTTTGGCTTGTATCAAAAGCACTGCACACACTCACGAACCACCTTTCGAACAAGATCACTGGCGTTAATTACCCATATCTTCTGACGCATGATGCCCAGTAAAACCTTCGGACCAGCATGTAAATGTAGTCGATGCAAATATTCGACATAAAGTTTGACAAAACGGTGAGTTTTGGGCAACAACGCAGGAAATCGAGCATCGTATGGTATGGGTGCATTTGATAATCGTCCACCAACTCTAAGTATAACCACGGAGCCATTTTCCACTGTCATTTCATTCAAAAATGGTGTTAATTTTTGCAAAGATGGCTGAACTACATCTCCTTTAGCCATGGTAGCGATATCATCTTTAAAATTGTTTCGTTGTATATAAGCCACAATTCGCCAAAATATGTTTTCCCACTCATACGGTTGCACATGTGTAAGGTCCTTGGGTTTCATCAGTCGGTCTACTGGGCATCTGTTAAAGAAACGGAAAACATAAGCAAGTATACGAATAATTTTAACATATGATGAATGATTATCGATTATCTCCTCTATGATTGATGGTGTGACGTCAGAACATTTGAAGACTGCTGCTTTTCTGCACTCTATTGGTAGTTCAGACACTACCGCCTCAGTTTTCGGCCAGTTTGACTGATTCTCTTGAAGAAAAGTTGGCCCGTTGAACCAAATTGTATTAGGCAACTCTTGAGCACTGCAGCCACGAGAAACTATGTCGGCTGGGTTACTTTTCGAAGGAACGTGTCTCCAACAAACATCTCTAGTAGTGTCTTGAAGTTCTGAGACACGATTTGCGACGAAACAAGTCAATGTTGACGAATGCAGGTTTAGTCATTGAAGAACTATTTTCGAATCGGTCCAAAAGTACGTCGAAGATGCAAATTTGGCGATTTTGAGTTTAATTTTTAGCCAAGTCTTACTTAGCAATGCAGCGGCGCATAATTCGAGGCGAGGTAGCGACTGTGCTTTTATGGGGGCTACCTTTGACTTGGCAATTAACAATGTTGTTTTGTGCGCACCTTTTGCAAACACACGATAGTAGATGCAGTATCCATATGCCCGTTGAGATGCATCTACGAACCCTTGAATTTCGCCACGACTTTCAAAGGACGTGCTGACATATCGAGGTACTTCAATTTTTTGAATATAGGTCAAGTCATTTTGTATTTGCAGCCAAAGTGTTTTGAGGTGACCACTTATGACGTCGTCCCAACCACATTGTTGAACCCCAGTTTCTTGGAGTAAAATTTTGCATCGAATCACAATGGGGCTCAATATTCCGAGTAGATCGTGGATTTTTGCAACAACAGATAATATGGACCTCTTTGTGGGAACGGTTATTTCGGGCAACTCGAATCTAAAGCAAAATATGTCTACCTGTGGTTTCCAAGACATACCCAGAGCTTTGGTGACGTCATCATCACCAATTTTGATCGATATTTCAGCATCGTGATTTGACGGCAACATTTCGGTACAGTTGCTATTCCATTTAGCCAACTCCAATCCATGCAATTTTAACGTGTGGGCCAATTCAGTTTTCTTTGCTAACAATGTATTTAAGTCGTTAGCACCAGTGAGAACATCGTCTACATAGAGGTCTTCGCGAAAAACTGTTGCGCCAAGGGGAAATGAGGATCCATATTTATCTGCAATGAAGAACAAACTACGAACTGCTAAAAATGGAGCAGACGATAAGTAACAGTGTTAAGTTGGAATACTTTTAGTTCTTCTGCTTTACAAGTGCGCCACAATATAAGTTGATATTTTCGATCTTTTTTATCGATATAGAATTGGCGATACATTTTTGAAATGTCTGCAGTAAGAGCAAACTTGTTCAAACGAAACGAAAACAATGTGGTGACTAGGTCCTGCTGAATCGTAGGGCCTACCATGAGTATATCAAGTTCGAGCCGACGCATCAAAGACGACCCGAATTTTTGTTGTGGTACTTTGCGGTCTGAGAACACAATGATGTGGTATGATGTAATTCGGACCATTCAACGAGCGATTGTAGGGCGACATGTGCCCCAATGACGAATATTCTTCCATGAACTGTACATACATAGACTTTAAAGTTGCATCACGCTCCAAGCGTCTCTCGAGCGACAAAAAACGCCTTTGAGCCATTTCAAAAGAGTCTCCTAAGATTCCAGGCGATTTCTTAAATGGCAGACGGACTTGAATTCTGCCATTTTGAACGATGCAAACGCTTTCTGCAAAGTGCCGTTCACATTCTTCTTCTTCTTGCGAATATTTTGAAGGAGATGTAACAAACTCCTCAACTTCCCAGAATTGTTTCAAAATGGAGTCGAGATTTTGTGATGACGAATTAGTGGCAAGATTACATGTGGGCAACGATGATTGAGAGCATGATTGAAATGTACCACCCACTATCCAACCAAAAACAGTGTTTGTGAGACATGGCATACCATTTCCCAATGATATTCGGCCATCGAGCAACAAATCGAAAAAGTCTTCTGTGCTAACAAGCAGGTCAACGCTCTGTGGCTTGTAAAATAGAGGGTCGGCCAGCTCTATGGACTGGGGAATCTTCCAATGAGCGGTTTTAATGTACTCACCAGGCTGCCGAGCAGATATTGTCTTTGTAATGGTAAAACTCGAAGACCATTGGAAATTACTCACTCGAGATTTCAGTGTGGCTGCAACAGACGACTTGATTTTCGTTCGTACTTCGCCAATGCCAGAAACTTCTTGATTGTATGGCTGGAACTTTAACTGGAGCCTCTTAGCAGTTTCTTCTGAAATGAAATTTAATTCAATATTTTGGCAATTTAATTAAATATGCCACAAGAATCTTTTAAGAGCACCACCGCTGTTGGAATGATTGCCCTTTAGAACGATCGAACAACTAATGATACCGGATTACCATGATTTTCCGATGATGGTTGAGGCTGATGTTGAAATTGATTTGATGGCGAAGGACTAGCTTGTTCAGGGCTACTAAATTTGTGCCGCAACGTATGAGAAGACTGACAGATTCTGCAACGAGATTTCGATGTGCATTTCGAAACTAAATGTCCTTTTCGAAGACAATTTATGCAGTGCCCATTACGCTTTACGAAATTAAAGCGTTCTAAAACGACGAGCGACGAAAATGATGAACAAGACGATATGTTGTGTTCCGCCGAATTACAATATGAACAACTTGAGCTTGAGTTCACAAATGCGTGAGAAGACCGATTAAAATTTGATTTTGGTTTTCCATTCTTTAATTTTTCAGGTACTTCCACCTTTTTCCCATGGCTCTCCAAAAATTGACAACGTAGGCAGCGATTTAAATTCCTGCTTTTCGTCATAATTTTCTTTGGTATCAGAGTCTAACTTTGATAATGTGATGTGAATTAAAAGTTCATTTAAAACATCCATCTCTGACCCAAGAGACAAAAGCGAACCACGAATTGCAGACACAGTATCAATGATATTTCTTAAAGAGGTACTATCACTCCTAGACATCGTAGAAATGTTGAACAAGGCATTAATATGCTCCACAAAAATAAGCACTTTGTTGTCGTAGCGCTCTTCTAACCTCTTTAGCGCCTTTGGATAATTTTCTTCTGTTACCTGATATGGTTCCACCACTACTAACGCTGGACCCGAAAGACAATTCAATAGATAATTGAATTTATCAACGCCAGTTATCGATGAATTCTCGTGAACCATATTGTTGAAAGTTGCGATGAACCGTTTGTAGTCCGCATACTTTCTTTCAATTCGATGTAACTTCAACGCAGACAAACGAGATGAATGTGAACCACCAGGTATTGAAGAGTTGAGAAAACTGTGGTCCATCGACACAACCACGATTTTTATTCAGCAATGTCACTATTTTCGCTTTTGCCGCAATAAAAGTTTCCTCCAAATCACTTCTCGAATTATCGGTGGAGCAAAGTTTTTCAATTTGACTTGAATATAACATATTTGTTTGAAATATGACTCTAAGATCTGTAGCCGACAGTCCAAAATGGTGGCATCAACTTTGTCGCCATCTTGGACCACTTTTTTTTGGATGTTCGTGATGTTTAGCTTCATTGTGGACCGTTGTTGCTTGAGCGACGCCAAAAATGCGCAGAAGCTTTATCGGACGCTTCGAATTTTAAGATTTTCCACTACGGCACGTATATATTAGGGTGACAATCGTTTGTATGAAAAACAATTTTGCGGGGTGCGGGTCGGATTATTGTGACACTAGGTCTAAAACTTCAGTGCTGAAAATTTGAGCCAAATTGGACAACGCTTTCGGGACGCGCATCGAGGTCAAAGGTCAGATATATGCAAATTTTACTATTTATATGAAATAAATTTGTGAAACTCATTAACTTTCTACGAGTACAATATTTTACGAAAATATGTAGATTTACTTATTTTAATAGAAAGTAAAATAATTTTTCTTCGAAATTAACCCTAAAAAGTAAAACAATATTTTGGAAATTATCCCTAGTATGTCCTTTGGGTCAAGTGACCTAGAGACTATATTATCGCTAAATTCTTTAATATTCTTCATTATTTGGTGTAAATTGATAGATGCCTTTATTGAAATATATGAATTGGTAACTGAAAACCAAATTAAATTAACCCTAGACATATTTTGGGTCAAAGCGACCTTCACAAATTTGATATGAAAAATTTATAATTTTTTTTTTATTTTAAAAATAAATGACTTATAAAAACTAAAAAAAACTTATATAAAATAATTTATAGACCAAAATCTTTTTGTAGAGATTGTAGATTAGCATTTTTCGAATACTGCTGCCTATAGCTTTGTACCACCTGTAATATATAAAAAAAAAAACAACGATAAAAAAAAATCACCACACAAGTAATAAAAGAAGATACTTACTTTGTGGTGTCTGTTCCACATCTTTTGTAATTATGCCATGATATTCTTGAATCAATTTAATGCCTCTTTCGGCACTATCGTTGACAACACTTAAGTTTTGAACAATATTTTTTCCTTTTATGTACTCCTCCAAAACATTCCAAGAATGCGGGTCTTTGTTGAAAATGTCCGTGGGAATTGCAAATCTCTCAGTTCAATTCTGAATTTCGCAGTGAACGGTTCTCTCTTACGCAGCGCGGTATTGCAACACAAAACAAAGTAGTAAAGTTGTTGATTTTTCTTTTCGTTTATTAAGTTGTCAATTTACGTCTTATTGAACTCCGGTCTTGTAAGACAGCTGACAAAAACTATACGGAAGCATTATACTGAGATGGCCCCTGGGGCCAAAACTATTAATCGGACCTCAAAAAAGTCCACCAATATGAAAAGACAAAGGCTGTCTATCAACTCCTCGTCTAGCAGATCTTTAATATCAGGCAATAGATTCAGCGCTCTCTCTGACACGAGCGACATGGAGTATGAATATGAATCCAACATTTTGAATTCAAAACCATCAAAACCTCCACCTTTAGTGGTGGATCCTAATACCACCATCATAGCTCTGCAGAATATGCTGGGCAAGGAATGCATTTATAAACGTACCTCTATTGGCACAAAAGTTTTCCCTCCGAATCTGGAAAAACTGGATCAGTGTAAAAAGGAGTTAATCACGAAGAACATAGAATTCCACACTTTTAATTCAAAAGATAATCGTTTGTACACAATTTTCTTGTATGGGCTCCCCCAAATTCCAGTCGACGAGATAATTGGCGACTTGAAAGAGTATAATTTGATTCCCTCTTCGGTGAACGAAATAAAAACGCAATATAGTTCGGCAAATAATGCTGTATACAAAGTTCAGTTTTGTCGAAAAAACTTTAATCCCCAAGCACTCAAAAAAGTGACAACTGTTTGCAATGTTATTATCACGTGGCGAAAACATAAACGTAAGAAAAGCGATAAGCCGACGCAATGTTCGAACTGCCTAATGTATGGCCACGGCGGAGATCACTGCCATCGTCGTTCAGCTTGCATGACCTGCGCCAACAATCATCACACAGACAAGTGCCCTTTAAACAACAACAAAGAGAAGAGACCAGTCGTATTCTCTTGTTTTAATTGCAAGAAATTAGGAAAGGAGAGAACAGACCATTCCGCAAACGACATACACTGTCCATCACGTTCAATGTACCTCGATACCAGAGCAAAAGCAACATCAAGTAACTTTCGGCGAAATGTTAGTAAGCCAGAAAAAACAACACATGTTCCACAATTTCAATTTAGGTCATCTGCGATCCAAAACAACAACAACCAACCTATGTTGTACTCTGAGTGCTTAAGGGGTAATACTCAATTGAACAACAACAATCGACTGTCAAATCCTGAATACTTCAGAGAAAATAATGCTCTCTTTAACATTGATGAGCTCTTCAATATATTTGTAACAACTTTGGAAGATCTTCAAAAATGTACATCAAAAGTTCAACAAATTCAAGTTGTAATGTCGATGGTGAGATACGCTTATGACTTACGATAATAGACAACCTTTCAAACTTATTCATTTGAATGCTAATGGCATTACAAACTTCTCTTTACAAAAACAGTTTGAGTTTTTGCTAGAACGAGAAAATATACAAATAGCCTCTCTTAATGAGACTTTTTTTTAATGAGAAACATAAACTTCATTATAGGAACTACATTGTGTATAGAAATGACCGTGTTGATGCAAGAGGTGGGGGTGTCGCCTTGATTGTTCGAAATAATTTAAAACATCGTCTTTTGAATACTGCACAGACCCAGAAGATAGAAAATCTATCAATTGAAATATTTATAAATGAAAGACCTGTCGTTATTACTACGGCTTATTCGCCAAGATATTTTCCTTCATTTTCTGATGACATCCTAAAACTAACGTCGTCCAGCCGGGAATTTCTGATCATTGGAGACCTTAACGCCAAGCACTACGCATGGAACTGCACTTCCAATAACACCGCAGGCAATGTTTTAAACAATCTAACACAAAGCATTAATTTCTTTGTGCACTTTGCAAATGGACCAACCTATTATCCGCATCAACGTAATCGCAACACTTCTGTCATTGATATAATCATAAGCAACACCACGTTTGATTTGAATTTAAATGTACTTGGTTATGAATTGCCTTCCGATCATCGCCCTATTGTATGTTCCTTTAGCCGCGCATTTGCGACTACAATTGATACTAGTCATTATGATTATAAAAAGACTAACTGGAATGCCTTTCGGAGCTTAATTGACGCACGAATTGCAATTTGCAGTGACCGCTACCGTTCCAGAGATTTTATTGATAAGGATCTAAAGAAACTTATAGATCTTATTGTTGAAGCAAGAGATGCTTCTACGCCAAAAGTCAGTTCGACAAATAACTATTTGTTACCAAATAACGTAGTAAAACTAATAGTTTCGAGACGAACCTTAAAAAGAAGAAGTCAGAGATCGACCACTATTGTGGAGGAGAATTTGTTGAACCAATGCGTGAATCGACTTAATACTATGTAATGGTGGATTTTATATGAAATCTTAATTTTTGTTTGTCTAATTAGCTGCCGAGAACATTTCCATTAACCTGTGAAATTCGTACGGATTGTAAATGTTTTTTTTTCGACCTTGCGTTTTTGTACGGTAACCATAATGTACCATCACTGGTATTTCATTTTATATGGTCATTGTTACGGTGTTATGCTTTTTCGCTCTCCACACTTGTGATGCTGTAAGATACCATGTATCCCATGTATGTTTTTTTCATATGGTACCTGTTAGGAGATCACAAGCATAGGCTTGAACTTACCTTCTCTTATACCAAAACTCAAGCTATGAGCGTACTCTAGCGGTTTATTCCTACCAACAGAGGTTTGGTCATTGCTAAGAACCGAAATATATTGCTATGTAATCGTGACTGCGGTGAGCATACATCAACGTAAGATAAAGACAGTGCATTAAAAGTGAACAGTGAACAGTGAACAGTGTATAACCTATAAAAGTATTTGAATTTTTTTTTAAAGTAAAGTGTTCGCTGAAAACTCAGTCATCATCCTCATCACCGCCAAAACCTCCAAGAAGTATTTATTTTTGGAAAAGTGATCGCAGGGCCCATAGAAAGTTTTTTTTGTGCGCTTGTGTCCCTAAGGAAGAAAGGGTTCGTGACAGTGAAGATAAACGCAGTCTCTCGAGTCCTCATTGTGATAGCACCACTTGTGTACGCACATTACCTCCAGGTTTCATCAATTCGGCCGAGAGACTTAACCTTTGGGTAACCTCCGCATTCATACCATAAATTCAAAGTTGCATGTTCTAGAAAGAATTGGCGGTAACGTTGGTGTTGCGAACTCTTTATCCTCAATCCTATGTACAGTAAAGAGGGATTATAAAAGTTGAAGAGAGATCCGAAGGCTAGGATTCCAAACGCCATATCTAACCTATAAAGTTTAAGTTAAATTTTCCTACTTTTAACATTTCAGTACTTAAAGTTGTTTTTTTTTTGTAAGAAAATTTCATACCTAACCTTGAAATTAGCTACAATGTTTTCACCTAATGAAATACATTTATGCAAATTTTCCTAATATCTTACACAATAAATTAAAAATTAAAATTCTCCTAAGGTAATAGTTCAATAAGCTAATAATTTAACATCACCTTATGTATCTATCCTAAATGGAGTAAAAAAAAAAAGAGGAAAAAAAAAAAAGAAAGTTAAATTCTTGTCAACTTTTACATAAAACCTTTAAACAAAAATCTTAGCAACATGTATCGCAACAAAATCACTAAATATCAAAACATTTAGTCCCTGCAAACATCATCAAACTACGCTGGAAGGCCTTTCTGCATCGTTGGATGAAGGACACCGAAGGAAAATTGTAAGTTGACAGACATAATAATTTCGATATTTGTGCATAAACACGGAATAAATTTTATTGCATGCAATTTCTTTTTTTTTGTTTTTGTGCAATAAGATCTATTCTCATTCTGTTGCTTTGTTTTTTGTGTTATTTTTTTTTTCCCCTTTCTCTCTTTATTTACCATTCATGTCATATTGTGTACTTTCTTTTGCTTCTTACATCCACACTTACTTATTTATGTACATACATACGTAATATAATTTTTTTTTTTTTGCGATTATGTTTTGATTATTTTTTTTTTGAATTGTAATAAAGCAGAATAGTTGAAGATGAAATAGACTTCTTGCTAATGTAAAACTCAAGGCCGTAGGTATAAAGGTTTGCAAATGGGGGTTTTTCGTAAATACTGCCAAAGATTAGCCCGACGGATGGGAGGGTTTTGAGGCTTAGAGCTTGTCCATCAGAGCTCTCAAATACGTGTTTATTTTTTTTTTCTTGAATATGTGTAATTCGTGTGATAAAGTTAATTTTGTTTCTTATAAAGGGCATAAAGCGCGCGTGATATCTTTATGTTGTAAATGGTACCATTCGTTCAAAGGAACAAAAACCCCGCCCACTTCTCCTACACTAGCTAGCTTGCTGAGCACGCGCGTATCGTTCTTAAAAGCGAAATATAAGGAAACAAGAGTTTTTGTTTGCTTTGTTTTTATTGTTATCTTGCCGTGTCTGGGTCTGGTATGATCTGGTATCCGAAAGATATTATTTTTAGTTAAATCCATTATTACAAATAAATGGCGCCCAACGTGGGGCACCGAAACGTCTTAGCTTTCAGCGTAAGGTGCTTTTGCGACAAATTTCGAAAGTTTTAACATGTAATGATTGTTTTGGCAACCTCATTTTTAACAACTTGTTTTAATTGAAACATTTTTATCTTTTTGGCAATTTATTAAATTATCCTATCACCTTTGTGTATGTCTGATGTGGTGTTTGTGCCACGATCGAAATATCTTTGATTCATAGATGGAAGTATTGCAATAAGGTGTATATTTTGTCTTTTGGCAATCCACTGTGTTATTTCTGATATTCGTTCATTTTGTGGGGTGATTTGATTTTACAAAACTCAGGAGATATAGTTATATTAAATCGCACTTTGTCCTTGACTAAAGATAAGCTTTGGAATTACGGTTGTTAGAAAATGACAAATTTTTCTCGAACGTCCACTTTTCTTAACATCAATTTGCAAATTGCTCCCCTTGTATAATTATACTCTAATATTATACACACTATTCATCGAAAATTAAGATAAATCGTATTATTGTGGCAAACCTTTTACCGAAAACCAGAAGTTTTACATACGAAATTATTTGAATTTAATTACTTTTTTTTTTGCTTTTATTTTGAATTTTGGTGAAAATGTCTCTTATGCATAGTAACGAGAATATTCCCAATCTAATGGAAGGCGATGCTGTAAAGCAGTGCTCTATATGTAGAAAAGATTATGAGATTGATGATAGTTTAGTGTTAACCCCGTGCGGTCATATTTTCCATAGAGAATGCATTTCACAAGTATTGACAGATACGAATGCTTGTGCCATTTGTTTCAAATTGTGTCGCCAAACGACTCTTAAACATTACAACTTTGCAACAGAAATACTAACTTCTGGATCAGCTCCACATTCACCGAAAACGAGTAATAATGCTAATCCAACGGGTACTATTCCAAAAGTTCCCCAGAAGAAAAGGAACAACAAAACTAAACGGAATCATGGTAATAATGATATGTCTCGGCCATCAGGATTTGCTGGTGCTAATCAAACTCCTGCACAGCATTCAAGGGAAAATTTAGTGAATATTTCTCAGCGTAGTGCTAATATAATGAACAGTTCGGGATTACAGAATCAATACAATATCAGTGATGAATCATTACAACATCTTATTGAAGAGGCGGTCAGCAGGCAATTGGCCTTTACTAATATTTCGCAACCGGCAAACAGAGATATTTTCGGAATTCGCAACTTAGACAGTCTATCGAACAGAAACCCACCAATCAGGTCACAGTACGGCAGAAACCCAAGATTGCTTGAATTAACCACTGATAAAATTTCAAATATAATTTCTGGATGGCATCTTTTATTTAGTGGAGTAGAAGAAGACTCACTTTCTGTAGATGATTTCATCTATAGAGTCAACGCCTTGACCGTACAAAGCTTGCGCGGCGACTTTGAGATTTTGTGTAGACATGTCCATTTGCTATTCAGGGATAAAGCACTACACTGGTACTGGCGTTACCATAAGACTACTCCAAGATTAGATTGGAACTCCCTGTGTCGGGAATTGGCCAAACAATTTCGTGACAGGAGAACCGATTACGACTATCTCGATCAATTGCGAGGTCGTAAACAAAAATTAGGTGAACGATTCGATGCATTTTATGATGCAGTCTTGAAAATAACGGATCGGCTACAGTCACCACTACATGAATCGGAAATGGTAGAGATTTTGAAGCGAAACTTACGTCCAGAAGTTCGGAAAGGTCTTTTACATTTTTACATAAATTCGGTGTCCAAATTAAGGGAATTCGTCAGAAAACATGAAATTTTAGAAGACGAACTACATTCCATCAATGGGCCAAATAGAAATCTGTCATTTCGCAAGAATGTTTCAGAATTAGAATCAAGTAGTTTTGTGGAAGATGAACATTTTGAAGTAGACGAAATTAAAGAATTGGTCTGTTGGAATTGTTTGGAGCCAGGTCATAAATATGTCGACTGTATGGTGGAGAGAAAAGTGTTCTGTTATGGTTGTGGTTCCCCAAACATTTATAAACCAAATTGCGCTAAGTGTCAGAAATTTCCAAAAAACTCTCAGATCCAGCCGAAGGGCAAACAAAATACTCCGAAACCCAACCAATTTTAGAATCAAAACAATGCCAAACCGATCCTCTATACGATATTAAGGAAAACCAACACCCAATTCAAACTTCCAATAATTCCGTTATTTCACAACATTGGAAACCCTACCACATACGTCTTAAAGAGTACAATGTGATAAGAAACAGAATTTTCAACGAAGAATTAGATGTTGAGAGACAAACTAACCGCGTAAAAAGATCTACTAAGCGACTGAGATATTTCTGGAAGAAAGTTGTAAGGAATAGAAAATGTTTTTGTTCAGCCATAATTTCAAATATTAATAATTTTGATTTAAGACCATTTGCAACGGTGCAAATTTTTAATGAAGATGTTGTAGGGATGATCGACACAGGAGCATCTATATCGTGTTTTGGCTCAAAATATGCTAGCAATTTCTTAAAAGAAAATAAATACAAATGGGATAAGTTTAATATTTTATTGAAAACGGCTGATGGAGGTAATCATTGTGCTGTCGGCAAAGTCACTACTGAAGTTACATTCAGAGGACATACCAAAAATTTAGAGTTTGTTATAATACCCAAACTGTCCCAAAACTTGTATTTAGGTGTTGATTTTGTCCGATCATTCGGCTTAGCGAAGGATTTATTCCTTGAAACTAATATTATTAACCACACGACTGTAAATGAAGTAAAATATGAATCTGATAGACACAACTTAACTGAAGAACAGGATAACAAGCTTACCATTGCCATTAATTCATTTCCCTCCTATTCAAAAGAAGGCTTGGGGCGAACATCTTTAGTTTCTCATGAAATTGATATCGGTGAGAGCAAACCAATTAAACAAAGACATTTTTCGGTGTCGCCAGCTGTAGAAAAGCTTCTATATGCTGAAATAGACCGAATGCTCCAGTTGGGTGTTATTGAAGAATCCCAGAGTCCGTGGTCATCGCCTGTGGCTCTGGTTGTCAAGCCTGGGAAGGTACGGCTGTGTCTGGACGCAAGGAAGGTCAACAGTGTTACGGTGAAAGACGCTTATCCTTTGCCTCTAATCAACGGAATTCTGAGTCGTCTCCCAAAGGCCAGGTTCATAACAAGTCTGGACCTTAAAGACGCCTTTTGGCAGATTCCGTTAGATGAAGGTTCAAAGGAGAAGACAGCTTTCACTGTACCTGGTCGTCCCCTGTACCATTTCGTGACCATGCCGTTTGGTCTGTGCAACGCACCACAAACGATGACTCGGCTCATGGATAAAGTCATTCCCCCTCATTTACGAACCAAAGTCTTTGTTTATTTGGACGACTTGCTCCTGGTTACGGAAACTTTCGAGGAACACCTGGAATTATTGCACGAAATTGCATTATGCATAAGAAAGGCCAAATTAACTATTAATATTGAAAAGAGCAAGTTTGTTATTAGAGAAGTCAAATATTTAGGTCACATAATTGGTTACGGAACTATTAAGACTGATCCAGAAAAAGTTCAGGCCATACGCGAGTTTCCTCTTCCATCGTCGGTAAGGCAGATGAGAAGATTTTTAGGAATATGCGGATGGTATAGACGATTTGTTCGCAATTTTGCATCACTCAGCGCTCCTTTAACAGATATGCTGCAAAAGGTTAGAAAATTTGTATGGTCTGATGAGGCGAGAGATGCTTTTGGGGTATTGAAAGATTCACTTTGTTCTGCACCTGTTCTTCACAACCCCGATTTTTCGCGTCCCTTTTCAATTCAGTGCGATGCCAGCAAATATGGTATTGGGGCAGTTCTTGCTCAGAGAAACGAAGAAGGAGAGGAAGTACGAATTGCGTACATGAGTCATAAGTTGACATCTCCACAGAAAAACTACACGGTTTCGGAGCAAGAATGCTTGGCTGCAATAATGGCGGTGAAAAAATTTCGTGCCTACGTGGAGGGCCACGAATTTGAAATCATTACCGACCATGCCTCACTTAAATGGCTGATGAATCAGTCCGACTTACATGGAAGACTTGCACGGTGGGCCCTCAAGCTGCAAGGATTTCGATTTACTATTACCCATAGAAAAGGAAGCCAAAACATTGTACCAGATACATTATCACGAATGTATTCCGAGAATAATGAATCATTAGATTGTGTAGACGCAACGGAGATCATTATTAATGAAATTGAAAATTCTTTGCAAGTGGATTTGGAATCTGCTGAATTTAAATCTACCGAATATTTATCGCTTATTGCTAAACTTCAATCAAAAATAGAATATCTCCCGGATATAAGAATAGAAGACGGTTTTATTTACAAACGTTTAGAATACGCCACAGGAGAGGAATTACAGGAACAAATGTCCTGGAAACTTTGGATTCCAGCATCGATGACATCTGATATTATAAGAAGAGCTCATGACCACCCCCTGTGTGCTCATGGTGGGGTTGGCAAAACATTAAAACGTATCAAGACTTTTTTCTTTTGGCCGAAAATGGTGAAACAAATCACTGAGTATGTACTCTCTTGTGAGATATGCAAACAGACGAAACACACAAATAAAATTTTGCGACCACCAATGGGCCAACAACAAATATCTGTCAGACCTTTTCAAAAATTGTATTTAGATTTGTTAGGACCATATCCAAGGTCGTCAACTGGAAACATAGGTATCATAATAGCTTTGGATCATCTATCCAAATTTCATTTTTTGGAACCCATAAAGAAGTTTACCGCAAACATTATTGTGGAATTCATCGAAAAACGAATATTTCATATCTTCGGTGTCCCCGAATCTATTACAACTGATAACGGGGTACAGTTTAAATCCAGTCTGTTTAAGGAATTTTTGAAATCCTACGGAGTATTTCATAATTTTACGGCCATCTACTCACCACAGGCTAATGCCAGTGAGCGAGTAAACCGCTCAGTATTAGCAGCTATTCGATCATATGTAAAGCCAACTCAGAAAGATTGGGACGAAAAGCTTTCATCCATAAGTTGCGCTCTCAGGAGTTCGATCCACACTTCTACGGGTTACTCACCATACTATATTTTATTTGGGCAAAACATGTTATTGAATGGGCAGTCATATTCATTGCTGAGAAAATTATATCTATTGGATGAACCCTCATCTAGTGTGAAAGCGGATGAAAAGTTAGAACTGATTCGGCGGAAAGCCCAGGAGAATATAAGGAAGTCGTATGAGAAAAATGCAAGAACATATAATTTACGGTCTCGTCCAGTTAATTTTGAAATAGGTCAAATTGTATTTCGAAAAAACTTTGCTCAATCCAAAGCTATCGATCACTTCAACAGTAAACTAGCTAATCAGTATGAAAAAGCCAGAGTAGTAGCTAAACAAGGTTCATCATATTATGAGTTAGAGGATATGTCCGGCAAAAAGCTTGGAAAGTTTCACGCAAAGGATATAAAATCTTAACTTCAGCCTTTGTCTCGTTGTCGGTGATAACTCTACACTGTCTGTGTTGTAATGGTGGATTTTATATGAAATCTTAATTTTTGTTTGTCTAATTAGCTGCCGAGAACATTTCCATTAACCTGTGAAATTCGTACGGATTGTAAATGTTTTTTTTTCGACCTTGCGTTTTTGTACGGTAACCATAATGTACCATCACTGGTATTTCATTTTATATGGTCATTGTTACGGTGTTATGCTTTTTCGCTCTCCACACTTGTGATGCTGTAAGATACCATGTATCCCATGTATGTTTTTTTCATATGGTACCTGTTAGGAGATCACAAGCATAGGCTTGAACTTACCTTCTCTTATACCAAAACTCAAGCTATGAGCGTACTCTAGCGGTTTATTCCTACCAACAGAGGTTTGGTCATTGCTAAGAACCGAAATATATTGCTATGTAATCGTGACTGCGGTGAGCATACATCAACGTAAGATAAAGACAGTGCATTAAAAGTGAACAGTGAACAGTGTATAACCTATAAAAGTATTTGAATTTTTTTTTAAAGTAAAGTGTTCGCTGAAAACTCAGTCATCATCCTCATCACCGCCAAAACCTCCAAGAAGTATTTATTTTTGGAAAAGTGATCGCAGGGCCCATAGAAAGTTTTTTTTGTGCGCTTGTGTCCCTAAGGAAGAAAGGGTTCGTGACAGTGAAGATAAACGCAGTCTCTCGAGTCCTCATTGTGATAGCACCACTTGTGTACGCACATTACCTCCAGGTTTCATCAATTCGGCCGAGAGACTTAACCTTTGGGTAACCTCCGCATTCATACCATAAATTCAAAGTTGCATGTTCTAGAAAGAATTGGCGGTAACGTTGGTGTTGCGAACTCTTTATCCTCAATCCTATGTACAGTAAAGAGGGATTATAAAAGTTGAAGAGAGATCCGAAGGCTAGGATTCCAAACGCCATATCTAACCTATAAAGTTTAAGTTAAATTTTCCTACTTTTAACATTTCAGTACTTAAAGTTGTTTTTTTTTTTTGTAAGAAAATTTCATACCTAACCTTGAAATTAGCTACAATGTTTTCACCTAATGAAATACATTTATGCAAATTTTCCTAATATCTTACACAATAAATTAAAAATTAAAATTCTCCTAAGGTAATAGTTCAATAAGCTAATAATTTAACATCACCTTATGTATCTATCCTAAATGGAGTAAAAAAAAAAAAGAGGAAAAAAAAAAAAGAAAGTTAAATTCTTGTCAACTTTTACATAAAACCTTTAAACAAAAATCTTAGCAACATGTATCGCAACAAAATCACTAAATATCAAAACATTTAGTCCCTGCAAACATCATCAAACTACGCTGGAAGGCCTTTCTGCATCGTTGGATGAAGGACACCGAAGGAAAATTGTAAGTTGACAGACATAATAATTTCGATATTTGTGCATAAACACGGAATAAATTTTATTGCATGCAATTTCTTTTTTTTTGTTTTTGTGCAATAAGATCTATTCTCATTCTGTTGCTTTGTTTTTTGTGTTATTTTTTTTTTCCCTTTCTCTCTTTATTTACCATTCATGTCATATTGTGTACTTTCTTTTGCTTCTTACATCCACACTTACTTATTTATGTACATACATACGTAATATAATTTTTTTTTTTTTGCGATTATGTTTTGATTATTTTTTTTTTGAATTGTAATAAAGCAGAATAGTTGAAGATGAAATAGACTTCTTGCTAATGTAAAACTCAAGGCCGTAGGTATAAAGGTTTGCAAATGGGGGTTTTTCGTAAATACTGCCAAAGATTAGCCCGACGGATGGGAGGGTTTTGAGGCTTAGAGCTTGTCCATCAGAGCTCTCAAATACGTGTTTATTTTTTTTTTTTCTTGAATATGTGTAATTCGTGTGATAAAGTTAATTTTGTTTCTTATAAAGGGCATAAAGCGCGCGTGATATCTTTATGTTGTAAATGGTACCATTCGTTCAAAGGAACAAAAACCCCGCCCACTTCTCCTACACTAGCTAGCTTGCTGAGCACGCGCGTATCGTTCTTAAAAGCGAAATATAAGGAAACAAGAGTTTTTTTTTGCTTTGTTTTTATTGTTATCTTGCCGTGTCTGGGTCTGGTATGATCTGGTATCCGAAAGATATTATTTTTAGTTAAATCCATTATTACAACTATAATTGACGAACGAATAATTTTGTTTCGAAACAAAAGTTGGTCAAGTCTGTTATTGAATATTAAACCCGGAGATAAATCCTTTTGGAAGATAAGTAGAAACTTAAGGGGTAAAGCAAATAAAAAAGTACCTAACCTGATTTGTAATAACAAAAGATACAGTTCGAATAAAGAGAAGGCAGAATTACTGGCCAATACGTTTTCTTCAGCTAACAACATTACAACAGACTATAAACACTCCAATGATAAAAAGATTAATTCACAAGTTAGCCATTTTAGAGCTGAAAGAGCTACACCCGAAGAATTATCTGGCTTGATTAAAGGACTGAAATCATCTAAATCACCTGGATTGGATAATATTTCAAATTTGCTGCTTAAAAATCTTCCTTCTAAGGCTCTTAAATTATTAGTAATAATATTTAACAGCTGTTTAGATTTAAATTATTTCCCGAAATTGTTTAAGAAGGCAAAGGTCATTGCAATAGCTAAACCTAATAAATCATCACATGATCCCAAGAGCTATAGACCTATCAGTCTTCTCAGTAATATAGGTAAATTATTCGAAAAAATTATCCACATTCGTCTAAGCGACTTTGCTATAGAGACCAACATTATAGCTAATGAACAATTTGGATTTAGAAAGCAACACAGTTCTGTACACCAAGTAAGCAGGATTAAAAATATTATTTCAACTAATAAACGAAATAAACTATCAACTGGAATGATCCTCCTGGATATTGAAAAAGCTTTCGATACTGTGTGGCATAATGGACTCATCTACAAACTGCTGAACTCAGGGGCACCAAAATATCTCTGCAAACTTATAATGGAATTCTTAGATGAACGAAGTTTCGTTGTTTCAGTTAATGGTGCACAATCATCTCAAATAAAGACTAACGCGGGCTTACCACAAGGATCAGTTTTATCGCCATTATTATATTCCATTTATACTTCAGATTTCCGTCCTCCAAAATATTTGAAAACAGCATATTACGCTGACGATACGGCACTGATTTCATCCAGCAAGCTCACAAAAGCTCTTCTCAAAAAGATGGAAAAAAGCCTTTCAATATGTTCTAAGTATTTTCGAAAATGGAAGATAAAATTGAATTCCGAAAAAACCCAAGCGATAATATTTCCCTATAATAACTCCCCAAAACGGCTGCCAAATCGCCAACTTAAATTTGGTAATGAGTCGATTCAAATAACGAAAAATGCTAAATACCTTGGCGTTGTGCTCGACAATAAACTTAAATTTGGAAAACACATTGAACAAACATGCGACAAATGCTTAAAAACAATAAAATCTCTTTGGCCAATGCTGAATAGACGATCTCCACTTAACATAAGGATTAAAAATCTAATATATAAGAGCGTTATAAGACCGACCTTAACTTATGCGTGCCCGATTTGGTTTAAAGCTGCAAAAACTCATCTTAAAAAACTACAAGTTCTACAGAATAAATGCCTTAAGATAATCCACAATAAGCCCTGGAGATATTCAACGAACCTACTTCATCGCGAAAGCGGATACGACAAAATCGACGAATTTGTACTAAAAATAACCCGAAACTATTTTAACAAAATTGAAAATTCTTCTTATCCATTAATAAGAGAATGTAAAGAAATAGCATTATAAATAAATGTACAATGAAAATTACCAAATGAAAACAATGTGCATATTCTGAATTATAATGTTTCGTAATTCTTTCAATATACACAAATGTTTTCCAACTATATTTGATATAAAAATTTTTAAAAATAAAGGTTTTTCCTATTTTACCTTTGAAAAGTCATAACTTAATATACTTTTATAAATAAAGGTTATAAAGGTTTGCAAATGGGGGTTTTTCGTAAATACTGCCAAAGATTAGCCCGACGGATGGGAGGGTTTTGAGGCTTAGAGCTTGTCCATCAGAGCTCTCAAATACGTGTTTATTTTTTTTTTTTCTTGAATATGTGTAATTCGTGTGATAAAGTTAATTTTGTTTCTTATAAAGGGCTTAAAGCGCGCGTGATATCTTTATGTTGTAAATGGTACCATTCGTTCAAAGGAACAAAAACCCCGCCCACTTCTCCTACACTAGCTAGCTTGCTGAGCACGCGCGTATCGTTCTTAAAAGCGAAATATAAGGAAACAAGAGTTTTTTTGCTTTGTTTTTATTGTTATCTTGCCGTGTCTGGGTCTGGTATGATCTGGTATCCGAAAGATATTATTTTTAGTTAAATCCATTATTACAACTATAATTGACGAACGAATAATTTTGTTTCGAAACAAAAGTTGGTCAAGTCTGTTATTGAATATTAAACCCGGAGATAAATCCTTTTGGAAGATAAGTAGAAACTTAAGGGGTAAAGCAAATAAAAAAGTACCTAACCTGATTTGTAATAACAAAAGATACAGTTCGAATAAAGAGAAGGCAGAATTACTGGCCAATACGTTTTCTTCAGCTAACAACATTACAACAGACTATAAACACTCCAATGATAAAAAGATTAATTCACAAGTTAGCCATTTTAGAGCTGAAAGAGCTACACCCGAAGAATTATCTGGCTTGATTAAAGGACTGAAATCATCTAAATCACCTGGATTGGATAATATTTCAAATTTGCTGCTTAAAAATCTTCCTTCTAAGGCTCTTAAATTATTAGTAATAATATTTAACAGCTGTTTAGATTTAAATTATTTCCCGAAATTGTTTAAGAAGGCAAAGGTCATTGCAATAGCTAAACCTAATAAACCATCACATGATCCCAAGAGCTATAGACCTATCAGTCTTCTCAGTAATATAGGTAAATTATTCGAAAAAATTATCCACATTCGTCTAAGCGACTTTGCTATAGAGACCAACATTATAGCTAATGAACAATTTGGATTTAGAAAGCAACACAGTTCTGTACACCAAGTAAGCAGGATTAAAAATATTATTTCAACTAATAAACGAAATAAACTATCAACTGGAATGATCCTCCTGGATATTGAAAAAGCTTTCGATACTGTGTGGCATAATGGACTCATCTACAAACTGCTGAACTCAGGGGCACCAAAATATCTCTGCAAACTTATAATGGAATTCTTAGATGAACGAAGTTTCGTTGTTTCAGTTAATGGTGCACAATCATCTCAAATAAAGACTAACGCGGGCTTACCACAAGGATCAGTTTTATCGCCATTATTATATTCCATTTATACTTCAGATTTCCGTCCTCCAAAATATTTGAAAACAGCATATTACGCTGACGATACGGCACTGATTTCATCCAGCAAGCTCACAAAAGCTCTTCTCAAAAAGATGGAAAAAAGCCTTTCAATATGTTCTAAGTATTTTCGAAAATGGAAGATAAAATTGAATTCCGAAAAAACCCAAGCGATAATATTTCCCTATAATAACTCCCCAAAACGGCTGCCAAATCGCCAACTTAAATTTGGTAATGAGTCGATTCAAATAACGAAAAATGCTAAATACCTTGGCGTTGTGCTCGACAATAAACTTAAATTTGGAAAACACATTGAACAAACATGCGACAAATGCTTAAAAACAATAAAATCTCTTTGGCCAATGCTGAATAGACGATCTCCACTTAACATAAGGATTAAAAATCTAATATATAAGAGCGTTATAAGACCGACCTTAACTTATGCGTGCCCGATTTGGTTTAAAGCTGCAAAAACTCATCTTAAAAAACTACAAGTTCTACAGAATAAATGCCTTAAGATAATCCACAATAAGCCCTGGAGATATTCAACGAACCTACTTCATCGCGAAAGCGGATACGACAAAATCGACGAATTTGTACTAAAAATAACCCGAAACTATTTTAACAAAATTGAAAATTCTTCTTATCCATTAATAAGAGAATGTAAAGAAATAGCATTATAAATAAATGTACAATGAAAATTACCAAATGAAAACAATGTGCATATTCTGAATTATAATGTTTCGTAATTCTTTCAATATACACAAATGTTTTCCAACTATATTTGATATAAAAATTTTTAAAAATAAAGGTTTTTCCTATTTTACCTTTGAAAAGTCATAACTTAATATACTTTTATAAATCTTTTGAATAATAAACAATTACTTGCTGTAATATCTTAAAGATAAAATCTCGAAACACTGTAAATATGTATTTAAAAACTATTGTGAATAAAGATGATTTATATAATTAAAAAAAAAAATAAAAAATTGCAAATCTCTTGAAAACTTTTTTTTGTAGTTTTTGAAAATAAATCTTGTAAAATATCAGAATTATCTCTGATTATAAATGTTTTTAAATTTTCCTTCTTTATTACAAGCTTTTTTGGTATTTCATCATCATCATTTTCAGAAGTGTCTATAGACAATGTCATCTTAGCCACTAATTTGCCTTTTGTTACATCATCTATTCTATCGTCAAATAAACAAAGGCCCAGACATTCCTCGTTTAAATAATACAGATGATATAATATTTTTGAAATGACATTGTCGGCAATAATTTGGTTAATTGCTTTGTAGTTTTCTAATTTTCTCAGAAACATAATATCATTTAAAGCAGCTATATCAGCTTTATTCGAATCAAGCCAAAATATTGAATAACAGCTTACAATAAAACCAGCCACTTCTATCAAACCATTGATTTCCAAATCGGTAATATAAGAAAACTGTTGGCAAAAAATTACTATTTTCAAACAGTGTATAGCCTTGGCCATCCATCTAGCGTAGTGTAATGCACCAGCCAAGGAATATAATTACAAGTTCCAAAAATTCTTTGTAATCGTTTCTGGGAAACGCTGCAATTATTGTATTATTATAGCGAATGTTAAAACTTCAGCAACATTATGGCCTACAATTTCAATAACTCTTGGATGAGTTATTCCTGGTACGTAATTCTCGGTATTTATTACTTATTTATTATTTATTTTATATTTATTATTATTTATTTATTATTTTATATCTCTCCAAAAGCGTACATGCACCTTTGAAACGACGAGTGTTCGATGATGTCGTATCAAAAACAAATGCTTCCGTTTTTGTCAAAATATTTTTATCTTCCACTGTCTAATTTATTCTAAGCCTGGAGCAGAAGCAATTATAGCCAAGCGATCTTCTACTTTTCCTGTTACTATCGAAGAGAGTGTAGTATCCCAATGTATTGTCAAAGGCTGATCATTTGCAGTAAACTTTTGTATAATTTTTTCACTTTGATTTTTTTAAGCGAGCTCTTTGCTCACTTATGGAGGATCGATTTAAAATGTAATTAGATGGATTAAGTCCTACGGCATCTAAAACTGCTACCAATAAATTGTACAGCATCTCTCTGGCTTACTTTCAATTTGTCCAAAACTGTAGCTAGTCTTGGTGCTAAAATATTTTGTTTTTGGGTACAGGAAGTTCTACGAATAAGTTTTAAATCTGATGAACTTAGAACATATTCTTCTGATGTTTCAACTTCTTCGGATTCAGAGACTTCGTATTCAGAGACTTCCATTATACTGCAAGCTAAAATAAACAATATCATTGTTCAGTACTTCTAACATAGTGTAAAATTTAATGAAAAAAAAAATTTTTTAAACGGAATTTTTACCTGATAAAGTTGATGGTAACTCCACACTTAATTCCTTACGCAATTCTTCTTGTTTTTTTCGTTTAATTTTTCTTTCTTCCTTTCAGTTTAAGTTAACGTCCGCCCCTAACATACTACCTTCACGTCCTTTCATTCTTTGTTTTATTAAAAATTATTTATCTTCTTCTATATTTATTAGTTCCAGAGCATCACTATGGGCAATATCGAACAGATCGTCTAAACTATCCTCCCATTGTTCTCTTCTTTTTTTATGAATTTCAGACACCCTAGATTTATTTTTTTAAGTCTTTCCATTCCTCGTACAGGCTCAATAGGTTTTTTGCGCCCCTATGCAAGGAAGTTTACAACCAACTAATTGATGTTTCGGATATCCAATTAAAAATATTTCTTCTCTTATCGACGGCATTATTTTCTTAAATATATTTTTCACCAAAATCACAATAAATCACTCACAAAAAGCACTTAGCACACTGAATTCACACAACCGAATGAAATTTAAGTTAAATTATCTTCGGGGATCCCCCGAATTAGCTTCTAGTAGGCCATGATATTTATCATTAAAACCCGTTAATTTCAAAAAAAATGGTTGTTGTCTATTATAAAAAATTAATTTGCAACATTTGTACTATAGATGGCACAAGTTTATTACAAAATATTGTTTTTCTAATTCATATATCCAAATAAAGGCATCCATCAATATACACCAAATAATGAAGAATAGTAATGAATTTAGCGATAATATAGTTTCTGGGTCACTTTGACCCAAAGGACATACTAGGGATAATTTCCAAAAAATTATTTTACTTTTTAGGGTTAATTTCGAAGACAAATTATTTTACTGTCTATTAAAATAAATAAATCTACATATTTTCGCAAAATAATGTAGATAGTTAATGAGTTCCACAAATTTATTTCATATAAATAGTAAAATTTGCATATATCTGACCTTTGACTTCGATGCGCGTCCCGAAAGCGTTGTCCGATTTGGCTTAAATTTTCAGTACTGAAGTTTTAGACCTAGTGTCACAATATTCCGACACCTTAAAATTCCACAAAAAAATCGGCTGTCGCCCTAGTATATATGTATATATGTGTATCGATGTGCGTACATATAAAGCAAAAGAAGTAACAATAACAGCAGAGCGACTTAACGAAACAAATGAAGTAAATATCTTCGACTGCGCTGCTGTTATTGTTATTACTTATAGTATCGATGTCGTACGCAAATAGCAACAACAACAATCATACCGGTCAAACCAAAATAGACAACAGTATGAATGTTGTTGTTGCTGTAATATTATAAGAAACAAAAAGGGACGTTAGGGTGGCACGCAATTATGCGATAAAATAATTTAAAAATATAATTTAGTAATTTAATGTTGGCGATCTCATCCGACAGCCTTTTTCATATCTCATTACGTTTACGGGCCCCATTAGACAGACACAAAAGATTGCCAACGAATTATTTCGCCGATAATTTGCTGAAATTGGTTGTCCAATGGCATTAGCAGTCATATCTGCCAACTCCGATTGAGATCTAATGACAGTATTCACACTCAAAAAAGAAGTAAAAAACGTCCAAAGGAATATTTGCGTAACGATGATTTTGCCTAATTGGGTCAATCAAATGTGTATGAGAAGGGGTGGGACATGTAAAATTTGGAACTTGCACCTCCCGGTATTTCGAAGCAGATGACCCATTTCAAATCTATGAAGTGACAGATTATTAGTTAAAGGCTAGACATTTTCAAAATGGGTCGTTTTACGCTCTAATATATATTGGGAAGTATTAAAAACTTTCTTCCAAAGGTGTGGGTCTTCAACTCAAACTGCCAGAAACCTGCGAAATAAATTACACTGAAGTAGAGTGCCATCAACACATCAACAAAACTACTTGTGTACGTGCGTTCAGTGGAAATTATTGTCGCTTTAGCTGAAAGTGTGTTTGAACTGCCGTCAACATCAACTCGCCACCGTTCGCAGAACTGTACATTTCTCGCACTTCTTTTCGCAAAATTTTGAGCGTTTTACGGAAAAATCATGTTTCTCAATGAAGCTCATTTTCACCTCAGGGATTACGTTACCAAACAAAATTGTCGCATTTGGGGCTCGGAATATCCACACGTCGTCGAGGAGAATCCGATGCATCACCGATTTTTGGCCAGGCGGCATCATAGGCCCAATTTTCTTCGAAAATGAGCAGAGCCGTCATAACCGTCAATGACGAGCGTTATCGTGCCATGCTCAACGATTTTTTGTTCCCAAAAGTTGAAAACAGGGCGACTGTGTACGCACTGCGTTCGCAAACCGCATAATCAGCCAAAACCTGGAAGTTCGTTGGCGATTTGAACCCGTTAGACTATTAGCTCTGGAGCGCCGTAAAATATAAGTGTTACGCAAACAATCCCGAGTCCTTTGAGGCCTTAAAACGTGAAACAAATTGAATAAATTTTTAAAGCGAAATTAAATTTCAAATTTAGTTTCCCATGACATCCCATGAAGGAATAGGCAGGCTCACACACTTTGATTGGGACCTGCAGTTTTACACCGGTTCTGAACGGTATCTTGTCAAGCAATTTCATGGCTATGTACTCGATAGTCGATATCAAAATTCAAAGAGACGAATTAAAAATAAACGATGTTTATAAAACGCATAGTTGTCCATTTTGTCATAAATGGTTTAACCGAAAACCGGTTTCGCCAAAATCGGAATATTCGAAGACACCGAAAACCGACAATTTTGAAAACCCGGTTTTTTGAATACACTAGTCCTAACGCAAATAGCAATATTTTATCCATAGGATTTTTTGTAAGTAACCTATCTTTTATTGAAATGTAGGCTGGAGTTGTGTTTTCTTGGAAGCGCCAACGGATGATATCAGTAATAGTCCTTACGTTAAAGTGTGTTTTTTTTTGTCAAAATAGCGGGTGCAAATGGGCTTCATTTCAAAGATCAGAATAACATATCCAACGATATCTCTAATTGTGTCATGTTGGGCTTTAATTGAGTTCCATACCACATCACTGAATAACGATTAATATTTAGTATTACAAGTGCGTGTTCCACTAATGAATATATGGGCCAAAGTGACAAATTTTTAAATTTCATGAAATCGACCTTCACCTTCCACTATTTTATAACTGGTAGTATCTGATATAATGTGATTAATGCATTTGCATTCTATACACTTACAGAAGTTAGAACGTATAAAGAGTTTGGCGATATGTTTATTACTTCCCATATTTTCAGCCACTCAAAGTTAAAAAATTTTAAAAAAGCGATTGAAGATTTCTAGTTTTTTTATGATCTTCTTTCATTTGCATACGTGTGGTACGTGCTAGAGACAAGTGGTCTATGGAAAAGATACAGATTACACTTAGTTGTATAACCCTCTCATATATAAAAATGGCGCACAGTCAACCAGTAAGGTTTTATTAGCCGTCAAAAATTGAAGATGATTTTTTGGCACTTTTTGTATTTTGGATGGGAAAATCACATGGGAAACACATTGTTTTTTCATACTGCAGAAATTTAAAAAAAATGCATTTATAATTTTTGACACTTTACGGATATGAATATCAATGAATATGTAAATCTATGGAAAGTCTACAACAAAAATTATCATCTTAGAAAAATAAGTGTCATCATAGTACACTTCAGGAGGGTAATTTGGTACTTTTATCTCCAGAGAATTTCCAATTTGACATCAAAGGCGCTGATCAGATCGCGTTGAAATAAATTATAATCTGTGGTACTTTTATTGCCACATAACAATATCGATGGCACGTTGATCACATTTAAAGTTTGGCCCTTTTACAGCCTTTTTAGGATATTTTATACCCCTTATATCTCGCAAAGTGACATCGAAGGCGCTGAATGAAATCCGTCAAAATACACAGCAATCGGTAGTATTTCTTGTCGCCAATCACATTATTTTTGGCACGTTAAAAAAAGTCAGAATTGCATACTTTATGGACCTTTTAAATCTTCGTTGCATTAAATCGAAATTAAAATTATAATCAGTTGTATTAAAAATTAATATTGTTACTATTTACTAAGTAATACACAATATTTTACTAATATCGCAAAGTAAATTATATTTTTTGCATAATTAATCTACCATTATTCCACAAAGTAAAAAAATCAAAGAAACCACTTGAAATTTAAAATCAAATTTTTTGAACCAAACTAACTATGAAATATTTTTTACGTCAAGCAGTTGGCCATAATAAATACGTAGTTGTTCAAAATAAATATATGCAAGAGTCGGAAAAATGGTTTCGAATCGGGCATTAAAACTTCGCGAAGAACGAAAGAAAAAAGCAGAATATAAAAAAATAAGATAAATAAACTGCGGGAAATTCGAGGATCGCTTGTGAAAGTTTCAACATCTAAAAGAAACTCTTTAGTTCAAACCAATACTCAATGGAAAAATGAAATAAAAAGAAATAACAATGACTTTGTGTCACAAAATATACCCCAATGTTCAAAATTTGCAATTACCAATTCAGAATACTTAAAGTGTAGCACAAGTGAAATCCACTGTGAGTGTTTGAAGTATAAAAGCGCATATAAATATTCTCGTAATAGAGAGGAGGCTCTACGAAGAAAAATATTTTTTAAAATATTTTTAAATTAGAAAATATTGTTAAAGACCACGAAAAGCACATAACATATCTGAAACAAAAATGTTATAGACGTAACAAAGTCGTTGAAACAACTGCGGAAAAAAAACGTGAAGCACATAATCCGACAAGGCAAAGAAGCCATTAAGAAACGTCTGTTATTTTGTGAAGTGTTAGATAAACAATTAGTGGATAATAAAGAAAAGGCTGTATAGCGAAATGATAAAACAGTTTATGCAAGAATAACTTCGGGTAGGGTCATAAAAAAATTTAAGTTGGCATCAAAAATTTCCTCAGTTGTTAGCTTCTATCAGCAAAGAAAAAATGAAAATTCTTCATCATTAAACATAAACCGACGAATGAAAATCACATCTACACAAAATATTGTGAAATTATTTTTAGAACAAGATGAGCCTTCAGCTTTAGCACCAGGAAAAAAAGATGTTTTAAGGAAAAATGGAAAAGCGTTTCCCAAACGCATTTGCAAGATACCGTTTCAAATTTGTTTGAAAAATTTCGTAAGGAAACTGGAATTAAAATGTCTAAAGGCAAGTTTACAAGACTGCGTCCATTTTGGATAGTTCAAAGTAAAATATCGTCTCGAAATGCTTGTATGTGTAAATTGCATGTCAACTTTGAGTTAGTCCTGCAAAAGCTACGTCAACTTCGAATTGTAGAAACATCAAGCTGTCGTAAATTTACTTCAATGTAAACATGTGACCCCACATCAAAAGTCTGTATGTACCGAGACTGCACCAAGTATAAAAATAAAAAATTAATTCCATCTCATAATAGCACACTTGAAACCTATTACAATCAGTGGGTCCAAAAATCAATAACAAGAAAAGGTTCCAAAAACTTAACATACAACGTGAAAGTGACAACAAAAGATTTAATTCCATGTACTGTTAATGATCTTATAGATATTATAAATCAACGAACAGCGGCATACGACACAGGACATCAATTTAAATTTTTTGCTAATTTAAAAAAAGAACTCAAAAGAAATGAAGTCTTCATTGTAGTGGACTTTTCCGAAAATTATGTCTCTAAGTACGCTTCCGAAGTACAAAGCGTCCACTTCGGAGCATCAAAAAAGCAAATCTCTCTGCATACTGGAGCTTTTTTTATAAGCATTCCGTGTTAAATACTGTAAAGTGCGTATCGTTTTGCTCAATATCAGAATGCCTGCGACACGATCCATCTGCTATTTGGGCCCACATGCAACCTGTTTTTGAACTTGTCAATAAATTTGTACCAAATGTGAGTAGATTGCACATTCAAAGTGATGGACCTACAACGCAGTATAAGAACAAAGCCAATTTTTTCCTTTTCTCACAACATTGCAAATCCAAGAGCATTGAATATGCTTCCTGGAATTTCAGAACAGCTGGACATGGAAAAGCGTTGCTGATGGAATAGGTGGTACAGTAAAACGTCTATGTGACCAAGCAGTTACATTTGGCCAAGATGTTACTTCACCCCAATGTATTGTTGACTATTGCAACAAAAACAAATCAAAAGTAAATGTATTTATTGTAAAACATGAGAACATTATACAATTTGATAACCTACTCCCGGCAAATATACAACCAGCGCCGAATTCTATGAAAATTCATCAACTAATTTGGGGAAAAAAAACCAAAATCACTATCTATTTCTAAATCACTTATCCTGCCATCAATGCATCGACAAACCTCCGTGCTCACATTTCGGACTTTACCCATCAAAATATTTGCCTCTAACCATCAAAAAAGAAAAGGGAACAAGAAAAACAATTCCAAAAAAAAAACCAGATAAGCGTTTTCAAACTTTTGAAAAATTCTAAATTTTTAATTCGAAAATAAAATCTACCGTATTAAAAAAGGGTGTTTATTTTGTTATTGCTTGCTTCTTGTATGAGGTATGTATATGGTTCTTTTTGTGTTGCATTGCTTAAAAACAAAGGATTAAGCCCACTATTTTTTACAAATTTTAAATCCAATATTTTAAGCACACTTTCGAATTTATACGAAAATGGGAAATTTTTTCCACATCTTTTTCAATTTATTTCAGTAAATACTTGAGATGGACCAAATATTTTTTATTTGGTGAAAGGCCTTGGCAATTTTTTTAATACAAATATAAAGAAACCGCTATATTTTCCGCGTGCCTTGGAGAAAATTGTTCACGCGAACAGATTTGGCATGTATAACAACCCCACAAAGCGTGGACAAAACAGCATCGATGTCACTCAAAAAAAAATTTGACAATTTTTTCAACCCCAAAATTTAAAACATTTTGATTCTGGCCCATATATGTATTAATATCCCAGTTGGATATTTTGTCTTGAAGACATTTACAGAAGAAATTTAAAATCCTATTTAATTACAAAATTTATTTGCCCGATTCAATTATTTGCTGATTTTGCGCCAGTAAACAAATTGACAACATTGGTTAATAAAATTGCAAATTCGAGTTTCCTCATCATTCCAAACAACCTCTCATGAAGATCTGTGGCTAGCTCTGAAATAGCTATACGGTTTGCAAGGAATCATAGGAATGCATTTGCAAAACTCTTTTTTTTAAACTATATGTATTTCTATTAATAGAGATATAGAATAGCCTTGAGCTTCAATAATAAAATAGAAAAATAATATTGAAAATTTTAAAAAACTGCTTAAGTTTTCAAGTTTAGTTGTCTTAGATCCGAGTTATTTTTAAAGATGTAATTTCCTTTAAGACTAAGAGACCATATTTTCTCCGGTTAGTGAAAAAAAATTAAATACCGCGGTGGGATTCGAACTCACATTCGCTGGATGATCGTTTCGATGTTTATGAAGCATGAATATCTTTAGTTCTGTTTTTGATCAATCAGGAAGTGTAATAAAAACTGCATACTTAACATTTTAGAGGTTTTCTTTGAACTCCAAATTTGAAGCTTGTAATTTAATCTTTAGACCATGACTGTATGTAAGTACATATATTGTATATGATCTGTACCCATGTTCTGTAATTTATGCGAAAACTGCTCACATCGAGAAAGTGTGAAACAAATAATTTCTCCGTTTCTCGGAATGTGAGTAAAAACTGTCTATGTAACTCAAAGCGAGAAACAACACCACTGATTTCGTTTGATACTGGAATATTCCACTCAACTGTCAAAAATCAAAATTCCCTTAAGCTATCGCCACTTACGACTTTCCAAAAAAAAAAAACGATCCACACTTGCAACATTTGCTGTAATGGGTGAAAAAAAGCGATACGTCAACACGTTTGTAGCCAGTGCCAACAAACACATGGTAGCAGCAGATGTTGTAGTAATTGCAAGCAGCAACAACAGACATTTTATTTTCGTTCATTCGTTTCAGTTGTCAAACTCTACACATATGTATTTATAACAACAATACAAGAATACAAAACAGGATAAAAACAAAATACATAACATTTTGACAAGTGAAACGAAAAATGACATGGAAATAGTGTCATCACCTGTTTAAACGACTATACCTGGTAAATAATTCTACCATGATCAATATGTATAACATTTACCGAGCGTTGTTGTGAACAATTTATTTCCAATTTTGTTTTCTATCGGAAATAAAAGTATCCTTCAAAATTAGGGATGTAAAAGTATACGTAGTCTTCGATTAAACAAAATAATTTTAATGAACTTAGAATGTATGTATGTCATTTTGCAAATTTCTGCTTTTGGGTCTCTCCTCGATAACATTTTCATTCGTAAGAAATGATAACAAAATTTATCTAAGATAACTTTTTGCTGCCATTTCTTGAAATTTAACATGTGGCAACATTGTCATTGCACAAGTCGGAATTTAAGTGGGAAATTGGAATGCCACTTAATTTCGCTTAGCTGTCCCGTACGAATTAAGCTATAATTAACTTTAGCGGGGTAAAAAAAACACACTTAATATTACAAAAGCATCAAGGTAAGATGTATCTAGAACAACTGATTTAATTTGTTGTTGTCGTTGTGATTCGACCTTTTCAAATTTAACTGTATTTTGTTTTCACACTCTTTTTTCAGTATTAGTGTTCGGTCATGATCATCGTAAATTAATCAAGTAGTAGCGGTAGAACAGTCGATAACATTTCTCGCTTCAGTTGGCAAACTCATATGTATTTTTTTTACTTTATTGTATACTTGTATTGTTGGTATGCATTCGTGTGGAGTTTGACAACCCAAGCGAATGAAACAAAAACAAAACGCCTGTTGTTGTTGCTACAACTACAAAACATCTACTTAATATGGTCATGATATTGAATTTGACAGCGTCGGCCCTCCAAACAAAAACAAATTGACTATTGTTGTCTCCGTTAATTACAACAACACCTTCTGTGTGCGGCTTAGTTCTTCTGTCATGCGTCAAGCTCTTAAAACAGAAAATCAAAATAAATTTCTGCAGCCGTTACTATTTATATTTCGGGTCCAGCAATATAAAAACAATCATTTATCATTTGAAATGGTTCTATAGTTTTTCAAAATATTCTCCGTGAAGATCAATACACTTTTGCATGCGCTCATACCAAATTTCTAAACCACTTTTTCCACTCCGATTGAGACCCTCCAATGCTTCATCAGCTGCTTCGGACATCGAAAAACTTTGACCACACAGTAAAAAGAAGTCATTGGGTGCCAACTAAGGGCTGTACGCCGGATGACCCATCAATTCGACGTGTATAGTGTTTAAATGGCCCATTGTTTCTGTTGATGTGTGAAAGTTCACATTGTCCTGATGCGAAAAGATCCGTCTTCTCTTGTTGTTTTTCCCTTATTTCTTCGAACACTGGGGCAAACAAGACCTGAAGGCACTGTGGCCACATGGCCGATTATACCGAAAAACGCGATCATGTGCGATGGTTGACTTAAATAGAATTTAAATTCACATTTAAGCTGAATTTAAGTTTTTGCTGAACAACTAAATTTTGTACTGCCACGTCCACTGCGCAACCTTTTCAACCTTGCATACCGTACGGGAGTCTTCCCGTCGCGCTCGAAGGTTGCTAATGTCCAGCCAATCTCTAAAAAAAAGGTGATGCAAGTAACCCTGCAAATTACCGCCCAATTGTAATTTGTTCTGCGCTCTCGAAGGTTATGGACAGCATTGTTAACCACCATCTTGTGAAATATCTTGAGTCCAATGACCTTCTTAATGATCGACAGTATAGCTTCCGTAGAATGAGATCTACTGGAGACTTGATGGTATTCCTTTCAGAACAGTGGAGTCGATCCATCCACCGGCCTGGTGAGAGTAAGGTAGTTGCTCTTAATATTTCCAAGGCCTTTCACAGAGTATGGCACGATGCACTCTTGGCAAAACTAGCTGCTTTTGGTGTCGGTGTTAACTTTACTCGATTTATATCGAGTTTTCTCAGTGATGGCACTATACGAGTTGTAGATGGCCACAAACAGAAATTGACTACAGGTGTACCACAGGGCTCTGTTCTTTCTCCTTCTCTTTTTCTTATTTGCATTGTCGATCTCCCGGGTCAGACTGTGAATCCAATCTACTCTTTTGCGGATGACAGTAATCTCCTTGCCTCTTTGAGCATCGTCGAAATGTGGGTTGCGTGTCGCTGTTCTATTGATACTTCCGCGGTATGTGTTCCTCGAACTTCCGACAATTTATGGCACACGTGAGGTTATTTAGTCGAAGTACGCGGCTTTCCAGGAACTCTCATCCGTTTATTTTTTTGGCCGGTTGACCGCACTACACACTAGAGAAAATTCATTCTTCAGTCTTACAGTCCGTATGTGGAATTTCCCACCAATTGTGACACACATAGATTCCAAGCAAATGTCAACAGACTCCTCAATTTTCTTTCACCAACACAATCCACTTCATTTATAGGGGGCATCCCCTGAGAGTTGGTTAAAAAAAACTATAATTTCTTGCAATTCAGTGTTAACATCTGCGTATTTGGTATAAGTCGCTTGACGGTTGGAACCCAATTTCAAAGAATACATACATTATTTACGTAGCTTTTAAATTGCTAAAACAGTATGAAGTTAATTTTATATTTAAAAACATTGGAGGTGGTTTCAAAAGTTGTGTATTGAAGAGCTGATTACAGTAACGTCAAACTTTTCTTTATACGTAAAAAATTAATTTTATTTTGTTGGTCAATATGAGGCTCAAACGACATGTCCACTTTAGTTTTATGGGATTCGAGCTCAAATATATGTTGTCGTTTACATTTGTTGTATTTGTATTAACTGGATAAAAAACAAACGAAACAAAATTGAATAGTTTATTTTGTCTCTCTGATTTATTGATACAAAATTAGAAGTACGTTATATTTACAATTGCGAGTGTTGTGTTTATGAGTAGAGAAATTGTACAATATATGTTGAACGAAAATACAGGTGGCAGTAACTTCGACGTATTTCTGTATCCCCTCCGTTATATGTTTTCTTAGATCTATCCTCATTTTGAAATACATGAGAAAGTAAGAGGTAATTTTATAAAGCGAACAAAAATCATCCCTTTAGATGAACTAGGTTTCATTATATTCAAAAGGTACTGTCTCATTTAGATTTTCGAAAACAGTCGAGAGAATTTCATTTGTTTTAAATAAAAAAGAATCTCACTTCAAGGTGCAATAATACTAATTTTGTAAATAATGTATTATAAGGACTTATCTTTAATAAAAATTATATGCTGCAAGCTTTTATAAACATAAATAAGCAATAAATTATATTCCAGTCATGGTTAAGATAGAAAAAAAATTGATTTCTATTGTACTATTTTTTACACTTTGACTTTTTTCTCTAGCCTTTATGGAACGATCCACTGTGTCAGGTTTGGGGAGGATGTAGTAAATCTCTCCAATATTTATGGTGGCCATCAGGCCAGTGAAGATTAAACTATTTGTCGTCATTAATGATTGACATTCTTCCTCCTACAGTTTGTATTTCCAGCAAGTGCAATACGAGCATATTTGGTTGCTTGGTTAAGCGTGGTTTGGCAAATGTTGCTTGGTTAAGCGTGGTTTGGCAAATTTTGTCATCATACCTGAGAACTTTATTACTGTTTAGCAGTTGCATACAACTTATATTTTCATCAGTTGCGAAATGCCGATAGGTCCTCTTGTCTATGGTAGGAATGTGTCCACTGAGCTTAATACAGTCATAGTTTCGGGGTAATGAAGGAAATTCGAAACCGTATTCTCATTCTTTAAATTTTTCTGCGCTTCTCTTCAAGAAGTTAACTTCCATGTGTGATTTTCAACTGGAAAAATAAAATTATTCACAAAAGAAAAAAACACAAAAGAAAAATTGATATGTTCACTTTTCAGGTTCAGGAACGCGAATGTTTACCAATGCAAATACGTATGGTTACGATTAAGCCGGAATCACAATGCAAGCAACATTTTCAAAAGGCATTCACAATGCAAGCAACAGTTTACTTCGAATCGTGATGTTTGTTCTAACAGGTGATACCAGTATTACGGCCAATGTATCAAGGCAACAATACAATATATTTTGTTTTCATGTCAAAGTTAACACAAATGTTTGTCAAGAATAAAAGTAAGCCAGAAATTATAAAACCAAATACATTTGAATTTGATTCTTCATATAATGAACAGAAGGAAAAGCAAATCATCAATAACACAATCAATAACACAACCTCTATTAGTTGCATCATGATTCAAATGTCACAAATGTCACATCCAGGGTTGTATTTTGAATATTAAAAAATGTTAATGTATTTAAACATATTTGGTATTAAAAGATTCTACAGATAAAATAACGTTTTATAATGCGTCTTTTAACACAAATGGGTTCAATTTTCATTGATGTTTTTAAGTTTGAAAATGAAATTCGAAGTACAGCGCCATCTACCGCTTAATAGTACATTATTTATTCGAACAAATATGTTGCTGGAGTAAGAATAGATCAACTTCAGCGACAAATTGGAGTTACATTTTGAAAAAAAAAAACGAAAGGCCATTATGTGAAATTCTGTGTGTGAGAACGAGATAGCATGAAAAACGAAATTGTCGCTTGCATTGTGAATGCGGCTTAATGACCAGACTAACATTATGTAAATAACAGGGCGATTAATGCTGCAAACCACTTGACGAGTCGGCCGCAAGTACGTTATTTTTAAAAACTGTTATACTACAGATACTGGAATCGGGTAGAACAATCTAGAAGCTGGTAGAGCCCCTTGCGGCGAGGAGCACATCTGGTATAAATACCTGAGGCTTTTGGCATTTTGAGTCATAGATAAATAAAACCATATATGATTCATTTGCTTAATCACCATTATCACCAGAGGGCAAAGGCTGTTTGCGTGCGACTATTTTCACTCTGATGCGACGAAAAAGCACTCAAACATAATTTTTATTTCGATTATGTTGTTTAAATTTGAAAATAGAATAGAAAAGTATATTGGTTTTGATATTTGTTGACAATACAAAATGCAAAAAAGCATGGTTATTTAGTCTTTTAAATAGTTATTGTTTCCAGGGGCATTTTCCCATACCCACCAGTTCGGCGCCATCTAAATTATTTACCTTTACTTCCAAATCCACCACTTATCTTTTACCATCTACGGTTTTTTATTTTTATTTATATGGGTTTGAATTCAGTTTTTGATTATCTGCCGGAAAGTACGCAACGCGAGTTGATAGTAAAACATAAGATATATTAGTCGTGTTTTGGTTACAAGCAAGCGATTATCGCTTGCTAAGTTGCAAAGAAACGGGTATTTAGCGATAAGTCATTTTATTCCAAAATATGTAAAAGGGGAGAAAGCGGTAACAGATGAAAAAAAAATTATTTTTAAACTTAGCGAAAATGATTTACATTGCTAAGTTATCGCTAAGTCTTCGCTAAGTGCTTCATACAAACCAAGCGATTATATAAGCAGCGGTGTAAACTCTTGTACTATATAAGTATAATAAAAGGAAGTTAAACTGTTGTTATTATCGTAATTTAAAGCGAACCTTGTTTTATTATTGGGAATAAAACGGTGCTCAAAAGGACGAATAAGGAAAGTCGTAACAATGGTGTCAAAATGAAATTACGAATTAAGGACAACGATGAAGATTGAAGAACTCAAAGTTGAACAACTTAAAAAGGAGTTGAGTAAATTGGATTAACCGAGAGCTGGCAAAAAGATAGAACTGCAGAGGCGATTAGTAGAAGAATTTAAGCGCCAAAAAATTGACATTAACACATACCAGTTTGAATGCGAAGAAGAAATGGAGGTATCTGCAAAGAAGGCAACTGGTAATATGGATGTTTATACATTGTTTGCTGCCATGACGGAAAAACTGGGAGATAATTCAAGAATTATGAATGAAGAATTTGGTCAAAATTCCAGAGTTACTAATACGAAACTGGACGATAATTCTAGAACTATAGAAAAGAAATTGAACGAAAATTATAGAATTTTGTGTTGTTTGGTGTTGACGACTTATCGTGGCGAGTTCCACCCATTCCTGGATCAACTTAAGATTGAGGCATTCGTCAACGGCATCGTGATCCTGACATAAATTGTGCCACACAAACAGACACATTCGCCGAAACCGTTTCGTTCGCATTGGCACAGGAGACAGAAAAATGTATATCCAAGACTCAAATTCAAAGAGTTCGAAAAATTGAAATGGAGTCGGAAGCAGGAGATTTAAAGAGTGTCATAAAGGATCTTAACGAAATGACTCAAAACCTCAGCAAGGCTCTATAAGGCGCAAATAATCCGGGACCAAAGTGCTACAATTGCGACAAACCTGGTCATATTGCGCGAAACTGCAGAGAGCCACGAAAACGACCAAGATCGAGCTCACCCGAACGTGACAATAAACGGTCAAATTTTACTACACAAAATGAATCTCCGTGAAATTAAACCAGGTTGCCCAGAGGGGTATGGAGTGTTTCCCACAACCGAGGGCCACGATCTCCATCTCAATAATACAACAGAAAAACACCAACCTCACTGTCTACGGACACAGGCGCGTCAAAATCTATCATCAGATCTGATTTTATAAATGAATCAATGGATTCGTTACATGTTGTAAGACTCAGCACAGCAACGGGTGAACCAGCAACTGTACATGATAAAGTTAAATTGAAGTTAGCCATTGCCAACACTCAGAGAAATAGCACGATACTGTTGGATTGCCACATATTCCCAAAATTAAGCAGGTATGGTAATTAAAATATTTTAATTTATTGTAGTCCTTTTTAAATACACCTTCGCACATTAGCTTCACATTTTGGTTAATAACACAGTCACATACTCAATGTGTCCCAGTGCTTCCAACAAGTGCACACTGCTTTGGCCTTAACGAAGCAAACTTAGAAAATCCAACTTTCAAATCTAGATTGATTTTTTAACTCATTGTAGAGATCTTTCAAATTTAATTGCATCAGCCTTTTTTGAATATTAATTCGTTTACCCCTGACCTACATCAATATGAGTTTTTTTAAATTAAAATAACCTTAATATTTAGAAAAAAATCAGGTATACCTTAACAGATTTACAATCTTTTTCCCCAGATATTAGTTGGCTATATTCATCCTTGCAGTAGAAATTAACTACGCTAGCATTAGTTTTTTCGGAATGGGGTTCTTTCTCTTCTTAGAAGTTGAACAACATCTAGCTTTCCGCATGGAATACATCGAAGTCGACGGTATTTCATCCTTTACTTTTCGCATTGGCCAATCTGTTGGTAATATTTGTAAGCACATAGATTGGACGGCTTTTTCACTATTGGCACTGTGGACCTTCTTTACTTTTTCCAAAATGTCAGAGTCGACAGAATGGGGTTCTACAACATCATCGTATCCGAATATCTTCTTTAAAATACACTTTTTAGCTCCGCCCATCATTCCTCGAATATATCATTTATTACACCTTTCTTTGAATGGGATGGTAGGTTCACTGAGTAAACGTAAACATTCATTTAATGACCTTAACGCTTCTTCTTTAGGAATAAACTCTTCACATTAGTCAATTTTTACATGTTGCGACGCAATAAATGGGCAAGCAGTAACCTATACCAAAGCTGAAACCTATACCATATTTTTCACAATCCGATACTTTTAATACATATGAAATGATTCAATAATTTGTAATCTATAATATATAATATAATACATATACATTGTTTACAAAATACACAAATACATGTAAAATATATGAAAACCCCATAAAAATTATTATTTTTTGTCAGTTTAGTATGATAATTGCATTACAAAAACGCAAATATTTTCTAAACCCCTAACACACCCATCCTGAAATTCGTACATCTTTTAGAAAAACCTATGCGCAATTTTTTAAAAATAAAATTAAGAAAATTAAAAGAGACGTTTCCAGGATATTCAAGGACATAGGACATTTTCTAAATTTTGGTGTCCTTGGCCCGCAACGACCTGCCATTTCTACTTTTTAAAACGAGGTCGAAATCTATCAGGTGCTACCACTATAGTTACAATCTGATGTCGCATTCCAAAGTTATTCCAACATGAACACAGCTACCTTTTCACAAAAACACTGCAGATAGCCCACTTTAGGCAGCTATAAAACATGAACTCTCGGGAGTTTCGACCTAAACCAAACGTCATTGTAACGACAGAAACGAGTAGAATATATGTTTGAAATTTCATCGAAATCGAAGGGGGTCGGGTCAAGGTCTGTGTCGAAAAATTTTGGAATTACCCCTAAGGAAAATGAGATGACAGAATTCCAGAATGGCCGAGTGGAGGACATCTAGGAGTAACCAAGACCATTGAAAAGCTAAAGCTATGGTTTTACTGTGTTGGCTGCCAACAAGCGGTAGCCGATTGAATAGCAAATTGCACCCAATGCATGACAGCTAAGGGGCCAACGTGCAGAAGTCACGGCCAGATGCAGCAATACAACGCAAGTGCACCCTTTGAGCGTATAGCTATGGATGTGACTGGTCTATTTCCAGTCAGTAGCTCAGCAAACCAGTGGGTCTTAATGGTTTGGGATTACTTCAGTAAATGGCCCGAAGTATAAATAAATGGTTTCCCGTTACACCCCACGAGGGAATTAGGGACAGCTTCTCACAAAAACTGCGCTGTGCGCGTTCTAGTTTTACAGTCACTGGTTGGGACCTACAGTTTTACACCGGTTCCGACCGGTATTTTGAGAATCTTTTTCGTGGCTAAATACTCGCTAGTGTCGCCGTCACTAAGCGAGGTGACCGCCGTCGAAAGAAATTTAAGGTGGTCAGAGTAGGGATCGAACCCACGTCCTCATGCACAAGAGCCGCGCACACTACCATTGCACCACCGAAGAATACCTTGTTCCAAATCAATAAGCAAAGACTATAATTACAGTGTTCGTGGATAACTGAATATGCTGTTTTGGTGTCCCCTCGGAACTCCATTCAGACCAGGGTAGGCATTTCGAATCCACTATCTTCAAACAAATGTGTGAGTCATACGGGATTCGAAAAACAAGAACAACACCAATGCTTTCTCAGTCTGACGGCACGCAGTGGGATTTCTTCATACATTTTTGTTCAAAAAATATAAGGAGTTGCCGTAGAGTCTTGAAATTCGGAATAGAGCGTTTTATGACGTAGAATAGCAAAAATAGAAAGTTTCATCCAAATCGGCCACGCCCACCGCCCATACAACTAAAAATTAAATTTTCGTATAAAATTTTTTCTGTTAGGTAGAAATTCTTGTAACTTGGCATGGATCATCTGTACTACAAAAAAAATTTGGGAAACTTTCATCCAAATCGGCAACGCCCATCGCCTATATTACTCAGAAAAAATAACATTTCACCCACTACCCGCCTGACTTATTTTCTGTAAAAATATTTAGTAGGATTACCTAAAATAAAATAATTAGTTACATGTGTAAGATGACTAATATACTTATTCATCTATCATTTCTTTTACAATATCATCTAATTCCTGATGTTGTTTACGGGGTTGACGCCTTATTTTACTAAGAAAAGGATGTGATGATACCAAGAGACGGTTGAATACATCTGTGTTAGTTGCCATTCTATTACATATTCTTGAAAACATCAGTCTATATCTTCTATAATCCTTGTTGCGCGCTTCTTCTGACTCTTCGGATAGCATACCAATAGAAAGAGTAGCTGCATCGATAATTTATTTTCCATGCATTAATATTTTGTTCACAGTTACTGGCATATAATACCACCCGTATTTTCGACATAAAGTTTCGCCGTATCCCGCGTGTAATTTGTAAACTTGAAAGAATTAATATTTCGGCCACATGTGATTATTTGTAATATTATGCGAAACCTATCAATTAATTCCTCTTCAACTTCAGTTATGTCAGCAACAAGTGACGGATTGGAAAAAAAACGTCTTGAGGTGTTGCCGTCGTTGGAGGTCCCAGTGCCTTGTTGAACCTCATCAACACGTAAATGCATACGGTCTTTAAAGGCGTTGTGGATTCGGACTTTGTTTTCTTATTTCATAACCTTATGTTCGTCTTCGAGCGCCGACCACTTTTGAAATGGTTTATTGTAGGCAATATGAAGAACGCACTGCAGAAACTTGATGCGAGCGTGCAACGAGGAAATCCCCAATTTGAGGGCATCGGTATCAATTGTTCGTGCTGCAACTACGTCTAAGTTGTTCATTTGTGTTGGTTTTGCTTTACGAATGTAGCAAATAGCTGCTGACGAGGTTGTCGTAACTGTTTGAGCAGTCTTGCCATCCAACATTGTAAACAGCAAATTGTGATTAAACTAAACTCCAGTATTCTTCAAAGCACCACTATCAGAATTGATTTTTTGAACTATGTTTAAAACATGTTCTTTAGTTTCCTTTGCAAATTGAAAGCAGATTGGGCGGCAATACCTTGTTGAAGAAGGATTTTTGTTCCGCCAGTATTCCTCTTGCGAAGTTAAGTGGAACCATTGACGCTAAGAATATACTTTTATCGCTTACATCAGCTGCTAAACTCTGTTTGTATTGTATAAGGTCAAGTTAGTGGTGTTCATGTGCTTAATTTCTTCATCTGAAAAACTTTGAAACAAACGGCTTACGGTATGGTCCAAAAACTTTGTAAATTTACAGACGCATCTATTTCGGATACTTTGATTTCACTAGGATAGCATTTTTCTTTTTCCTCTCTTACTTGAGCATATGGTGGTAAGATATCGTATCCTTCATCATTGAGCGCATATTTGATACTTTCGTACTGGTTCCTTGTAAGATCTGCATCCCTTAACATGGCCAAAGCAGACGCTGCCGGAATGTAAGAATGCTTACTTTTTGTTGTATCTGCTATTTCACTCGCCCTTTTTAAATGTTTTTGGGAATATTGAAGAACTAGGTTCGTCATCAATTGACACTTCAAAAGTGGCTTATATGGAAAAAAATATGAAATAAATATAATAATAGCATAACGAAGCAAAAAAATCTTTAAATCAAAAATTTTATAAGAAATTGCAAAAAATCTTTAAGCAGAAAACCAAAAAAATTAAAAGAAAACATTTTTTTAATATTAAAGAAAACATAAAAAAATATGAATTTTTCTTTTGTTTACTTTTGTTTTTATTTTTCGTGCATGCCTTTGTTGTTGCTATTTTTTTTATTTCGCGTTGCTTCGCATTTGTATGCACTTGTTGTTGACACTTTAATTTTTTATTCATTATATTTCATCAAACCACTACACTTTTTGCTGTGAAATTATTTATATTTAAAACGTACCTTCAAACCATTTTGCATTGTTCTTGTTTTTAAAAAAATACTCGCGATTATTCTATGATTCTTTAATTCGCTTAGAAAAATGACCCAGAAGCCACTTTCGAATTGCAACACAACAATGTCGATTTCTTCTTCTGTAAAAACCGAGTTTTTTGATTTTATAAAACCGTTTAATAAATCAACATTGCCATTTAAGCGGCAAAGCTCGGTAGATAACTTTGTTCGTTTTTCGGTTTGCTGTTTTTACTTTATTTTTTACGCATTCTTTCGAATAGCTGTCAAAAATTTTTAAGAAATTGTTGTTATTGTTGAAAGCATTTAAATACGTTTGCCTAAAAGTATTGTTACGAATTTCCTTATTCGTCCTTTTTGCGTTGTTTTATTCCCAATAATAAAACAAGGTTCGTTTTCAATTGCGATAATTACAACGGTATCACTTCCTTTTATTTTACTTACATATATAGTACAACAGTTTACTTTATTTACACCACTTTAATAAGTCTTATATTTTACTATCAAATCGCGTTGCTTACTTTACGGCGGTTAATCACAAACTGAACTCTCCATTCCAAAGACCTCCACTATTTATACCAACTCACTATACTCAAATGAAGTTATATCTAGCGAATTCAAGAACCTTCTAGTCCTTGTTGTTGTTGCTTATCTTTGTAAAATCATTTCGAATGGTGGAGAATTATCTTAACTGAGGTGAATTCATGCTACTGGTTTAGCCAGTACAACGCATACTTTCAGGCGCAGCACTAACCGCCTATTATTTACATAATGTTAGTAGAATCATTAAGAGCAAGCAAAAGCTTTTACTTATTCGTAACACTGCCCCCACTTAAGCCTGTTCGTCCCGAGCAGGCTCAACCCCCCGTTTTCCGTCTTTCCAAATGCTCGACTTTCATTTTAGCTCTTGGACTTTTACTTTTCTGGATTCTATAAACCACGTCATTTATTCGTTTGACAACATTGTAAGGGCCTTCCCAGTGAATAAAACTAGCTGACCCTCATGGAATCCTTCGGAATTTGCCGCTTGGTCGTACCTGGCTTTCATCTTGTTACTGACCAACTTCATTCTGCTGCGAACAAACTCGTGAAGTTCGCTAAGCTCTCCTGGGATACCATCATTCTCCCCACTGTCGGATGTTAGGCAGTTGCCAAACTCCAAATTTCTAGGGAGCTTTAACTCTGTCACGAAGACGGTACTAGCTGGTGTTCGGGCAGTAGTATCCTTAGTGGCCGACCGGAATGCTAGAAGGAATTTTGGTATGCGTTCGTCCCAGAATTTTCTATCTTTACTGACGACCTTTCTCAAATATTCCTCAAGAGCCTGATTAAATGTCTCTACCGTGCCGTCAGTCTGAAGGCGCAATGATGTCGTTCTCATACCATGAATTCCAGTCCTCTCGCATATTTCTTTCAAGATATCAGATTCAAAATTCCTACCCTGCTCCGAATGCAGTTCTAAAGGGACACCAAAAAGAGTTATCCAGTTGTTCACGATAGCTTTGCTTATTGTTTTCGCTTCTTTATCCGGAATAGCTACACCTCAGGCCATTTACTGAAGAAGTCCATAACGACTAGGGCATATTGGTTCCCAGAGCTACTTGTTGGATATGGACCAACCACATTCATGGATATTCGCTCGAAGGGAGCACTTGGGCTCTCCTGATCTCTCTGTCCGCAGCTCCTCCGCGTTGGTCCTTTAGTTGTCAAGCACTGAGTGCAGCCTGCAATCCACTCGGATACAGCTTTTTGACGACCAACCCAATATAAACGTTCACTAAGTTTCTCCATAGTTTTGCCTTTACCGAGGTGCCTACCACTCGGACCATTATGAGATTCTGCAATTATCTCTTTCACTTTCAAGGCAGGTACCACAATTAGATTTTTCTCCGTTTTACCATCTTCACTTTCCCATACACGGTATAGACAGCCATCTAGCAATCTCAGGCTATTCCACTGGGCCCAATATGATTTTAAAACGGGGCTTTCTGAAGCGATTTCATTCCGCGTTAATTGTCTATCCTCTTCCTTTGCCAAAATAATTTTTGCCAATACCGGATCATTTCTCTGTGCCGTGAACCACTCGTCGTCTGATTCAATTCGCAGGGATCGGACGTCACTAATTTGCTCTTTTATCTCAGGCTTAGAATCCTGCGTACGCTCGACTACATGTGGACGGTCATTTAATCGTCCGGTATCGGCCGTTATCGCTGGAGATCTTGACCGTTTTCTCAGGTCTCTACAGTCCCGCCCTATATGGCCACGTTCGCCATGATTGTCACCTTTCAATTTTGTTGCTTGCCATAGTGCTTTCGTGAGAATCTGAATCACTTCTTTCAGTTCGCTAACGGCGCCTTTCAAATATTTTGATTTGCCTTCCGTTTCTACCCTTCGCACATGAAGTATCTGTTGACTGGAAACAACCCTCGCCCTTTCATTCGCCAAAGCAAATGAAACTGTTTCCACAAATGTAGCTCTTTGTGGGGCAAATAACGCGTATCTAACATCAGGGTCGTTAATGCCCCTAACAAATGCCTCTATCTTAAATTGCTCTAAGAAAGTTTGGGGTTCTCCAGGATATGCCATCAATACCAAGCGTTCCACATCCATTGCGAAATCTTGTAGCGTTTCATTATGCCTTTGCACTCGGCCTCTTAATTCCATGCGATATAAATCCTTCTTGTGATCGCCACCATCCTTGCGTCCTCGTAGTTGTTTCTGGCACTGACGGGAATGTTCTGAAGGACTTCTGCTGCGGTGCCTTTCAGTGCTAAAATTAGCTCTACTGCTTTGTCGTTGCTGTTCCACACGTTCTTAATTGGGACCATTTCGAATTGGAATTTAAAAACGTCAAATGGTGTAGAGCCATCGAAACTGGGAGCTTTCAATCTACTAGAGGCTTCAGAAATTACTCGCACTGGCCCCTCCTGTAACTGAAGTTCATTAATTTTCCTTTGCAATTCACTAACATCATTTCCGACTTTCTCTATCTTCTGTTCAACTTCTGTTTGACGTTTTCGAATTTCTCATTAACATGTATTTCCATGTTGTTCATAACTTCCGAAATTTGTTGAAGTTTGTCATTTGTGGCGTTAGATGTCTCCTGCATTATTCGTGAATTTTCACCAAAATTCTTTTCCAGTTTGTCGTTAATTATTCGAGAATTTTCGCTCAATTTCTCGTCCATAATTCTAGAATTCTCACCAAATTTCTCATTCATAATTCTAGAATTTTCATTCATAATTCTAGAATTATCGTCCAATTTGTCCATCATGGCAGCAAACATTGTAGAATCATCTACATTACCAGTTGCTTCTTTTGCACAAACCTCCATTTCGTCTTTGCACTCGAACTGATATGTGTCAATGTCGATGTTTCGGCGTTTAAATTCTTCTATTAACCGTCTCTGCAGCTCTGCCTTATTACCAGCTGTCGGTTGATCCAATTTACTCAACTCCTTTTTTAGTTGTTCAACTTTGAGTTCTTCAAACTTCATCGTTGTCCTTAATTCGTAATTTCACGTCTGACACCAATGTTACGACTTTCCTTATTCGTCCTTTTTGCGTTGTTTTATTCCCAACAATAAAACAAGGTTCGTTTTCAATTACGATAATTACAACGGAATCGCTTCCTTTTATTTTACTTATATAGTACAACAGTTTACTTTATTTACACCACTTTAATAAGTCTTAAATTTTACTCTCAAATCGAGTTGCTTACTTTACGGCGGTTAATCACAAACTGAACTCTCCATTCCAAAGACCTCCGCTATTTATACCAACTCACCATACTCAAATGAAGTTACATCTAGCGAATTCAAGAACCTTCTAGTCCTTGTTGTTGTTGCTTATCTTTGTAAAATCATCTCGAATGGTGGAGAATTATCTTAATTGAGGTGAATTCATGCTACTGGTTTAGCCAGCTGGTACGTTGTTACAATGCATACTTTCAGGCGCAGCACTAACCGCCTGTTATTTACATAAAGTTAGTAGAATCATTAAGAGCAAGCAAAAGCTTTTACTTATTCGTAACAGTATGTACCATATGCGTGTTTTGTCTTTATTTCTTTGATTAGATTGTGACTTTTTTCATAAAATTTAGAACTTTATTCAGCAGTATAAAATATTATAAGGATTTCTTTTTATAAAAATTTTTTTTTATTGCAGTCAGAGCATGGAGCATGAGAACACTGAAATTTCAAGGGTTTTTTTAAATTTAAATAGTTTCGAAACTATTTGTGCCATCCAGTAGTTTTTTTTCTTAAAGAATCACAAAATACCATATTTGATGACATAAAATAGTTAAACGAACAACAAATATGCGTATACTGGCCCTTAAGTTGCATTAAAATCTTAGTCGCTTTTCGCTTTACTTCTCCCATGCATTTTTAAGTAATTGTTTTGCGCTAAAAAATTATTTTTTTCAAAAAAACAATGATGCATTTCTCTTAAGTAAACGGAATTGTCATTACATTTTTAATATTTTACAGCCAAAAAACAGACTTTTTGCACTTAGAATATCACTGAATACCTAAAAAAGTCTCAGAATACCTAAAAAAGTGGTCAGGGCAGATCAAAGAGATTGGGATGAACACATACCAATGTTCCTTTTGGCATACAGGTCAGCCACCCATGTATCCACCTCTCGAACACCAGCTCGAGTAATTTTTGGAACTGAGCTGAAGCTGCCTGGAGATTTGGAGTTCGGTATTAAACCGGCGTCTGTCCTTGGGAACAGCGATGGCAATTGCCAGCATGCGGAGGATCTTAACGATCTCCATGAATTTGTTGGCAATAAAATAAAGATGGTCAGTAATAAGATGAAAGCCAGGTACGACCAAGCTGCAAATTCCCAAGGATTCCATGCGGGTCAGCTAGTTTTACTGTTCAACCCACAGCACAATAACGTTTTATCTCCAAAACTGGAGTCACTGGGAAGGCCCTTACAAGGTTGTCAAACGAATAAATGAGCTAAAATGAAGGTCGTGCGTTTGGAAAGACTAGCCCTTTATGGAAAGCGCTTGGTTGAGTCTGCTCGGGGCGAACAGGCTTAAGTGGGGGCAGTGTTACGATTATGTAAATAACAGGACGATGAATGCTGCGCCTGAAGTATACCCATACTAAAAACCAGTTGAGTCGGCTGCAATTACGTTATTTTTAAAAACTGTTTACTACAGGTTCTGGAATCGGTAAATAACAGGACGATGAATGCTGCGCCTGAAGTATACCCATACTAAAAACCAGTTGAGTCGGCTGCAATTACGTTATTTTTAAAAACTGTTATACTACAGGTTCTGGAATCGGGTATAACAATCTAGAAGCTGGTAGAGCCCCTTTCGGCGAGAAGCAGAGGTGGTATAAATACCTGAGGCTTTTGTCATTTTGAGTTCAGTTTGTGATTATCCTCCGGAGAGTAAGCAACGCGATTTGATAGTACAACATAATACTTTTTGTAAAGTGATGTAAACAAAGTAAACTGTTGTGCATACTATATAATTAAAGTAAGAGGAAGTTATTATCGTAACTTAAAACAAACTTTGTTTTATTATTGGGAATAAAACAGCGATAAAAAGAATATAATAACTATTTTGGCACATATAATTATTTGACATGGGTATTTATGGCAGTTTTAGAGTATAGCAGCCATGGTTAAGTCGTCTTCACAACTCCTACCCCATTCCTGTGGGTAGGGTATAAACAGTTGCGGAAAGTATCGATGTACTTGAGTTTGGGTATCGAAATACAAAAAATACTCAGTTGGCGCAAAAAGTATTGAGTATTTACTTGTGTCGAATCATTACTAATCAGTAATACTTAAACAAACTAAAGAGTTCAGTATAAAACCATGGTTTTATATTTTTTTCTGATATTTTCATATATTTGTTTGTTATAATCACCCGTATTTTGCATTGCAATTACGTTCCCGCATTACGTTACGTTACGATCGTAAAATGGTATTCCAACTAAAAACTTAATTGGAAGAAAAAGAGGAAGACAAAGAGAGTATTCAAAACCAGTTGTTTTGTTGTGAAACGTATGAGATTGAAACAAACAAAAAATTGTCAATTGTGTAAACATTTTAATAAAAAGTTGAATTTAGTGCAAATAAAACAGTGATTCTGTGATAAAACAGATAATAATTAAATATTGTTGATACTTTAACTAATTAAACAGATCAGTGAGTACCGAATACGCCATCCGATAAGACAGAAAACATATATAACAATAAATTCATTTGCTTATATTATTTATCATTTATTGTTATATATGTATGTTTTCTGTCTTATCGGATGGCGTATTCTACGTTAAACTTAATGGCCGTCTCCCTGACACAGCCTGCAGGGACAGTCTGTGGCCGAAGGCCTCGGACAACTGTCTGCTGTAATTTTTATATTTACCAACGGCATTTGATTCAAGTCCGTTTAAAAAAAAATATTATGTTAAATTTTTTTAAACTTAATTTAATTTATGTATTTTAATTAATATTTTTATTGAATATTTTTATCAGAAGTTGGCAACCCTTGCTGTGTTTTGACGCGAAAATTAAAGTGCTCGTTGTTAATACTAGAAATTGTATATTTTCCTCGGTTTATAGTGCTTTTCCATATACAATCAAAGTGTACAAGTGTTCTTAAGTGAATTTGGCATTCGATTGAATAGTATTGTGATTATTCCAAATCATTTGTAATAATATTCATCGATTTTAATTTGGTCTTGGCAAATTTGCAAGTTTTCCATTTGTTTATCTTTGGCATTTACCCTGTTTGTTGTTATTGTTTTCATCTGTCTTTTGATCAGTTATTTTGCTATCAAATTTTCTCATTGTTTAAAATTTTGGGGTATACTTTTAGGCACACTTTGAAACTCGTTGTACTACCCGCATTTTTACTATCTACCGCATGATGGCGTGTTTGTATACTAAATGTAAAGTGAAGGGCAATAGTGATCAACAGTTTATATGTTGTTGGCTATGTGATGCACAGGCTCATTTGAGTTGTGCAGGTTTTAGTGGAAGACAATATGATATGATTTCTGATCGGGAAAAAGGTCTTCGCTGGTCATGTGTGAAGTGTAGGACCCAGGACATTGATTTCTATAGAATGTTTAAGGATGTAAAGTTAATAATTACACGTATGAAATCTGATTTCGCAACTGTAATGGGAAATTTGAATAAAATGGAGTCACTTTTTGATGACTTTGAATATATTGAAGGGTCGCCTAAGCGTAAGAAATCGTCTTTGAGTGTAGATACTGGTAATTGTAATAGCCTATCGAATCCGTCTAATTTGATAAGTTTGCTTTCACCATTCGTGGAAGATATTGTTGCCCAAAATACGCTTCCATCTGTAAGTGATTCTGTTCAAAATTCTGTTACTCTGAGTAGTCAGCCTATTGGAAATCAATCAGAACTATCTCCTCCTGCTGAGGTCATTCCAATTGGTTCTGTTTCCGTTTCTCAAACTCCGGCTTTGACTTATGCGTCTGTTGTACAAGTTAATTCTACTGACACCATTCCTCAACATCAAAATCCTGCGCAAAAGGGTATTCACAACATAGTTGTGGTGCCCCCTAGGAGGACAGTGTTCATATCTAGATTGGCATCTGATACTACTGTTGATGATATTGGTGATTTTATCAGATCCAATTATTCTATTGTTGGTAATGATATTGCTGTTTTTAAATTTAATTACTCCCAACCAAGGGATATTTAAAATATTCTTCATTTAAAATATCGGTTCCAGGTAAATTTTTTGATGAGATTGTGAAAAAATCATTTTGGCCTGATGGTGTTTTGGTTCGAGAGTTTGTTCATAGAGATCGAAATCGTTCCGATGGGAATACTAGATTGCCACCCTCGGTCAATGTGCCAAAAAACTAGGTGCTTCAATTATATTCCTATATCAAAATGTAAGAGGTCTTAATTCTAAACTAAAACATATTTATTTGAATAGTATTGATTGTGGTTATGGTGTTATATGCTTATCGGAAACCGGGTTAAAACCTAGTGTCAATGATTCTGAGATTTTTTACAAAGATTATCAGGTATTTAGGAAGGATAGAGTTGGAACGAAATCGGGCGGCGGTGTTCTCATTGCTGTACATAGTACCATTTCTGCTGAATTGGTCACATTTTGTGGGGACTGTGAGTCTGAATTCATTTGTGTACGTCTTCGCATTGGTGTAAGATCTGTTTTTGTGACTTGCTCCTATATTCCTCCCAGTTCTAGTATTGACATTTATATGGATCACCTTCGATTGACAGAATCAGATGTTAACTTAATCGATTCAAATTCGGACATAATTTGTGTAGGTGATTTTAACTTACCATATACAACGTGGGTCTCTGTAGATGACTCTAACGGATGTTTACCTGTGTCTTCTACTATAATGAGTAATTATTGGGATGGCATTTTTGATTTAGGTCTCCATCAGTTAAATTTTATTAAAAATGTGAACAATAGAATACTGGATCTCGTATTTTCGAACAGTAACTGTATTTCTTTATGTAGAGTTTCTCCCATTGTCTTACCGGAGGATAAACATCATCCAACATTTAAATTTGCTCTTGATGTACAGGAAGAAAATTCTGGGTTAATCCAACGGAAAGAGCTACGTACTATGAATTTTAATTTCGCCAGAACAAATATTGCCTTACTCAAATCTTTTCTACATAGTGCAAATTGGAATTATGATGGTGGTCTTGTGTGCAAAATTGAAAATTTTTATAATATTGTGAACTCTGGGTTTTCTGCTTCAATACCTTATCATCCTTCAAGTTTGGAATCTGGGCCTGCTTGGTTCACAAAAGAATTAAGGGGTCTACGTAATTTAAGAAATAGAATGAAAAGTAGATATGATAGTTGTGGTTCATTAATTTATTTGGCGAAATACATAGTTGCTAGGAATAAATTTAACGTTCTTAATAGGAAATGTTACTCTTTTTATATCTCTAAAATGAGAAGAGTTCTACTGAAGAACCCGAAAAATTTTTTCACCTTTGTAAATTCAAAGCGGACAGTAGTTGGTTATCCGCGTAGTATGAAATTCAATGGTTCAGAGTCATCAGATGATGCCGATATTTCTGATATGTTTGCTAACTTCTTCCGTAAAATATATTCTCCTTCTGTTGCTTTACTAAATTACCCCTATAATATTAATACGTTTAATGGCATTCCGGATATTATCTTGTCTGAGGATGAAGTTCTTTCTGGATTGCAAACTTTAAAACATTCAAATTCGCCTGGACCTGATGGTATTCCCACATCAATTCTTAAAATGTGTGCTCATGAATTGTATATTCCACTCACAATTATATTTAATGAATCGTTGACATCGGGTAAATTTCCCTCTTATTGGAAATCAAGTTTCATAAGCCCACTTTTTAAGTCTGGAAGTCGATCCAATATTGAAAATTACAGAGGAATTGCAAAGCTGAGTGCAATTCCAAAGCTATTTGAAAAATTGGTTACGAATAGACTACTTCATTTTGTTGGATGTTTGGTTTCGCCATATCAGCACGGTTTTGTTAAGGGCAGGTCGTCTACGACTAACTTACTGGAGTTAACGTCTCATGTTTTTGCAGCTTTTCGGGATAAATGTCAGATGGATGTAATTTATACAGATTTTAGTAAAGCTTTTGACACAGTTGCTCATAATTTGTTAATATACAAACTTGATATTATTGGTTTTCCACATAAATTGTATTATCTTCAACTATATCAGTAACATCTGGTGTTCCTCAAGGCAGTCATTTAGGTCCTCTACTTTTCGTTCTTTATTTAAATGATCTACCGTCTATAGTTAAATCCTCTAACATTTTGATGTTTGCAGATGATGATAAGTTATTTATGCCTATATGCGATGCTGAGGATTCCACCCATCTTCAATGTGACTTGGATGGTCTCACTAATTGGTGTTTGGTAAATGGTATGTTGCTAAATCAGGGAAAATGTAAAAAGCTTTCGTTTTGCCCTGGTACACCGTTGAATTTTGATTACCTTATTGGTTCTTATATATTGGAAAACGTGTCTTCTTTCATGGATTTAGGAGTACTTCTTGATCAAAAGTTGCGTTTTGATCTTCATATTGATTCCTGTATAGGCAAAGCCAGATCACTGTTAGCTTTTATAAAAAGATGGGCGAAAGAATTTGCTGATCCGTACGTCACTAAACGTCTTTTTGTCTCTCTCGTTAGACCTGGATTAGAATATGCTTGTATTGTGTGGTGTCCGTATAATGCCTGTTACATAGACCGCATCGAATCGATTCAAAGACAATTTTTACTTTTTGCTTTGCGTGGTCTCGCTTGGAACATTGATGATTTGCCACCTTATAAAAATCGACTGATGCTTATTGATCTTCCTACACTTGAAAAACGCAGGTATATGTTAAATCCTATGTTTATTGTAAAACTCATTAGGGGTTGTATAGATTCAAATTTTCTCGTGAGTCAAATAAATTTTAATGTTCCCTGTAGACAAACCCGATATTTCTATCCTATAAAACTACCGACTGTCCGTTATAATTACGATTACTACAATCCTTTTCGACGCGTTTGCCTCATTTACAATGAGATCTATAATTCCTTACCCGCTTCAGATTCTTTGAATATAATTAAGCAACATTTAATTCGTAATTAATCGGGAACTATTATCCAGCTTGTGTTGCCAACCATTTTCCTCTGATAAACCAGTCCTGTTTCTATTAATCAATCTTATTATAAATTCTGAATTCTACAATGAATTGTAGCTGACGCTGAATAGATGGATGAATCGTTAGCGGTTGACGCCAGATGCTGACATTCATGTCCCTCATCTCCATGTTCCAGATCTTCAAGTCCCTACTCTTCCTGTTTATCTCCCATTATGCTATTTTTATGTTCCTGTTTATCGTTCCACACATATTGTTGCGACGTTCCTGCTCCAGATGTGACTGCCTATGTTATCTCCTATGATTTTATCCTTAAGTTCCTGTGAATCATTCCACTAAAATTTGTGGAGTTTGTTTACCATTTCTATTGTTCCTGCTCATCGCCCTGTTGTTCTACTCGACCTGATTTTCCTGTTCCTGTTCCTCATGTTCCAGATGTTCCTGTCCCAGCTACTGTATTCCCACTGTTTTAATTATAAGTTATTTTTATTTTTGTTATTTTGTATTATTTTTTAACTATTTTGCTTCATTTTAATTATTTTATGATAATATTTTTATATTTATATTTTTCTTTTTTAAATTTTACAAATTTTCTTTATATTATTTTAATTGTACTCTACTCTTTTTCTTATGTTAAATGTATTTTAATTTTATTAAGTATTGTATGTTATTTCTACTACGTATATAATATAAATTTTATAACGTTGTTGAAAATATTTTACCGGCTGTATCCTATTGAGGATTGTAGCTGTGAGATAAATAAATAAATAAATAAATAAAAAAAAAGTTCTGCGAATGTGGCCCTCTCAACGTTGTTGAAAATATTTTACCGGCTGTATCCTATTGAGGATTGTAGCTGTGAGATAAATAAATAAATAAATAAATAAAAAAAAAGTTCTGCGAATGTGGCCCTCTCAACATTCGCAGAACTTTTTTTTTATTTATTTATTTATTTATTTATCTCACAGCTACAATCCTCAATAGGATACAGCCGGTAAAATATTTTCAACAACGTTATAAAATTTATATTATATTAATATAATATTAAAAAAGGTTTACCTTATCGAGTCTTCGCATTAGCATTCGAGCGTTGTGTGAAAGCTTTACGCTTTACAATTCAAAATTAATGTTACAACAGCTTTATTGAAGCTTTCGCGAAAAAGCTTTATTACGTTAGCTTACTGTTTGTTTCACTTTTTACTAGATACATGTTGCCAAGCAACATTAGCTTGCTGTTCGTTTCACTTTATACTAGATACATGTTCCTAAGCAATGTTGGGCAACCAAAAACACTCAACCAAACACCACACATATGTGTGAGTGTATGTGTTTAAACAATTTTCATTTGAGAAATTAAAATACTAGAAATATATCAACCAATATGAAATGTATATCAAACGAAAGATAACATCTTCATTTACCTACAAAAAAAATTTAAAAAAAATTCATCTACCCGTTTCCTCAAATTCAATGAAATAAAGATTACAACAATAAAAACCTGACATGACTCCTCATACCGTAAGGTAAGACGTATTCTACGTCAAAAGGCAGAACATAAGTTAAAGGTATTTGTGGCCAAACTATGCCAGTGTGGAGCAGACTGTCGTGCCGGAGGTGATATTTTTTTTAACAGTGTTGGTGTATGAAATAATCGTTTTACTGTTACATTCTTCAAGGTGACTGCTGGGCTGCAAGCGACAGTAGCCTCCTCCGGTGTTCATCATTTCCTTTTTGTTATTCCTTATCTTTCGCTTGATGTAGCACTTCCAGTCAATCCAAACCTACGAAAAGATATTTCATAAATGCAACAGATACATACTTTCTGTCATACATACTTTCTTCCATGCAATGGCATCTTTTGTTGGTGGCCCTATTGAATTTAGGACCACTGTGGCCTATTCCCAAAATGCCTGAGTTAAGTTTTGGATTTTTGAAGTTCAGGAAAACACGTCTTTTCACTTTGCTTATTCAAGATGAATTGATTTTATTTTTGGTACATTGATGTATTTAAAGCTAGAGAGGTTACAAATACAATTATAATTACATTTACAATTACAATTACAAAGGGTTACAATATGTATATGAATATCGCCCAAGAAGAATCGCGGAAATAAACAACAATTTGATGACTTGAAGTTTCCACGTACGTATTGATACAAATGCATGCTATTGAATAGTGAAAGAATTTACGATGGCTCGAAGTAGCCGAAATCCCCTGACTCATACTATTGAACAATACCATTCTTTGTCACATATGTTTGGACGTATTATTCAGTAAAGAAAGAGTGACGTTTGGTATAGGGCGATAGTACTTTATGTATGGATGTATGTTTGTACATATGTACATACATAATAATGAAAAAGTGCCCAATATTGATGACTATTAATACAGAGCAATAGTATTCTATACATATATGTATGTTTGTATTCAATAACAAAATAATGTCCAATGTTTAGGAAGTAAAATATGATGACTGTTAATATAGGGCAGTGGTAATATAGGGTAGTGATGTGTTTGTATGTATGTATATACATATATAAGTGCATATAAAATAAAGAATAATAAAATAAAGAATTTAATTTACGTTGGGGTTGTTGTTGGGGTTAGTGATCTTCTAGGTTTAGCAGGTGGTTGCGATAACGTAACTCCTCCCCCTTAGAGTAGAGTGATGGCCAAAACGACGCACAGTGGCGCCCGTAGAGCAAACGAGGTTGCAAAAATCAAAATTTTCATGTGCGCCGACGAAGTTTTGAATAAACCCATGTTATAGGAAACTTTTCAACGATTTCAAATATGCTACTCTTAATAATATCACATTTTTAGTTTAGAAGATATAACCGTTCAAAGTTGACCGACTTTCGGTTTTCAAAAAAAACACACAATTTTTAGTCAATTTGTTGCGATTTCAGGTGTAATATCACGAAAAATAGGTAACGAATCGCCTTATTTTTTGTTTGTATTTATTGATGTATTTATTAAATGTATAATGATAAAAAAAATTAACTGTTTGCTTTGTGTTTCTCCTGGTAAAACACTATTTAAAAACTATCCGTTTTTTCACTATTTTTCAACTTTGACGGAAAATAAAAAAATCTATATTTTTCTATATTTGCCATATTTTCAAAATATGTTGTTTGAGTATTCCTTTACATAATTCCAAAGGTTTTATCTGCCTCTAAGTGCCCCTTTGGCTTCTAGAGGTCAAAGAGTTAAAAAAGACATGGTTCTTGAGTGGGAAAAATCAAATCATTAACCCTCCGTCATACACATGTTTCTATAGTCACATTCGTAACACATGGGTCAGGCCAGACCAACTGTGTATTCATTTGTAAAACAATAAAAACAACTCGCGTAAACTTCTGTAACTGGCACTCATGATAGAATTATTGGGAAAATTAGCTGTACGGACAGCATGGGATGCCATCATTTCCAACATGAAAACCCTTTTTTGTCTGAATTCGTGGAAAGAACTAACAATTCTTGGAAAAACAAAATTACATGATAAAATGGACGCAACAATTGTCATCCAGTCCACACGCATTCGTATTTTTAGAACCTGTACACGATGTGATTGGTCACCCGCCCTGTAGGTAGGCAGGTAGGCCAGCACTCCACCACACCACGCACAGTCCAACCCCGTTAAGACTCCGCCCACAAGAACCCAAGCGCACACTGGAAAATTCTACCTAATTTACCAATGACCAAAACATGGTGGTAAAAACCTGAGTCATGCACAGCTACTATATAAGTGTAAACACTTAGCGTGGTTTCAACAAACCTGATTGTGCTATTATTGACCAACCATCTAACCGCGAGTTATTGAAACCATGGCGTTGAACAATTTAAAATTATTTGAACTGTTCAGAAAGTCAACCACACCAAAGTTTTTCACGGAAACTGCTTTAGAAGAACTTGATACCTTATACGGAAATATTGAGAGAAGCGAAATTATAAAAAATAATTTTTATCTGATATATGCAAATATTAAGGCAAAATGGGTGAAAACTAATCGAACCATTCAGAAATGCAACTCCAAATACGAGGACTGGCTTAATGAAGACACCAACCTGGATATATTGCCAGTAGATAAACCCACCACATCAACCAGAGGAGCAAAAGGAAGGCAAAAAAAAAGTATTGAGGAGTGTTCAATTTTCACAAGAAAGAGGAAACTTGCCGAGGCCACCAATGACTTGACCACGAAGCATTTATCGGACGCGCTGTCTATTAAATATACAAAGGATAGTGAAAGAGTGAGGTCGCAGATTACAAAATCTGTTGCTGATGCAAGCCCACTGCGACTAAAAAGGATTAAAGAAAGCATTCCCACGCCCACAAACGCACACATTAAAAAGTATGGTTCCGAAGAAGCCTTGGCCTTGTTTATGGACTTAGAACTTTCCAAAGGAAAATATGAGATACTACGGGCATCCTTGATGCGACACGGGGCTGACGTTTTACCAGGATACAAGCATATTACGCAAGCCAAAATAAATTCACGACCACTGCATACGGAGTTTACGGAAGTCTCTGTGAAAGCCAATCTGCAGGATCTCATGGGCCATACAGCAAAACGGTTGTTGGAGAGTCTTCCTGAAAATGAGGTGAAAATTCTTCCTGAGAAACTGACATTGATCAGCAAATGGGGCTGCGATGGATCATCCGGACAAAGCGTTTATAAGCAAAGGATATCTTCCGATGGCGCTACAATATCGGACGGAAATATGTTTATGGCATCTGTTGTTCCTTTGCGGCTAAAATCTGATGTTTCCCTACACTGGAAAAATCCACGTCCGTCATCAGTGCATTATTGCCGACCAATAATGTTTCAGTTTGCAAGGAAATCGGCAGAACTCATAAGGACCACGGTGAAGGACATTGAAGAACAAATAAGCAAGATTAAGCCTACAAAGCTGCAAATTGGAGAAGGAAAATATATTGAATGCAATTACGAGTTCCACCTGACCAAGGTTTACGGAAAAGTCGTAAACGTACTGACAGGAACAACCTCAACATTGTCATGCCCGATTTGCAAAAAGAGTCAGAAGAACTTTGGTAATTTAAACGATTCTACAAACGAGGAGAATTACGAATATGGAATGTCACCATTGCACGCAAGTGTAAGGTGTATGGAGTTCTTGCTAAAACTGGAGTATACCCTACCACAAGAGGAGGAAAACTTCGATGAAAATACATCAATAAAGGATAAGGAAAAGATCAGAAAGAAGCAAATACAGGATGCTTTTTTTAAAGAAGTTGGACTAAAAGTAGACTGTCCCAAGCACGGATACGGTAACTCAAACGATGGAAACACTTCTAGGAGATTTTTTGAAAATGATGAGGCAGTAACTACAATCACTGGAATTGACAATCAAATTGTGAAAAGATTGGGAACGATCTTGAATGTTTTAAACTGCAAAGAAAACGTCAATTCTACAAAATATGGAGAATATGCATCGAAAACTGCATCTCTTTTAGCAGAAATGTATCCACAGAAGAAGTTGACCCCGACCGTCCATAAAATATTGGCGCATGGCAAAGACATAATTGAGTACCAGTGTCTGTCAATTGGAGAGCTTTCTGAAGAAGCACAGGAGTCTCTTAACAAATTTTATAAAAAATATAGATTGCAGAACACATTCAAAGCATCAAGGGTAAGGCAAAATGAGGACCTCTTCAACATGTTGGCAGCATCTTCCGATCCACTTATTTCTTCCCTGCGGCATGTGAAGTCACGAATAGAATTAGAAAATAATTATAGTTTAGAAATGATTAGTCTTTTAGATATACCTTCTCCTACGAATTGTGATGAATATTTTACAGAAAATTGAAAAAATAAATCTAAAAAAGAAGTAATTTTTTTTAATTTGTTGGGTACTAATTTAAAACATAAAACCCTGAAGAAAAAAAATAAAAACAATCTAAAAATGTAAAAATAATTTTTTTTAGTTACCATAAAATTGATTTTTCTACAAATTTTAACTTTGATAACCCATAAGTAGGCCCCTACAAAGCGTAGCACCCTTTCCAAACGCTCATTTCATAGGCTGAACAGTTATCTATCATATGCTGTTTCAACTGTTCAATTATCTTATTCGGTTCAAAAGATATGATTTTTGCAACGAAAAAACTCAAATGGCGCCACTGTGCGACGTCGATTGGGACAGAGCGATTGATGTCGGTATTTCGGGATGGTATTGCAGTTTGGATTTCTTAAGTGCCATCAATATCGTTGCTATGATTAGTGCAGTAAGTACAAAGTTGAAGACGATGCTGATAGAGTTTGTGGTAGTTGTGTTTCTAGATAATGTTGAATAATCGTTCTGGTCCTCGAAGTGGTATTGGGCCAGTTTTTCCAAGCTCAGTGTTTCTCTGATTGTTGTTGCATTTACTATGAAGTAATTAGGAGGTGTGATAAAGACATCGTCCCAATGGATTGAGGGTTCATCGTTGTATGTTATACCGTTTACTGTAATTGAGCACCCTTTAAAGTGTGCTAAAGCGGTGCCTTTTACCGTAAAATTTTTGTCTGCAATTGGATATTATTAGTGCATGTTTTATATTAATGAAAGCAATATAGTTGGGTTCAGGCTGGAATATAGCGGAGACATTTCCAGTGACGATTAGGTTACATGATGGTTTTTTGTTTGTTAATATTCTTGCCGTGCAGGGTGAGGTTGCGGTATTTTCGATGTATTGGGACTTTTTGCAAAAGTATGAATTCTCTATTAGTGGGCATTTTCCTGTAATGTATTGTATATGGTGATCGTTATGTGTTATGAATGGTTTTACATATATTTGTCTACTACCATTGATAGGTAGTGGAATTAAGTGATATAATTTACTCTCTATAGGTGAAATATTTGGAATTTTCACATTAAATCTTATTTTCGTGCCGTTATAGTATGCTTGTAGTTCTAGTAATTCATAAATGTGTTCATCGGATGTTATATTGGTATTGTTACAAAAAGATTCGCGGATCTCAGTTAGTTCGTCTGAGTTTATTAATAATTTTGAAATAATGTTCAATTTTGCAAGAATTATTGCTTCAGCCACATTTGAGATGTGATCAGTTAGAATGTCTATATTATAATTCAATTGATTCATGTATTGAATTTCCATTAGCATTGAATCTTCTTTCCATATTTTATTCCCCATATATTGTGAAAGTATCTGTACAAATGAACTAAGTGTATCATGTTGTCTATTGATATGTAATGTTATGTTCTTAAATCTCTCAATCATTCCGGTGTTCAGAGAATGTTGTTTTTGAAAGCGAAGCTCTTCATTGGATATTAATCCCCGTAATTCATGAATCTTCTCATTTATATTCATCGCATCGTTTTCGTCCATATTTCCCGTAATTATCTTTATTGCGGAACCTAATCCATTAATTAATCCGCGTTTTTTCCTATTATATGGGTTTAAGGTATGAAGTTTGGTATTCATGTTTTCAAGTTTCATTTTCGTTATCTCAATAGAGCTTGTCAGGATTCCATTTTCCTCAAATTTGTTAATAATATCCATTAGATTTTGTACATGTTCGTGGTAGAGGTCCAGGTCAATTATGTGTATCAAATTATGGAAGTTTTCTATTGTTTTTGCTGTTCCTTCCTTGTTAGTGCTATCATGTTCTGATCGTTGTTGATGTTCTGAATTTCCACGATCTGTCCGTATGTCAAGGGAATTCCGGCAAAGAAAACTTTTATTAGTTGCGTTTCCTCAATTTCATTTTAGATTTATGTAATTTCTTGTCTTGGGTTGTTCTAAGGGTTATTCGATTGTCTTCTACTACTTTACGTTTGGAGAGCCTTGGAGTTATCTTATTTCTCCGACATTCTCTTCAAAATATTTCCTCGTCGACCTGTTTGATTTCTGGCTCCTGTCTTTTTCTGTTTAATTTGTCAATTAGATTCTTTTTAATTTTTTGTACCTTTTCTTTTATTGACGGGAAAAGTTGCTCTTGAAATTCGCTTACCTTTTTAAGATATTCATGTTCTGTTTCGAAGTCTCAGTTTTGAATAAATTCATATGGTTTCCCAAAGAATAATTCAAAAGGCGTGTGTTTTGTCGATGAATTTATTGTATTATTATATGTGAGAAGTGTTTCCGTGAACATCTCCTCGGGATCAGTATACAGTTTGTGCTGTTTTCTAGCATTCATTATTATTCTATAAATTTCTGTAAGCGTAGAATGCAGTCTTTCGACTGGAGAATTGCTTGTGGACTGTGGAATGATGTATAGTGAAGGTGTATTTTATATTGTCTGCAAAAGTCCTTAACTATGTTGGCTGTAAATTCTGCGCCTTGGTCACAAAGTATTTTCGTTGGTATTCCGAAAATACTTGTGAAATTTTTCAAAGATTTCAGGAAACAAATACTCGTTCGTGATGGAAGAGTATATGCTGATGCATATTTAGAAAATTTGTCTATTATTGTCAGTATTGTCTTACCGTTTATTGTGTATATGTCTATATGTATGATGTCTAGCGGTTTACATGGTGTTTCGGTAATTTGGAGTTTTGGTTTCGGAGGATTCCTGTCATATTTTAGTGTTTGACAAATCTCGCAATTGTTGATGGTTTTATTTACAATGTTCTGCATGTAAGGGAATTAATATTGTCTTTTTAAGAAAAGACAAGTTTCTGTTACCCCTCTGTGATTTCTATCCTCGTGAGATTTCCTAATGAGTTCTTCCTGTTCGTCTTTGTCTATAATGTCAGTTAGAAATTTTGTGCACCTAATGCCTCGAAAAGTTCTTTTATTTGAAAAAAATTTGGAATAAATGGTTTGAATAAGTCGAAATGTGTCAATGTCCGCGTAAATTGCAGTCAGTTTGTTTGGTGGTACGAATTTCTTTAAAATGTCCGTTATTGATTCTTCCGTAAAGTTTATTCTCCGAATGGTCGTTCTCTGCATGTTTCTAAATGGGACTTTCGCTAGAATTTCAGGTGTTTGATCAGACTTTTCAAAAATTAATTGTATATTAAATTCGTTAAGAGGCTTTTCTGATATGGAGATGCCATCATCCAAATTTTCTTCACATGAGTGAATTGTGGAAATTTGGTCTGAATCATGGCAATTGATGGTGACATCTTGTCTATAATTCTCATCTATTTTAATTCTGCTTAAAGCATCTGCGTTACTATTGAGTTTTCCTTTTTTATATACTATCTCGTAGTCAAATTCCTCAAGTTTTAACCGCCACCTTACGAGTTTTGAATTTGGTTCCTTCAAATTCATAAGCCATGTTAAAGGTGTATGGTCTGTTACCATCAAGAATTTGTGGCCAAAAAAATATGGTCGAATGTATTTGGTTGCCCAAACAATGGCTAATAATTCCTTCTCAATTGTGGAATAATTGACTTCGCTTTCCGAAAGGGTTCTACTTGCGTAGCATATGGGTTTGTCACTGCCGATTCGGCCTTGGGATAAGACTGCACCCAAAGCAATATTACTTGCATCTGTTGTTAGAATGAAAGGTTTGGAGAAATCAGGGTATTGGAGAATGGGATCGTTCAACAGTATGCTTCTGCATGTCTCGAATGCTTTTACATAAATCTCATCTAAAATAACAGACTTTCCCTTTTTCAAGCATTGTGTCATTGGCTCTGTCAGTTTTGCCAAGTCTGGAATGAATTTTCTATAATAACCAATGAGGCCGACAAAAGATTTTATTTGCCTAGGTGTACGTGGAATTGGGAATTTACGAATGGCTTCAATTTTTGCGGGGTTTGGTTTGATTCCCTCCGTAGACACAATATGTCCAAGAAAAGCTGTTTCCTTTTTCAAAAATTCAGATTTATCCAATTGAATTTTGAAGTTAGAGGACTCCAATTTTTCGAAAACGCTTTTCAGATTACATATATGTTCTTGAAGAGATGTAGAAAATATGATTATATCAACAAGATATACCAAACAAATTTTCCCGATTAGTTCTCTCAACATGTGGTCCATAACCCTTTGAAAACTTGAAGGGGCCTTCAACCGTGAAGGCTGTTTTTTGAATATCTTTTGAATTCATTTCTATTTGATGAAAACCACTTGCCAAATCTATCGTAGAGAAATACATGCATTTTCCTAACTTGTCCAATAGGATACCGATCCGATACTGTTTTCTCGTTTAGTTTTCTGTAATCAATAACTAGACGCCATTTTTGCCTACCGCTAGCATCTTTTTTCGTTGGTACTATCCATACTGTAGAGCTCCATGGAGAATAACTGGGACGAATTATGCCCTGATTTAACATGTCCTCTATCTGTCTGTTAACCTCTTCCTTATGGATGTATGGGTATCTATAGGATTTTGTATAAATTGGAGTATCATTAGGGGTAGGTATCGTATGTTTTACTTCATTTGTGAAGGTTAGTTTCTGACCTTTCTTGTAGAATACATCTTTGAACTTCCTGCAAATCTATACTATCTTAGTGCTGAAAAGTGGTCTCTCCACTGCTTCTCAGTCACCAGATTCCCATTCTCGTCCTTGCAGGAGGGCAGCCCATTATTAGGCCCGTTGGTCGAACTTCTTACCCTCTGGAAAAACTTTCGGGATTCACCATTCATCCTGCACATTTCGGTTCTTTCACTCTCTCTCTGCCCCCACTGCCATTTTCCCCGCCTAAATAGTTGGTTTTCCTCCCTTCTCAGTTTCTTGTACCGCTCACTCGCAGCACGCGTTGTATCTGACTGTTTCGTTGCCATACGTGCAGCGTGTTTTCATCAGTTGCAAATCGACATTCTTCGTCGTACCATGGCTTATCCTTCTGCGGTTTTTGATAGCCAAGTGCAGTCCGTGCCGCGGTTTCCAAAGAATGGGAGATGTGCTACCACTGCGCATCTGGGTCTTCGGGAGGGGGGTATTCTGCTCTAGCAGGAGAGAGAGTTTCTGTCGATAGGACATTGATATCTCCGGTATTTGTAGCTTGTCAATATCCAGCTTTTCCCGTGTTTGGCTTCGTACGTTTTTCGCCCTGCTCAATCTCGTGCGAACTTTCGCAGCCACCAGGTAATGATCCGAGTCGATATTGGCACCTCGAATCACACGTACATCCATTACACTAGAAGGGTGCCTGCCATCTATTACCAAGTGATCAATCTGGTTCTTCGTCCGTTGATTAGGAGATATCCAGGTCGCCTTATGAATGTCATTATGCTGGAATCGTGTGCTACTAACTACCATGTTCTTTGCAGCGCCGAAGTCTATCAGTCTCATTCCATTATCGGAGGTGGTATCATGTAGACTGTGATTACCGATGGTTGGTCGAAAGACACTTTCCTTTCCTAATTTGGCATTAAAATCGCCTAGAATAATCTTAATGTCGGGGTCAGGGCAGCGTTCATATACTTCCTCCAGGCGCTCATAAAATGTTTCTTTGACCATCATCATCTTTATCCTCTGTCGGTGCGTGCACACAAATTAACGAGATGTTGAAATATTTCGCTTTGATGCGAATTGTGGCTATGCGGTCACTCACTGGGTTGAACCTTGAAACTAGGTGTCGCAGTCTCTTGCCTACTATAAATCCGCACCCAAATTCGTGCTTACGCTCATGACAGCTGTAGTAAATATCGAAGTTTTTCTTTCTGGGGGAACCATATCCTGTCCATCGCATTTCCTGGATCGCTGTGATGTCAGCTTTATATTTTCCGAGGCCATCCGCCAGTTGGAAAGTGGCACCAGTCCTGTATAACGTTCGAACATTCCAGGTACATATCCTTAAATCATGGTCCTTAAAACGATTGCGAGGGTCGTCAACAGTTTGGGGGTTTCTTTGTTCATTATATTTTCTGTGTATTTTCATTGCCTATATAACGGTGGCGGGAGGCAAACCCAGCCCACCGTGGTTTGCATTTTACCTACTGCCAGGATGATTATGTTTCAGCCGCCCATTATGGATCAGACGCTGACCAGAATGCAGTGTGTCGAAACTGGATTTTGGTTTCTTCAATTTTGATCCGCCGTTGGCCAGGGGTGTTGGCTCATCCGCCTTCAAAGGACAGAAGAATATGTCCATTACTTCGAAGAGCTTCAGTGACAGGGTCACCTAATAATCCTGAGACGTATCAGTGATCGCAATACCACTCAGGTTGCTCATTCGTTTCGCCTTCTCACTTTAGCTAGCTAACGGAGGCCATTGCCCAGGACATACTGCGTGGAAGTAGTGAGCTGCTTGGACTGCCCATTGAGGGAATCATTTCTGGCCACTCCCAAGTGAATGGCTATTAGAAACTTTCCACCTCCAAGGACAGTCCGATGTCCCATGATTTTAGGACTACGGTAACGATATGCTCTCGAATTGACGTACATATATGCCAAAATCAGTTTGTAGTTTTTGCCAACGTTTATTTATTTATTTATTTTTATTTATTTAAATTTAATTGTCTATGGAAATTATCCTTACAGACTATTTACAAAAATTTTGGTAGCCTAGAACTACACAGCAAATCCCAAACAAATAATTAAGAATTTAAAAAAACTATTATGTTACTTTTAATTACATTAATGCTCATACATAAATCAATAAGGCTATATAATTCATTAAATTCGTTACACATTCTCGTGAAAGGATCGGCATTCGCATAGTTTGCTCTACACAACGGAACAGATAATGGTGAAAAGTATCGGGTTGGTTGTTGAGGGATGTTGAATGATATGTTATTGATCAAGAATCCAGAGCAGACATCACCATTGATAACAATCAGAAGAAACGATATGTTTAGCATGGATCTGCGGCTTTTTAAAGTTGGCAGCTTAATAAGAGCAAGTCTACTAGTATAAGACGGGAGACTGAATGGGTTGAAGTTCAGACTACGAAGACAGAATAAAAGGAACTGCTTTTGTACTGACTCAATACTAGCGATGTGAGTTTGGTAAATAGGGTCCCAAATTATCGATGCATATTCCAAGATAGGTCTTACAAGTGATGTGTATAAATTTTTCGTTACATATGGATCATTAAACTATTTAGCCCAATGTTTTATAAAACCAAGTACACCTTTGGCTTTGTTAACCGTGATTGTGATGTGAGAAATGAAGTCCAGCTTGGAGTCAAATAAAACACCAAGATCAATGAATGTATCAACCATTTCCAACTGATGGCCACCCAGCACATAATTGGCAGACATTGGTTTATTTCTAAAGAAATGCATATATTTGCATTTTCCAAAATTCAGCTCCATCAGATTTAATTTGCACCATGTATGGAACGAATCCGAATTGCTTTGAAGATACATTTGTTCCCATAATTCGTCGTAACTCAGAAAAACTTTCATATCATCAGCATACATTAAGATATTCGAGAATTTTATAGCTTGAGGTAAATCATTAATAAATAGTGAAAATAGAAGAGGTCCAAGATGGCTACCTTGCGGAACACCCGATAGTACATGAATAGTTTTTGATGACACATTATTAAAACGTACATTTTTGTACGGTTTGCCAAATAAGAGTGTATCCATTTTAAGCTTAGGTTAGTAAAACCCATCCAATGTAATTTCTTTAAAAGAAGCTTATGGTTAACCTTGTGAAACGCCTTACTGAAATCTGTAAAAACCGCATCAGTTTGTTTGCCTTGAAGAAAGCCACGATTTACTAAAGTTGTAAGTTGCAGAAGATTTGTTGAAGTCGAGCATCTTTTTTGGAAGCTATGTTGGAAAGGAGATATTAAAGTATTTACGTGATAGTATAGCTGATCCGTTACAAGTTTTTCAAAAAGTTTAGGTACTATAGCACTTAATTTTGCAATACCCCGATAATTGGTAATGTCCGATTTATTACCAGATTTAAAAAGTTTAATATCGATATTCCCTCGATACTAGACCCAATAAGCAATATGCTCTTGATATTGGAGTCTATGTTGGATTACGTCTTCAGGATGCTGGAATCAGGATACAGGATTCAGGATTCAGTTCTGAAGAATTGCCAGGATTGTTGGTTGGGACTGCCGACTGCGCCAGTTAAGCTTTGGATTTTTGAAGTTCAGGAAAACACGTCTTTTCACTTTGTTTATTCAAGATGAATTGATTTTATTTTTGGTACATTGATGTATTTAAAGCTAGAGAGGTTACAAATACAATTATAATTACATTTACAATTACAATTACAAAGGGTTACAATATGTATATGAATATCGCCCAAGAAGAATCGCGGAAATAAACAACAATTTGATGACTTGAAGTTTCCATGTACGTTTGTATTGATACAAATGCATGCTATTGAATAGTGAAAGAATTTACGATGGTTCGAAGTAGCCGAAATCCCCTGACTCCTACTATTGAACAATACCATTCTTTGTCACATATGTTTGGACGTATTATTCAGTAAAGAAAGTGTGACGTTTGGTATAGGGCGATAGTATTTTATGTATGGATGTATGTTTGTACATACATACATAATAATGAAAAAGTGCCCAATATTGATGACTATTAATACAGAGCAATAGTATTCTATACATATATGTATGTTTGTATTCAATAACAAAATAATGTCCAATGTTTAGGAAGTAAAATATGATGACTGTTAATATAGGGCAGTGGTAATATAGGGTAGTGATGTGTTTGTATGTATGTATATATAGGAGTGCATATAAAATAAAGAATAATAAAATAAAGAATTTAATTTACGTTGGTGTTGTTGTTGGGGTTAGTGATCGGCTCGGTTTAGCAGGTGGTTGCGATAACGTAACTCCTACACTTGTTCCTTCGAACGCTTGGTGTATCCAGTGGCAATGTCTTTTTTGCTGCCATTAAAGTCGCCAGCTTCGCGTACTGTTCCGGTGTTGTTGTTTTCGACCTTCAATAAATTAAATAAAACTTACAAACCAATACAAAAAAAAACAAACAATTTAAAACAAATATGTATTTATATAATTTATGAAACGTTTTATTGTATTTTATACTTACATTTTTCTCAATGCCTTTTTCTTCAACTTAAACTTGATTTTTTTCACTTATCTTTTCACCAAACACAACAATTGTAAGACGCTCCGTCAAGTAATAACCAACTTAGAAAAACTCAGTTACGATTGTAATGCAGAATACACACGATCGTAAAAAACTCACGTCACAATTGTAAGAAATTAAAATGAAACGGAATGTAGAATACCAAAGTTGAAATAACGGAGAAAATTACGTTTGGATTGCAATGCAGAATAGGGGTGAATGTCTGTGATGGTACTATATTTATCGTGATGGTAATTTTTTTATAATTGTGTATATGCCAGCTGATGGGTACGTTAATCGGTTGCAACGTACGAACTTATCCTCGCTCTGCCGTTATGGGCCTGCCTATAATGTGTACGGGTAGGAAAGGCATTCATGGATTCGTTAGTTATACATATATACATGAGTGCATACACTGAAATACAGTGCCACAAATTGTGTTTCTAATTCTCGGTTAAAGGTTTAAATTATTTTTGTATAGTGTGTTTGATTCGTGTTATTGTAATGTCTGTATTAAGGTGTTTTTATTTGTTTATTTTCAGAAATATTTATGAACTGGGTCCAAGGCGCACGCTCCACATTCGCGCTTCGGACGGACTGTTCTCAACCATAGCTATAGTGAATATCGACACGATGACTATCGACAACACAGGCTTTAAATTCCAAAAAGAAAAGTATGAATTTTCGACAGTCGAAAACTCTACCAAAGTTTCTATTTTAGGTATAGTCAATGTCGTTGGCAATTTACTTGTTGAAAATGTTGAGTACCGAATACTAAACCCCACAAATTTCTTCGAAATCGGTCGGACGTCGGGATCAATCAAAACGAAGGGGATTTTGTTTGACCGAGAATCTATGGACAAATACAGTTTGATCGTTGAGGCCACATCCGTCATATTCGAAAGCGGCGATCGATATATACGGCGAGCCGTGGCGCACGTTGATGTAGCCATCTTGGATATAAACGACAACTGCCCCATATTCGTAAATTTGCCATACTACGCAACCGTTTCTTTGGAAGATTTGAAGGGATCTGTTGTACTTAAAATAAAAGCCATCGACTTGGACAGTTACGAGAACGGCGAAGTTCGTTACGAGATGAAAAAAGGAAATGGTGAAATGTTTAAAGTAGACCGAAAAACTGGCGAAATCGTGCTAAAGCAAAAGATCGAGAGCACAGATAACAAATACGAACTACTAGTTGCCGCTTATGATAACGCAATAACTCCCTGCTACACTGAAGTGCCGGTAGCAATAAAGGTAGGTTCACACATTACCCGAATTTTTTAAATCATTTTAAAGCATTTGTAAACGAAAGTTTGCTAAAAAATATTTAAGTTTGTGAAGTTAGTATCTCATATATCCACTGACTTTTGAATTCTACAAAGTCATATCATTTGACAATATGTACAGTCAGGGAATATGAACAATTAGGCATCGTATTTAGAATGTGCGACAGTGGACTTTGGGCCTCAACGAAAACAACAAATTATGAAGGTGCATGGACGAGGTATCTCAGAACACTACTCAGTTTTGTCCACGGTCATCGCAATTTATTTATAGGCCAATAAAGGTTTCGGCTGAAGATCAGGCAGGACTCTATTTTTAAGTTGTCTTCAATAAACACTGAGCAATTCAAAATATTGCATTACAACTCTCGACAAAATTTTAGTTCGTTCCTCATTCCACATTTTTTTTCTAATATAAGGATGCTTAGCGCCAAAGTGTTTATATTGTTTATATATTTATTTAGAAGTACTCTCTGGGATTTCTATTACGAAGCCAAATAACTCAATATCTTTTCCTGTCCAACACTATTAACAGGTTCGTTACACATGATAAAAAGGAAAACGCCTAAGTACTTACATATATGTGCGTTTTCACAAGATTGTACTTCAATCCAGTACTTTGTAAATAATACCCTGCATTGAGAGAAGTGTGCCATTCCCAAATTGAGAATGAACAAAGAATTTGGAATTCAGTCCATATATTAATCAATTGGTGAGTCGCAATATATGCAAAAATATGGTGCATTTAATATATTAATTCTGGCGCAAATTATGTAATCGGGATAACATACAAAGTGTCTCTGACTATACATCGTCCGTCCGTCGTGGTTTGCTGTTAGAAGTACGGGAACTGTTAAGAACATCAGTGATTAAGATAACATTGGTAATTTTTGTGATCCGCATTTTTTCTCATTCATTAAATGACCGTACAGTCAGTCAGACGACAAAGTGTAATATCAGTTGACGATCCATGTTATGCTAATTGTGTTCCATTCTAATGCCCACTGTTATCTTTACCGTCAATGTTGATAATGTGTTAACAGCACCGAATGTGCGATTGTTAAATTTATCAGTTACAGCTTTGAGTTAACATAACATGAGGTGTATGTGACTGATTTTCTCTTATACAAAGTTCAGAGATTATCATTGCTACATTTTATTTACTCCATACGGATCTTACAATCTCACCCACACACGAACTATTTATATTTTTATTGCACGCTGGAGGTATTACTCTCTTTTTGTCACAATATCACTCAATAGTGTGTGATCTCAAAAACTCATCAACATTTTATTCTTCTGCCTTCTACTGTTTTCTCTTAAACTGAGAAAAGGAGAAATATTACCATCGAAACAGAAAAATAAGAAACAGGAATTCCTATTCTCTAAGTTCAATGACCGATCGACTTTCTTTTGAAGATCGGCTGATATTGTACATCTTTCAAATTGTGTATATGTTATCGATACATTTGAACACAGCAAACATTCTGGGTTATAGTGGTGTGAATTGTTTTGTTGAAGTATATCACGAATGTTACAGATTTGGGCTGTAATATTGGCCATTTAGAGTTACTGGAACTTCTTCCTTGGCAAAATCTTTAGTTGATCATCTCGTCACCATCATCTTATTGATGTGTAAACATCTATACACTGGGGGTAAAAATCTTTTTCACAATACAATCACAAATTTAGAGTAAGATGTGCGATGTAATCGTTAACCAATCGTAAAGCGTTATCAAATCGGTGTGACCTATGTATGAGTGTATTAGTGTAATCATACGCTGCATACAATATACTCAACACCATCTAGTGTGCAATAGTAGCTACTAATATTCGCTAATTGTCGTACATTATGTTATCGTAGGCAAATGAAAACAAATAAATGAAATTAATACAAAAACATTTAATTTTAATAACTTTTAAAAAGATTTTTTGGCCTTTTAATAAGAAATTTACTAAAACAAAGCGAAATAAGGAAAACTAAAAACTAAACTTGTCAAACTATAAGTCTTCTTCGTCTTTGAGATTGTCATTCATACTTAACAGCTGCATATAAGCACCATCTAGTGTGCAATAGTAGCTACTAATTTTCGAAAACCATTGCTGTACAATGACTACAAGCATTACATTTCAGTAAACAGCTGATTAATAACTTGTCAACCGCAACAAATACAAAATAATAAAATATTTTACAAAACAGCAAAAAAATTATAACTCAGAACATAAAACAACACAAAGTGTATCAAAGCGGAATGGAGGTAATGTTAATTCTAATAAAATTTCTATTAGATTCCAATATAAATTAAGATTATAAGATATTTTCATTACGTACTGTTGCCTTACACTGAAGCTGGTGCACGACAATTGGGTAACAATCTCCATCTCATGCCAATTATTATGGGTGGAGATTTTAATACAAATTGTGCAAACCCACAGTCGCAAGCTTTATCAAAATTTTTATTTGACGTTTTCCACTTGCATATGAGTAATTCTCCACAAACCCCCACAACTAACAATTCCACTACTATAAATGCAGTTTTCCATAGATTTTTAAATACAATCGAGTCAAAAATTTAAATATGTATCTTATTTTAGTTACCATAAGCCAATATTAACTATTTGTACTTAAGGCATTTACCATAGATGGGCACTTTGCAGTACTACTAAAATTTCAGTAAAAATAATTCTTTAATTAGTAAATTTTTACTGATTACTAAAATTTTTTTCAACAATTTTTATAAAGTGCCTACATGGTTATGATGAGGTGCACTGAATTTTCAGTAATCAGTAATGGGTTTTAAATACTTGAAATACATTGATCTTGTTGAGGTATCCAAAGAGTTCAAAAGCTTTCTAATACGTCAGTTTCGGAAACAAAACGTTTTTAACTTTCTCTTACTGATTAGATTTTAACCATTTCGAGTTGGCAATAGTTTACATTCGTTGTGTTTTCTTTGTCAAGAACTCCGAATTTCACGGTATTGCAACTGCGACCGTCGTTTCATCTTGCGAATATTCGTCACCCATTTCACTTTTATTTTAATTAAACTTTGTCTAAATCGTCATGTCACTCGACAAATTTATCCGAGCCTCCGATTGCTTAGTAAAATTCGAATCAAATTTGAATGACAAACAGTTTCCTATGTCAGTTTATGTCATTGAGGGCCATAAAGACGAAGTAAAGTCGATCTGGGATGAGCTGAAAGTTTCCAACGGACAATGTTTGATGGATATCGCTGCGGATAATAATGATGACGACGAGGAAAATCCAAATGATGGGTCCGACATAGAAACTGTGAAATCTAAATATAAAAGTTCTTACATAACGTATTGTCGCTGTATTACTAGATTGAGGGAAGCGGTACAAGAACTGTCACCCCCACGAGAGGAAGGAAGCTTGAATTCAAACCCACATCATGGCTTCAAACTCCCACCTTGTGAAATTCCAACGTTCACTGGTGATTATTCCATATGTCCCACATTTAGGGATATGTTCCGAGATTGAGCTCCGTTGAGAAATTATTCCATCTTAACACCAAAACTCAGGGTGAACCTAATGAAATCGTCAGGAGAGTTCCTTTGACGAATGATAATTTTAAGGTGGTATGGAAAAATCTTTGGTCTCGGTATGAGAACAAACGAGTCCTTGTGAATATTCAACTCAAAGCCCTGTTTATTCTGGCACCGATTGTTACGGAGTCAGCCTCTGCTCTCAAGGCTATTCAGAGGGATATTAATGGATGTATTTCAATGCTAGAACTATATGACATCGATGTGGATAGTTGAGATTCCATCTTTGTTTTCCTGTGTTCCAACCGGCTTCCGGAAACTACACTCACACATTGGGAACAGACTTTGAGCAACAAGTCTCTTATTCCTAAGTGGTCGGAGCTGAACTCCTTCTTAACGAATCGGCATAGGACACTTGAGTCAGTATCCGAAATATTAAAGTCTAACGACAATACTTCCTCAAAGAAGCCCAACAATGAAAATTCTAGTTCCAGGGGTCGTTCGGGTAATGTAAAATCGTTTCAATCCAAAGTTGTCATACCCAATTGTAACCTGTGTCCTACTGAGTCACATATTATTCGGAAATGTCCTCGATTCCTAGAAATGAGTCAAACTCAGAGATTAGATCAAATTAGAAAGGATAATCTCTGTCTTAATTGCTTTTCGAAAGCTCATACAGTTAAAAACTGTAGTAGTAAGCATTCTTGTTACAAATGTAACAAAAGACATAACACGCTTCTCCATACAGAACAGCTAAATCGAAATTCACAGCAAACTAGCACTATTCCAAATGAGGATCGTCGAAACACACCCAATCCAAATTCATATCCTGCTATACAGTCCACTTCTTCTACGGCTAGAGCTTTGATCGATTCTGGTTCCGAGGGAACTTTTGTATCGGACAAATTATTCAATACGCTTCGTCTTCCATTTAAGCTCACATGTGCTGTTCAGAAGGAATGTTATATTGTTTTGAGTTCTAATACTGATAGAAGTTTTGCAATTTCTGCTTCCGCTTTAGTAGTTCCAAATTTGTCAGGAAATTTTCCGTCTGGCATCATTGTCACAAACTTATTATCAAAATTGTCCGAGATTCTCCTAGCCGATCCGCTGTTTTATAAAAAGTCCAAAATTGATGTCTTGCTAGGAGCTGATTTACTTCCCTCAATTATGCTTTCTGGTATTAAACTTCAGATTTGTGGATCTCTAATGGCGCAGGAGACTGTGTTTGGGTGGATCATTACCGGACCACTCTCCTCAGCCCACCTTAGTAGCTCCTAAATTTGCTTAGTATTGCAGTATTGCCCAGTATTGCAGAATGACCTCACACTTCTTATATTGAAGTGGAGGATATTCCAATATGTTTTCACTGGCGACATTACAAAAATGTATCGCCAAATCCTTATAGACCCGAAACATACACAGAAAAAAATATTGGCCTGTAAATTTCAATTAAAAATATAATTGACTTGTTTCAAAAAGTTCAATTAAAAAATTAATTGAATCAATTAAATTTTTAATTCTATTGACAATTTATTTTTTAAGTTTACAACAGAACTTGGAGTTGGCAAGGCGCAACTCTACGGCGCTAAAAACGTTTAATTTTTGAGTGAATTTTCGAATTTTTGCTGTGAATCTTTCTAAACCTTAATATAAACAATTTTAGTTGTTTTTAGATCCTCGTTATGTTTAAAGTTGTAATTTCCTTTAAGGCTGTAAGAGATCATGTTTTCTCCGGTTAGTGAAAAAAATGTAAATGCCGCGGGTGGGATTCGAACTCACATTCGCTGGACGATCGTTTCGATGTTTGTGAAGTATCATCTTCTCCAGCGTCTAGCCGAACTCTAGGAATGTGGCTTCGAATTCCACCCGCGGCATTTACATTTTGTTCACTAACCGGAGAAAACATGATCTCTTACAGCCTTAAAGGAAATTACAACTTTAAACATAACGAGGATCTAAAAACAACTAAATTTTAAACATATGGTAGGGCCAAACCAAAACAGAACGAGACAACTACAATTAGAATAGTTCGTTCTATAATTGTAAGTAGGAAAGCAATGTGTAAGTAGCGACAACAATCGCTCTGCACACAATCAATAAATGTCTTCGGTTAGTGACTGCTGAAGATGATGCTTCACAAACATCGAAACGATCGTCTAGCGAATGTGACTTCGAATCCCACCCGCGGCATTTACATTTTTTTCACTAATCGGAGAAAACATGATCTCTTACAGCCTTAAAGAAAAAAAAAATAAGTATTTTAAGTATTTTACAGAAAGTTGAATTTTACAGCGCCCTTGGGAGGCAATATGTGTGGCGGCTGAGTCACCAACCGTCGTCGTCACTTTTCGTACGACTCTAGTCTTTCATATACAACACTGTTGTTATTTGTAATTCGTTTATTGTTGATTGAAAGATTTTATTTTGTGAACTTAAAGAATAATAGTGTTAAATTGTCATGTTTCGTGATTAAAACTGTTTTTTTTTTTGTAATTGTGTTTAATTGGCAAGTGTTTTTGAATAAATTTTATTGGAAATGAGTGTTTGCGTTGAGTGTTTTGTTTGCAATGAAAAATGTGGCTGCCCAAAAACATTTTCTATGCACTTGAAAAGACACAATTTGCCGCCTTATGCCACATACAATTGTTTCCACGAAAATTGTTTTCAGAAATTTCACTTAAAAAGAAACTTTAAGACTCACCTTCTGACACATTTTGAACGTGTAAAACAAGAGTGCCCTAAATTGGATAAAAGCAATACATTTCTCCAACAAAACTATGAATATGCAGAAGAAATGGAATGCGACAATGAAGTGACTGTTCCTGCAAAAGGACCAGATAACTTGAATGTTTCTCCAGAATCACCAGAGCAGTTCCACTCTTACAGTTATAAAAACAAACTGAAAATAATTTGTGACAACGCAATGGAATTTATGGTTGAATTACATTCCCTTAGTCAGAATTTATTCGAACTGTTGTTTGTGATGTATTTAATGCAAATCTTTTAAACATTAAATTATTATTATAGTTTCAGAGAACCGAACATTAGTTCCGATTATGAATCCAAATTCTAAAAAATTTAATTTTTTATAGATTACCATTGAAATAAATCGAAACATTGAATAAAATCGTTTTAAAAATAGAACATTTTAGTTTTTTCTAGAGGCGTCGCAGGGGGTGGGGGTTTCATGCTGAAAAAGCAATAACAGTTTTAATTGATTCAATTCAAAATTTAATCAAAAATCTCGAAAAAAAATCAATAATTTTTTTAATTAACTTGATTAAATACATAATCAATATTTTTGCAAAAATTCAATAAATGTTTTAATCAAATTTACAAATTTTTTTTATTGAAGTTTTTTTTTGACAAATTTACAAATACTTTAAATTAATATTATCATTTTCGTGATTACACCAAAATCAATTAAAAAATTAATCAAATAAACAAATTTTTTTATGGAAATTGATTTATATTTTTTTCTGTGTTCGCAATACCATCGAATCTTGCATCGTAGAGATCAAAGCGAACCGATTCAAGATTACAAACTCAAAACGGTCACTTTCGGAATCAACTGTGCGCCCTATTTGGCCATTCGCAACCTCCAAAAGTTGGCAGACGACGTGGAGACATCTTATCCAATTGGTAGTGATATATTACGTAATTCACTATATGTTGATGATGCTCTTGTTGGAGCTCATTCTATTGAATCTGCTATCAAAGCAAGGAATCAACATGAAGTAGCGCTGAAATCTGCGGCATTTGTCATGAGAAAACGGACTTCCAATTCGACTAGAATTCTTGCTGGTATTCCATCCGAGGACTTGCTTTTCGAAGACTTTCTCCAATTTAATTGCAACAGTATTACGAAGACGTTAGGCATTCAATGAGATGCCCGTTCTGATTGCTTCGTATTTTCCCATAACCCATTTCCAGAATGTAAATATACAAAAAGAGTCGTGCTTTCTCTAATATCCAAGCTCTTTGACCCTGCGGGCGGCTAGCTCCATGTATCGTAGTCGCAAAGATTTTAATGCAGCAGATATGGATGGAAAATACGCCATGGGACGTGTTAATTTCTGCTGAGTCCTTATCCAGATGGAGTTCCTCTTTATATAGTTACAAGTACCTCAATTCTATAAGAATTCCTAGATGGCATGGCTATATCCCAAAAAGTCATGACGAATTTCATGGATTCAGCATACGCCGCAGCTCTTTACATTCGCATAAGTAAGGAAGCTCCATAACGTCACACTTAATGACAGCTAAAACTCGAGTTGCTCCAATAAGAACTCAGTCAATTCCACGATTAGAGTTATGCGGAGCACTTTTATTATCCGAACTAATTACTGCAGTTGTGATCATTCCTAATTATACACTGTATTGTTGGACTGACTCAACAATAGTGTTATCCTGGATTTCTAAGCCTTCTTGCACTTGGAATACATTCGTAGCCAACAGAGTGTCCAAAATCACTGAGGTGACTCATCCTTCTTTATGACATCATGTGACTTCTGAATGCAATCCTGCCGATTTGGCTAGAACGAGCATACATGACTTAGCTGATAGTGACTTGTGGTGGCACGGACCACGATGGCTCCAAGAATCAGCATGCAGCTGGCCAAAATATAACAAAATTGAGTCACAGGATTGTGAGATAGAGCGAAAACGTATTCGAGTATATTATTGCTATTTCAGTCAGTTCCAAGATGTTCTAGATCGCTTCTCTTCATTTCCAAAAGCCATCCGGGTTATTGCCTACGTATATCGACATCCAAAATATCGACAAAACTTTGTAAGGACTAACATTATAATTACCAAAACCAACTGATATCCACATGCCAAAAAGCTTTTTATCCAAACGAATATCAAGCTTTATCCGCAAAAAGACAAGTTGCATCATCCAGCACCATATTAAGTTTACAGCCTTTCCTCGATTTCGAGGGTATAATGCGTATTAGCGACAGGTTAGTGCATTCACCTACTTTGACATACGACGAAAAGCATCCTATTATAATTCCATATAATTGTCAATACTCACGATTGTTAGTACACTTTATCCATGAATTATCACTTCATGGTGGTAACCAGCAAGTTCTTCGACTTGTTCGAACTAAATACTGGATACCAAAGGTGAAGAACTTAATCAAGACCACCATAAATCATTGCAAACCTTGTATTTTATATAAACAAAGGTGCCAACGACAACTCATGTCCGCTTTACCACCCGAAAGAACTGAAATCACACATCCATTCGCTCATACTGGCTTGGACTTTGCCGGGGCTTTTGACATAAAAACTTACACTGGTAGGTCATGCCGCGTTACAAAGGGATACGTGTGCGTTTTTGTATGTTTTGCTACTAAAGAAATTCATCTCGAGGCCACTTCCGAACTCTCCACATCAACCTTTCTTGCGGCTTTCATTAGATTTGTTTCTCGACGAGGGTGTCCTCTGCATCTGCATTCCAACAATGGCACAAACTTCGTGGGTGCATCGAAAGTCCAGGCAAAAGAATTCCTGCAAACTTCGCAAAGTACTATCGCTTTTAAATAAGCGCATCAAGGTATAACTTGGCACTTTATTCCACCTGGAGCACCACATACGGGAGGGCTTTGGGAGGCGGGTGTTAAAAGCTTTAAGTCTCATTTCAAGAAGATAGCTGGCAACTGTAAATACACATTTGAAAAATTTCAGACACTACTGTCAAAAATTGAGGCCTGCTTAACTTCGAGACCAATATCCCCCATGTCCCAGGAGCCTTCCGATTGTACCGCACTTACTCCCGCACATTTCTTAATAGGATCCCCTTTGCTCGTCCCAATCGATCCCAGAATTGAAGAACATCCAGCTTTACACCAACAGTTTAGTCTCCGATGGAAAAACGAATACTTATCAGAGCTACTGAAGCGTAATAAATGGAGGGAATCTATGGAAAATTTGGCTATAAACACATTAGTCGTGATACGGGAGGAAAATCTACCACCCAACGCTTGGATGCTCGGAAGAGTAACCAAGGTCTACTCAGATGCCGACCGTAGAGTTCGAGTTGCAGATATCCTCACAGAAAGGGGCACCATCGTGAGGCCTATAACCAACCTGGTAGTTTTACCCAATGAATCCAGTTTATCCTAGTTTGTTTTGCACTTTGAGTACCTTTTCAAATCATTTTCTGTGGTTTTGTGAATGTGGGCGCAAACCGCATTTGTACTTTTAGATTGAAATGCGTCACGGCAAGGTGAACATTTGTAATTTTCGTCGCAACCCAGAAGACGACTGCTTCAAATTTAAAGCGTACATTTGCCGATTGTGCAGAAAGCCCCACCCTCTACGAAGGTGTAGAAAATTCTTGCAGATGAATTGTAAAGATCGACAGCAGGTCGTTAAGACATATTGCAACATATTGCGTTAAGACGTATTGCAATAACTGTCTTGACCATAATCATTCAAAGGGATCATTTTTTACTACAACTGGGTGTAAACATTGTGGCAGATCCCACCATTCCCTTTTGCACGCACATCCACGACTGCAGAAACAAAAACGTCAAGCACATCCATCACCCTCGACAAGGTCTTCCATCACCGAAAAAGCCAATAAAACGGAAACGCCCACCACCTCTAACTCTACATCGCGAGAGACCACTTCTTCCCTATTCAGCCTTTTGAAACAAAGCTCAACGACCTTGCTGCCAACAATATTACTAAAGGTGCCTTCTAAGAAGGGAAAACTGTCATTAGATGTCTGTTAGACTCAGGCTGTAAAATAAGCTACATTTCTATAAAAACTGTTGACAACCTAGACCTAACAACGCTTACACTTGATAAGGAAACACTGTGTCCAACAACATTCAGTTCGGTACATGATTCCAAAATTCAGTTTGAGGTCACACTTAGATTAAACAATCGCATCTCAATTCGCACACCGAACAAATCTATCTCCATTGCTGTAAAGGACAAATTTGAAAATATTGTGGCAGTCACCGAATTTTTTAAATCCGCCCCTGTTGACGTCTATATTCTCGTATTATATCAGAGGGAATTCTCAACAGAGTAGGACTTCCATCGGCGCAAAATACTAATTTTGGTTGGATTTTGTATGGTCCATGCCGTAACTAAATATTTATCCTGCCCCACAAATTTATTGTAATTCCTTATAACGCTCAAGAATTAATTGAATTTAGTGATTCTTGCGATAACAAAACACTTATATGCACTTATAAAATGAATAGCCTAGAAAACTGAAAACGAACTTTTTATTTTTACCAAATTTTGAATGTATTTACGAAAAATACGTATGCTCAAGCATCTGGTAGAACTTATATCCTATATTAAAAAATTAGAAAACCTTTACTATTGAATTTTAAATGTCTTGTAAACGGAGTAGTATCTTTTCTATGGTCTCGGATGTTATTAATTGCAGCCGTACTGCAAGGCGGGCGGCAATGTTTATGCCAAAAATAAACATAAGTTAAGAGAGTAAAATCTTAATCTTTCTAGAAACCCTAATTCGTAAAAGTAGTTAAACAATTTTTAATTACTAAACATGTAAACGATCTGGTTCGATATGAGAACTCATATTCTGAAAGTAACCACATGAAAGCATAGATTTCGCCGTGATCATTACGAACGATAGCCGAGATACCGCTTCCGTAATATAAACGGAACCTTCCTTCTTGTACAATTTCACCATCCATACTGGTAAGAAGTCCACGAAAAGAATCAAAATAAATCGAATTAATCGTAAAATTTATTTTGTGTTTCTCCCTTTATTTTCTTTTGTTTATTTGGCGTTTAACTCTCTAAATTTATTTTTAGTCACTTTGTCAATGTTTTCACTGACTTGGTGAATTGGCTCACGAGAGACTTTAATTTTCTGCCACAGATTGGTTGAACTCTACTACTCATCCAGAGAAACAATTGGTAACGAAACGCAGTAAGATACCGTTTGTGTGGACTCAGGCAGGACAGTCTCTGTTCATACGTATATGAACACATATTTTGAAAAATGCAATTAGTATTCAAATTTTTAATCCGTTTAACTAAAATTAAATTTAATTAAAAAACTCATCAGGGATGATATTTATTTAAGTGGACTTTTTTGGGACGTTTTTATATTATTTATTTAGCTCAAGACCGTTCTATTAATAAAGATATAGTTTTCGAGAAGAAGTTTTGCAAAATACATCCTCATGACTCCTGGCAAACCATATAGCTATTGCAGATCTAGCCACAGATATTCATCGGCGGTTGTTTGGAAGTTAATTTTGTTAAAAAAAACAAATTCCTAATCTGGTGATTAGGGGAACATAATTTTTGTTGTACAACCAGCTTTTAAAAATTAGAAAAAATAATCTAGTTTGGATCCGCTTTCAAGAACTGGGTTTAGATGCCGGTTTTGAAATTAGGAAACATCTTCAAATAAACAGGTTTATAACCGGTTCTTGTTATTTAAAGCAGTTTTGTTGATCGAGACCGGTTCCAATTGTCGGTGTTTGGAGCGGTCTTTAAAACCGGGGTTTTCAGCCGATTCTTGAAATCGTCACACACAGTTTGTGCGAATCGGTTGAACTACTTATACATCAGTTTCTTTACGTACATATATTTTGAATTACTAATGATCTAGCACTCGTTCTAGGCAATTTTTCATTATACTTCAGTCAAAATACCGTTATGGTTAGAAATGCAGTTTTAGTAAAAAATCTTGAATTTTGACTTTTTCAAACTCAGATTGGGATTTTTTTTAATTCTGTTAAAAAAAAATTTCAAAATTTTATCATCAAATAGCAAGTTTAAAAAAGGTTTACATTTTTGGTATCTTGTTCAGATACACATGATAATTCATATATAAAGGAGACATTTCTCTGGTCTTACGTTGTTTCATTTCACATACGTCGTGGCGAGGTCTATGTGATAAAGAGTTTACGGGAGTTGCAAGAACTTCTGACAACTTTTTTTTTTTAATTATGATCTATGATATTTAAATGTGTTTTTCACTTTTTTGTAGGCTGTTATTGTTAGCATACATTTGTGTTATATTTAACACAATAATTTTAACTCAGATACATGAAATACCATTTTTGTTTTCTTGTTGGTTGTTTACAACTAATAATCCGTCTAGCTGCTGTTATTAAAGCAAAACTGTTCAACATCCGACGTTCATATCACACCCAGTGTTGCCAGTGTAGGGGATTTATCCCCAAATTGGGGATTTTTTTTCGGAATAGGGGATTGGTTTTTGGTGTGGGGATTTGGGGTTGAAAATTTAAGATGTATTAAAAGCTTTTCTTTTGTATCATTGAATGGAAGTTTGATCTGGCACTACCTAAATCAAAGCAAGCATACAATATTTGGTTATGCGTATTCGTGATTGCAAAAACAAAGAGAAAAATGTTAATGTCGCAAGTCTATACTGTTTTTTTGCAAATCGTTATTGCTAAATGTTGTCAGCAAAAAGAACTTCATACACTTGCCAGTTCCTGAAAATATCAAAATGTCTTACTGGCAAGGCTCTGCATCACGGGTTCCCAACCGGGGGTCTATGGACCCCATCGGGGTACGTGGAGTAAGAAAAATTTTTTTCGAATTATTATTGATAATATTACATTGTTTTTTGTTGTTTTTTGTTTCCTTGTTGTTTGGAAGACGAATTTCGTGAAGGTCGTCCAAAATCAGCTGTTGTTCCGAAAACCATTGATGCTGTGCGCGAACTGATTTTGCAAGATCGTCATGTGACCTATCGTGAGATTGAGACAATCTTAGGCATTAGTGGGACCAGCATACATTCAATATTGCATAAACATTTGACCGTCAAAAAAATTTGTTTGCGTTGGATCACACAAAATTTTTCAATCACTCGAAAAAAAAATGTCGTGTCGATTGGTCGAAAGAAATGCTCCAAAAATACGATCGCGGTACTTCGAAACACGTCTATGACATCGTGACAGGTGATGAATCCAACAAAAGTTGTTCGCGCCCGAAGCACTTATAAGCAAATGGTCGCCTGTTTTTTTCGGAAAAACCGGACATGTCGCAACCGTACCACTAGAACAACGCAGAACAATGAATTCTGAGTGGTACACAACCATTTGTTTGCCAGTTGTCTTCCAAGAAATCAGGAAAACCAACCGCCGAAGGCGGATCACTCTTCACCATGACCCTTCACATCGATTTGATGGGTCATCCGCCGAATAGTCCTGACTTGGCACCGAATGACTTCTTTTTATTCCCGTACGTAAAAAACATGCATGTTTTGGAGATACCTCAATCAGAGTGGCAAAAGTGTTTCGACAATTGGTTCAAACGCATGCAAAAGTGTATAAATCTTCATGGAGAATGTTTTGAAAAACAATAAAGTGATTGTCGATGATGAATATTTGTTTTTGTTCTCTAATCCCGAAACATAAAATTCAACCCTCGTATAATAGTGATTTTTTGCTGTACATAAATAAAAAAGTTAGGGGTACGTAAGAATCCAAATTGTTACCAAAGGGTACGATTACCCCAAGAGGTGGGGAACCAGTGCTCTACGTGATGACAACAATAAACAAGTAACAAACATTTTAGAAATTTGGCGTTACTGAAGAGAAAAAAGCAGTGGAGAAGAAATAGTGCGAAAGCGATGACCGCAAAATTTGACAATTGTGTTAAAAATCATAATACTGCGTGGGAACATGAAAGTTGGGCTAAATATATGAACTCTTAAGGTTTTTATATCAATATTTTAACATGTTTACTTATAGGATGGCTCAAATCAATTTGTTTTGCTCCAGAGCCCTTTCAATCTATCAGTAACGTTACAAATTACTGTTGGTCACTAAAATCTCAAAAAGAGGATCTTAAGCGGCATAGTGAATCAGGTAAACATAAAAGAATTTTGAATCGCTTTTTGTAAAAAATACTTTACAAAATTATGGTAAAATATATACTGGGTAAATATTTAACATAATGTGATGCAGTGCACGAATATTTCAGGAATTGTCTCCGATACGTCCTTCCTAAAAAATCCTGAATATAAAATTGACAATTTTCACGGCAAAGCACGCTTCTATAACTACTATGTGTCGATTATTTGACTAACATAACATTACTATTGCATTCAATAGTAACGGAATTTTTGGGAATCTTTCTTGCAGAGGAGGCAACAGCAGAACAACTTTAAATATTTCAAAAACCTTACAACATACTTGTCATTGGAACAGATGGTGCAAGCAACTTATGCGGCAAAAATAAATAAAAGTTTTAAAAAATAATTTTAATAAAGTGTACATGCCACTCACTCCATTTATGTTGCTCGGTGGCATCAAACGAATTTCCTCCCGATGTGGAATTTTTAATTAGAGAGGTTTATAAATATTTTAGTAACAGTCCTCTGAGAACTTTAAAATATATATATAAAATATAATAAACACAGGATTTGATGCTACCCCTGTCAAATATTTATATGTGCAATGTATCATGTTGAGTTGGAGCTTTGAAAACTAAAATTTTTTTGATTTTTATTTTATATATTAGTTTATATTTATGTGTTCTTTAAATTTACAAGAACACATATTTTTTCATTTCTTTTTTAGAACAAAAAAAAGTGTTTGATATATTCTTCATAGAAAATATTTATATATGCAAAAATGAAACTTAAATTTAATTTTTATTCTTATCCAATTAAAATATGTAATTAATATGATATTGAGTTGCTCTTGTATATAAGAACTTGTTGTAGCCTGCGTGGCATAAAACTTACTGAGTTGCTTAAAGTGGACATGCCAATTTTCTCCCATTCCGCCAATATTGCTAATTTTAGCTCTTTAAGCGTCGTATACTGCTTCGACTTTGAAAACACCTTAGCGGAAAGTATCCCCCAGAGGTCTTGAATTGGGTTAAGGTCGGGACTTATGGCTGGCCATTCCAGTAATGGAATATTTCGGGACTTATAAAAATCCCTTGTGAGCCGAGCAATGTGGATCGGGGCGTTGTCAAGTTGAAAAGTCCAGTTATCTCCATATAATTCGCCAGCAAAGTAAATTAAATTGCAGTCCAACAGATCAACGTATGCTTCCGCATTCATTTCAGTTGGGATAAAGCATATTTCTGACTTCGCTCGTGCTCCAAATGCAGCCCATATCATAAGAGATCCACCACCGTGGTTTCGCTTGTAGCACGTTTGCCGAGGATGTCGTAAATCTCTCCAATATTTATGGTGACCATCACGTCCGTCCAAATTAAACTTTTTCTAATCACTAAATATAACGGTTTCAAATTCGTCCAACCAAAACTTGTACATTTCTTCAAAAGCAATACGAGCATTTTTATGGCGCTGGGTTAAGCATGGTTTGGCCATTTTGCTTTGGTACCGAATACCTATATCGTCCTTTAGCAGTTGCTGGACACGCTGTCTCGTTACATTTAGACCCAATTCCACCTTTATTTCCCTACAACTCATATCCTCATTAGATGTTAAATGCCGAATGCCCCCCTTAGTCCTCTGTTCTGCAGTTGGGATGCGTCCTCTGCGCTTAATACAACCATAGTTTTTGGAGTCTTTGAGAAAATTCAAAACTGTATAGCGATGCTGATTTACTGCAGCTGCAATCTCGCCAATTCGTTTACCTCCAAGTCTCATTCCAACAATTTCTCCGCGCTCCTCATCCGCAAGTTTACTACCACGTGGCATGTTCAACTAGAAACAAAACTGTGAATATAAAGTTTGTTAGAATTCAATTCAATTCAATTCTTTATTTTTCATAGCATATACAGATTTTTTTTATAATTATAATATTTATACGTGAAGAGTTTAAGGTGTTTTCCTTTTTCTGCTTAAAAATAACATGTGGTTTTCGTAATATTATGAAATGATTTTAATATTATAAATGGAGGTAAAAATTTCCAAAAAACCTTTATGAATTTTTATATGATAAAACCTTACAAACTACTTAAAACTAATTAATTTATCGTGAGGCCAGCTCAATGATATGACTATATTCTGAATAGGAACATTTGGCGTTAAAATTTTTGGACAATTTGCCTATCTTGACGGCCACCAATTGAACATCAGCAAGTTGGTGAAGTCTTGCCGTAGAGTAATATCTAGGCAAATTGTAAATTAACTTTAACAGTTTATTTTGAAGGATCTGGAGCCTTTTCAGGTGACAATTTGCACTTTTCGCCCAAACAGGAGCTGCATAGAACATAACAGCATGAAAAATTAATTTTAAAATTAACATTTTGTTGTCAATATTTAATGCCGAGTTCCGGTTTATAAAAGGATAAAGAGATCTTATAAGTATATTAGATTTGTTTACAATGTAAGAAATGTGATCTTTGTATATTAGTTTTGTGTCTAAGACTACACCTAAATATTTTACATTATTTTCCCATTTTATTTCACTATTACTAATATTTATGTTATCTTGTGGGATAAAACATTCCTTCCTTTTTCTGGTGAAATATATCGCCTGACTTTTGTCACAATTTATTGTAATTTTCCATTTTGTGAAATATTCAATTAATTTTGCAAGGGCCAATTGTAGGTTTGACAGGATTTTTGCTGATAATTTATCCGCGCATAATACATTATGCAGTTATTTAAACTTGGTATATCGGCCGTATAAATATTATAAAGTATTGGAGATAAACAAGAGCCCTGTGGGCAACCCGCATTTATGTGAAAGACTTCAGAGGACACTGAACCGATATGAACTCTAAATGTTCTGGTGGATAAAAAACTTTGGATTATCTTTATAATATTTGAAGGAAAGTTAAAACGTATTAATTTATATACTAAACCATCGTGCCATACCGAGTCAAAGGCTGCCCTTATGTCTAGTAATACCATTCCGGTTGACCTTTGTTGGCTAAAATTTGACTTGACGAATTGTTGTATCCGAACTAGAGGATGGATGGTATTGTGCTCCCTACGAAATCCAAACTGTTGAGGCGGTAAAATATTATTTTCGTCCAGAAATTTTAAAAGTTTCTCCTTAATAACTCTTTCAAGAATTTTACTTATGGACGACAGTAAACTTATTGGTCGGTATGCAGATGGGGAGTCACACGGTTTTTTAGGTTTCTTAATTGCAATTATTTTTGCCTCCTTGAACTTGTCAGGGAAATAGTTTAACTTGAGGCAACTGTTTACAAAAATTGTCAAAAATTGTATGCCCTTTCTTGGAAGCGCTTTAAGACAACTGTTGTTTATGCCATCCACTCCTGGGGATTTCCTAGATTTCAGTCGCTTCACTATTTCAGATATGCTCGAATAAGTAATAGAAACATTATTACTCGAACATGAGCTGGAATTGAATTCGTTAATTGTGTCTCTCACTAGGATGTCAGTAGATGGGCTCCCAAGGTTAATAGAGTAATCATGGATATCATGAAAAGTCTGAGCTAATAGTTCACACTTATCTGCCGTTGTAGAGAAGCGTGAATTATTATGTTTTAAGGTTGGAATGTTTTTGAATTTCTTTCTTATAATTTTTGTTAAGTTCCAGAAAGGAGAAGAACCTTTATCTAATGTGGACAATAACTGATTCCATGTTCTGTTTTTAAATTGTTTAATCTCCCATTTGATTAAGCGGTTCAGAGTTTTGAATTCATGATAATCGTCAACATCTCTATGCCGTAGCCATTTCCTACGGTGATGGTTACGCCTCCGAATTAATGATTTAATGCTCCGGGGGAACTTATTACTGGAGTTATTCCTTTGTTTTTGTGGCACGCTATATAAGATCGCATCATTTATTGTAGAAATGAGGCGTTGAAGAGCGGAGTCCACTAATTCACAGCTTGAAATAACATTTTCTAATGGAAGAATAAGGTGTCTGCTAATGTAACGAGAGAACAATTGCCAATTTGCATTTTTGAAGTCAGAATATCTTAGCTCTCTTTTGTCAAATTGACTTTTCAAAGTTACTTTAACAGGCAGATGATCAGAACTTAACTCGTTTATAACCTCCGCTGAGGATAAGTTTTGTATATTCGTGATGAATAGGTCAAGAGTTGAACTCTGGCGATTCAATTGTGATGGTATATGTGTACTTTCATTAGGGTATATGATATTGAAGCTGTAGGAATCCTGTTTCTCATATAGAGTATTACCCCAACAGTTCGCTCTTAAACAACCCCAAGATTGATGCCGACTGTTTAAGTCGCCACCAATGATGTATCGTTCGCCTCTGGTAAGTTTGTGAATGTCTGAAGCAAACATTCGTTTTCTAATATTGTCAGTACCCACTCGGCCTCCTGCAAAATAACATGAATATATGTTCACACTACCGATTCCCGTGAAAATTTTTATACCAACATTCTCAATTAGGGAAGTATTAATAATAGGAGTTGTCAAATGGGAAATATTTTTACTTACAATAATAGCTACGCCTCCTCCTCTTCTTGAATCCCTATCGTTTCTATAAACATTAACACCCGAGAAAAATAGAGTTGTTCACTTTAAAGTGTCAGGAACGCGACTGCACATATAATTATTTTCTATTGAATAGCAGACTTACAGCGATGACGGGACTACAAATAAAGTCCAAAACAGAAAAAACTATATGATAAAGAGAGAGGGATATTCTCGAAAAAATTGTATATGGTCGACATTAAATTACAGTTAGTTTTCAGAAGGAAAGAACAAAAAAATATTTAGCACATATAAATATTTGTCAGAGGTATAACATTTAAGAAGTTGGTACAAATTTCTACAACCAGGTGGTTGTCTTATGGCTCAGCTGTTAAGAGGGTACTGGAGCAATGAACTGAACTCAAATTCCGTTTTTCTGTAATTGCAACTGCAGAGTCTGAGCAAACTGCTCAAATAATACACAATCTAATGTGTCATGATGAGATTAAACTTCACTTAATTTGTATGGTCCCTATATTAATTGATATGAGTAGACTTAATCAAAATTTTCAAAGTGATAAAATGGATGCTGGTACTGTTTATGACACGCTTCTTCTTAGTCTCCTTTCAATAGCGACACGAATGCTAAAGCAACCAGTAATAGTTGAAATAAGGGACGAAGTAGACATGATTAAAATTATGAATGCCGTGGAGAAGGATTCATCATATTTACCCTTAGAACCGCCTGCTTTAATAAAAAAAATCTAAAAATATCTGTTTTTTGTACCTTAAAAACTTACGGACGCAAATGTTGAAACGTTACGCATCAAATATGCTCTTTTTGGAAACATAGAAACAGTTTTCGCCAAAAATATGCTGTAACGTAGTAGGAAACTCACATTTTTGTTCAAATTTTAATATATTACAACCGGTTTTAAATGTTAATACTTCAAGGGACGTATACGAATCGCAATTTAGGAAAATGTCGTTTGTTAATTGGAAGGAACTTTATGGTGACAATGTTTCAAACGGTTTATCTTCGTTTTGGACAAAAGTTTACCAGTATCAGGATATCAGTTGAAGCTATTTACTTTCATACACTAAATACTAAATATGTATATCGACTTGTATGGGATGTACCAGAAGGAGTGTGTTTGTTAAATAATAGCCAATGGCAAAATTTAGTTATCATTAGTTATTAGTTATCATGTTGACCTCAAAAGTCTTTAAAAGTGCCATAACGCATTTGGTCCATAGACACCTTAGGTCTAATATGACTTCTTCTATGCGTTACGCGTTTTTCGTATCAAATTATATATTCCCCCATCCCTATGGGTGAGGGTGTGCGAATATGTATTGTCTATGAAATTGTTGATTTTATTGAATATAAAGCGTAATCAGCAATTTTTATTGTTTCAGTTTTAGCACTTTTTGGTTTTGAAAATTTGCCAGAAAATTTTTTAACATAGAGGAAAAATTTTAAGAACCAAAATGATAGGGTTTATACACGATCATCTACAGAAGCATCTGAGCTCATCCCACGGGTCGAAAGGCGTCATCATCCAGCTGCAGTCATGGTTTGGTGGGGTGTCTCTTATGATGGGGTAACTGACTTGCATTTCTGTGAACAAACAAAACAACAAACGTCGGCCAAAGTTTACCAAGAAACCGTTTTGGTTGCAGTTGTGAAGCTGCTTAACAATTCCCTGTTCCAAAAACGTTCATTAGTTTTTGTTTTATAGCTCAAAATATATGTAAGAGTATTTATGTCCCTACTAAGTAATTGCAATAACATTAGAATACGAATTTTGACGTTGGAATCCTTACGATCTATTACAGCAATGCCAGATATAACTGCTGGTCCAAATACAGGTATATTTTAAATCATATATTGTTTTGACACTGATAGGTTTTTTCTATTCGAAATGTTGTCTATCAGTCAGTATTATACCTACACAGACCAAACTGAGTCATCTTGAACACATTTGAACAACATTGGGAATTAGTGCAAACTTATTTCAAAGGCTGTGCGATTGTTGAAAAGACGTTTCGCCAAAATGAAGCTTGATAGTGGACGAGAAGTCAATGTAGAGAAGCCAATGCATCCACAGAGAGTGACAGTTTGGTGTGGATTTTGAAGTGTCGGCATAATTGACCCATTTTTTTCGAAAATTCTGCGAAGCTCCATTTCAGTGCAAGGCAAGCGCTACAGACCCCAGATTACTGACATTATATGGGCTGAAATGGAAGATATGAACTTGAATAAACTTGGCTTTCAAATTTTTACCCACTAAGTTCGGTAATCGTATTATTAGCCGTCTTTGGGATGTTTATTGGTAGCCTCGGAACTGTGATTTTACGCCTTTACGTACGAGCCATTCAAAGTATTGTCAACAAAGTGTTGGATAATTTGACTAACTGGAGGAGCTACTGTGAAGCCAGCTTTGGCAGACACACGAATGATATCGTGATCAATATATAATGGGAATAATTGTTATTTCTAATAAAGTCATAAAATACCAAAGAAATGAAGTTTAGTTTATTTTATTTAATTTTTGAAAAGGTACTTATATTTGGACCACCCTGTACTAACTAACGAAACTAAAATCTGTGGCTCGAATATGAATATTTCACATTCATAAATCATATTTTCTAATAAAATCTATCACACTGTGAGGGTAAATATTATAATGGGTGAGTGAAGTTTATCGCGAACTTAAACGGAACATTGAAAAAATTAAAATTAAAAAATTAAAATTTTTTGCGTGTAGCTGAACAAAATGAAGAGAGAGCTGCAATATTCTCGAAGGTTGTAATTACAGCTTTTCTTTTGCTGGAAAATTTGTTACTCCGGAAAACGGGATTTATTTTTTGGATTTTCCTAGAATCCCGGAAGATAAATAACACTGTGTGTAATTTTTTAAGTCATGGCAAAATAACCATATACGGACACCACTACGTGATAAAAGACTAAAAAAAAAGACCCGTGTCTCCCAATTTTTCCCAAAGTCATGCACTTTTTTTATGGGCCGCCAAAGATTTGGGGGCTCGGTATCATTTTCGTAAAAATGTGATCATTTTCTCAGGCTCATATCTTGCAAACCGTTCAAAATTTCGATTTACTAGCTCTTGTCATAAAGAACAAAAATTGCCAACATATAAAATCAAAAAAACTTCACCTTCCAGATCAAAATCGCAAAAATCTTAAAAAAAATTCGATTTTTTTTACCTTTTTTCCCGTGTTCAGGTCCATAGGTAGCAAACCGTTCAAAATTCAAGGAAACAATCAACTACAAAAATTTACCTAAGATCTCAATAAACAAATTTCTAGAACATATAAACTTCCTGGGAATTATTCTTAACACCGTTTTTTAATTTCATTTGTTTTTTATTTACTTCAACATTGAGATACTATGCTATCTATTACAAAAATATTAAAAAAAAGAATTCGTATTATGTTTATAATGTTGATGGCCCTGGACTTGCAAATCGCGCTCTCTTAAGTTGTGGATCCAAATCGTCCGAATCTGACTCTGATTCAGCAATTATGGTGTCCACAGGCACGTTGCTTCCAGACTGCCCTCCATCATCAGCTCTTTCTTCTTCAAATACTTCATTAACATCATACAGGGTGATCTTGTGACTCCACCAACATACCTCTACAAGCAATTTTTTCGTGTTGCACTGTGTAAATTTAGAATGAAAATCTATTTTGTAATACATGCAAAGTAGTCTATGCAAACAAGAAACCGGTTAACCGAATTCCGGCCAGTTAATTAACCAATGTCAATTAACCATGTATTTCGGCTTTAACACAGCTGATATAACAAATCAGAATTACAAATCTAAATCCTAAAAGTCAATTTATTCGCCGATAGTTTTCTGAAATAAGTTGTCTCCCAACTCCGGTTTCGATTTAAGTTCCGGAACTAATGACAACACAGGTAGTATGGTAGCAGAAAGGCATACAACAGTAAACAGTATTCACAATCCAGAAAAAAGTACAAAACGTTCAAAGGAATATTTACCCAACGATGACTGCGGAAATCAAATATTGGAAAAGATAGGTTGAATTCGAGTATAAGAGATAAATAGGGCGTGGGCCATGTAAAATTTGGAATTTGAACCCTCCGTTATATCGAAGCAGATGGTCAATGTGTGATTTATGAAGTGACAGATTATTAGGTAAAGGTTAGAAATTTACGAGATGTGTCGCTTCACGCTTGAAGAAAACTGTGAAATATTAAAAACTCCATCCAAATCTCAAACTGTCTCTCATCTCAAACTATAAGAAATCTACGAAATAAATTCGATAGAAATGGAGTTCCACCGACGCCCTTTTCAGTATAGAAAAATATGGGCCTTATTTAACAATATAACTCGTCTACGTGCTCGTCCAGTGGAAAATATTGCCTCTGTAGCTGAAAGTGTGCTGGAATAGCCATCAACATCAATTCGCCAAAGTTCACAGCAATTGATCATTTCTTGAACTTCTTTGGGCAGAATGTTGCATAAAAACCTCGGTACGGACGCTTAAGTCCAAGTAGTCCAAGAACCGAAGCCTCGTGGCCATACGATTCGTTTTCATTTCTCTGAAAGGGCTGAAGATCGCTTGGTGAAGATGAGTATTTTTACCGAAAAATAATCTTTTCCGATGAAGCTTATTTTCACTTTGGGGCTAGGTTAACAGAAGAAATTAATCAAGGAGCCGCTGATACCGTCAATGGCGATCGATATTGTACCATGCTCAGCGGGTTTTTTGTTCCAAAAGGTTGAAGAGGATAAACTCGACGAAGTGTGGTTTCAACAGGACGGCGGTACGTGCCACACAGCCAAAATTACAATCGATCTTTTGCGCACTGTGTTCGAAAAACGTATAATCAGCCGAAACCCGGAAGTATATTTGTCGCTTCGTTAAACTATTATCTACCGTGAAATATAAGTGGTACTGAAACAATTCCGAGTCCGCTGAGACCTTATGACACGAAATAGAGGCCCAAAAAAACGACAATGTAATGAGAAATTGGTTTGGTCGAATGAGGAACTGTGTCTATATTAGTATTTTTTCAAAGCGGTTTGAAGTCTTACACCGGTTCCGAACGGTATTTTGACAAGCCTTTTCATGGCTATGTATTCGGTAGTCGATCTCAAAATTCAAAAAGACAATTAAAAATATGCGATGTTTATAAAAGGCATAGTTTGTCATTTTGCTATAAAAACCGAAACCGGTTATTAACCTGTTTCTACACCTCGGTGTCAACGAAAACCGGCTTCGTCAAAATCGGAATATTCGAAGACACAGAAAGCCGACATTTTTGAAACCCGGTTTTTTGTATACACTAATGCAAAGGGTTTAAGTCCCCTTTTTTTAGAAATTGAGATTGTAATGCAGTAATGTACAATAAGTAATAATACATCGATGACAAAAAAATAAACATGAACAGCATTTCTTGTAGTGATGAGGAAAGCCCATTAGTCCAATTTATCACATCTTTCTGTAATACTTCACTTCTTCCAATGTTGTCATATCAACTGTTGCGCGCGGAATAGGCTGACGGCCTTATTCATAAAAAGTTGTCATAAGTTTGTTAAATGTTTAAAAATGTAAAGCCCAAAAATTGTATTCATAATCGAAAAATTCCTCTATTAAGAGTTCTCTAACGTCGCCATTTTTGTTGAACATTTAACCCTTCGTTTTGCCCATTTTATCCACATTAATACACAAAAGAAATTATTATTTACATTTCACGCGTGCCATACTTAAATATGTATGCAATATAAACACGTGGATTTATTTTGGGTATATTTGCAGATTTTATAATGCCACATTATCCTTCGAAGTCACCAAATACTTTCATTCCAATTTTTAGTATTTTCAACCAAAATGGACTTTTGTTTACATAGTGATGTATAGAAATTATATTCGACTACCCAAAACTGAAATCCAATTCAATATGATTTTTTGCAACCTCTTCCAAATTTAAGAATATAGTAAATATTAATGGATCTGTTTATTGAATAGTTCTTTCCATTTATGTTTAAAATGTTCCAAAAATGCCTTGACGCATTTAAATAAAAATGTTATAATTCGGTCTATCGGTTATTGTTTAACTTGGTTTTACATCACAAGCACTGAGGATACATAAAACAGGGTTGCCAGTCAATTATCTGTTCCCTAGTTAAAATACTCATTATGAATACGGTACTAATAAAATCTTCGCCTTCAATAATTGATGAATGTTTTAGAGCTCATTTAAAGTTTTTGTTCTGAATATGGCCGTGAGAGTCCAATTGACATATTTCGCATTGGCTATACGCTCATTGTTTTGAGCATCAACATCATTGAAAGTTATGGCATTAACAGGTGACGCTAACCTCTCTTTTTTTTATATACTTTCCAGACGTTTTTGCTGTCATATGGAAGTTTTTGCAAAAAATTACTACAATTTTTGTTTATATCTGCAAATATATGGAAATCGATCGAACTAAAAAAATCGACTAAATGTTTTATAATAATTAATATACGGTAATTTTTTTTGAAATATCAACCTGTCAGTGTAATTTATGGTGCTTAAGGCAACAATAATAATATTTAATTCCAATTTTGTTTTCAATCGAAAATTAAAATCTATCCTTCAAATTTAGAGATAAACAAGTATACGCAGTCTTCCATTAAATAAAATATTTTCAATGAACTTAAAATTGGTAAGCCATTTTCAAATTTCAGCCTTTGAGTCTCTCCTTGATAACATTTTCATTCCCAAGAAATGATAACAAAATTTATCTAAGATAACTTTTTTTTGCCATTTCTTGAAATTGATACATCGTCATTGCTCAAGTCGGAATTTAAGTGGGAAATAGAAATGCCACTTAATATCGCTTAGCTATCCCGTACAAATTTAGCTATAATTAACTTTAGCGGGGTAAAAAAAGTACACTTAACATTACAATACATTTAAAAATTTCAAATGTAATGTTAAGTTTTTATTTATTAGAGACGTAGCATGTCATTTACTGGTAACTACAACTTTGGAACTCAACCCATTGAAAGTGGTGGCGATTATGGAAATGAGTCAGACGACGGAGTCATAGGTCTGGTTCCTTATGGTTTTCATAGTGACTCCGATGATTCATATGAGTTTCCAACCAAAACTAAAACTCTCAAAAAAAGCGTTCAAGTTGAAAATGCATCTTTGTTGTCGGACAGTAATAGAATGCGTAGAGAAAAAGGCAAAAGTTATTTTGAAAAAGTAAAGGACATCAATGTTTGGAATGAAGAAATGACCAAAGAATCATAATATGTAGGGTAGATGCAGATGTAAAAAATATGGTTCCATGAAATGTGTTGAGATAAATGACGATGATAGAAAATTGGGAAGACAAAAAAGTTTATGTTAACACTTTCATTGATGAGCTCCAATTAATAGACCGCGAAATAGAAAAGTATTACGTAAATCCAAAAAAAGTCATAGTTTGGCAACTCTACTCTGATTTAGTTCGTTTTTAGTTGTGCTCCGTGAATTTAACTTTATTTTCGTATTTAAAAGTTTAAATAGTGCTTGTTGTGTTAATAGTGCGAAGATAAGTTAAATTACATTGATTGATATAATTGTGTGTTCAGTGCAGTGCTTGTTTATGCTGTTTTTGTATTATTGTGTGCAATTGGAAATTCTGTTGATCGTGTAAAACACAAACATCAACAATAGTATTTGTTTGTCATTGTTGAGAACGTCTAACGTTGTAGTTGTTTGATTTTTGTTTTGTCTTTCATTCTCATTGTTTCTTTATTTGTGTGTCAGAGTTGCCATCTGGTTTTGGGAATTAATATGAAAGGGATAATAAGTTCATACGTTTTTGGTAATTTTGTCGATTTTGGAATTCTGTTTTTAGTATTTGTTTCTTATTTATTTATTTTTATTTTGTTTACTCTGACTTAATTATGATGACTTGCATGAACAAAGACTGTAATGTTAGATCAGATACCGATACTCTGATTTCAGGCTGGTTGTGTGATGGCTTGGTACATGTCAAATGTGTTGGCCTTTATTCAAGAGTGGCACGCAATCTTAGTGATGACAAGGGTCTTCGTTGGTGTTGCCTGGATTGTAGAAAATTAGATGTGGAGTTCTACAAATTTTTCAGGAGCATGAAGTCCGAGTTTTCTGATATGGAAAAGGAGCTTTCGGCTTTATCTGGTCGATTTTCCAAGTTTATTGGGATGTTTAATAAATATCCGGGATTGGAAAAGAGAGCGGGTTCACCGAAAGCTTCCTCGCCGAAAAGGAAGAAGACGGCTAAGAAGGCCCCTCCATTGTTGGTAATTCCTTCCTCGCCGAATTTAATTGACGTTAATTCTCCAGTTCCAGGTTCAAGTCCAATGAAATCTTCTGCCCCTTCTACCTTTGCTGAAGTCGTTTCCGAAGTTGCTATAGCTTCCACGGACAGCGATTAGTCATCTCCTCCGGGTGGTAATCCCGCCCCGGTGCCAAGAACGATGACTGTCGTACCGGCAAGGAAGACAGTTTTTGTGCTAGACTTTCCCCCGACACGACCGAAGAGGATATACGACTTTACATATCGTCTAAATTAGTCGGGAATAATTCTAACGATTCCATACAGTGCTTCAAGCTGAAGTCACAATTTTCAGAGCGTAGGTCGTCTTTCAAAGTTATTGCACCGGATGATCTATTTGTCAAACTGTTGGATTCGGAAGTTTTGCCTCACAGAACATTCGTAAGGGAATTTGAGTATCGGGATAATGGTAGGCGTGATAATTTTGCTAGATTACCGTTTGGAGATAAGGGAGCTCCAAAAAACTAATTGGGAGTTTGAATATGGCGTATCAGAATGTTCGCGGTTTGAATAATAAATTGTCTAGATTATTTGTTGATAGCTTTGGGTTTGAGTTTGATGTCATTGCTTTTTCTGAGACATGGCTTGAACCTAATGTTTTTAATTCTGAGCTGTTCTGCAATAAGTACGTAGTTTATAGAAAAGATCGTGTTGGTAAAATTGGTGGTGGTGTTTTAATCTCAATTGAAAATTATTTATCTTCTGAGTTGGTTACAGTTGATAATATTGGCGATCTTGAGTTTATTGTGGTGTCCATTAATTTAGGCAATTTGAAAATGTTTGTCACTTGTTCTTATATACCGCCATCTTCATGCTTTGAGGTATATCAAGAGCATATTGACGTTATTGCAAAAGTTATGCGCTGTTGCATGTTTTTGCAGCTTTTCGTGATAAATGTCAGATGGATGTAATTTATACAGATTTTAGTAAAGCTTTTGACACAGTTGCTCATAATTTGTTAATATACAAACTTGATATTATTGGCTTTCCACCTAAATTGTTGCACTGGGTATCTTCTTACCTTAGTGGTCGTACCCAAAAAGTGCGGTTTAAAAATTTATTATCTTCAACTATATCAGTAACATCTGGTGTTCCTCAAGGCAGTCATTTAGGTCCTTTTCGTTCTTTATTTAAATGATCTACCGTCTATAGTTAAATCCTCTAACATTTTGATGTTTGCAGATGATGTTAAGTTATATATGCCTATTTGCAATACTGAGGATTCCACCCATCTTCAAAATGACTTGGATAGTTTCACTAATTGGTGTTTGGTAAATGGTATCTCGCTAAATCAGGGAAAATGTAAAAAGCTTTCGTTTTGCCCTGGTACACCGTTGAATTTTGATTACCTTATTGGTTCTAGGATTTAGGAGTACTTCTTGATCAAAAGTTGCGTTTTGATCTTCATATTGATTCCTGTATAGGCAAAGCCGGATCACTGTTACCTTTTATAAAAAAGATGGGCGAAAGAATTTGCTGATCCTTACGTCACTAAACGTCTGTTTGTCTCTCTCGTTAGACCTGGATTATAATATGCTTGTATTGTGTGGTGTCCGTATAATGCCTGTCACATAGACCGCATCGAATTGATTCAAAGACAATTTTTACTTTTTGCTTTACGTGGTCTCGCTTGGAACATTGATGATTTGCCACCTTATAAAAATCGACTGATGCTTATTGATCTTCCTACACTTGAAAAACGCAGGTACATGTTAAATGCTATGTTTATTGTAAAACTCAATAGGGGTTGTATAGATTCAAATTTTCTCGTGAGTCCAATAAATTTTAATGTTCCCTGAAGACAAACCCGATATTTCTATCCTATAAAACTACCGACTGTCCGTTATAATTACGATTACTTCAATCATTTTGCCTCATTTACAATGAGATCTATAATTCCTTACCCGCTTCAGATTCTTTGAATATAATTAAGCAACATTTAATTCGTAATTAATCGGGAACTATTATCCAGCTTGTGTTGCCAACCATTTGTCTCCGATAAACCAGTCCTGCTTCTATTAATCAATCTTATTATAAATCCTGAATTCTACAATGAATTGTAGCTGACGCTGAATAGATGGATGGATCATTAGCGGTTGAGGCCAGATGCTGACATTCATGTCCTTCATCTTCATGTTCCAGATCTTCAAGTCCCTACTCTTCCTGTTAATCTCCCGTTATGCTATTTTTATGTTCCTGTTTATCGTTCCACACATATTGTTGCGACGTTCCTGCTCCAGATGTGACTGCCTATGTTATCTCCTATGATTTTATCCTAAAGTTCCTGTGAATTATTCCACTCAAATTTGTGGAGTCTATTTACCATTTTTGTTGTTCCTGCTCATCCCCCTGTTGTTCTACTCCAGCTGATGTTCCTGTTCCTGTTCCTCATGTTCCAGATGTTCCTGTCCCAGCTCCTGTATTGTTACTGTTTTAATTATAAGTTATTTTTTATTTTTGTATTTTGTATTATTATAACTAACATACGAGTACAAGCTAATCATAATATTTTTTAACTATTTTGTTTCATTTTAATTATTTTATGTTAATATTTTTATTTTTCTTCTTTTTAATTTTTAAATTTTACAAATTTTCTTCATTTTATTTTAATTGTACTCTACTCTTTTTCTTATGTTAAATGTATTTTAATTTTATTAAGTATTATATATATATATATATATATATATATATATATATATATAATATAAATTTTATAACGTTGTTGAAAACATATTACCGGCTGTATCCTATTGAGGATTGTAGCTGTGAGATAAATAAATAAATAAAAAAGGACCGTATTTTAGTAGTTGGAGACTTTAACTTGCCGTCTGTGACATGGGTGTCTTTACCCGACACCAATTCTCTGACTCCATTGACACCATTTGATTGGTCATCTGATTTTGTTACGCATATTTCCGAACTTGGCTTGATTCAATTGAACGACATTTCCAATTCTATGAATCGAGTCCTTGATCTAGTTTTAGTGGATGATTCTAACAACTTTGATGTTTCTCGAATTGATCCGTTAATTTCTCCTGAGGATAGTTACCATCCAACGCTGGGAATTAATTATACATATGATACCATGCAGGTTGGTTGCAATCGCTCTTCGTCCTATGTTGGCCTATGCTTTTCGCGTGCGAACTTTATTCTTTTGAATAATCTTATCTTTGATACCGACTGGCATACTATATGTCAGTGTGATAATGCTGTTGAATTTGAAATCGCCCTGGATGATTTCTATAATATTATTAATGGCTATATTTATAAGTCTGTACCCAAGAGGGCTATAATGGGTAATACTGGTCCCCCATGGTCCTCAAGGGCTCTAAACAGTCTTAAGAATGTATTTCGAAAAAGTATAAAAAATCTGGACTGCTAGCAGACTATGCTAGGTATATTGTTGCTAGGAGTAGATACAACGCTAAATCTCGGGAGAGTTACAGATTATATTTGAATAAGTTGAAGGCTAATTTTAAACGGAACCCCAAATCATTCTTTAGATTTTTTAACTTGAAGCGTAATTTCTCCTCCACACCGTGTAGGATCAAAATGAACGGTATTGATTATTCAGATGAGTAGTCTATTGATAATTGTTTCGCCGATTTGTTCGCATCTATTTATTCCACCCAAGCCTATGATGTTTCCAAATCATACCCGTACACTGTCCGCTCTGCCATTCCGTTTGATGTACCTGTCGTACATTCTTCGTGGTTGCTAGATAACTTGATCAGATTGAAAGCCTCGAATAAAGCTGGTACTGATGGTATCCCGGACTCTCTGTTGAAATACTGCTCGAATTCTCTCAGCTTACCGTTGACTCTCTTATTTAACGCTTCGTTGAAGTTCGGTCATTTTCCTGCACAGTGGAGAGCTCTTATATAATCCCTCTCCACAATCCATGTCAACATGGCTTTCGGAAGGGTCGTTCCACCGTGACTAATTTGCTTCAGTTTTCCTCTTCCATTATTGACGGCTTTATTAATGGAGATCAAACTGATGTGTTTTTTACCGATTTTAGTCAGGCTTTTGATAAAGTTAACCACAATTTGTTATTATATAAACTCGAGTCAATGGGTTTTAATTGTAATATGCTGAATTGGATTAGTTCTTACTTAATGAACCGAGAACAGATGGTATCATTTGGCCGATCATTCTCAAGATCTATTTTTGTGTCATCTGGGGTGCATCAGGGCAGTCATCTTGGCCCGGTTCTATTCCTGTTATTCATTAACGACTTACCCGCCTCCATAATTGTTAATGTACGCTGATGACGTGAAGATCTATTTTTCTTACAAGGATCCTTGTCAATATACTTTACTTCAGAGGGATTTGTCTACATTCCAGACGATTTGATGGAGCTTAATTTTGCGAAATGTAAGCATATGTTGTTCTCTAGGTCATCATTCTTTTCGTCAAAATACATTTTAGGTGGCAATGTTCTTGAATCGGAGGATTCATTTGTTGATGTTGGTGTTCTCTTGGACAGAAAATTTAATTTCAACTCCCACATAATTACGATGGTAAATAAGGCTTATGGCGTTCTGAACTTTATTAAACGTTGGGCAAAGGAATTTTCAGATCCCTACGTTACGGAAAATCTTTTTACTTCACTAGTCCGCCCTATTCTCGAATATCGATCTGTTGTTTGGGACCCCCAGTACAATTTGTATGTTAATATGATTGATCGGTCCAGAAACAGTTTCTCATTTTTTGTCTGAGAAACCTTCAATGGAACATGAACTATAATCTTCCTTCGTTTAGCAGTAGACTAGTATTGATCAGATTGCCGACTCTTAGTAGTAGACGTACCATGATAAACTCTATTACAGTTTTGAAGATAATTGATGGATGTGTATGTTCTGAATTTCTGTTATCTAACATTTTCATAAATGTCCCATTGAGACCCTCGAGGTACTATAAACATTCACATCGAGTTTCAGCGTTCGAATTATGCGTCCTTTGATCCAGTTAGGAGAATGTGTCGTGACTTTAATGAGCTATATCAGTTTATTGATTTCACTGGTAGTTGGGAAACTACAAAGTCTAAGATAATTTGTCATTTGAACAGATTGCATTAGTGCTATATATTCCTTTACATATATAAATTTTTTGCTCGTAATTATTATATATTATGAAGTCTGTTATATTAATATCTGGTGATGTACTTTTTATACTTATTTATGTTAGTGTAATACCAACTGGTGAAGAATTTCTGTAGTTGGTTGCAACGTGTGAACTTATGATCTTTGCTCTCCCGTTATAGACCGGTCTATAATGTGTACGCTGTCCTCACGTTATGGGGCCGCACAGTGGGATTTCTTCATACAAGCCGCGGCAAAAATTAGAAGGAATCGAGCTAGGGCTTTGAAATTTCGCACACATCTCTCATATTGCTAAATTAGAAAAAAAAACAAGTTTTTGTTCAAATCCGCCCACAACCACGCCTACCTCCCATATAACGTAAACTAAAAAATCGTTGTATTTTCCTCATTTTCATATCTATGTCAATAAAAATTACTGCCAGTGCTTGCATTTGAGTCCCCAATTATATTAAAAATTTAAGTGCCACGCCCAACGCCCATATACAAATTTTCATTTTTCAAAATTTTCGAAAACACATATAATTCTTTGTAGTTTGCGATAGATGTAAATCAGCACTTACATCTATATAAATAACTAAAGCCTAATATGTTAGCTGAATATTTGCAAAAAAATTAGGGGGCCATAGTTTACCGTTTTTTGTTTTAATTAACCAATCATTCAAAATAAAAGTCAAATTTGTACTATAAAATTATCGAAATTTAATTTTTAAAGGACAAGCCCAATGTGGTGTATAAAATACCGTGTAATGGGTACAAGTCCAACGTATGCCAGAAGGTATATGTTGACACAACTAACAAACCGGTCTAAATTGATTTATCCTAACTTGTTGTCTATTACCCGACCTGTTCTGTACCCTAGTGATGAATCAGAACCACAATAATCTATATCTACACAAAATTATCACGACTTACGACAAAGTAGAACAGCAGCAAATACACGTATTAAAAATTTGTATTTCTGTATGGAAATCGCGACTCTTATCAATTCAGTTTTATCAGTAAATTATTGACAAAATCAAAAGTTGTGCACCGATTTCAATGAAATAAAGCCCATTTGATTCGAAATATATTGAACTAACTGCTTTTGGAGCAAAACTGTAATTTTTGTCGCATTTTTTTGTATGAATTTTTAAAGAACAAAAAAAATTTTTTTTTTTAATTGTTTTTTTTTCACTTCGACGATATCTCTGAAACTACTGGGTAAAATCAAAAACAATGTAGGCACGAATTAAACATAATTCTGTTGACGAGTTTCAGATTTTTTTAACTGAATATGGTGAACCGTTTTCATGTTATTCCAACATACATATGTAGTGAAAGTGCCTTCATTTTTGACATAACGGTATATCGCGAAAAGTCGAGCTGATAGAACAAAACCAAGTGCAGATTTGAATTCAGCGTCCCAAATTATCTGAAAAACAACATTCAGTTCTTAATCAACAAATACCTTGTTCCCTTGTGTTATCTTTTTAATACCAACTACAACTAACATACCACTTTGAACTGTCTAATTATATTTAGTTCAAAAGCAATGACTGGCGAAGTTGTTTGAGGATTTTCAGAGAAATATCTGGCAGTGCTGCCGTCATTTCAACATCTATTTTGTTGTACAGCTGCAACCATTTTTTGTATTGTCTTTTGGCCGAAAGTCGAAAAACTAGTAAAAATAAGTCGAAGTCGAAAAACTAGTAAAAATAATTTTTTTTTATTTTTTGTTTAAATTTTACTTTTTGTTGGGTTTAGTTTCACTATTTTGACTTCAATCCCAATATAGTCTCATTCAGGCAGCGTAAACGAAAGTAAGCGTGCGTATAAAATCCCGTTCACTGCTCGAAATACATCTCATGTGATTCGACTGGTATATTTCCGCAAGCAAAATTCGGCTCCTAAATCGTTAATTATATTTAAGAGCAATCGCACGGTAGTACTTATTTTAATTTATTCGCTCCCGATCGTGTGAATAAGATAAATATTTCGGAAATACTACGTAGTATGTAAAAAACATATGTATGGTTACTCACATTGAACTGAAGCTAATCGAAATATATGTTCGGTGTTTAGTTAAACAAATGGAAAGATTCATAAAAGTTAACTTTCGTTCTCTGTTTCTAAGGGTATTGAACAGAGAGGTGTCATTCATGTGGTACAAAAATTTGTTACTGATAAGACAAAATGACTGACACAGTAGATTTTGCTAAAATTATCAGAATATTTGCCCCGCTACCGTAAGTAAATTTTGTACGAGTGATTATTGCTGCCGGCTAGAAATTCTGCGTGCACCGCAGTTGCAGTCACTGCAGACACAATGAAGTTGTGTGTGCGGTTTGCATAATTTTCACATGCTATTTTGCTATTTTACTGTCAGCAATTTAAACATTGGTTTTTATATGGGTTTTCCAAACCCCATAATTTTGATTTCAGTTCACAATTCAATAATATCCAATACTTCAAATTATATTATTGTCATTGAAATAATCCCCAACATTAAAATGTTGGCATTAATTCAATTTATTTTTGGGTGTTAATATAATTGGCAGTTAATTTATCATAAATCTTTTTATTATGAACTTGTTTTTTCTTTAAGATCGTTGACAGGTCGATGCCCATTTTCAACAAACAATTTTATTACGACAAGGTGAAAGAAGATATTGAGCTGTTCTCTGCTCTTTCGGTAAATATACAGGCTGAAAGCCCTCTACAAAGGAGCCTAATTTACACGACCTCCACTGGGAATGAGGAATTTTTTGAAATCGACTATAGAACTGGTGAGTAATAACTGTCTCATTACAAATTTGGTTCATATTTACTTTTTCCAATATGCTAGATTAAGTATTTGTAAAATGTAATCCATTGCAATTTATTAATATTTAAAAGGCTATACAAATGTATGTATATGAGAGTAGGGTAATTCGTATGCGATATTTAACAAAAAATGTTAAAATTAGTTTTAAACATTTTCACAATTTTTCCGACCATTTTTTCTTGTATTTTTTTTTTTGTCTGAACGAATATTTCGAGAAATTCCATATCTAGTGCGGAGTGCCCGAAGTTCGACAACGAAATGGTCTCTTAAACTACATAATGCACACATCCATACAAACTATACACAAAATGAATTTGAAGCGCCGCTCTAAGGAGCTACTGACTTATTCAATTAAGATTTTAAATTAAACGTAGAATCTGCGTTGAAGTTAAACTAAACATTCGTTGTTCAGTTTAAGAATTGATGAATCTGTGATCGATGTATTGATTTCCGTTAAAATTTCGCTAGTTGCAGTGTCAGCAACATTATATTCAGTTCTTTACCAAGCAGTAATTTTTGGAGTTAGTACATCGTCTCTAAACTACAAATAAATAAGAAATTTGAGATATTCCTTGAATTTGCTTGTATCCAATGTAGCTGTTTCGGGAGTACAAATGCACTGATGGTATCGTAGATACCTTCTTCTTACTTACTTCTGAATTGGTGTTGGTCAGCGTAATTATGCAAAGGCGAATCAATTTTCAATAAATTTTCCAAGTATAGGCATAGTTTCGTACAATTTACCCCATATTGGGATATCGATAGCAGCTTTGTAATCGACAAAAATATGGTAAGGGTCGATCGGTTTTTCTTAGGTATTTTCCGCGTGATAGCGTGATAGTTTGACCATACAAACGGGTCAGCCTTTTTGAATACAGGACATAGTACACTGAGTCTCCAATCGTCAGGCATATACTCCCCCAACCATATTCTGCATATAAGTTAATGCATGTGGGCAAAAAGTTCCTCAAGCCTTAAATGATCCAACCTTTAAAAGTTCACCGGGTAGCCCATCCGCACCCGTCGCTGTATTACTTTAGCCGGAAAATTTTCATTCTTAGTTCGTCTTTGCTGATTGGGGGAAAACTACATGATCTTCCCCAGTCAATGTCTTCCGATCTTTACTGGAAGATTCTGAGTGGAGTAGTGCTGAGGAGTGTTGTCTCCACATTTTAAGCACACACTGCTTATCTGTCACCAGATTCCTATTCTTGACCTTGCAAGAGGGCAAACAATTATTCGGTCCATTGTTGGATAATTTTCGGTATTCATTATTGATCCTGCACCTTTCGGTCTTTTCAATCTCCCTCTGCTTCCTTTTGCCACTTTTTTCGCCTAAATAGTTGGATTTCCTCGCTCCTATTTGTCATAAATCTGGGGTTTCGTTCTCCGATCAAGATATAACCAAGTCGCCTTATGTATGTTATGTTGAAACTATGTTCTACTAACTACCTTTATAGCGGCGAAGTCTATCAGTCTCAGTCCATTATCGAAAGTGATTTCGTGCAAACTGAAATTACCGCGTTTTAGTTAATGTATGTGTAGTTCATACTGTGTAGTTCAAACTTACAAGGCCAGGATCATTTTTCTGACGTGAAAAATTCAGATGAAGAAACTCACTGGCATGACTAGTTTCGAACGTCATGGCAAGTTCATCATCAGATGCCCAACTACTGTGTCTGAATTGATACCATCGGTATATAAATCGTATATATACACAACTTTTACATATGCGAATTAGTATCGATGGAAGGTTCATAAGTCCCACACAAGAACTTATTTTATTGACTGTTATACAACCTCATGAGGTCAGATGTCTTGCACATATTAATTAAACAAACAAACTAAACTAATTTTAACATATTTCTCTAACTGGTTATATCCTTCGCCTTTTCACGTCAGTTCGTAACAAGGATACGGAGGGATTCTTCGGCCTAGTCGTTCCATCGGAGTCGTCCTCTCTTCATCCATTCTGATAAGATGGTCTAGCCACCGCAACTGGCCTAATTTGATTCGCCTAGAGATGTCCACGTCAGAATATAAAACATAACAGGACCATATATTTTACTGAGAATTTTCTTCTCGAATGTTTTTCATCCGCTTGCGATATGATCCAAGTTTCGGACCCATATGCCAGGACTGGTAAAATGAGAGTTTGGAATAACTGGTCCTTTGTCCGTCGAGAGAGGGCTTTGTTTTTAAACTGCTTGCTGAGCCCAAAATACCAGACTGACGTTGTTGTCCTTGTCAACGGCGGGCAGATAACGGTAGATAAATACATCTACCACTTAAAAATTAAATCCGTTGTCAACGTTCAAGTGCGGACCAAGTCGAGAGGTTTGTCTAGTCGTTGACACCATCAATTTTGTCTTGCCTTCATTAACAGCAAGACCCACCTTCGCTGATTCTTTTTCGATTCTAGAAAATACTGAAGGAACACCTAATAATTGAGGGTATATAAAAAGTGTTGACAGTTGTTAACATTTTTGTACATAATTTAGTAGTGGAGGGTGCAATGATTAAATATAATATCAAACGATTTAATTAGTTTAGATTTTTGGTAACCAAAACACCTGTACAGGTAAATATAATATTTTAATAAATATGATATTTTGTGCGTAAAGTGTATAGTCGTAAATACTTATATTTTAACAATCTTTATAACTAATGAAACATTTACAAGCACTTTCGGTTTGATCAACTAAATATATAAGATTTTATAACGCTTAAACTATCACTGTTCCAATTTGGATACAACGGCAACAAGTGTACTAAGAAGTATCGTCCATTTGGGAAAACGTAAACACCTAAATGTAAAGCCTGGCAGCTCTAAAACACGTACAACAATTTTCGTGCAATCTTAGTTACATAAATCGGGGAATCCCATAATAAGAATGATTGTTTTTGTTTACAGTCATTAGTTGTAGAGACGTTATACTCTAAGTTGATATGCGACATTCGGGCTTTTAACACGCGTTGTAACTTTCCGGTGTTGAACCGCGAAGGAAATTGTAACGTCCATAATCACTTCCGCGGTTTACAGGAAGCCGTAAATTCGAGGGCAGAACAATACGTCAGTGACTTTTTGAATGAAACACAGTTTTTTTTGTAAAAAAAAATTATTTTTCAACATAATCTCCATTTATCTCAAAACACTTCGTCCAAAGTTTCTCCAATTTTTGTATCCCTTCCAAAAAATAGGATTTTTCGATGTCCATAAATCTCTTTCCACCGAGCCATTTCTTTAGGTTCGGAAATAGAAAATAGTCCCTGGGGGCTAAATCCGGAGAATATGGCGGATGAGGTACCAATTAGTAGCACAATTCATGGAATTTTGCCATTGAGACTACACAAGTGTGCACCCGTACGTTTATGGACAATTGAGAGCAAACGCGGCACCCATCTTGCAGACAGCTTTCTTAAACCTAACTGAAAATCCAAACCATATGAAATGCATATGGCATCAACAATCTTACGCACTTTTACTCTTCGATCGGCCCACACCATATCAATTGGCCATCCAGAACCTGCAGCGTCATTTGTACTTGTGCGACCACAACGAAAGTCAGTAAACCCATAGTATTTATCAAGCTTTTCCTTGGTTTGATTGATGTTTTTTTTTCGCAAAAAATAATGTTTAATGAGCATTCGAAATTCACTTTTTTCCATTGAAAAAAATGCACGAGGTTGTATGTTTTAAACAGCTGTTAAACGCAAAGTAAATGATGGAACCTGCTCAAAATTTGACAGTAGTCTATTAACAGGAGGTACTTGATGGGAGCAGTGTTGCATTTCATATAACTACGAGAGAAGTTCGAAAAGTCACGGACTTTTTGATCCGCCTTAGTATGTTTGTAGAAAATAGTAGCGATGGCTTGGAGTATGATTTAGCCATAATTTCACCAGAACCTAGCGTTGTTACTGATGAAGAAGAGGGTTTTTATGACATTGAAACTTCACGAATCTTGCCGAATGACGTTTCTGGAGAAGTTGAAATATTTGTACATAATATTAGTACTGTTGCGGATTCAGAAAATAGCAGTGATGATGAGCCGCTGTCTGCCAAAAGTGCTCGAATTGGAACCAATACCCCACGTTCTGAGGAGCTTAGTATTGCACCAAATAGATCAGCATTGAATTTTCCGGCTTGGCGAAAGTGTACCCCAAATTATTCGAAGACTTATGCGGGGTCTCACGACCGATTGTTCGGTGAGAATCAAGTAAGAGAAGCATGGAAAGACTTTTATCACCTGTGCATGTATTTGAATTGTTTTTCGACGAAGAAGTCCTTACAATTATTGTAGCCTTTTCCCAATTGTACGCTAGTCAAAATAACCGACACAACTTTAGTGTCACTGTTGCAGAGCTAACAATTTTCTTTCGGATACTGATTTTATCTGGCTACCAAAAACTGCCAAGAGAAAATATATATTGGTCTGCAGATGAAGACTTCGGAGTAGGTCTAGTATCAAAAGCTATGTCCAGGAACAGATTTAAAGAAATAAAAATAAATCTGAATCTTTTCATGACCGTTCCGCTCGCGTTGTGCAATCAGAACAAAAAAGATAACGGTAAAAAAGTTTGTTTCTTAGACGCTTGATGCTCTGCTGCAATAGTGCAGACCATAATAATTGGTCTATATAGCAGAGCTCGCAATATATACTCAACCAAATTTTTCTGCGCGGTCTGCTCAGTCAAAAGACCGAAAAAAAGGGTACGGAATCGCTCAGTGTCTGAACAGAAACCCTCTATTTCGTTTCGTTTTTGTTCTCCCTCTCGGGTTTCGGGTTGAGCGTAACCACAGAGCAATAGAAAAGAGCTTCTATGCCTCTCTTCCTGCTCTCTTAATGACGACGAGGTAGCTCGCTTTTGTTTTTGTAATTTACTCTTTGGTTGGCATAACACGGACAGAAACAAAAGGGAATCCGTATTTTCGTTCGATGCAAACAACATAAAACATAATTTAGCTGTCATTAGTATCAGACACGTTTAAACTTAGTTTGCTGCATGGTCTATAATGTGTATGTCTTCTTTGGTCTCTCATTCCACATCATTTTCCTAGTAAACTTTCGTTCAGCTGTTCCATAGAACCGTTCGTCGCTCAGCTACTGAGAATCAGTAAGTTAGCAAAGCAAACAAAAAGTCCGCAAAAAATTTATTAATTTTTATTGGTGCGTTTGCCTTATATTGTTGCCTTAGATATTTCGTCACAGGCAAAGCATTAAAGAGGTAGTGAGAATAGGATATGGTGTTCATTTGTGTGCATAGGCGTATGCATTAATAGCCAGTGCACCGCACAAGTACATGCTCATAAGACAGTTTGCCGAGTTTTTACGAAGGAAAGTGTCTCGAGTGAACACATGAGCCGAGCTAGCAAACAAAAACGCTCGTCAGTTGAGCGAAGAGCAAACCAAAGAAGAACGAAGTTTGAGGGTTTTTTAGTAGTGTTGTAGTGCAGTAGTGTTTTAGTAGTTTAAGAGTAGTGTTGTGCCAATTTAGTGTCCATGGTAATATCGTAAACCATCTAATTTGTTATACTAACGTTTTCAGCTTAGTAGGCACCGTAGACCAGCGGGTAAAAATCAAAACTATGTAGTTTGATTTAATTGATTTAAAAGTCAGTTAGTGCAAGGCGAAACAATGCTCACACAAAAGTCGGCCTGACTAATTGTCGGCCGACCAGACCGCAGGTCTAAGATGCCCTTAAGAGAAGGTCTTATTAGCACAAACAATGACAAGTCGCGATCGCTCCTGTCAGCTCTTTTTAAATGCAATCTTGCAAGCAATCAATCATAGATTTTTGCCATTTTACGATTACTTATCATATTTAAAAAAATTCTAAAATTGAACTCTTTCAGGCCAAATAAATAAAGGTAACAATTTAACTAAATTTGCAAGGTATTATAGTTCACAATATCAGGCATAACAAAATTGACAAATATGTGTGCTCTGGTCATATTGGAGTGAGGGGTTTCTACCCCAATTGGATTTAAACTCAGCGATGGTCAAGGTTCCCGAACTGAGGTTCCAAAATGAAAGGGCATGTAATAAACGAATATTGGCTGAGGTACTGTTCTAATACTAACTAAACTCCAAGCGACAGTAGCAAAAGTTAGTTGCAATTTAACCCTTCTGCACAAATTGGGTAAAAAAGACCCAATTTTGAAGAACAAACGGCTAAAATCATGTCTTAGGATGGCTACACGTTTATAAAACTTTTTCATATCCTCAGTCAGGGCCTTCTGATGTATTTTACGTTAAAAAAATTTTTCGGTATTAGCCAATTTTTTTCATTACATTTTAAATACTTTACCTACGCGTATACAATTTGTGGGTCATTTTGACCACTAATGCCCTATGGTCCTTCTGCGAAAAGAGTTTTGGCAAAGATCCAGGAAGCTGTAGTAGCCGACACTCTCAGTTCATCGAAGATCATTCAATTTCAAGATTCTGCCTCATGCTTTTTGGGTAATTGGAAAAAATACAAAGATGTTTTTGTTTGTCCACATACCAAAAACTCGAGCAAGCATTCAATCCGTTGCAAGACATGCAAAAATTGTTTATGCAAACAACATTATGTGTATAAGAATAAACAGCCAGAATTAATCTTCTTGTCTTAAAATCAATTTTGAATTTGTATATTTTTTGTTCAAATAATAAAAAAAAAATTAGTTTACCGTTAACGGATGTGTTTTTGATATTGGGTCAAATTGACCCACAAATTGTTTATGAGGGGTATAATCTGAATTTGTGCAGAAGGGTTATAGTGACACAATACGTAAGCGGATCAATTAACCTATTAATTTAGATGAGGCTACGGGGCTAAAGAATTTAATCAATTGACAAAATTCGCGTATATGCCAAAATGCAATTCATGTCGTATAGTGAAAGCGTAAGATGAAAGCAGTATTTAAAATTTGTAAAGGTTACAAATCATTTCCAACCGAAACCTTCGTTACAAAGGCAAGCATAATCTGAGAAGCAGATCTCTTACATTCATTATTCGTCAAATCCTCATGCATTTTTAAGAGTAAATAAATTGGTTAAATGACAACAAGGGACTTTTTCTCGAAAGCGTTGATCCATTTTCTAAAACACTACACTCAGGACAATTTTCCTTCTGGCACATAATGAGTAAACGCACTTTAAAAATCTAACTCATATTTTTGTAACTCTACGGATAAGAAATCAAAATCTACTTTCTTCTTCGAATGAATGCGATAGAAAAAATTGAATAAATATGCAACGATTCTTAAGGCACGCTTGAAAAGCGGCTGAGACCATTTGAGAAAAATTAGTTTTTGTCTTTCGAGATTCCAAGTTTGTCACTATATTAAACCATACCTTAGGCGGTTTTTCGCGAGGAAGTCTTAACCAAGATGAGCCTTTCCACCACAGATCTTTTGACACTAAGTCACGGGCAGTAGTGCCACGGCTCGCTATGTCAGCAGGGTTGTCGTGAGAAACGACATGATGCCAATGTTTCGCACCACCGTTCTCCGAAATCAACGCAACTCTGTTTGCTGCAAACGTGGGTCAATGGCAGTTTGCTGCAAATGTAGGCTCATGGCAGTCCAATAAAATGCTTCCAAATTGGTAAAATTAAATTACGAGAATAAAGACTGTCATTTTCGTCAGCAGTGTTGCACCGCAGATGTTTAACCGGGATAAGTAAATGGGTGGCCATCGGTGGTGCATTGGTAGTGTGCGCGGCTCTTGTACATGATATCGTGGGTTCGATCCTTGCTCTGACCAGCTCAAATTTCTTTCGACGGCGGTCACCTCGCTTAGTGACGGCGACACTATCGAGTACTTAGCCATGAAAAAGCTTCTCAAAATACCGTTCGGAACCGGTGTAAAATTGTAGCTCCCCATCAGTGAGTGTAAAACTAGAACGGACACAGCTCACTAGTATGTGAGAAGCTCTCCCTAATCCCTTCAGTGGATGTAACGGGAAACGTTTATTTTTTTTATATTACTATATAATATTTATTATATAAATAATAATATATACACAAAAACACACAGGGTTAATTAATTTGGTCAAATTAATTGGGGTTTATTAAAAGTTACTTTCGGGTTTTGGCTTTTTAATTCTTAATTATTTTGTCTTCTTCTTTTCCCATGGTGATGAAAACGGGTATAAACAAAAGGGAAAATTCAGGGCTGATTTGCAACTTAAAAACTAGACTTAATATTAGGGTGACCAGCTGATTCAATTTCAAACTAACTGTTTGAAAGGCCTTTTTGGCCTTGTTATCCACATACACTATTTTTAACACATTCCAAATTAATTTGTTTCTTATTTGAAGTTTTACCCTTTTACCATCTTATACACGCATGCACTATTTTTACCCAAGGCTGTCAATGTTATTTTTTTTAAATTTTCAAGGTTTACGCATTTTGCACTTTTTACCAGATTTCGGGTAATGGGGATAATAATGGGTAGTTATCCACGGCTTTTGGGAATTACCCGTCATGATTACCCATTACCCACTAGGTAATGGAGAAAATGATGATGGAGAATTACCCATCACGATAACACATGGGGAATGGGTAAGCGGCCTTTACCTATTATCCACGGCGATGGTAATGAGTAAGATAACCCATCGCCATTTTTGATCGAAAATATTTTCTATATTTTATTTTCTTTCTATATCTCGAAAACGGAGTGTCCAAAATAACTAATTTTTTCGGAGTTTTAATGATTTTTCAGAAAGTGGTCAAATGGTAGGGAAGATTTTTTTTAAAATCGCCAAAATAAGGAAATTACTAAAATAAACGGAATTACTAAATAACTCGGAAACGGTGCGTCCAATACCAAAAACAATAAATCATTTCAAGCTCAAGACCAAACAGACCGACTGAAAACTAGCGCGCAAAGGAAATGGTGAAAGTTGTCGTTGAGCAGCGCGAGCTGGAAACAATCAGCCCAATTCTAAATATTCCGAGGGAATTAATTTTTCCCGGGAATAAAAGCCTCCTATTCTAAACAGACGGGGAATAGAATAATAAGGGAGAGCGAATTACGAATTTTCGAAGTCAGCTGTTTTGCTTTATGACGTTTGGTTTTGTTTGTTAAATGCAAATCATTTTAAGCAAATAAAACTTAATTAATAATCAAAATAAGTGAAAATGTGCACAATAGCCTTTAGAATGGCAGCAGAAGAACGACCGGGAGCAGGAGAAGCAACAACAATCGTTTGCAAGGAGACATGTATCGTAGTTATGCGATGCGAGCAATTCACATAGCTTACCTTGTAAGTAAATATGAGAACATATTTACTTGGCTTAACTCTAGTTGAGGGGCATTACTTGGAATGGAATCAACATTTTATCATCAATATAAATTTTTAAGCTGAGCTGAAACTTTTTGTACGATCAACCCATCTTCTTGAGATATGGGCTTGCAAACTTGAGTGTATAGTCGGCTATATCTCTGAAACTACTTTTCCGACCTTGTTGAAATTAGAAAGGTCTTTTTAAACTCTACAAGTACGGTTAAAAATATTTCACTTTTTATTAACCCATTAAGGAATAATTTAAAAAAAATTATTGTATAACTTCACTTTTTTCTTTAAAATCATTATTTTTCAAAAATAGACCGTAGTGTTGCTACATTTTTTCTACACACCGGTGAAAGAGAAGATTTCAGGCTTTCTTTCAAGGTATAATAGGGCTCAGTAGTCCTTAAAAGACCGGGGATATAAAAAGTTAAAATATTTTTATCAAACTTCCAACATAATATGATGACCTGTTTTCATCAAAATATCAAAAATTATTTTAAAACAATCTCGCGATTTTTCTGATTTTGCCACACATCGACTTAAGGTACAGAAGGAATTTATGTCCCATGCCTGAGCCAAGGTGGAATATAAATTTAACAATTTTCAAAAATTTATTTTCATCTTTATTTCGACGTTACGGAAATTTTACTCGAACCGAACATGTTACATATCTGAACTTTGAAGGGTCATACCTCGGGAAATATGGGCCTCCGAGAAAATTTTTTGTTTTTTTTTCATTTAAAAATAAATTCTATACACCCCCTAAAAAATTAAAAAAAATTGCTCAATTGCCCCTAAAATAGAGTTGTTCCAAAAAAAGATAAAAAATGGGTGCTGGTCCATATTTTCCGAAATATAGATCTCCAAAGCTTGAATATATAATCGGGCATAAGTCTGCCATTTATTATCCGATCTAGTTGGAATCGGTACCATTACAAAGGCCTTTTAAACCCTATAAATCTGTGTATAAATATTTTTATTTATATTAACCAATTGGGGAGCAAATTAAAAAAAAACGATTTTTAACCTCATTTTTTGATATACATTTTTTTGTTTTCAAAAAAATGCCCTATTATTATATTTATTTTTTGGTAGGCTCCGATAATAGACAAGACCTTAACTTTTTTTAGGGTATAATATTCACCTATAACCCTTCAAAGACCGGAGATATTAAAGTTCATAGTATTTTTGTGTTATAAAGCTTTCTGCGTGGTTTAGGGAAAGTGTGTTAAATCGCGCGATTTTTTATAAATAATTTTTTAATTTTGGCGAAAAAAGTTTCAGATGTATTCAGAACTATGAACTTAAATATCACCGGTCTTTGAAGGGTCATTGGTGAGAATTATACATTAAAAAAAGGCAAAAGTCTTGTCTATTATCGGAATCTTACAAAAAAACTACCAATTTTTTGGAAATAATAAATTTTTATTAAAAAAGGGGAGTTAACAAATATTTTTTTTAATTAACCCCAATGGATTAATAAAAATAAATATGTGCATACACAGATTTATAGATTTTAGAAAGGCCTTTGTAATGATACCCATTTCTACTAACTTTGATAACCTCTTTTAAAACTTTTGAACTCAGTGCAGACGCTTCTCTCGGTGGTAACATTTTGGTGTAGATCTGAGAGTTGGTGCTAAAGTAAATTTATTCCGTAAGAATAATGCCATAATATTGAATAAAATAAAAGTAATTATTTAATTTTATATAGAAAATATTAAATACTTTTTAATATAATTCAACCTTCATCATTTAATACATTTAAAGAAAAAAAATTTGTATCGTCCAATCAGCTTATTAAGTAGTTTAAATAAATTGCTAGAAAAAATTTTAAAGTACAGCATTGACACACACTTGGATCGACATAATATAATACCCTTAGAGCAATTCGGATTCAGAAGATATCACAGCACAACACACCAAATTAAGAGGTTATGCAACCATGTAAAAAATAACTTTTCATATGGAAATTCAACAGCTTTAGTGCTTCTCGATGTAGCTAAAGCTTTTGATTCCATATGGCACGATGCTTTAATATATAAAATGATAAATTATAAATTTCCACATTTCATAATTAAAATTATAAAAAGTTACTTAACAGATAGATCATTTCTTGTAACTATTAACGGTGAATTATCTGATATAACGGAAATTCCATCTGGTGTTCCTCAAGGAACCGTACTAGGACCAATTTTGTACAATATCTACATGTCTGACTTCCCATTATTATCCCCATGTAGTTATGCTGCGTATGCGGACGATGTTGGTATCTTCTTCGCACATAAATTGGGTCATGATATTGTGACCAACGTTCAATGTGCACTCAATAAACTAGTACAATATTACGATACATGGAAGATAAAATTAAATTATGATAAGACTCAATCTATCTTTTTTACCAGAAAAAGAAAGAATTGCTTTCTCCCATCCTCTAATTAAACGGGTTTGACATACACTGGTCAGATAATGTAAAATATCTGGGTATATACCTAGATAAAAAACTTACATTTCAGTTTCATACCAAAACAAGGTAAATCTTTATATTAAAATCTTATATCCACTAATAAACAGAAAATCTTCGTTAAGTAACTTTAACAAAATTATAATTCTTAAAGTAATATTTCAATCGATAATATTATATGGATGTCCTGCTTGGAATACGTGTGCTGTGACACACATTAACAAATTACAGATATGCCAAAACAAGCTTTTGAAAGTGATGCTAAACCTACCAAGGCGCTTTCCTACTAATTTATTGCATAAAATGAGTAACACATATAAAATTAGCCACAGGATTGGTACTATCACAAACAAATTTAATACTTCGTGCGATTCTTCGGACAATGTTTTGATATCTTCACTTCTTGATACATAGACGTCTTATGAAATGTGTTCATATTCAAGCAAAGGTTTTTTTTAGTACTTTTCCTTTGAAGGTTATATAATTACAACAAATCCTCTACGTTTATTACGAAATATACTGATAAAGATAAAAGGCTAGGCCATATTTTTAAGTGCAATAAATCTCTGTAAATAGTATATAAAAATGTAAATATTCATTCAATAAAATTAACTTATAACTTAACTTAAATAAAAAATTATGTACTTACATTTTTGCGCAGCACTCCCTAGCAATTTTTTACTCCCAAAAGTTATTTTCACATTCTCCATTTTATTGACATTTAGAATTCCGACTTTTTTCCCGGTGAAAAATTTCCCTTTTTCGAAGTTTGTTTAGAATAAGGGAAATGAGAATAGGGAAAAACTCCCAGGGAGATTTTATTAAGAATAGGGGAACAGGGAATAGGGAAAAAACTCCCAGGGAATTGCTATTGAGAATTGGGCTGAATAATATTATTGAAGGCAACCCTCTGTTTTGTTGTTTTGTAAATGTCAAAACAAAAATAAATTATGCCTCTCGGAAACCGATGGTTTTTCGGTATAATGCATGAAAGTCTTTCCAATGTTAATGCTTGGTATTCTACGATCGTATGTCTAAAGGAATTCTCATTAATGTGATGAGTTTTTCGTTACATACAGTTTTGAGGAATTCACCAAAAAGCATACCAAAAACGTCTGCTGATGACGATCTTGGCAAGAATCGAAATATCTACACAGACAGCCCTGGTATCATTGGAACACTTTTTGTGCTCGACTTTTTTGAAAATAATATAAAGCTAATAAATAAGCTTAATAGTAAAAAGCACTTGAACTCGAAAAAATTTAATAAATTGCAGTTTATAAACAATAATTTTGTACCTCCATGGAAGGCTTTAACCAATGACAACAAACATCGCTCAAACTACGGAATTTGTGGGTGTAGTGAAAGTGAGTGAGGAGGCAAAGTTCATGTAGGCAATTCAAAAAAATTACCTGGATGTCCTGCGACGATTATTGCTAAAATCTAAATATAAGTATGTTGGAATACATTTTATTTTATTTGATATGTAAATGTATGATAATTTGATATGTATATTTGTTTGGAAAGGACCTCAATTTTTTATGTGTGTATTTTTTCCTACTATTTCATTCTCACAGGTGTGTTATATGTTGTCAACAGTTTGGACTTCGAAAAGCAACGCTCCCACGAATTAGTTGTAAGAGCAACAGACCTTGTATCAGGAGCGTATGCCGAAGTTACCGTTTCGATTGGAGTAGAAGATGCTAATGATTGTTACCCAAGTATCGAAAAGGATAATTACAATGTAACTTTATCAGAAAACACATTTATGGGCGCTTTAATTTTGAAAATCAACGCTACAGATTCTGATTCCGATGCCAATAGTATCCTGTCCTTTGCAATTGAATCGACAAATGGCAATTCAGAATCGGACTTATTTTATGTCAACATAGCTGATGGGTCATTGCATTTAAAACGTCAACTTGATTATGAGGAGTGCAAGTCTTATCTTGTCATTATAAAAGTAAACGACCATGGAACTCCTTCCCTGAGTTCTAGGACAAACGTATGGATCAAAGGTAAGTTTAATTAAATTGATATGGATTTACACATCTGGGAAAAATACCCGAACAATTTCATTATTACGGTCGTCTTGTGTCGACCGTTTAAAGTTAGTATTCGCGTAGTCGGCATCGATAACTATCGATTCTCTAAGTAGAATTGACGTCTTTAAGAGATTTTTAGTTTTCCTACGAGTTAAGATCAGGTTTTTCTGTAATTAGTGAACAAATTAAACCCTCGGAACTGGAATTTGAAGTCACATTGGCGGACGATCGTTTCGAAGATTGTGACTCGTCTCATCAGCGCCTTAATGTTCTAGTCCAGTGACCATCTTGTTGAATTGGGTCACTAATTGCAGTTATCGTTTTTGGGGTTTCTCTCCTCTTTCTCTCACGTCTGAACTACTTTTTTTCGTTACAAACAGGGGTTTTCCCTACTTACAAGCACCTCTGTTGAAGTTTTTGAAGTAATGATATTTATACAACATTACTTATTTTTGTTAATGTTCGACGTCGTTATTGGAATGAGACGGCTACTATATTTCTGTCAACACAGTTTTTTGTAACGACTTCAAGATAATTTGCACGAGCAGCTTCAGGCGTATGGCAACTCAACCGTTGTTGAATATGGGAATGCAATTGGCTGACGGAGAATGCAATGAACAAAGGGTTTCGTCATAATGTTAATTTATTCACCTTTTAATGATAAATTAAACTTATGCTAAAAGTCGAATATGAAGTGGCCGTCGCACAGTGGCGCCATTTGTGTTATAACCGAACCGAACTAAGATACCGAATAAGATAATCGAATACTTTAAATGGCATATGATAGATAAGTATTCAGCCTATGAAATCAGTGTTTGGAAAGGGTGCTGCGCCTTCTAGATGCTTACTTAAGGGTTAAAAAAATGGAGTTCCTTAACATCCCATGCAGGGGTTGGGGTGAGCTTCTCACACTCAGTAAGATGTGCGCTTTCTAGTTTTACACTCACTGGTTGGGACCTACAGTTTTACACCGATTCCGAATGGTATTTTGAGAAGCATTTTCATGGCTAAGTACTCGATAGTGTCGCCATCACTAAGCGAGGTGACCGTCGTAGAAAGAAATGTAAGGTGGTCTGAGCAGGGATCGAACCCACGTTCTCATGCACAAGAGCCGCGCACACTAGCCATTGCACCACCGACGGGTTGGGTTATCAAAATTAAAATATGTAGAAAAATAAATTTTATAGTAACAAAAAAAAATGATTTTTACCAAATTTATAGGTTTTTTTAGATACTTTTTAAGGTTTTTATGTTTTAAAATTATTACCCAACAAATAAAAAAAAATTTTTTTTAAATTAATTTTCTCAATTTTCTGTAAAATATTCATCACAATTCGTAAGTGAAGGTATATCTAAACGACTAATCAATTCTAAACTATAATTATTGTCTAACTCTATTCGTGACTTCACATGCCGCAGGGAAGAAATAAATGGATCGGAAGATGATGCCTACATGTTGAAGAGGTTCTCATTTTGCCTCACCCTTGATGCTTTGAACGTGTTCTGCAATCTATATTTTGTATACACTTTGTTAAGAGACTCCTGGACTTCTTCAGAAAGCTCTCCAATTGGCAAAGATTGGTATTCAATTATATCTTTGCCATGCGCCAATATTTTATGGACTGTCGGGGTCAACTTCTTCTGTGGATACATTTCCGCTAAAAGTGATGCAGTTTTCGATGCATATTCTCCATATTTTGTAGAATTGACGTTTTCTTTGCAGTTTAAAACATGCAAGATCGTTCCCAATCTTTTTACGATTTGATTGCCAATTAAAGTGATTCCAGTTACTGCCTCATCATTTTCAGAAATCTCCTAGAAGTACCTCCATCGTTTGGGTTTCCGCATCCGTACTTGGGACAGTCTAATTTTAGTCCAACGGGCTTAAAAAAGCATCCTGTATTTGGTTCTTTCTGATCTTTTCCTTATCCTTAATCGATGTATTTTCATCGAAGAAAGAACTCCATACACCTAATCCTTGCGTGTAATGGTGACATTCCATTTTGTAATTCTCCTTGTTTGTAGAATCGTTCAAATTACCGAAGTTCTTCTGACTTTTTTGCAAATCGGGCATGATAACAATGTTGAGGTTGTTCCTGTCAGGTCTTTGATGACCTTTCCGTCAACCATGGTCAGGTGGAACTCGTAACTATAATATAACTAACTTTATAGTCTAATCTATTACCTGATAAGCCTAAAAAATTGCCTGTTACTTGCATGCATACGGATTTCGGTTGAATTATGCAATTTTGATATTATACACGTGCCCGAATAAGATTTGTGCCGCAAGGAACCATAAGTCAATGTTGCTCTGTGAATGAATAGTTTGCTATTTGTACTCCAAAGTAATTTTCACGTGAGGTGCGTACCTGCTAATTTCAATGAGTAGTTTTTTGTGCATAATGTTTCTGTAACAGAATATTGGGAGCAGACTATGGCAGAGGCTCTCAGGTAAGTAACCGACTTAAAATGAAATTTTCAAACTATTAGATCAATCTAATTGTCAGTCAACACATTACAGAATGAAAAACATAAATCATATACCTTAAAAAAACAATAACGTAGCAATGGGTTTTCACGGACATGTATATGCAAGGGATGCACGCCATACAATTTGTGTAATCATGTCTTTTTTAACTTTTTTACCTGTAGAAGCCAGTTTGTGGTGCAATGGTTTTCGTGATATTACACCTGAAATCAGACCAAATTACCAAAAAATAGTGTGTTTTTTTGAACACGGAAAATCGATCAACTTTGAACGGTTATATTTTCTAAACTAACATTCTGATAATATTAAGGATGGCGTATTTGAAATCGTTGAAAAATTTTCTATATGATGGGTTTATTCAAAATTCCGTAGGCGCACATGAACATTTTGATTTTTGCAACCTCGTTTGCTCTACGGTCGCCACTGTGCGTCGGTGGTGGAATGATAGTGTGCGCGTCTCTTGTACATGAGAACGTGGGATCGATCCGTCTTTGACTGGCGTACATTTCGTTCGACGACGACCACCTCGCTTTGTGGCGGTCACACTATCGAGTACTTAGCAATGAAAGAGCTTCTCAAAATACCGTACGGAAGAAGAGTTAGACCGTAGGCCCCATTCAGTGTGAGTAAAGATAGAAACTTGGTGAACAATTTTTTTTATGTGAATGGTTTATTGTTATATGACTGACCTCGGCTATCTCTGACTCGTTACGTAATTGTTTTCAAGACAGATCTTTTTGTTGTAACTGCAGTTTCCTTAATCCCGAACACTTCCATCAACTAAGCACTGAATGCTATTTAGCTACCGATATTGATTTACTTAAATTCAGGATCACTTAGAACTACTGACTTTAGTATCCTTAGTATGAGGTATCCGCCACTAGATACATTGCCTTGACTCTTTTATTTTATATCGCATACATACGCCTTCTCTTCTCGGTTTTGGTCCAGAAGTTAATATATTTTCATGTTAACTTCAAAGTCAAATCCTTCAACATAGCTGAATACTGGAATAAATATTCCTTGCTCATCATTTCAGCCTTTCTTACACAAAGCATCAGGGGCATATTTTGGCTATTAGAGAAGAGACCGACTGGCTGAGGCATACTAGTCCGGCAGTCATTGGGGCCAAAGACCTCTCGGGCAGCAAGTCCCTGGAATCAGTATTGCTGAATTCAACATCTGCCCAGGACTGAAGATCTCTTAACGATATACCTCAGCAGTGCGTTTTTTGCCTGATGTGGGAGCCAGGGCACAGACACATTCTGGGAATGATACCACTGGCCAGACTAGGGGCTACCTTCAAGTTTCCACGGGAATTGGAGCGTGTTGGCTTGCCCCTACTTACTTGCTTATCCGGTTTCGCACAACCCCGGGGGGTCAGGGGCCTTACAAAACGAAGGTAACATTTATCGCAAACCAGTTCGATCTTTTGCTTTATCTCTCCAGTTGGTAATACCAAGTGCACGATTAGTCAATCTGCTCACTCGAGCGGAGTCTTGGTTTTCCTTTTTTTCGTCTTCCTTCGAGTTTGCTTCGAAAACCCTTCTTGCTGGTTCGTCTTCGTCCATTCTACTGACATGGCCTAGCCAGCCCAATCGTGTTATTTTGATCCGCTTAACTATGTCGATGTCGGGATATAGCTCATACAGCTCATGGTCCATGTGTTGCCGATACTCGCCGTTGTGCACTATAGGGCCATAAATTTTCCGGAGTATTTTTTTTGCTCTCGAAGACTCCCACAGATGTTTCACCTACTTGCGATAAGACCCAGGATTCTGCGCCATAAAGCAGTACAGGTTGTATGAGAGTCTGGTATAATTGGACTTTTGTTACTCGAGAGAGGGCTTTATCTCTAAAGTGTTTGCTTAGCCCAAAATAACATCTATTCGCAAGCACAATTCTCCGCTTGATCTCAAGGCTGACGTTGTTGTTTTTGTTTACGGCAGATCTGAGGTATATACTTTCGTCTACCACGTCGAAATTATAACGGTTATCAACGTTCACGCTTTGGTCTAATCGCGTGGAAGCCCTGCTGGTTGAAACTATTAATTTTGTATTGTCCTCATTTACCGTCAGATCCAGTTTTCCTGACTCCTTCTCAATTCTCGAAAACGCCGTAGTAACTTCTCTAACTGTGCATCCAATGATATCTATATCATCAGCATGTGACTTTTGCTGCTTATTCATGTTGACAGCAGCTTTTCTCAGAATAGTCTCTATTAAGATGTTAAAGAGATCGCACGATAGGGTGTCACCTTGTCTGAGGCCTCGCTTAGTTTCGAAAGGTTCGATAAGATCCTTACCAACTTTCACTGCGGATTTGGTGTTCGTTAGGGTCATCCTGCAAGGCGTATGAGTTTTGCTGGAATACCAAGATCAGACATTGCTTCGTAGAGTTTCCCCCATATCGGACTATCGAAGGCCGCCTTATAATCGACAAATAGATCTCCAGGATTTGGCGTAGCGTGAAAATCTGGTCGGCTGTCGCTTTCCAGGCCTAAAGCCACACTGGTATGGTCCAATCAGGTCAGCGATAATCGGTTTTAGTCTTTTGCACATTATGCTTGATAGAACCTTATATGCTATGGATAAAAGGCTTATTCCACGGTAGTTGGCACAGAGACTCGGGTCACCTTTTTTAAATATGGAAATAGTACACTGAGACTCCAATCGCTGGGCATGCATTCATCTAACCAAATGTTGCTAATGCTAAAACAGCTCCGCCGGTAATCCATCGGCTCCTGCTGCTTTATTGTTCTTAAGCCGGGCAATAGCTGTTCTGACCTCGTCTTGGTTAGAAGGGGGGCAATCGACGTCGTCATTGAAATTTAGATCGATTGTCTCGTCATTGGATATCTCAGGTACCAGTAGCGCGGAGAAATGATCTCTCCATATTCCCAACATACTCTGTACATCTGCGATGAGATTTCCGTCCTTGTCTTTACAGAAGGGGGCCCTGAACCATGTCTATTAGTTCCGTTTTTGACTTTTTGGTAGAATTTTCGGGCTTCGTTCTTCCTTCTGTATGACTCAATTTTCTCACTTTCTTTTATCCCTATACTGCTCAGTCGCAGCTCGCGTTGCAATTGACTGAAGCATTGCCATGCGTGCAGCGTTCTTTTCATCATTTGAAATGCGACACTCTTCATCGTGCCATGGTTTGTTGCGAAGCGGTTTTTCGAAACCAAGTACGGTTGCTGCGGCAGTTTTTATAGAATCGAAAATGGGTTTCCACTGCGCCTTAGGCTCGTTATCGGGAGGGGGTGGGTTCTGTGCCAAAAGTTGCGAGAGCTTCCTTGAGTAGGCTCTGGCTACCTCTGGTAATTGCAGCTTTCCGATGTCCAGCTTCCTTTGCGTCTGGTTTTGTACGATTTTCGCTCTACTTAATCTTGTGCGAACCTTTGTTGCTACCAGGTAGTGATCAGAATCAATGTTAGCTCCTCTGATCACTCGTACGTCGATTACACTGGATGAGTGCCTTCCATCAATTACCACGTGATCAATTTGGTTCTTCGTTCTTTGATCAGGGGATACCCAAGTAGCCTTGTGGATGTCTTTATGCTGGAATCTTGTACCACTAATGACCATGTTTTTTGCCGCAGCAAAGTCAATCAGTCTCATACCGTTTTCGGAACTGTCAGCATGTAGACTGAAATTGCCAATAGTTGGATGAAACACTTTCTCCCTGCCTACTTTAGCATTAAAATCTCCTAGTACAATCTTAATGTCATGGCCAGGGCAGCGGTCATACAAATCGTCAACAAATAGGGGTTGTTTATGTTTTCTATTTCGTTTCTGTATTATCACTGCGGTTATGAACGGTGGCGGGATGCAAACACAGTCCACCGGGTTTTTGCATTTTACCTACTGCCAGGATATTTGATTGCAGCCGCCCATTATGGATCAGAGGCTGACCAGGATGCAATATGTCGAACCTGGATTTTCTTCTTTTGGTTTTTTATCCGCTGTTGGCTCATATGTTTGGCTCATCCGCCTTCTAAAGGACAAAATAATATGCCCGATAGCTTGAAGAGCTTCAGTGACATCAGTCACTTACTAAGCCTGAGACACATCAGTGATCGCATAACCAAATCAGGCAGCTCATTTATTTTCGCCTTCTCACTCTAGCTAGCTAACGGAGGTTTCCGATAAAGCCATTGCCCAGGACATACTGCGTGGAAGTAGTGAGCTGATTGGACTGCCCAATGACGGAATCATTTCTGGCCACTCCCAAGTGGATGGCTATCAGAAACTTTTCACCTCCACGGACAGTCCCAAACTGTATATAATGTAATGAAAACAAATTGGTTGGTCCCGAAAAAACAACTTTAACGTAAAATCCATCATAAGGCCCTGACTGAGTATATGAAAAAGGTGTATACACGAGTAGCCATCCTAATACATGATTTTAGCCGTTTGTTCTTTAAATTTGGGTCATTCTGACCCAATTTGTGCAGAAGGGTTAATAAATGTGGGTTGATTGACCTGGTTGCAAACATAAAACTTATTCTGATAGTGTTCCCAATCTATCATTTATATTGGCAGTTCCCCAAATTATGACGTCCCTACAAAGAACAAGGCCCATTTTATCTTTCTAACCCTGGATGCATATTTTACAGTTGAATTTATAGTTCGGCGATGTCGGCGACGAGTTACTTGTCCAATTGAGAGACGCATTTTGCTATTCTGTTAGTATTGCCGGATCTACCTCATATAACCTGTCTATAACTCTGATGCTGCGCACCGATCAACAAAATTTTCTTTACTAAAGATGTTAAAAAATGTAAAATTGTTGCTGCCGCTGTGATATAAAGATTTTGTTGTTGGCTTTGTAAGTGAGTAAGTGAAAATGTTGTAATTATGGTGGTTTTTAATCAGCATTCTGTACAAGCAGATGTGAACAGTTCTGATGTTTTTTAAGGTGGTCGTTTGAGATGTGGTGCCATCGTGTGTATATAGAGAGGGTTAGGACCTAAATCGACAGACACAACTCGTCAGAATTGGTGCGGTGACGACCCATGATGACCGAGACTACTAAAACGGTTGGAAGTGGCATGTAAAATCAATTTGTTTCCCTAAAGATTAATCTATATAAAGTGCATGATTTCCTCGCCTTGTTATTATTTATGAGAGTACAGGAAAATCAGTCGTAAAAAACATTTAAAATACAGGTGAGTTATTCTGTATGAAATCATCAAATCGGCAAAGCTGGCATATCTTAGATTTTACTCAAACTAAGTGGAAATGATATTTAGGGTCTCAAAACCGAAAACCCAAGAGGATTTAATTTTTGCACGCGGCACTACCGGTTCACGCAAAATAAAAAAAATAAAAAGTCTTGTTTTTGTGCGTAGTGGTTTGAGCTGTTAAAATTTTTCTGCTAGAGATATCTACATGATGAAGGCATCGTTTTAAAGCTGAAGGATTATAGTTTCTATCAAAAGTATAAAATTTGATTTAATTCATACACCCGAAAAATAACGTGGTATTGAAAATAAGCATATTTCATTGGTTTTTTGTGTTTTTCAATGGACTCCAGTGTCGGCGCTAATGAATATAAAAGCATAATAACTCTCAGATACAAATGAGACACGTCGGAGAAAAATACAAAATTAAAATTGGCTCAATCTGGCAACTCGTTATGAAAAAATCGTTACTTGAAATTTTTAAATTTTCAAAATTTGCATATTTCAGGCTACAATTTGGTCATGTTTGTTAGCAGATACAAACTTGAAAATTACAGAGTACTTACTCCCTACTTTTAACTTTATAACACTTCAAGACCCGTTTAGTTATTTTCACTCCTCTCGGTTTTACAGGGTTTTAAAGAAAAGCCTTTTTGATTTTTTTTAATGTATTTTTATACTTTCCTCAATTGTTATATACAGAGAAATTGAAAAAATTACATAGCTTCACTAAGTAGGCGGCGATATTTGCTTATTTGCTCGTGAAGAATGAATCATTTAGTTTTTGGTATTTTTCAATCGATCCACAACGTGCTGTGCTTAGTGAAAATATAATTAAAAACAATGGAATGCTCGATAGGCTTGTTTGTACAAGAAGACTGTCATAAGTTTTTGTATTCGCGATCATCGGAATTAATAAGAAAAGATGTATTAAATGAAAACGATAAATTTTTATTAAATAAACGACTACAAATTATATCAATTGTTAATATTTGCACATATCATTATAAAAAATATATAACGTATTATTTCCACGCATTCGGAAAGAAGTGTTGCGATCCATTAAAAGTTCATAAAAAAACAATTCTTAAATCGTTGAAAGAAATAACAGTAAATTTTTGTGATGTAAATAAAAATGCAGATCTTATACCCGGCCAAGCAATTTGTTCACGTTGTATCGAGGAATTAAAAAAAAATAAGTCAGAAGTAAATTCTAATGATATAAATGAAGTATTTACTCAGAATTTTGATGGTTTCGATGTTTCCTTTGAACCTAATCATGTTGCTCTGGAATCATTGAACAAGATATGCTCTATTTTGGACGAATCGCCTATTCCTCCTATCCAAAAATTAACTGCATTAAATAGAAAAAGGAAAATTGATGAAAAAGTAAATCAAATATCGAATAAAATTAGAAACAAATTAGAGGCTACTTTTTAAGTAAAAGAACGCATACAAAATAAAAAGACTTTTAGTGATGAAAATAGTGATTTAGAATATTTGGATTTAATTGAAGAATTAAAAATAAAATTTAAAACTTGTAATACATTCGCTGAAAAATACGAAATTTTGAGTTTATTACCAAAAAAGTGGACAATATCTAAAATACAGTCGGAATTTGATTGCAGTGAATATCTTGTACGGAATGCAAAAAAAATGCGTGAAGAAAATGGCGTATTACCAAAAATTAAGTGTAAAGAAAGTGGGAAAAGGATGACTACGGAAACTATTACAATGGTCACAAATTTTTATGAAGACGATGAAATTAGTAGAATAATGCCAGGCCAAAGAGATTGCGTAACTGTTCGAAATAAAAATGGCGAAAAATCTAAAGAGCAAAAACGTCTAGTACTATTTAACCTTAAAGAAATCTACGTAAAGTTCAAAGAAACTTATCCACTTCTAACAGTAGGATTTTCGACTTTCGCTTCATTACGTCCAAAAAATTGTATTTTAGCCGGAGCAGCTGGCACCCATACTGTGTGCGTTTGCTGTATTCACCAAAACATTAAGCTAATGTTAATGGCATGTAATATAAAATTGACTTACAAAGATTTACTTAAGAAAATCGTTTGTGATGATTTGAATGAAGAGTGTATGCTTTCTTGTTGCAATAAATGTCCAGGTACACTATGCAATAAATGTCTTCACTATGGGACGAAAGTGAAATATTATCTGAGATAAGATACAAGCAGTGGATTTCAACAGATCGTTGCAATTTAGTGACTTTAGTTAAAACAACTGACGAGTTTATAAGTGAGTTGAAACAAAATTTAATAGCTTTAAAGTCTCATCATTTTATTGCAAAAAAACAATCTGAATACCTAAAAAATTTAAAAGAAACTTTAAAAAATAATATAGAGTGTATAGCATTAGTTGATTTTTCCGAAAACTATACATTTGTAGTACAGGACGAAGTACAATCGTTCCACTGGACAAACGATCAAGCAACTCTACATCCTTTTGTAATTTATTATAAAGAAAATGGATCAATCAAAACCGAAACATTCTGCGTAACTAGTGATTGTTTGAACCACAATACCATATCATTTTATTCATTTCAAAAAACTTTCATCGATTATATAAAAAATAAGTATCCCCAGTTTAAAAAAATCCATTACTTTAGCGATGGATCGGCAGCTCAATACAAAAATAAAAAAAATTTTATCAACATTTGTCATCACAAACACGATTTCGGCTTAGAAGCAGATTGGCACTTTTTTGCCACTTCTCATGGCAAAAGTCCTTGCGACGGAGCAGGAGGTACAATTAAGCGGACTGTAAGGAAAGCAAGTCTACAGCGAACTGCGGATCATCATATCCTAACACCTACAGCAATGTTTGATTTTTGTTCCACCGAAATTCGTGGTATAACATTTTTTTTGTATCCATTTCTGATGTTGATGCTATCGAAAACTTTTTGTCAAAAAGATTTACTGATTTTTGCACAATAAAAAATACAAGAAACTACCACAGTTTCTCTCCGATTTCTCGCAGTCAGTTAAAAGTACGAAAGTTTTCAGCTTCTGATAACTTTGAAACTCCCAATATTATAAGAACAAGTACTTTATTAAAATAAAATAAAACTTATTCCACGATTCTTAATTACCCAGATTTAAACTGAAACTTTTCTACTTTAAATGATAAAAATATACCATTTGCTTATTTTCTGCCACCACTGTAAAATTTTTTAACATAAAAAATCTACTGAATTTATTAAATATTTTTTTTAGTCCATAATTATTCTTTGTTACTTCATACTACTACTTGTTTTTATTTTAATTTCTCTGTATATAACAATTGAGGAAAGTATAAAAATACATAAAAAAAAAATCAAAAAGGCTTTTCTTTAAAACCCTGTAAAACCGAGAGGAGTGAAAATAACTAAACGGGTCTTGAAGTGTTATAAAGTTAAAAGTACTCTGTAATTTTCAAGTTTGTATCTGCTAACAAACATGACCAAATTGTAGCCTGAAATATGCAAATTTTGAAAATTTAAAAATTTCAAGTAACGATTTTTTCATAACGAGTTGCCAGATTGAGCCAATTTTAATTTTGTATTTTTCTCCGACGTGTCTCATTTGTATCTGAGAGTTATTATGCTTTTATATTCATTAGCGCCGACACTGGAGTCCATTGAAAAACACAAAAAACCAATGAAATATGCTTATTTTCAATACCACGTTATTTTTCGGGTGTATGAATTAAATCAAATTTTATACTTTTGATAGAAACTATAATCCTTCAGCTTTAAAACGATGCCTTCATCATGTAGATATCTCTAGCAGAAAAATTTTAACAGCTCAAACCACTACGCACAAAAACAAGACTTTTTATTTTTTTTATTTTGCGTGAACCGGTAGTGCCGCGTGCAAAAATTAAATCCTCTTGGATTTTGGTTCTGGAAACCCTTAGGAACATTTCCGCAAAATTTTAAGAAAATCCAAAATGGTCCAGCAACAATTTTTCATTTTTTTCGGTGTTTTCATATAGAATGACTCAGGTGTGACACCATCTAAATTTGGTTGTGACAACCTCTACTTCCTCTAAATGTATATTGGTGGATTTTATAAATTTGAATATTGAAAAAGCCATCGTATTCGTTCTGATTTTTGGCGAGCAGCTATTATTATGAAATTGGAAGGTCATATTAACGGCTTGAAGAAGACATTAGCTAAAACTAAATTTTTGGAAATTAACCTAATACTCGTATACCTTAAACAGAGGCGTCATTATATATATAAAATCTATTAATCAACTGTTGGTCAAATGAGTCATATAGATTTACGACGTTTAGATATTCTTTCAAAGCGACAAATGTCATCAGTCACAGTCTACAGTAGGGAAGTGTGGGTACTCAAATGAAAGGATTTGCCGAAGACCGAAATAAGAAACAGAGCTACTTTTTGAAGTAAAACTTGGGCGTTAGAACATTTTTAATTTTGGGTGTTATGTCATTGTGACACCTGAGAAGATTGAACGTAGTGATATTGGGATTTCTTTTAAACCAAATATATTTTTTTAAATGTAGTGGTTAAACCTGCGTCGTATCTCCCACAGTGCTACAAAAACAAGTAACATATAACGAATTTTGGGCTTAATGACATGCGTGATTTGGTCGAAAATGTTTTTGGAAAAAACGATATGCCGTTCTTTGGGTTGCATGAACATAAAGCCATCTGTGAACATGAACATAAAGCCATCTGTATAACTGACGATGGAGGACGATTAATATAAATAGAAAATAGGAATAGGGCTGTAATGCTTTTTGAAATCTATGTTGGATAACCCGGACACTTTAAATGTTGTATTCTTTGGATTTTTGTATATTTTTCTGTTGTCTTCATCTGTTATCTTCTTAGATTTTATTCTGTAAAGGCAATAGAATTTAGAAAGAGAAATCGTTACACGGCATAATTTTTCCCGAAAGTTACCCATATTATATCTTTGATTATAAAAAATCAAACGAAACCTAAAACCATGACCTAAACACGGTATTTACTACCATTAACAGTGTTAACTTTACTACCATAAATTTAACACGTACTTGTACATAAGATTGGTTTGGTTTAATACCTCCCTAAAATGAATGTAGCACTGTACTTTCGTATCGACAAATCGCTGTTGTTTTTGGATTTGCTTGAATTGTAAATTTATCGAATGTCCGAATTTGAACATATAAGAAAATACAATACATATATTTTCTTATATTTTTCAGTGAAAGATGTGAACGACAATACGCCGAAATTCATTGAACCGTCATTCTCCAGCAAATTGTCTTTGGAAGCGCCCAGAGGACAATTAGTTATAAGGGCTAATGCCTATGATGCGGACGAGTGTGATAACGACAAACTTAAATATAAAATAGTTGATGGTAACGACCATCAAGTATTCTCCATACAAAAAAGCACTGGAATCATAATGCTGCAAAACAACCAGAGGCTGCAAAATCACAAACAATCAATATTAAACATTTCTGTTACCGATGGCCTTCATACCAGCTATGCTAGAGTGAAAATTAACTTGCTGCCGGAGAATGCCAATAGTCCTACGTTCGAAAAGGCTATATATGAGACATCAGTGACGGAGAATAGCGTACCAGATATAAAAGTTGTAAATGTAAGTATTTTCTGTTCAATTATTTATAAAGCACTAACTGATCGGGATATGATTCGCTATTGCTTTGTTGTAGCAACAGCATTGTACAATCGGCTTTAACAAAATTTCTAAAAATTGTTGTCACTCATAGGAACAAACTGTTAAATTTTGAAGTCTATAGAGGAGACACCTACGAACGAGGCCTTTTGTTTACATATAATTATGTCGATTTCATTTAAAACCGATCAATTTCAGCTCTACCCTGTCCGATTTGTATGGACTTTTTTAAAACTAGTTTATGCTCTGGAAGACATTTGCAAGAATTCAGTAAAATATTTAAAATTCTTTTCCACATGTGTATTTTGTATTTTTGAGCTGATATTTCAAAATCAAAAACATTTCAACAACTTGTTTCAAAGTTTATTTTTTAACATAATTTTAACATGTAAAATGGATCTTGAGATGAATTGCTCAGAAACCTCTATCATATAAAAATAAAAAACTAAAAAAAAAAGACAAATCACAACTTTTCAAATCGACAAATCATTCTGAAGAACCGATACAGCAGACGCACCCACTTAAAAAATCAGACGGATCGTGGGCTTAAACAGCCATGGAAAAGGTTACCTATTCGCCGATCACTTAAAAGAGGTATTTCAACCTAATGGCATTAATAGCGATATTAATGAAAACGATCAAATTGACCCAGTCTATCGGATCGAAAACGATGAAAATAACATAGATATAACTCCAAGCGAAGTCAAGAGGGAGATAACAAAACTAAAATTAAAAAAGGCACCGGGGTACGATTTAATCAATTTATTTAACAGACATATTCAACACTGTTTGTAAACAACAGCATATACCAAGTCTCTGGAAAGTTTCCACTGTTATCATGATTTTAAAACCCGGAAAATGTCCGCACCAAACCACCTCATATCGACCAATATCGCTCCTTCCCGTAATCTCAAAGCTAGGCGAGAACAACAGTTGAGGATGTTTTTATTACAACATTCTTTAAAAAATGTAAAAAAAAAATTTAAGTTGTAATATAAAAAAAGAAATCTGCTAGTTGGTCAACATATAACCAGTCGCAGAAAATAAAGAAAAGAAAAAAAAATATTTTATATTAAAGTATATTCTCTATATTAGATTCTTATCTATAATACTGCAGCTGATTGAAAGATACTGTCACAAATCATTCAATAGTTACTAGCCAAGAGATGAAAAACAATTTATTGTTTTCACTGTACGCTGAAAAAGCTAGACCAGTGAGGGCTGTTGTGATAACACGGGACGGTATGTTTCGTCCCCATCATTAAACCTGTAAATTGACTTGGTGTGTATTATATCACATCCCGGCGTTCCAAGATGGGAGGTATATTGTCCCAATTTGTGCTCCCCAAAAATATTCTGAGGGTGAGGTCTTGTTACCTACAAATAAATATATAAATAGTTTCCCATTACATTCCATGGAGCGACTGGAAAAAGAGTCTCACAAACCGAGTCTATTCTTACACTCACTCACTTCAAGTGTAGACGGTTGCCTTCCTATCAGATAGTGACCAGTGGTCACAGTGATAACTTGTGATCCTAGAAAATGATATATGATATGTAGAAATGGGGTTAAGTCCGTCACCCATATAAGGTGGGTATGAAACTGCTTGGCCATCTCATTTAGAGATGGGAGGCAGTTATGGGCAGTTTCTGAAGTCAGGATACAGATTGTAGTGATTTTATAGGATTCTGCTGTCAGAGTAGATATTGATACCCGTGGCAGTGATGACGTTACGCCCAAGCCAGTGTGAAACTTCTCTGATCACCATTGACTTTCGGCCGAAAAATCAGTACAATGGCCCGGTAGCTATAGTTCCAAGTCTAGCCAACTTTAAAATTGACTCCAACAACTACTTTACAATCTAGTTTGGAGCCATAAGTGTACAAGCATAAATATGTATACTTTGGTGTCATGTAATCTCCTATTGATCGGTAATACCAACCCTGTATTATTCTGTTCTATTTTACTGTAGTATGAAATTATATCCTCCAGTGGTGCTTTTTGAATGCAGTGCTATTTATCAACTTAACTTTCAAGTCTTCATATAGTTATGGTTTATCCTTTATTTTTTTCCGTCTGATCCTTTTTTATCTCTCTTATTCCTTAATTTTTTTCCTTGCTTATCAGTTTTCCCATGCTATCAGCCTTTAGTAGATATGTTTTGAAAAATTAGTTGTTGTATCAACTTAAAAAAGGGAAAAGAAGTGTGCTAGGAGGACAAGAAAAATCACCTCCGTGTATGTAAAAATCACCTCCGTGATTGCAAACTCTCCTCCCTAGTGCCATTGGTAACATGATAACATGGAGTTGAAATTTTCATTCAAATTATACTATGCAACAAAATCTAAGTTTTTGCTTTGGGGGTGGACGATTCCTGCGCCAACTGATTTTTTGATTTTTTTATCCGATACTTTCCGAGATAAATATAAAAATCAAGTATAAATATTGAATTGAGCGAATTCTTGTGATGACAGGTCTTCAGTGAAATTTGACAGGGGTTGCTCTATGCTCTATTTCAAAGTATAAAGGGTCCTTTTTGTCCTTTGTTCAAAAAGTACCAATAATTTACATTAAAATGGACAGCTACTGATCCACAATGTTCCACGAATTTATTCCCCATTAACTTTCATTATGGGTCATCATAGAAAAAAATTCTCTATCGTTATTTCCAGACGTCCTTTTTTGAAACAACGTCAAGAAAACTGCACCTAAATAACCGGTAAAATATCCCAATGTTCTACCAATTTATTGTGGAATAGATTTTACTAGAGGATTTCGCAGACGAGAATTCTTCATCAAGAATTTGCATATGTCCTTTTAGTCTTTTTTTTTTAAATTTAACTCTTGAAATCTTAAACTTTAAATCTAAAAATAATCCCCATAGACTAATACTTGTAGTAGACCTAATGTTCTCTCACCAAATTTATGACATTTGGCCTGGTGTGATATTAACGTTCGATGTTGCAAAGAATTGCTTTACTAATACCAGATAGAGGCAATGGTTCAAAACAACGAACAAAATAACAACAACGGCATTTCGTTTTGTGTGTTAAAATTATTGTGTTAAATACAACAGTCAATCAAAAGTTTAAAACACATTTAAGTTTGAGCAAGAATTTATTGTAATTCCACCTGGTGTATGCCACTTTTCGTCAAACATCTCTATCACACCGACCGCATTAAGAAGTGTGTGAAAGGAAACGTCAGATGAGCCAAATAATCTCTCTAGTATGATTTACTCTGTGATAATCCCTGTCAAATTTCACTGAAGAAATATTATCACAAGAATTCACTCAATTCAATATGTATACTTAATTTTTATATTTATCTCTGACAGTATCGGATAAAAAAAATCAAACTTGCCATGCCCATAAAAAAAGTGTAGCTACACAGCGGATTTTTGGGGTTTGACTATGCTTACATATTGTGATCATTTGGCGTAGGAATCATCCACCCCCAAAATTTGTGTTGCACAGTGTTATCGTATAAACACTATGATAGCTACAAAAACTACATTCTGGATTTAAACAAATTATGCACAATATATTTAATCGCTGAAATAGTTATTGTGCAATATTGTTTATAATAAAAGTTGTGAGGTATCTCGGAGGTAAACATATCAAATGGTACTCACCAGTAATTCTCCACAAAAATGTAGTAGATAGACGAGAGAGCTATAGGCAACCAGAAGCAAACCATGCAGCAAACTAATGGGTCGATTATCGATAGCAACCGAACCTGGATATTGTGGAAAATGATATCAAACGAAATCATAGGGTGAGAGCAATACCTCCGCTCTTAAAAGTTTGTGCAGCTTTAAGGTTTTTTGCGGAGGGAAGTTTCCAAAAGTCCCACCGCAACGACTTCAATTTTGGCATGGCTCAACCTACGTTGTCGATTGTTTTGAAGAAAGTTGTCCATCTAAAACAAAAAAAAACATTTGTAAGATGTGGATTATTTTAAAAATGAGGGAGGAAAAAAATATCCAAAATAAAATCCGGTTTTACTAGGAAACGAAGTTTCCTGGTGTTGTCGGATGTTTAGATGGGACACACGTACTTATCATTGGAGCGAAGGAAGAAGTTCGCCATTTAAACATAAATAGCAAAGGGTAGTTTAGTTTGAATGTTTTGCGGGTAAGTTATAATACTACGATATAATGATTATTTTCATATCAGTGATCTAATTGTAGATGTGCGACTACGGAACGCGAATGAGGTATGTTGACGCCTGACATCCTGGTTCTACTCACGATGCCCTCATTTGGAACAAAAGTCCACTGAAGCAACAGGTTGCTGATTTTAGAGCAAACACATGGATACTAGGGCTAAATTTCCGGAGTTCGTGCCCAGCTCAAAACTTGATACAAAAAAAAAGGCCGGAATTGGAGAAAAATATAGAAAACTAAAAATATATTATGTTTTTTCGGACGGACCTATGTTCCAGACCTTTTATTTAAAGTCTGGAAAGTTGTTCTTGAAAGTTTTTAAAATGACTAGCACTGAAGCAGATTCATCATTCCCTTTAATTTGAACACCCACCATTAATATGGTAAATTGGGGTCATCTGGGTGCACTGATGCCGTTCCACAAAAATAAAGACACCATTAAATTTGTGATAAAAATAGCTTTCATTGGAGTACCCACTGTTGCCTTGTTTCTAGCAGTCTCTAACTGGACTCGTTTTTTGGATCCTGTGGGCCCCATAGGTCTGTCCGAGAACAAAAATATATTTTTCCTGTTCTTATATTTTTCTTTAATTTCGTTTTTTTCATAAGTTTTGAGCTGCCCGAGCTCCGACAATTTTGCCGCTACTAAGTTCTATTTTATATAAATAATATTGTATTTGTTTCAAACAAATTTTTATAAACATTACAATTTAACAAAAAAAATAGGATTTTTTTAGAACAACAGCTTTTAACTCCTTATCGTTCACCTGACCGTTTTGTATTGTTTTAAAAACTATACAGCAACTAAAAATTCGTGGTTGACCATATAACCTCCATCAAACAACTGAAGTTGCTAACTGTCAGTTTCCAGTTGCCATATGTAATAACTTTTCGGCAACTGGCAACGCAACTGAGGTTCGGTTGCTATCGATAATCGACCCATAAGTTTAAATAGTGCTTGATTGATACTAATGACAGCTAAATTATGTTTTCTGTTGGTTGCATCGGACGAAAATACGCATTCCCTTTTATTTCTGTCCGTTGTATGTCGGACGAAAGAGTGACATACAACAGCAACTCGAACTCGAAAATTAAAATCTACCTCGTCGTCAACGTAAAGACAGGGATGGCGACTTATCTATTGCTCTATGCCTTGAACTTAACACTTTCACATGTAACGTGAAACTATTTGTATTTCAATTTGGTAATTGCTCCATTTTTAAAGAGGATAAGAACTTATTATAAATGTCCCATTACCCCAAACTGGAGAAAGGATCAAGAATTTAACAGACAAAATTCGTATTAGCAATAAGGTTTTTTTGTCGCCCCACATGTATCAACAGTGCCGTTAAACGTATTCTTATTTGAAATAATTTTGTCTCTGATAGAAAAATTTAAGCACCGAAACATTGACATTAACACATACCAATTTGGCTGCAAAAGAAACAACCCGATGTGCCCAAAAACGGATGTGGATCCATTTCGAACTCGTTACGAGTCCGTAAATCCATAAAAACGCGAAATGTGAGTTCTCGAATTCGTTTTGAACCCCTTACGTGTCCGCAAAAACGTAAAAAACCGAATCAGTGAAATTGTGATTTGGCGGATCCGTCTCAAAGTAGTTACGAGTCCGTAAAAACATAAAAAAAGAACCAGTGAAATTGTGATTTGGCGGATCCGTCTCTAACTCGTTACGAGTCCTTAAAAAAATAAAAAAGCGGATCAGTGAAATTGCTATTTGACGGATCCGCCTCGAACCCGTTGCGAGTCCGTAAAAACAAAAAAATGCGTATCAGTGGAATTGCGATTTTGCGGATCCGTCTCTAACCCGTTACGAGTCCATAAAAAAATAATAAAAAGCGAATCAGTGAAATTGTGATTTCCAAAGGTACGATAATATGAGGACCATTCAATATCAATAAGAAGAAGAAGTTTTTCCACTACGCTCATGATCGTATTTCTAAAAGAATCAAATATACCAAATAAATTTTAAAATTTAGATAAAATTCAAAAAAACAATAAAAATTTAAATGTCCAATAAATAGAATTTAATAGACAGAAATTCCTATTAATGCAAATGGCAACTCAGATCGAATCCGTTTGCAATGCGCAAAAATTGATAAAAGCGAATCCGTCTCGAATTCATTTTATTTCCAAAAAACGTATCCGAAACGGATTCGCAAATGAAGTTCGTTACTAGTTCGAGACGGTTCCGAGAAAGTACAAAAAACGATTCGCGTTTTCGAGAGGAATTTCATACGAATACGAATTCGTTATGAATGTGCGTTTCGGACAAAATGTCCGCAGAAACGAATCCGTCTCGAATTCATAACGGATTCATATGGCACTATGGGAACTGGTAATATGGATTTTTCTGCAATATTTTCTACAGTGGCCGATATACTCAATCTAGCGGCGTTTTAGCGAAATTTTAAAAATCAGAATTTGGCAAACTTTATTTTTTTTTGAAATTTAAACCCCAACGGATTTTTTTCTGTTTTGTTTTTTGTTTTGTTCCCAATATTGGCACACCTGTGAGCATTCAAACTTAACACATGCTTCAGCAAGTGAAATAACTATTTTTGAGCTTGTTTCAAGAGCAATTTTGTTGATCGCAAAAAATTAAATATTTAATTTTTTAATAAGATTTGTGATTTTATTTTAATTAAAAGGTATGTATTAAATAACACAAATTGGTTCCTGATTGTATGTTTTCGTGCTTAACAGTTCAAAAGAAAATGTCCTTTGTGAAAGTAATGGTTGCAAATCATGTATTTTCTAATATCATTGATCGCTCGAAATATAGCGAAGAACAATACCAACAAATTCAAAAACAATTAAGAAATTTTATTAGCAAACTTGTACAAAAGTTGAAAGAAAGTCATAGAGTTTTGGCAGTGTTCGAAGAGCGAAATAAGATGTGGTCGGATGATGACATTATTTTCCCTAATCCAGCCGTTTCCCAACATAAGGAGAAACCACAAGGAAGACCAAAAAAAATTTCATCAGTTGCCAATGAAACACCGAACCAAGAGTTAATGGTATCGGCAACCGTGAGACTTTACAAGGCTAGGAAAAGAAGCGCTACACAGGTTGGTATGGTATGTTCAGAATCTGCAGTAGCTCCAAAAATGCTTCAATCTATAGACTCTGAGAACCAAAAACCCCTATTCCGTATACACCTGAGGAAGCTTTAGCTCTTTATACTGATGGTGGACACTGAAAAAGGTCATATAGACTAATGCAACATGGTGCCAAAGAACGAAACTGCAATATTTATCCAAACTACGATATTTTGGCTAAAACTTAAACGGATTTAGTTAGTGACATACACGTAACTGAACGTCCAGCTGAAGTTGGCTTGCAAAGTCTCGTAGACGTATAATACAAGGCTTTTCAACAGCTTTTGGGGATCTCACGACTTAGGCAATAATAACGATTGCAGAAAATCAATATTTAAATGGGGCTGTGACGGTAGCAGTGGGCGCTCTACTTTCCGTCAACGTTTCAGTGTTTCTGATACTGGAACAATTGATGAGGATTTACTTGCTGTATGTATTGTTCCTTTACAAATTATAAAAAGACCCGCAATACTATGGCAAAATAACCGGCCTTCTTCAACTCGATTCTGCAGACCCATTAAAATTATTTTTGAAAAAGAGTCAGCGGATTTATTTAGGGCTGAGATAGAAAATGCAAAAAGATAACAAATTCTGCCGACGAAATTTAGTTTTTTTGAAGTAACACACGAGTTTCATTTGAACATAGCGGAGTTATCATCATTGGCTTGTGGAATTTGTGGTGCGACACCAAAATTGATGAACAATCTAAATATAGTTCAACTGAGGCAGCGGCAAAACCACTTGTACGAGTATAGATTGTCGACACTTCATGCTTGGACACGGTGCTTCGAGTGTATAATTCATATCGCCTACAGAATACCAAATAAAAATTGGCAAATTCGAGGAAAAATAAAGAAATTGCTGAACAAACCAAAAGAAATATGCAACTTGAACTAAGAGAACAAATGGGTATTTTGCTGGACATTCCAACGACAGGTTCGGGGAGCACAAACACTGGGAATACCGCCAGAATTTTTTTCGAGCAGCCAACCTTGGCCTCTATAGTAACTGGAGTAAAGCATGAAACACATAGACGACGACAGGCTACCGACCACAACCTGTCAAAAATAAAATACATGCGTTTATATGCAAGTGAATATTTTAACGACGGCAAGGCGACACAACTGCAGGTTGTTGTCTATGCTACTTATGTAGCTGTAGTTGAATTAAACTAATTTCTATTTGTGTGGGCGACAATCAACAGGTTAGAGCTGTCAATGCCTGAAGTGGCACCACTGACAGAATAATCAACTGTTTTCACAATTTTTGTTATGTTTGTAATAATATTTATTAAATATTCTCCAGACATTTTATTTTATTCTAACACAAATAACACAATAACACAAACGTCAACATTACAGATCAGCTGTTTACTTTGCAGTTGCCGTCTTGAAAATAATTCAGTAGCTGCCACACGTCTACATTTGCAGTCAGCGGCATTTGTAGTCGTGTGTTCATGTAGCCTGTCGTCGTCTATGTGTTTCATGCTTAACATTTTAACTTATAAAAAGGTTTGGTATAATATTGCGCACAATGGCATGTGGGTATGTATAGTTGTTTGGAATGATGCTATTGAAATAGGACAAAAAAAAAAGTACCAATAAAAAGGGCGAATAAATAGAAATCATCCCTGATGAATTTGAATAACGTGGAGCACGATGAAACTGCATGCAATTGTTATTGTATGTAAAAAAAGTGTGTTGTCTTTTAGGCAACAACAAAAAACATGTCTAATGGGAACCGATGGTTCTCTGGAGATAGAAAGAAGTTTCTGCAAATGTTTGCTTGTGTGTTATTATAGTGAATTCTCAATACAAATGAGATTTCGTTTGCATTTAGTTTGATAAATCATTCAATAGCATCATTCCAAACAACCGCTGATGAAGATCTTTTTTTTTTAGACTCCAATTTTATTTGCAATTTATCATTACATATGACATTAGGCAATTTGTAGATTTACATGAATAAATTAAACATAGTGTTTTAGCATGTGATGGATGAGCCATTGCTTATCCTCCGTGGAAGTTAAGGTAGCTATAAAACTACTATTACATTTACATAATTTATTTTGAATAGATTATCTGGTGGCAACAAGATTAGTATGTTGAAAACGTCGTAGTCGTCGTTGGGACGATGAGACGTTCAGCAGTTGTAGAGCTAATGGGTTACTGTGGCTTGATAACCTGTTCGCATAACGTTGATTAACTACATCGATTTCCTGTTGGACAGTATTTAAGTGAAGGTCCCTATGAAGAATTTTATTGGAGACATATGTTGGAGCATTAGTTATTAAACGCAAGAATTTTGATTGGAAGCGCTGTATAATATTAATATTTGTTTTCGTTGCTGTACCCCAAATTTCAGATCCATAGGACCAGATAGGTCTGAAAAGGGGTTTATATAGCAGTAATTTGTTGTCAAGCAATAGTTTAGAATTTTGTCCTAAAAGCCAGTAATATGCGGTAAGGCCTAACTGTTTCCTTTTGGAAAGTATGTGTTTTTGCCTTGTGAGTTTCCGGTCTAGATGAATACCGAGATATTTAGCACTTTCTGCTTGAGGTAATTTATCGTTGCCGAGCGGTACTTGAGGGCAGGTTTTAGTTCTTAAAGTGAAGGTGACATGAGTTGACTTGTTAGCATTTGGCTTTAATCTCCAAGAGTGACACCAGTCATCTATTTTATTTAAGTGGCCTTGCAGATGTTGAGAAGCGAGTACATTATCCTGGTGTGTTGACAGCAAAACAGTATCGTCTGCAAATGTAGCAATCGTAGTGTTAACGCCAGTTGGGATATCAGCCGTGAAGAGGGTGTACAATACCGGTCCTAGAATGCTACCTTGTGGAACACCTGAGTTTATACAACATAAGCGAGTTTGCTCATCGTTGAACTTCACGTAGAAGAATCTATTTTCCAGATAAGATTTCAGTATTAAAAACAATGGGTAGGGTAACGACTTTTTGAGTTTGTACAATAGTCCCACATGCCAAACCTTGTCAAAAGCTTGGCTAATGTCAAGGAATACAGCTGAACAGTACTCTTTTTATCCGAATGCTGTTCTTATGACCTTGATGGTTCTATGAACCAGTTCAAACGTCGAGTGCCGCTCTTTAAAACCAAACTGGTGATCAGGTATAATATTTCTGGAACTTATTATAGGTTTCATTCTATTAAGTAGTATTTTTTCAATAATTTTGCCCATTACCGGAAGAAGGCTTATTGGTCTATATGACTTTACATCCTCGGGGGGTTTTCCCGGTTTCAGTATCATTATGATCTCCGCTACTTTAAGCTGAGCAGGGAAGTAGCCATTTCGGAACACTGAATTAATCAGGTTTCTCATGTGTATGATAGCTATGTCGGGTAACTCTTTTAAGACTTTTGTTGTGATTAGATCGAATACTGGTGCTTTTTTTTCTATTTGGTAGGTTTTTTATGATGGTTTATATTTCCTTACAGGTTGTATTTTTTACTGGCAAGTCCATTTGACCAGGGGACAGAAGAAACTCCGTTATTTGTTCATCATTCCTACTAGGTAAAAATGGTTTGAAAACTTCTGATAGATGCGTGGCAAACAGATCAGCTTTGTCTTTATCTGTTTTGCACCAGTTTACATTACACCAGTTTACATTACATTAGGTGGTATTCTGGTTGTTTCCCTGCTGAACTTTTTCGTCGCTTTCCAAAGGTTATATTTATTGTTATCTGTGGGAGAAAGTCTTGAGGTATATGTTTTAAACTCAAGATTGTCCTGACAGAGTAGTGGATTTTTAAGTTTCTTTGTGGCTTTATTTAGGTTTGTTTTGTCCATACGATGTCTCGTTGTTTGCGATATCTTTTTTAATTTGCGTTTCTCTCGTATCAAGGCCATAATATCCCTTGTTACCGAATCAGAATTTCGTCGAGTAGTGTCTGCAATTGTAGATTCCCAAACTGCTTGTTGAATAGTTGTTGTGAAGTTATAGAAAGCTTCCTCTATGTCCTCAGCATTTTTTAAGGTGATATTTACATCTATTCTATCCTCAATGTTTTGCTTAAACAAGCGCCAGTCAGTTGTGTCTGTATGCAGTAGAGGTGCGCATGGATCGATCCATTTCGGCAAGTGGATCACATTTTTTTGTTTTTGTAGTTTCGGCTATTTGGGATCAGTTTTGTGATTTGTGATCCTGAGTCATCCTAAAAAACAAAAACAAATTAAAGGCAATACGTAAGCATGTGTACGTGCGTGTGTGTGTTCACTTGTGCGACAAAACCATCGTACTCAACAGCTTTCTAGTGGATGATGTGTGACTTGTGTGAGTATGTGTGTCTGATTTCATGCTTGCCAACATAACACAGCAAACAATTGGAAATTGAGTTATGAGAAAGAAAATTTGAAAAATAAAAGTAGTTAATAAAGTTATTATGAAATAAATTTTATTGTGTTATTTATTAAAATAAAAGTAAACAAAGTTGATTTAATTCGTTAATTAATTAAGTAAAAAATAATTATTTTATTAGATTATTTATTATAATACAATGTAGTTAATAAATATGCTATAAACTAAATTTTATTGTATAATTGGTAAATTTTCGAAATTGTGTGTCGTATATAAGGAATTTATAGTCAAAAACTGTGTTTTTTACGGGTTTGATGTTTTTATAACTCATAAATCTTCGCACTTCGAAAATGTTCGCTGGGAATATAATTTGTGTTTACTTGTTGTTGTAGCGTTTTGTTTCGACTCATCCATAAATTTGCATTTGCTAGAAAGGGATCAAGCAGACATAATTAAAAAACAAAAAAAATGTGTTGGGATCACTTGGGATCGATCCATGCGCACCTCTAGTATGCAGAAAAGGTTTAGGTGTGGTGTCTGCTACCCTAGAATGTAATGTAACAATAAATGGCGAATGATTATATGACAATTCGAGACAAGTAGTTATAGAGCATTTCCTTTTGTCCAAATTTTTTAATATGCAGAAATCTATTAGATCTGGTGTTTTGCTTGGGTCAGAAGGCCCGTATGTTGGTTCGGCTATTTTCAAATTATTTTTCATATAGATAATTTGGTAATCAAAGCGGTAAGTAGGTTCACCAAAGTTCCAACTTGCTCCATTAGAGATTTCATCATAGATTTTAGATCTCTGAAGTTATCGTTGACATTAGGATGTGTTGTGGGTAGTGTTTTATCTCTTGTAATTTCTGAATATGATTTATTTGAAGAAGTGATTGATGGCAATTGAAAATCGTTATTGTTGTTGGTTAGTGCTGTGGCGGGTTCCATTTCGTGTGGGACTCTTGTATTATCCGTGATTACTTTTTTCCGAAGGCTCGGGAAAGCTTTTTGTTGCAGCTCTTTATATACAGAGTGCCCTTTGTAATTAGCTGGATGATTACCGTTACATAGAACATATTTAACATCGTTTATTCTTGTTTTCTTAGAACAGTCTATAGTGTGATGATTGCCAGCACATTTTACACATCTTGATAAGCGATGGCAAAATTTAGACGTATGCCCATAAGATTGGCAATTCATGCACTGAGGGACAGTGCGTTTGGCTTTCGGCGGCTCGAAGTTTACCTTAGTGTGCAGCATACTAGTAATATCGTATATGGCCTTGGTATTTTGTTTCGGTTTTATGTTTACCCAAAATAATGGTGTGGGAAGTTTAGTGGTTGTGTGTTTGACATTACATACATTAACAACATCGTGTCCCTGTTCAATAAGAAAATCTTTAATATCTTCAACTGGTGTTGAAGGGTGTAGTCCTCGTAATACAAGATTAAAGTTTCTTTCGTTTTTGAGCTTATAAGTATGAAACTCAGTGTTTTTTTTTCCTGTAAGGCTTTAGTTATTTCTGAGTAGGTTTTATCTGTTTTGGGCTGAATTTTAACTTCATCTCTTCTCAGTATCTTTAATACATACTCATTAGGAGCTATCTGTTTTAACAGATTATTTAAGGGCTGTATATTTTCCACTTTGTAGATGTAGATTGGTGGTGGTTTTGTTACTATTTCCACTGGGGGTTCTTCTTCTTCATCAATCGCCAGGGGGGCGTATCTGTTACTACTGGATTTCAACCAATAGTCATTTATTTTCTTTTGCTTCGCTTTGTTTTCAATTTTGTTCTCTGGGCTGGATCTTGGCCGTTTATTCTTACTATCAGAACTGTCGTTAAGACAAGATTGCTTCGCGTAATGTTCTGTACAGACTTTTTGAACAAACTGTATATTGGTCGGTTTGTGTCTGAGGATTGCCAGCTACGGCGTTATCACTCAGAACGGTTTGTGTCTTCGGGGTTATTATGTTTGATGCTAGGTGTCGCTCCTGATCATCGCTACGAAGGGTTTGTGTCTTGTCTAGCAAGTTTTGAGAGTTATCAGAAACAGAGTGTTCTTCTATTCCTGCTGTATTTGTATTTGTTAGAGAAGGTGTTATACGTACTGCGTAACTTGAATAAGTGGGTAGGCTTGTTGTTGTTGTGGTTGTTAGAGTTGTTGTTGTGGTCGTGTTGCTTGTAACCGTTGTCACAGGTATGAAATTTGGAGACGCACCTCCACCTGGCGGTGGAGTTCTATTGATTCCCATCACGAAGCTTTAGGCTATGATGGACTAAGCCAATCTGGCAGCAACCAGTATTTGGCAGAAGAGATCAGCTGGTTTATTATGTTGTTTCTCTGGTAAATATTTTAGTCTTTTTCTTACGGATGAGTGAAAAAGATTTTTGTACACAAACTTTTAGTTTGAGTGTTTTAGCAATATCAATTGCGAACTTTTTTAAACGCGAAAATAACAAAGGCACGTTCACGGAACTGTATGCCAATAGGGTAGACGTTACCCGCACTAAGGAGTCGCTGGACAGGAGTCTTTCGCTGGGGGAAAGCACCGTAAATAATGTGCAATTCGACCCGATGTGAGAGCGAAGTAGAAACACGTCCGTACGGTGACAAGTACAATTGTCGACTGATGAAGATCTGTGGCTAGATCTGAAATAGCTATACGGTTTGCCAGGAATCATAGGGAAACATTTGCAAAACTCCTTTAAAAAAAACTATATCTATATTAATAGAGATATAGAATGGCCTCGAGCTTGAACAAAAGAATTAAATAGTACCAATAAAAAGGCCGAATAAATAAAAATCATCCCTGATGAATTTTGAATATATCCTGAAAAATAGTAAAAAATCGGTTACGAGGTAACAACTTATGACCATCGCTATGTTCTTCCAATGTATTCTGTGAAAAGGAAGCCAATAAAAAAAATAACAAGCCTGTGTTAGATAACACGGGCGCATAGGTCAGACGTAGAATACGTTAGCGTATATATCGCCAATCCTTTGTATTAATGTAGATACACACACATTTACACGCTGCTCGCAGAAGTAAACAAACGACAGCAAAGATCTGTAAACTTTCAAGCACACACAAGTGTCCACGCTCCCCTCCCTTCATTTTATGTTCCCCTCCAAACGAACTAATAACCGACCGATCCAACAAAACGAAATGTACACACACACACATGCTCGACAAATAAACAAAGCACAGCAAAGCCAAAATCATTTGATTTCACAACAACAACAAAAACAACAGCGGCATTTACAAACCAACAACAACAGCGGCATGTACAAAAAAAGTCTAAAATATCATGCTCTTAAATATTTATTTCCTTAACTACATAAAACTTTTATATATAGACATATAATTTTTTTAATGTAATTCGAAACAAAACATATTACCAAAACTGAGTAACATATAAAAATTGCTAAAATATGTTTTAATATTTGAGTAAAAGTGGGTGAAAGTTGACAAACATTTACTCAAAATTTTGTGCTCCAGATCAACACCCCTACCTTACCGTATAACGTATTCTACGTTAAAAAGGGTGTCCCTTAACATCCCATGAAGGGATTGGGGAGAGCTTCTCACAATCAGTGTGATGTGCGCTTTCTAGTTTTACACTCACTGATTGGGACCTACAGTTTTAAACCGATTCCGAACGGTATTTTGAGAAGCATTTTCATGGCTAAGTACTCGACAGTGTCGCCATCACTAAGCGGAAAAAGGAAGCCAATACTCCAATTAATAATGCGTCAGTAAGTCAAAAGTGTAGTACAAAAATTCATTAACCTGAATTTAAATGAATTGAAGCAAAAGACGTATATGTACATTCGGAGTCTTTATATAATACAGTCACTACAAACCCAACTTCAATCAAAGTGTTATTTACATATAACTAAAATATTAATTGTATTTACTTTATTTATGTATGAATATATTTGTATATATTTATGAAATGAAATAAGTGTACATATGTATGTATGTATAAAAATAGGATTTTAAATAAACCATTATGCATTAACACACATATTCATACTTTTTTGGGAAATAAATTTGTATATTTTAAATTAAAAACACAAAAAATAATTAATTAAATAAATTTATTGTTCTATCGCGAATATTTTTACAATTTTTAATTTTATTTTGACATATACAAAGTGGAACAGAAAATAATATAAAGTTATACAAATGTTTCAATTTTGCACTCTGGTTTTATGTTAGTTTATTTGTTTTCTGATTCAATATTTTGACAAGTAGCTTTTGGCTTTTTAAGAGCTTGTATACGGCGAGGCATGCTGTTGCAAAATGTTGCCGTCATTTCCGCTGGAATCGCATCCCAAGTTTTTTTTACTCTATCTCACAACTCGTTTACGCCGTTTGGAACATATGGGTACTAGGCGAGCTATCCGGTGACTCAGCTGGCCATTTCATAGTTGTAAATTGTTGACTGTTTAACCAGTTTTTACCGATTTTGGCCGAATGTTTTGGGTCTATCATTAAGTAGCAAGGCCCGTTTTTTGTACAACAGCTGGTGAATGATTTGGCAGAATTGAAAGATATTCTTCCTTTTTCATAGTACCTTCAATATTAACCCGAGTACCTACTCCATTCTTCGTATTACATCATCATACCATTACGGATCCACCACCATGTTTCATGGTTTGAGTTACTGCATTCGGGGTATTAGTTTTTGGATCTTTGGTCCAGTACCAAGCACGACCATCGGACTCAAATCGATTGATTTTAGTCTCATCAGACAATACAACCTTAAACACAGGGCATAATCGTATTTTTATTATTTAGAATCTGTCGAATTTAATACTTTACCGTCTTCCAGTCAGCCTTAGTCCAGTTTTCGTACACGTGGACGAATTCTTTACGAAGCTTTATATTCTTTTGTGATAAATATGGTTTAGTTTTCTTTTCTACAGCCTAAACACCCATTCTTTTGAGACTTCGACGAGCAGTCCACTCACTGTCGTCAGTATTTACCGTTTTTAGTTCCGCAGCTGGAGTAATTGCATTGTCACTTGTCACTAAGTTTGACAAATGAAAACAAGTGACGTCGTCAGTCTTTCTGGGGCGCCCAGGAGCAGTTGAAGTTTTAATATTTTTCTTCCCTTTTATTCTCTGGAGCGTCATATGACTTACATTTAACTTTTTTTGCAACGTTCCGAACAGAATTATTATTTGGTAATCCATGATTCCAACTACTTTAGATGCTTCCATTTTTGTTCAGCACGTGGACAATAATGAGCATTAGCTGATGAACAGCTGTGACCTGTCAAAGTCAGCATATGTTTCTGTAAGTGTTGTGCAAAATATTTCCGCCTTTTTGATCATCGTTTTGCTATTCGTGTTAAACTTGCAAATTTTATTATTTTCATTAAAAGTTTTGTTATATACTAACGCCAAGGTATGTATTATATAAAAAAACTGTGGTTGTGATCTGTGTATACTTATGTTATTTATAAAACGTAATCGTGTTTAAGTGTATTAGCAACTCGCCCATTGTAACGTACACCTGTCTTTCGAGGAGTAGAACTTACAAAATTCACCTGCATTCAGTGTAACTTTAAATTTTCCTATATGTGTAAACCATTGTGTGTCCAAAATGTCCAAAATGAACTGCGAGTACCTGCGAGCCTTCAAGTTATTGTACTTTTTGCTTGCTTATAATGCATCATTTTGAAGATGATTTCTCTGAATCTGATACTGAAGAATCTGATTAATATTTCTTTTATAATATGGTTTCTCTTTGAGTTGACAATTTTTTTCTTATTTTATATATGAATACATGGTGGAAAATGTTTATTGAATTAAAAACAAAATAAAAAATTAAAAAAAAATTAAAAATAAAAAATTAAAAAAATATTAAAAATTAAAAAAAAATTAAAAATTAAAAAAAAAAATTAAAAATTAAAAAATTAAAAATTTATTTTTTTTTCCAAAAATTGTTTGACTTTTTTCTGAATTGAGAAAAAAAAATTTTCGAAGATATCTTCTTTACTTTGGAAGCTATGAATAAAATGCCGCTAGCAAAGCCAAATTGGCCACTGTGCGTATGTGCAAATAAAAAATTATTTTAACGACTATGATAAATGTTAAAAAAAACACTGAATTCTAATCATAAACTTAATTAATTTTTCAATTTACTCCATAGAACAATAATTGTTATAAACTAAAATATTTATAAAAATCAAAATATTAAGACAAATTTATATCACTCGAACACAAGTTTTCATTATGAATATAAATAATAAAAAAATAAAAAAACAATTTTTTCTCTTATTAACCAGATATTAAGTTAGAAAAGTATTTAACATCTTCTTCTGGAAGATAAATTATACAGACTTTCAATGTCTTTTTATGGTAAAAGTAACCATTTTTTAACCTGTTTCTTTTAGTTCATTGCCACGTATATCCCACATTTCGAACAATTTCGCACAAAAAGTGGCGTATACGATTAAATGACAAAATTTTTCTGAAGGAAAAAATTCCCATAACTCGAAACAATTTCTCCATGACCATTGAGATTATTCCATATAACACCGAAGAATCCCCAACATTATATCTAAAAAATATTGGACCACGTTTTTCGTGCCATTTTTTTGATATACCTTTCTGAAACTTTAAAGTCAATTTCCCAAAAAAAACTTTTTTGGATGTACGTGTAGATAACTCCGGTGCGACGATATGTATGAATGTACATAGTTTTTATTTTTTATTAATTGCGTTAACTAATTTTACAGTATATAAATTTGAAATTCATTTCTTATTACTATCACGTTTTTAGTTAGACAATTTTGGTTGTTATGGCAGTGTATGTTAGGTGGATAGTTTTAATTTTGTTTCAAACAATTAAATGCTTTACTCGACATTTACAATTTGTTACCCGTACATTTAAAATAATATAGTTCATAGTATCTTCTTGGATTGCAATTTTTTTTTCAAATATTTGTTAAGAATACAGTATATCAATGAATGCTTTAAATAATTTCTATGTAGAACATTATTTCAAATCGTTTGTTATTTTTTCTTTTAGTAATATTTTTTAAAAGTTGTTGTAAACATAGACTAATACACATATATGGACTTAACATTTCGCTCAGTAAATTTGCGACATTTGACCTGGTGTGATATGAACGTTGGATGTTGAAAAAAAAATTGCTTTAATAATACCAGATAGAGGTAGTCGGTCAAACCGATTATAAATTTTTATAATTTTGAAGACATTACAATCAATATTTCTAGTTGATACCAAAAACATTATTTTGAATAAAATAAAAGTTTGGAAGGAATGTTTAAATTTTTGCAATTTAAGGCTGATTATGTCTAATATATAATCTTCACATTCATAGATATCAACACAACCATTTCGGGGTTGTTTGCTTGATTTAATACAAAATCCGCGAAAATGTTTTGCTTCATAAGGAAAAGACGAAATTTCCGAACTGGGCCGCATGCTTTTACTACTTCAGGGCAATGCATCAATATGTGAATCTTGGCTTTAAGTGCATCATTAAACAACTTAATAAACATTTTGTTGTGTTTTTTTAATATTTTCTTTAAAGATTTTATTTTCAAGTCCATTATATGAAAATACATGACAAAAGTCAACAAAATACATGACAACAGAAATTTTAAAATGTTCTTTTTCTAAGTGAAGTTTACTAACACCTGGTGATATATTCCCCATTTCAATCCCACCATCTTCAAACGATGCTTTACGTTAATTTAACTCCGCTAGCGAAAAGTACTTTTTGGTGTTAACAAAATACAATATGGCATCAGCCATGTCCTAATGGCATATCCCTCCCATGATATCATGCATTGCATCTACCCTCAAATTATCAATTACATGGAAGCTAGAAATTGTATTAAATTCGCATGTGCTAATTATCCCAGTTTTTTTCGGGTCGCAAGTTTCTAAAGAGCTGTTATATTTGGCGTAGTCGCGTCTAAGTTTGGAATTAACAGAACATGATTTCTGACGCTTTAAAATCCATCTCACAAAACCGGCAAAAATTCCCTTTAAAATTTTTAAAGTAGCCAAGAATCCTATTTCACCCAGGATTATCTCCTAAAATTAACAAGGGTGTAAAACAGACGTGAAATTTTTCGTCATCTGACATTTATATGTCTATTTCCAAAAATTTTTAATGGCTTTGTGTTTAATGCAGCCAAGAAAAAAAAATTTTTCTAATTTTGTGTCGTCCGGCAGACACGGAACAGAAAAGTATAAATTACAAATAGAATGAGAATTGGAGTGGGAACCCAAGGGGTTATTAATCTACATCGTCAGAATAGAAATTGTACGGAATTATCAATTTGTTAGGGTAAATACTGAGCTTTTTTGCCACAGCTCGCCTTATGTTTGTGAATGAATTTGAGTTTTGAAGTTTATTTAATAGAGACTGCATCATTAAAAGTTGTCATTCTTCTTTAAATTTTTGTTTTTGTACAAAACAGTCATTGGCATCGTCACAATATTCTTCGTTAAATATGTATAAGTATGTACCAACTTGCGTCTTTTTTTCACTTTTATCTATAACAACTTCCTTCAGATCTTGAACAATATTTCAGTTTTTCGAATATTTCAGAACATTTTGATAACAACAGTTTTGTTGACAAAACATTATCTAAATCTTTTCCAAATGCATTTGAAATCAGAGTAACTAAAAATTCCACTATTTCCAATTAAATTTTTAACATTTTTGTTTATCGCTCCCGAGCGAATCAAATAAAAAATAATAAACATTACTAAAATTGCCTAATTTTTCGATGCGCGAGTAAAATTTTTTGAATTTGGAATACATAACAGGCAACTGCGAGAAAGATCGATTGGAATGTTGTGGAAGGTGCAGAAAATAATAAAAATCAGATGGAACAATGGAGAATGTACCTATATAAGTAAATAGTATATGAGGTGAAAAACTACAAATACCGAGACCATGATTGGGTCTAGAGGTCGACCAATAATTGGAATATAATTTTAAATAAAGTTACTAAAGGCAGACCAAAATTTGTTTAGTGTACGTGGTTAAAAAGCGGAAAAAATTGGCGAAAAAGAGTCAGGCTTCGTAGGCAAGTTTACCTCATCACACACTTTTTTCATTCACAATTTTCCAAACGATTTCGTCGCATTTTCAAGTTTTACCCCATTTTGCCTCTTTTTCCCCCGTTATTAACCAAATTTTCCCACATTCCTAACCTTTCCAAACAATTTTGGTCGCATTTTCTAGTTTTACCCTTTCGCCCCCCCCCCCCCCCCCTTTTTACCCTTTTTTACCGCATTCACAATTTTTTGCCATATTACTAACCTATCCAAACGATTTTTCTCTCATTTTAAAGTTTTACACTTTTCGCCCCACATTTTACACCTTTTACATTCCTAACCTTTCCAAAAGATTATGGTTGCATTTTGAAGTTTTAGCCATTTTGTACCCTTTTTACACTTCTTTTGCACATTTCTATCCTTTCCAAAAGATTTTTCTCGCATTTTGAAGTTTTACCGTTTATAGACTTCAATTAAATTAAAATCATTAAATCATTATTTTCATTAGAAAATTTCATTGATCCTATGCAAAATATCATTGTATCAATGCAACTTTTCATTCAGCTAATAAAGTTTTTTATTGAAACTTTTGAATGAAGGCGTTTAGAAATATTCATAAAAATCAATGAATGTATTTCATTGATTCAATGAAATTTAATTGTATCAATGAAACTTTGCATTGGACTAATGCAATTTTTTTATCAGTCGATTATGAAACTTTTATGATAACATTTTATGAAATTTTTGAATTTTTTAATGAAAAAGTTTCATTGATTCAATGAAGCAAATTTCTCTCAGTGCATTCCCTAAATAATTTTATAAGAATAAATTGTTATTGTAGAAATTTCTTTTCAAAAGTCATAACTGTTAAATCGTTGCACATCTTGCATTTAAGAAAGATGTAGGTGGTTTTCTACCCACTGATGTAATGATGTACTGATTTTCTGCTTTCTTACTAGTTGTACTTGCGTACAACTTTGAAGGAAACATCGGTGCAATTGAGTGATTCTTTAAATTTTTGTTTTATTTCCTCTCTTCGCGTCTGTCATTTCTAGCTGTATCCTCAATTTGTATTCCATTTTTAAACGGTCTATTTAAAAATGCAGTAGATGATGCAAATGAAATGGCTTTACAGAAAGATAAGAAGACACCATAAATTAGGCAAACAACGCATATTTCATGAATCGGTTTCTTCACGGACTTAACTTCGTACTTCTAGGTTAAAGATCAAAATTCAAATATCAAACACCCCCAGATTCCATGTCAGTTTCTTGTCCTAATTACAATTTAGAGATTGTTCCTTTCTAATAATAACATATATATTTAGATTCCAAAATGGCATGATGCTATTATACAATCTGATTGTTTTAACATAGGGTTACAGGTTCTTCTCCGCGTCAAAAAGAAAAAAAAACCTTCAAAACAGTAGGTTTTACAATTCAAGCTGTCAATTACATTAAACTTTCTATTTTCGAAAATTTTTTGTTTTTCCAACAAGTTTCCCATCAATACCAGATTTTTAAAGCTTAATCCTATTATGGTTAGTCAATACTTGGTGATGAATATTCCGTGCGACGTCAGATATTTTCAAGAGAGATTTAGAGATTTTCGAGATCAACGCGGAAGAAAATGTCTAGTCCTTAAATGAAATGAAACCAACACTAAATCAGTGCTATTTCAATTTGTTTTTTTTATTATTATAATTTCGACTGAGATCGAGTGATGTATTTCTGGCAATCACTCTTGCGATGGATTGAATCATAAATGTCAAATCCGATATCGGAATCGGTACAAAGCCTGTCGTGGGATTTGGATTATAAAGCGCACATCCCTTGTACTGCGAATAAATCCCTTCCTTCCACCCATCACGGCATATAATCGTACACTTATAGCGGGTTTACACATGCACTATTTTATCATAATGTCGTGATTTATTTATCATTCTACGGCAAAAAGGTATTTACATGAATTTTTACTCCATTTAGTTTTGAGATTTTTGTATTTCATTATGGAATTATACCAGGTGATGGCAGGGGGATATGTATGTATTAGTATCGTACAATTTTGTCAGTCAGTCATTTTTTCTATTTCTTTATTTGCAGAAATAACTTTTTATGTAATTAAATATGTTTTTATGTGAAGTATATTTAGAATTTCTTGAAATGTTGTTAGTAGATATAAGTACATAGTTAGAAAAATTGGTTGTCAGAATTTTTGCGAACAGTTTCTCCATTCGGACCAAAATCTATATCATAGCCCAATTTAAGTATATGTTCCATAAAGCGAATTCTTGTGTGAAGCGGGGACAAAGCATATTCGTAAACTTCTTCAAAACACTTGTCTTCTGATGGAGTTTGGTTTAGCTAACTTGAAGTTTTTTTTACATATGTATAATGCAACTCGAGAAAGATTTATGGGTCGATTATCGTCGATATTAGTATTATGTATGACAACTTTGGCCAGTTGCCGTAGGTAACAGTGGTACCGTCGATAACAGAGTTTTGACACTTCGCCAACTGTAAAACTCGATAACAGAGTTTTGACACTTCGCCAACTGTAAATAATGTAAACACACAAATCTAAAGTGTGTCAGAAATAAACGTGTCTTTAGGAAGAACATAAAAAACCTTTTTAATAATAATGATTAGTTCAGTGGAATTATTTTTTGACGAGGAAGACAAAGTACAAAACGTGGCATCTATTAGGAGACAGTTATGAGACAACTCTAATCGGGCGACAGCAATACTTCCGCTCTTAAAAGTGTGTACAACTTTAAGGTTTTTTTCCGGGGGGAAGTTTCCAAACGTCCCATGGCAAAGACATCATCCTTGGCATGGCTTTACTATAAAACGAAGTTTCCTGGTGTTGTCGGATGTACGAGACACACGTATGTATCATTGGAGCGAAGGAAGAAGTTCGCCATTTAGTTTGAATGTTTTGCAGCTAAGTTACAATACTGTAATAATTATTTTCATAACAATGATCTAATTGTAGATGTGCGACTACGAAATGCGAATCAGGTATGTGACGCCAGACATCCTGGTTCTACTCACGATGTCCTCATTTGGAACAAAAGTCCACTGGACCAACAGGTTGCTGATTTCAGGGCAAACATATGGCTACTAGGGCTAAATTGTCGGAGTTCGGACGAAGCTCAAAACTTGATAAAAAAATCCAGTGAGTGTTCGAACTCACGGGCGATGTGTTAACACCTTTTTGCTACACGGTACCTGTTCGATTTCTATGAACACATTCGTAAATGTTACATTGGAAAATAAAAAAACAGCGTTCAATCATATGATGACGTTACAGTTAAATAATATTAATACTTAAAATTATTTAAACACCCAGTGCAAGCACATGTGTCATTATTTTCTTGCTCAATACTTTTTGTTTTATTCCCACAAAAGTCAAAGAATGCAAAGCAACAGACACTTGTACATACATACATGCATTGTTATATTCGTACGATATAACCGAAGATCAACATAAAATACTTTTTTAATATTACTCCAAATTAAAACACTTCAATCTCGGCTCGCCGATATCGGATCGCCTTAATTTTTGGAATAAACTCTTCGTCGAAACCCGCACTAGCTTTTTAATCCAAAAATTAATAAAATCGGCTATGAATTTCCGGAGAAAATCGCGTGGGAAAATTATATGAAAATCGCCCAATAATCACTTTCAATACCGACTGCCAAGCAACGAACAAACAAACGATGATAAGACAAAACCGAAGATCAACATAAAACACTTTTTTAATATTACTCCAAATTAATACTCCAAATTAATCACACTTAAATCTCGGCTCGCCGATATCGGATCGCCTTAATTTTTGGCCTAAACTCTTCGTCGAAACCCGCACTAGCTTTTTAATCAAGAAATTAATAAAATCGGCTATGAATTTCCGGAGAAAATCGCGTGGGAAAATTATATGAAAATCGCCCAATAATCACTTTCAATACCGACTGCCAAGCAACGAACAAACAAACGATGATTTACTCTTACAAACCTAACACTTGCGTATGAATTAAATTTATAGTTTACTGCCCTAGAGGCGCGTATAGATGTTAACACATCAAAAAAATAAACCTATGTTCCAGACCATTTATTTAAAGACTGGAAAATTGGTCCTGAAAGTTTTAAAATGACTAGCAATGAAGCAGATTCATCAATCACCTTAATTTGAACACCCACACTAAATGTCAAGAAATACTATAGTATGGTAAATTGGGGTTATCTGGGGGCACAGATGCCATTCCACAAAAATAAAGACACCATTAAATTTGGGATAAAAATACCTTTCATTTCAGTACCCACAGTTGGCTGTTTCGGTCTGTCCGACCACAAAATATATTTTTCGTGCTCTTATATTTATCTTTAATTTTGTTTTTCATAAGTATTGAGCTGCCCGAGCTCCGACAGTTTTGCCGCTACTTGGTTCTATTTTATATAAATAATATTGTGTTTATTATGCACAAATTTTATAAAGATTACAATTTAACAACAAAAATTATGATTTTAGTTAGAACCACAGCTTTTGACTCCTTATCGTCCAACTGAACGTGTTGTTTTGTTTTAGAAACTACAGCAACCAATAATTCGTTGTTGCCAATATAACCTCTAACAAGCAACTTAAGTTGCTAGCTGTCAGTTTCCAGTTGCCATCTGTAATAACTTTTCAGCTACTGGCAACGCAACTGAGGTTCGATTGCTATCGATAATCGACCCATTAGTATTTGTGCAACCTTTCCGCCAATCAGAATAAGAAGCATTTTATAATTTATTTCGATTTTTTGACCATCAATATCAACTGTTATTGGCTAAAGCAGATTAATTTGTTCTCTCATTTTAGATACTTCTTCTATTATCAAATCATTTGTTTCCTTTTTAAAAGTAAACTTAATTAGTCTGCACAGTTTGGTTGAAGAAGGTACTTCGATCTTCAATATATCTAGTTCTGTAGATGTACTTGTCAAAGGTTCAAAATCCAAAATAATTTGTTTTTGAACTTCAATGGAACGGAAGAAATAATAAAAAGTTTCGAATCTAATGAGTTTTGTGATTCAAAATATTTTGTAACTTAACCTCCGCAAAATTTTCTGTAACGTAAGTAGATTCTTGTGGTGGTAAGCAATACTTTTTAATAGAAATAATTTCTTTGTATCCTGGAAAAATTGCACAATATTTCTGATTTGTGCTTTTCCGCAGTTCCATGTACTGATGTGCTGTGAGTTTTAAATCTAAAAATAAGTAAATTTTGTATCTTCACTTGGAGTGGGTATCTTTTTTAATATTCTTTTTACACATTTAGGGCTTGCAATTACGGGTTTTCAATTATTAAAATTTTTTTTAGGTCCCACTTGATACAAAAAGATTTTTATTTTTTTTTTTATTAAAATTCAAAATTTATTTTCTTACACTAGGTTATCACACAATTTACAAAGTTTTAGTTAAATTAGCTTTTGATCTGGAAACTATTTCCATGTAATTTAGAAAATATATACAAATATATGGAAAAGGTTTGATTTGGATTCAGAGGACAGTTATTGATCAGCTATTTTCGCATTTGTATCTTTAAGTTTTCGTCTCCGCAATCATTCTCTGCTTTCATCAATTGGTTCCACAGGTCTTCCAATTTTTCCTCCAGAATTAATAATTTTACACGGTTTTTCAAAAATCAATTCGTTTGTTAACCATTTATTTTTTTTAATTTTTCTATTATTTTACTGCATTCATTGTACCGTTTTTCAGTTCTAGATGAAAAATTTCTAATTCGTAATTAATGGCTTTTAAATTTAAAGAAAGGATCGTTTAAAATGTATGACATCCGTTCCGTTTTTATTTTCAAAATAAATTTCAGCTAGGATATTGTAACTGATCTTAGCCATTGTTTTCATAATAATTAAGAACCGAACTTTTACTTTGGAATATTTTTTTTTTTATTTACACTTCACTTTACGAGATTTGCTTTAAGAATTATTTTTTTTTTACTAATAAAACTAAACACTAATTTACAAGACCATAGCGTTTTGTGTAACCAGTTATGTTGCGAAAAAACAGAAACAAATGCTATGCTCTCGTTCTCTCTGTACTCACTCACACCCAATAGAATAGAGAGAATAACAATACCCACTTACATCAGGGATGTTATTTGTAGTGGATAAGGACTTTTTTACCTCCTTTCGATTTCAAATGGTCCAAAAACAGTACTTTCGGATTTGACTCGCCAAGTTTTTATGTGAGAGGTGTTTAAATACAATACATTGCAAAATAAGTTAGGTGGAAGCGGTAGGAATTACAGGAATTTTGGGTTTTTATCAAGAGCCGACCTTATCAAACTTAGCTGATCGAAATTGCCAGGATTTATTTTTTATATTTTTTGTTTAATAAGACTGAAATATATGTGTGCCTGAGGCTAACTAAAGCTTTTACTGCATTTACGCGAAAGATTAACAAACCGTACGTAGATGAAATAAATTTTGTTATATGTTCTACAAACATCCCGTTAATCTTTCGGTGTAACTACAGATTTATTTAATTATTTTATAAAAGTACTCTTACGTCGAAAAAAGTACTTTCGGAGGAATACCAAATGTCCTCTCAAAAATTACCAAATATCATCACTGACTTACATCCCGTCAGTTTTGATGGTATCTATTTCCACTAAATCACCAGTTATGTAGTCAGTAATTCAGTCAACTACTTACGTTTTTGTTCCAATATCACCGACAATGTAACTACATAGTTGACACTAGTTTCATAACTATCCCAAGGTAGTGCAGAGGCGGGACAATTGTCACTTTTCTGTACCATGGTATTGCAAGAGGTAGTCAACTGAAGAAAAGAATAATCTCATTTACAAATCGCTCTCCCACTCATTCAACTCACACAAAACAATCAATCGAAGATATTAGTTGCTGAGTTGTAGAGAAAAATAAACAGTTATTCTATGGAATGGGACAAAACAAAAGCTTGAAGGGCTGATATGTTGTAAACCATGAATATTGATTTACTTGGTCGTTGTCTTAAACTTGTTGAGTCCTAAAGTTGGCGATTTCGGTTATGCATAACCATGCTTTTAGCGGGATTACCCCTATTTTTTGGTGTTGTCCTGCTTTTTAGTGTCTCATCCCGACTTGAATCTAAAATGTCAAAATGATTGTATTCAAAATAAAGCGCTTTAATTCATATATTTCGTCTTATTTTAACTAAATACATACATATATTTTGATTTAATTTTTTATTTAAACCCAAAAAATATACATATTTAAACAGTTATTATTTTAGCGGTTGCTACGTAGTTCAAGATTTGCAACTACACAAGTAGTTGACAACGCAGAACCCGCTACGTAACTGTAGAATGGTAGAACAGGGTCAATTAACCCCCTCGTAGGACATCACCATGTTAAATTCGCCAGTTGGCTACATGGCGAGTGGATTGGCAGGTAGTTAGTGGTGGTTGCTTTGAAGTTGGATACGTAACTGGTTTTGAACCAGTTACATTTTCTGGCGGGATATAACAGAACCCCTAAAACACTTATCTTTATGTACTCACTGATGATGTCACACTGAAACTGGTGTGTTTAGATGTAACGGTGCACGAATTTAATCTGTATTGCATTAAAGTGTCTTTCGGGAGTGGGAGTTATATGAGGGGTATGGTGGATTGTTTGTAATAAAATGTAGCGTAATATTTGATGTTCATACAAGAGTTCTTCTGGCTTCATTTGATCCTTATATTTGTTATTGCTGGACATTTATTAGCGATTAATTGGTTTGCGGAAGGTCGTTTGTATGGAAGGTACCCGAAAAAGTGGACCGATTGACGTCCAAGTCAACAAGGTTGTTCTTGCTAAAACAAAATTACAGTATACAAAATTTCATAGAATTCCGTTGAAAATTGCAACCTGTACTTTGTTTAAAAGAATACATTTATACTACAGGGCAGTTTTTCGTAACTTATACACGTTAACTTATAGAAATTGAAAACCTGCACGTTAATATGTATAATTTTTAAAAGTTGAGAATAACCCCGATAAAAGTGTAACCAAGTTTGGCTTTGTTGTATGAAAAATATAAAATGTATGTCATTGCATTTCATATATTTCCACGACGCACTATGGGGATTTCGCGGAAAAAAGTCAAATTGTGAACATAGTCTTCATGCAATATGCAGTGGTATTTTGAAATTAAAGACTAAATGGTACAGTCAAATCAAAAACAATTACTTCAATCTGACTGATAGTTTTTTTTATCCCCTTTCAAACTCCGAACTTGTATGTTTTACCGAACTGACTTAATATAAACCTAAGAATTTCAATATTTTACTATTTTACTATGTGAGCTAACGTGTTTTTTTTTTTTATTTTAAATTTAAAGTAGAATATTTCAATATACTAAAATTTAAAAAATATACTCTGCAGAGACTTAAACTTTTTTTTATTGTATTTTTTTTGAACTTATAACAAAAATCCCTTTTTTCCAAACATTTGGATCTGCAATTTTAGCTGTACTTGCCTATGTTTGGAAATCACTACTAATACACTGCCTCATATGTGTTCTTAAATTTTTAAACAATTTCAAGTGCCCCCAGGTGCCCCCTTTCAATAAAAGTTATATTTTTTTATTGTATATTATATTTTTTATATTTTTTTACATTTTTTTTTAACTTTTTAAATTCAAAGACAACGTGTTAAAAGAAGTTGTGTTATTAAACGAGTTTTACGACTGCGCTAATTTAGTGCCTAATTTATTGCGCTAATTTATTGCCCCATGTACATTGCTATAAAACGTTCACACAGCTGTAAACTATTGACAGCAGTTAATTGACATACATACAATTTTTTTCTCTCCCTTCTTGTTTACGCTAATCTCTGCTGCAGCAACAGCTTCAAGTTGTGAGTAGCGAACCTCTTGTAACAGTGACAAGAAAATTGAAAGTCAAACACAATCTAAATAGTTACAAGTGTTAGAACGAAAACAAACAGTGATTTTGAAATATAAATAATTTACATTCTAACAAACAAAGCATCTAGTCAAAGCGAATACCAACAGAAGTTTTCAGATGATCAAATTTCTGACTCCCATTTATATATGACATCAGTTGTACCATTTAAATTATCATTAAGCGATGACATTAAAAAATTTGTATGGAGCAACAATAAACCTTCTTCCACACAGTATTGCAGAACACTACAGTTTGCATACGTTAAAGAGACACCTCAAGTTATACGAGAAGAAAAGAGAAGAGTCGACGAGGAGATATTGCAACTAAAACAATTTGAGTTAACAGTAAATAATCGTAACTTTAAGGTAAAACATGAATTATATTTTACAATGATTGACGGCAAGACAGCACAATCAGTAACAGAAACACTAGCAGCATCTTCTTGTTTTATTTGTGGAGCCACAACATCCAAGATGAATAAAATCGAAGAAGTTCAAGCTATGCCTGTAAATGAACAAGAACTGCAATTTGGTATGTCACCACTTCATGCGCGTATTAAGCTGATGGAGTGTCTTTTGCATGTAGCTTATAATATTGAATTTAAACGTGGGAGAGTCGACTTAAATACACGTCCGATAAGAGAAGCCCGAAAAAGTTTGATAAAGCGTGAACTTAAAGATAAAATTGGAATACAGGTTGATACTGTTAAGCAAGGCACTGGTACGACAAATTCAGGAAATACGTCACGAAGATTCTTTGCTAATCCTGCTTTGATTTCCGAAATCACGGGTTTTCAATAATTCTCGAAGCAATAACAATCACCGAGGCAGTAGATTCCAAAAAATTTGTTCATTTTTGTCTGGAGGCGGGAAAAGAGTTTGTTGCACTGTACGAGTGCACTGTAAATTGGGAGACACGGGTCTTTTTTTTTAGTCTTTTATCACGTAGTGGTGTCCGTATATGGTTATTTTTTTTCGTGTTGCACTGTGTTACTATCCGAAGAGGCTCAGGAAAGTCGTAACAAAGACTATAGAAAATATCGCCTCAGACACCCCAGAAAATGCAGTCGAATTGCCACGAACACAGATATTATGCACCGAATGATGCTAAAATCAGATCCCATGATCTCACATTTGACTCCTTCGTTTATCCAGAAAAAGCATAGTGATATAAGCGACAAAGTTAAGGCTATGTTAGAATAATAATACATAATAATAATAAAATGTTATATGAAAAATTCGTTTGTTCTTATATGGGCGGTATATGATGGGCGTGGCCGATTTTTATGAAAATTTATATTTTTCTTAATAACGTTAAGAAAGTGCTCGGTGCCAAGTTTTATCACTCTACGAGCACTCCTTCTAATTTTTTCACAGAGATGTATGAAGCCATCCCCACTATGCGACGTTTTGAAAATTATGATGAAATTAGGAAATTATGCAGTTACCTTTTTTTAACAAAATGTTTAAAAAGTTGTATAAAACATTATTGATTTGTTCTTATTCCACAAGCAGAAATCCAAGACAATACTAAAAAGGAAATGAAGTGAAGAAGAAAGCCGAGGATTAGCTCGACTCACAAACAGATACTTCCACCGATATTCTCCCATGACTCGATTCGGAAGAACGCCGTCTGTTCTGTGTGCTTGATGATCTTTGCATTCTTTTTAATACACTTTATGCAATTTTTCGTACTTTGTACTTTTTTGTACACTTTATGTACTATTTGCATACACCTTATGTACTTTTTGGTAAAAATTTTAGTACTGTTATGCATTGTTTTTGATGCAGTAAGTATTTTTGGTGAAGTATTCATTGTGTGTACTTTTTGTAAATTATTGACGAAAATTATGTACTTTCTGGTGTAGGTTATTTACGTTATGGATCATGACGGCTCGGTTATTTGGTTTTTTCCCCCATATGCTCACGAGTCGTATATTTTTTACGACTCGTGGCGATCGAGCCGGCTGGCTGTAGGTATTCGTTTACGATGCTTGGTGTGTTTTTAAATTCGGTGATACCCCAATGTGTCATTAAAGCCCTGAACCATTGCAATCGAAATCTCGTATTTGGAGATATTGTTTACCCAAACATCTATTTTCAGCACAATAATTCACTGCTACTAACCAAGTGAGAGAATGCTGCTGCAATGTGAATGCAGAAGAACCACCTCATATAGTACAGTGAATTTTTTAGAATTTTGTTTTGTGTTTGACTTTTCAATTAATGAATTGACAAATACAATGGAAGAATTATCGGTTGACGCCAAGTTGATTATACTCAACGTCTATGCGTTTTTTTCGTAACAGTTGATGTTAACTTATATAGGTTACGGGAAAAACGTCCCTTAGACCACATTTGTGGTGGTATAGAGTATAAAGATCAGACTTAGAGTGGTTTCTTAACTAAAGAAACTTTTTTGAGCAATTTATAAAAAAACGTCAAAAAATTCGTTTTTTTTGGTTCATAAAGTCACTTTAACTAATTTTAATGAAAAACAGTTTTTCTTGTTTTTTTAATTTATTTTACTTTATTTAAGAACTATTAGTAATGGGTACAACCCCCTTTATTTTAAATAACTTCAAATATACGGGTTTTCATTGAGAGATAAAGAGAATTTGTGGAATCCAACGAAATTTGATTCCAAGCAATTAGTGACTGCTTGTCATCAAATTGTCTACCTCCGTCATAGACCTTACGAGATAACCAACCCCAGATATTTTCGATAATGTTTAGATCAGGCGAATAAGGTGGCCAGCAGTGTATTCAAAAAACCGGGGTTTCAAAAATGTCGGTTTTCGGTTTCTTCGAATATTCCGAATTTGGCGAAACCGGGTTTCGGTTAAACCGAGCTGTATAAACCGGTTAATAACCGGTTTCGGTTTTTATGACAAAATGGCAAACTATGCGTTGTATAAACATCGTTTATTTTTAATTCGTCTACCTGAATTTTGAGATCTACCGAGTAAATTGCCATGAAAATGCTTATCAACATACCGTTCGGAACCGGTGTAAAACTCCAGGCCCCCAATCAGAGTATGTGCGCCTATGCATTCATGTTATGTAATGGCAAACTAAAGAGTGGGCCATGTAAATTTGGAAGTTTATTTCGATTTAAAAAATACTTATAGACATTTTTCAAAATGATGATTTTATTGGTAAGGTCCATTATTGATATATTTATGAATAAACAACTCTTTACAGCACCTCATTCTATTTACTCTATTTTACAGTACATTTCGATTGTTTTTTTGTCTTTTAACGCGTCTAAGGACTTGGGATTGTTACGTAGCATTTATGTTTTACAGCACTCCGGATTTAATAGTCTAACGGGTTCAAATCGCATCTGTGAGGCGGCCAATGGACTTCAGAGTTTCGGCTGAAACCAGTGCGTAAAAGATCCATTCCGACGGTGTCAGTGTGGGTTGTAGCACCGTCCTGTCTTGGGAACAAAAAATCGCTGAGCATGGCACGATAACGCTCGCCATTGACGGTTTCGGCGGCTCCTTGCTCATTTTTGAAGAAAAATAGGCCTAGATGCCGTCAAGCCAAAAAGCGCACCAACAGTCACTCGTTGTGGATGCATTGGCTTCTCTTTGACGACATGTGTATTTTCCGAGAACCAACTGCAACAATGTTGTTTGTTAACGTAACTCCGAGGTGAAAATGAGTTTCATCGGAACATACGATTTTTCCGTAACAACGCTCAAAATTCTGGGAAAAGAAGTGCGAGAAATGTTGACGGCTCTTCGAACACACTTTCAGCTACAGCTGCAATATTTTCCACTGAACGCACCGGACGAGCGCGTACATGAAAAATTGTATCCACTAAGTGCGGATTGACGAATTCGCCTCATAAATTGGTCCACAAACTGCGTTGATGGCATGCACTATATTTCGATCGAATTTATTTCGTAGATATCTGGCAGTTTGAGTTGAAGACTCAGAACTTTGAAAGAAAGTTATTAATACATCCCAATATTTTTTCGAGCGTCCTATTTTGTAAATTTCCAGCCTTTAACAAGCAATCTGTCACTTCATAGATTTCAAATTGGTCATTTACTTCGAAATTAAAGGGGGTTAAGATTCCAAATTTTACATGGCCCATTAATTATTTATTTTATTCAACCTATCTGTTGTCAAACATATTTGCCTTACCCAATTAGGCAAAATTATCGTTGAGTAAATATTCCTTTGGATGTTTTGTACTTCTTTTTGGAGTATGAATACTGATTTTTACTCATTTCTGGTAACATACATTAGTTCCGGAACTTACATCTAAATCGGAGTTAGCAGATATGACTTATATTGCCAATGGACAACTAATTTCAGCAAATTATCGGCAAAATTTTTCGTTGGTAAAGTCTTTTGTGTCTGTCTGATTCGACTATGATACTGACCTATGAAAAAGGCTGTAGGTGTGTAATTCTGCGGCGTTATATCAGTTGTGTAAAAACCGAAAAAACCGGTTAGTCGACTTGAAATAGCCGGTGAAACCGGTTCTTCGAAAATAGCAATTTTTAGAAAACCGACATACGGTTAACCGGCTGAAATTCGGTTAACTGGTTTCGGTTTTGAATACACTAGTGGCCAGTCAAAAATATTAACATTTTGGCTTGCAATGAACTCCTTTACTACTCTGGCGTTGTATATATGGGCATTATCCTGTTGCAATATCCAAGATATGGGACCAAGTAGTACACTGAACTTCGGAAAAGACGATTCCAATAACGTTTTATAGCTTCCACCAGTCATGTTTGCACTTTGAAATTCAAGATCGATGATGCCATAGTACGTAATAGCACCCCACACCATAACGCCGCACTCTCGGCTTTGATGTCGGTTCAAAAAACGCTTTTCTTTGCGCAGATCATGGAAATAATACTTGTAGCCATCAGGCCCATCCAACTTAATCTTCTTATCATCCGTAAATACACGGTTCTCCAGTCATTTACATGACCTCTTGGCTGCACATCTCTCTTGCGAATTGAAGCCACTTTTCCTTACGAGGAGCATTAAGTGGAGGCTTTTTTTGTAATTTCAGGTATTTAAGGTACTCACAGCTCTTCTATTACACCGCGTACTGCTGAATTGTTCGCTTCCGCTCCAGCTTGAGCTCCTATTTTTGACAAGGATAAGGCAGAATTTGAAGCAATTCTGATGATTTTTCTTTTCTCATACGTAGATAAAGACAATGAAACCCTTCCTTTAAAATATTTTCCATACCTCTCGGGGTCCTTGATGTAATTGTCGACAACTGTTGGGCTCCGTCCAATTTGTTAAGCTATTGCGCGGTTAGAATATCTTTCAGAACGGTAAACATCGATTTTATTTTTTCCGATAGATTTAAAATTGTTTGTTTTGCCATTTTGACTCGTAAAATTATTAAGATGTAATAAATTGTAATAAACAGACGCTCCCTACAAAAAATCATCGCTTGCTTTAAAAATAATAATAAAGTGCCTTTATTCAAGTGACCCAAAAAAGTAGGGGAAACATATAAGCTAAAGTAGCGGAAACAAAACCTAAGAAGCCATTTTAACCAAAACGGGTTATTTCAAAAAAATCCCTTTTGAAAACAAAAATTTGTAAGGGATTGAATTTTCAAAATTTATAACAAAATCATACTTTTCAGTCACATAATAAAAAGGTGCATATTGAATCACCCTGTTTATAGGGAAAATGTTTACTTAGGGATCTGAATTGTTAGCTTCTGAGGTTCTCAGGTGTTTACTTTAATATGAGTATTTAAACTTTTTTATTATATTGTTCAAGCTCAAGATCATTCTATAACTCTATAAATAGGGATATAGTAGTTCAAAAAAGAAGATGTTTTGCAAATGCATCCTCATGATTCCTGGCAAACCGTATAGCTATTTCAGATCTCGCCACAGATCTTCATCAGCGTTTTTTGTAAACGAAAACTCGTCTGAATTGAGAATTTCCCAATATGCAAGTGTTTGAAAAATATCGCAAGCAAAACACACAAGAAAACATTTGCAAACAACTTCTTTCAATCTCCAGAGAACCATCGGTCCCAATTAGAAATGATGATTGTTATTGCCTGTTGTTTCGTCGTGCTCTACGTTCATCAGGGATGATCTCCTCTTATATTTATTCGGCCTTTATATTGAGATATATATCTATTTATAAAGATATAGAATGGTCTTCAACAATAAAATAAAAGGTCGAATAAATATAAAAGAAGATCATCCATCCTATGAGCATTTAAAATTAAAAATGGGCGTCAAAAAAATAGACGTTTGGCCGCTAAAAGTCGGAAAATTTTTGATCGGCTTCCGCCTGTCAAACAATTAATTTTGTTGTATGTTTTTATTATGGCTGAATTTTCTTGGTACTTAGCGTGTTGCATCAACTTGTACACCCGGTGAAAATGAGGTCAAAAATTAAACTTCAGTTTATGAAGATTAAAATTGTTCAGGCTGAGAAATTTTCATTTAAATCTACAAGGGAATTAACTGTTGCATGTAACTATTTTCAAAACATTATGTCACAAATTTCTTGACATAACAATTGTCAGAATTTTGTTACCGGTAGCGGAAAAACTTCTCCATTTGCATTTCTTTTCAGCTGCATACTAAGAAACGGAAAGTCGCCCGAAAATTAACGAACCTGAATTTAGGGTTTATATTTACATTATGTTTATATGGTAACCTGAATTTCAGGTTCAGCTCTGTAGTACGCTTTAGCGCGGCTTCGTACTTGGAGTTTGACTGTGAAAATCGTTGGCTCTTGAAATATTTCCAACGGTATTGATTTAATGAGATGGTTTGATGCATCAGGGGCGCTACTTTGAGTTCAAGGTGACATGTGTTAAATTTTAAATGGCGAGCTGCAAAACGGTCGGCAGATGTACTCAATTCGGCTTAGTTATTTTTCATGTAATGCCCTATACACCTGGAATTATTTTAGGATATTTTAACGAAATGTCTACCATTTCTATCGAAGGCTTTTAAATGCACGACGTTATAATCCAAATATATCTTATTTGTATATAGAGATAAGTCAAATGAAATAATTTTTTAGATTTTATTTCTGTATGTATGCTCGATGCAATATTTAACGTACGTACATACATAATTAAAATGTGCATGTAAAATAGGGCTCTATGAAAAATGCCCCAAAAATAAAACGAAAAATGCCCCAAATCCAACATGTGGAGAAAATATGAAAAATTAACCAAAAACTCTTAAACGAAAGTTTCCTCAACATTTCTGAAAAACCCACCAACTAATTTACGAAAAATACCCCAATGAAATATTCCCAAAAAAATATGAAATAGACCCAAACAAACAAGCGCACAACTAATTTTTAAATGGAAAAAATCCAACAAAAACTTTATAATTCACAAAATAAAAAAAAAGTAAACAATTAACTCCATTTTTGGATATGGTGTAATTTTCAAACTTCTTCCATCCGCGGTCACTACTGCTAAAATAGTTTTAAAACTCACCTTTAAATCTAAATATTCCACATAAACGATAAGTAGCTGCTTAACACATCCATAAAGCACAATTTTGAATGTACCATCCAATTAATATTTTCTTGAATCCGCGGCAACGTTCACTTTAATCATATCGGCAATAGCCTCCGAATAAAATATGCAAAATGAGAAGTCCTCTTCAATAACGGCTGCTTTAAAGAAGTATTTCGGGTATGAAGAATTTTTGGTCAATGAATAACGTGTCGAAATGACCTCTCTATTAAAAGCTTCCACTATTTCCAGAGCAGATGTTGGAGATTTTTTAAATACTTTCTGACTTAAGTATTGTAGTCCTCTTGAAATCTTTTCAAAGCTGGTATTGGATTCGTTATGACTTTATAAAATACGATATATAGTTGTTTATAATTTGAAGATATTTACAATTATGCTTACCTTATTGCCGAACCCTTGTATGCAGCGTAATAACTAGTAATTGAAGATTTTTGGTTGGGTTTTACAGAAATAAGATAATGAAAAATGCCCCAAAAAATTGTAAAATTCCTCAAAAGATAATTGGGATATTTTTCGTTCCTGGAATGTTGGGGTATTTTGCATATGAAAAATAACCGAAACTCGAAAAATGTAATTTTACGAAAAAAAAAACCAAAAATTCCCATTGTTTATGGGGCATTTTTCATAACTCCCCAATTTTGTATGAAAAATTTTATGGGGCATTTTTCATAGAGCCGTAAAATGAGAATTTTCAATAATGTGAAATGTACATATTTAGGTCTGCTCAAAAATGTCGTTCGTTTAAATTAAATATTTTAATTTCTATAAATAAAAAATAACTGCAGTTTTTGACCAATATCCGACAATTTTTAATTGGATGTAGCGGTGATTAACTTTTAATCCCTCTTAAATTATAGTTTTATTTTTAGTGATTGAGTGTACTTTATAACACATCAAAAATTTTACGTATGAAAAATCGCAGAAAGTTTACATATGAAAAATCGCCCATTTCTGTAGCCACAAAAAACCCGATTTCTCTTTTTGAAAATAACAAGAATATTACTTTCACAAATCCAAAGAAGGCAAAATGTTAATTATGCAATAATTTTATTTTTAGTAATTTAATTTGTATACACATAAATGCATTTAAGTAAAAAACTGTAAAGAGTCATGAACTTCAGCTCTACTGCTAAAATTTTTAATTTCTTTGTTATATATTAAGCGCCGCAGGCAAAAATATTTAAAATAAAATCGCGCGATTTTTTTATAACAAACAATTTAAGTTGTTTGTTATGTATTAAGCGCCGGAGGTAAAAATTTTTTAAAAAAATCGCGCGATGTTATTTAAAAAAATTTTAATTTCTTCTTCATGTATTAAGCGCCGCATGCCAAATTTTTAAATAAAATCGCGCGATTTTATTTAAAGAATTTTTAATTTATTTTTTTTTATGTATTAAATAAAATAAATAAATTATATTTTAAATTTATTATAAAGCGCACATTATACATAAATACTTTCTAGTTACTATTTGAACTCCAATTGACTAGTTTCTGGTTCCGTCGAGACAACTGTAGCAAAATGTCAAGTGTCTATCATCCATCTACCTACAATTACTGTAATTCTAGCATTTGTTGTTGCGAATACATTCCTACTTTTTACAAAATCGACAATCGGAATGTGGGCGATTTTTCATAATTTTTATTGGGCTGTTTTTCATTTTTAATTTATGGACGATTTTTCGTAATGAAAAATCGCCAAAAAAAAATAAAAAAGAAAAGCTGCCCAAAAAAGCGAGAAATTAGACCCAATTTTCTATGGAAAATTGTTGGCCCATTTTTCCTTTTTTTTGTGGGCGATTTCGTTTTGGGTCATTTTTCGTACCCCCATATGTAATCCCCATTTTTAAAACAAAATCCCCAAATTGGGAATAAATCCCCTAAGCTGGCAACACTGGCGTCACCGCTATTTTGGGAGCTCTCTCAAGAATGCACGTAAACAAACCCTATTGTTAGGGGTTTTATGCTTTCCGTCGTTATTTAGGTACTGGCCTTATACTTACTTTTCGTGGATTTTTTGGTGTTCTCTATGTTAAATACAATACGATAAATAAAGTTTATTTTAAATTTTTGTTTATTTTAATATGTTTTTAGGTTAAAGCAACCGATAACGACTTTGGCATTTATGGATCCCTAAGGTACGAAATAACTAGCGATGACATGACCCCTATTTTCGGTATGGACAAGTTAACTGGGTCCTTGTACACTAAAGTCGCACTAGATCGAGAACAACGAGATTTGTACGATGTTATGGTCAAGGCAACAGATGGTGGAGGAAAATTTGGCTATGCCTTAATAAAGGTCAAAGTGGATGATTCAAATGACAACTCTCCACAATTTTCGATCAAGGAATACAATTGGATAGTGAAGGATGACACTGCAGTCAATTCGGTTGTTGGAAAGGTACGTAGAAAAAAGTTTCCCAATAATTGTATAAAGTTAAATTTAGACCCGAACGTAAACCGTCTTATGAAACTCCAGTATAGAGAAATCGTTGGATATGTCAAAATTTTCAGTTGGTGAGAGCGGATAGAATAGTGTACACTTGAGGAGAACGATTTGCTGACAACATTTTGACAGATCTGTGAAATTTTTCTAATTTTCTGATGTAACTCAAAAAATTATGCGATCGGGTTCAAATTTGAATGAAACGAACAAAAACAAAGCAACCCGCAATAAAAGCTTTTATTTCCTAACAGTCCAAAAAGTCCAAAATACGTTTAAATTTCATAGTTTTTCATCAAAACGACATGAAAAATTAAAGTCAACAATTTTTGTAATTCCACCTGGTGTAAGTGAATTTACGTCAAATAACTCTCTATCGCACCGTCCGCACCACGAATGGTGTGAAAGGAAATATCAGATGAGGAGAATGGCAGCTCTATATGACATTACTCTATGGCATTAAATTTGACATTACATGCCAAACGGAAATTCAAGATGCCAACTTTAGTTATAGTCAAGTAACAGTTTTTACGTGTGTTGGTTTGGTTCCTGGGAAACTATGTCGTTTGCCGTTATCAGCGATAAATTGACCCACAATAAATTCAATGTTTATTGCTTTATTTCAAACATTGTGAACATATTACAAAAGTAATGCAAACGAAGTGCATTCATTTATACGAGTATTTTCTAACATGGGAGCAGTTCCCAGTTCAAAAATAAATTTATTCGGTCTAGTACTCCTAGACTCGCAGTTCAATTTAATTGCAGAATTTTAGAGTGTAGCTCTTTCACCACTTCAAATGAAAAGGTGCTGTAGACAGAGTAGGTGCCGTAGTAAAACAAAGTCTGGCAAATTGTGAAAGCAACAGATATTGCTCTCTCCTTTTATAAATGTGATATGATCAACATTGATGGAGTCAACCTTTTATATATCTCTGAAGAACAACTTCAGAGATTTTATAATCAACTGTCAGAGTTATGGCAAAAGTTTCCAAATATCAAAGGAGTTAAAAGTTGCATTTGTTTTCATATTTCGAGAGATATTAAAGTTTCTCGATCCGATTACTTCTTAAATAAAAAAGGTAAAATAAACCACACTAGTAGTTTGTATATTTATTTTTTCCTTATTGTGATTACTATTATGTAACTTGAAGTTAGTTCTGTTTTATCATAATTAAAAGTTGAAGTGTTTTAACAAACATCATTACGGTATTTTATTTATCATTATTTATTAGCATCCGTGATGTCGTGCCCGTATTCGTGCTGTACCTAATTTGAAAATGCTAGTAGATAATTTTCATATTTCACGAGCAAACTTTATACTTTGACCTTCATCTACAAGTATATCGTCACCTGAAATGCCTAAAGGCGTAACTCTCAAAAAATTTAATTTATATATATTATATTCCTATACTTCATTCTCTCAAACAATTAATTTATGAATCACTTCTTCTCTGAAATTATTAGTCATAACTTAACTTAATTTAATTTTTGTGGTTGGTGAGGATAATGTGAACCTTGGTAGGAAATAGAACTTGTATCGTACCTACTTAAAATTTATGTTATAAAGAAGAAGAGGAGAAAATCTTACTTCGAACTTTGAATTGCATATATATATTTAATTATAATGACTTCCATTTGTAATACCTTATTGAACTATAAAAGAATTGTATTCTTATTGTTCTACCATTGAAAATAAACCAATAAACCAATAAACCAATATGTATATGCAAATTAGTGGACTTCCAAGTTCCTAAGGTAATCTGTGGAATGAAGGCGTTTAAAACTGAAATACTTAGGATTTTATAAGGTTTTTTGCTTCTCCTTTAAATTTTTTAAAATGAGGGTTACGTCTTGGGCATTTTAGGTGACAATATATATATATAGATAAACAAAGTTGTGGCTATCGGTGGTGCAATGGCAAGTAGTGCTGCGACGTCGACCTCAAACCATCGATGTTTTGTAACATCGATCTTTCAAATAAGAGACATCGATGTCGATAAAACATCGACCTCAAAACATCGATGTTTTCCAACATCGCTGTTTTTGGGGATGTTTCATTGTTGGTGGTTTTTTTTAGAAATCGATATACCAAAATTGAAACAGAAGAGGTAATTTACACCACTGGTCACAATCTGAGTTAGGCAGAAACATCGATGTTTCTTCGATCATCAATGCTTTTACCGATGTTTTGTTTTTGCTGCAATTCTCTTTTAGATATGTGTTATCAACATATAAATCACCCTTTTCCACGATTTAAAGGCGAAAAACTACAAAACTTGATTAAAATAAATAGTTTCCCATTACATCCCATGTATAACCAGCTACGCATAATGGTGGTGGTTGGCGTCTGGCGGCGAATAAATGGGAAAATATAAACAATTCGAGTTTATATTAATATTTTATGGTTTATAGTTCCTTATATTAAGGCAATTTGTCACAATCGTCACACAGAAAAACATGGATGCAAACATCGATATAAACCATCGATGTTGGATAAACATCGGCACTAAAACGTCGGTGTAAAAAGTACTCGATGTTTTTCAAAAACATCGATGCGTGCCTAATACATCCTGCAAATATATTTCTAAAATATAGAACTCTTTCAGCGCTTTCGAACACTAAAAATGCAGATCGACTTCTTCGATTTCTTTCGCGTCCGTGCAGATGGTCATATGTAAAAAAAAGAACATGAGGTGTCAGGGGATACCCAGTTTTAACGAAGTTCCTTTCGCTATATATTATGTACTAGTTAGTTTCAACACGCCTAAGGCGCCCGTTGAAAAATACGATAATTTAAAAGGGTCTTTAAGAAAATATACTTTTTCTAAAATGATAAATTTTTTTAAACAAAAAATTTTTTTTATATAATGTATTTTTGAAAAAATATATATTGTCCTTTTTGTAAGAATATGTATTATATTTTCACGAAAGGTCCTTTTTTAAAGAAAGGTACTTCTGTTATTAAAAGCTAATGTTTTTTTATGAAATGGTACTATTTTTAAGAAGAAGTACTATAAGACTATGCATTTATTTTTAAAGAGGTGGTACTCGTTGAAGGGAATCGTTATTTTTGTAAGAAATTTTACTTATTTTCAGAAATGCTACTTGTCTCAATAAGAGAAAAGAAAAGGTACTTCTAAGAAAAGGAATTTTTGTAAGAAAATGTATGTTTTTAAGAGAAGTTATTGTTTTTAAGAAATGGAATTTTTTTTAGAATTGGTAATTTTTTTCAAGAATAGGTTCATATTTAAGAGAAGGTACTGGTGCAATGGTTAGTGTGTGCGGCTCTTGTACATGAGATCCTGGGTTCGAACCCTGCTCTGACCACCTTCAAAAAATTTCTTTCGGCGGTGGTCACCTCGCATAGTGGCGGTCACACTATCGAGTATATAGCCATGAAAAAGCTTCTCAAAATACCGTTCGGAATCGGTGTAAAACTCTACGCCCCAATCAGGGAGTGAAAACAGGAAAGCGCACAGCTCAGTGATTGTGAGAAGTTCTCCCCGGTCCCTTCATGGGACGTAATGGGAAACCATTTAATTTTATTATTTTACTTATATCAAGAAAAGTTATTTTGTTGCATAAAAAATTTACTCTTTACAGAAATTGTAGTTTTTTAAGAAAAGGCAATTTGTTTTAAGAAAGTTTACTTTTTTAAGAATAGGTACTGATTTAATAAAATACTTTTTTAAAGAAAATTTGCTTTTTGTAAGAAAATTTAAGATAAGATTTTTTCGACAACATTTACTTGTTTTTAAGGAAAATAGGGTCCAATAGGCGGAGCCACGGCCACATCTTGTTTACTTTTATTGACTATTTTACAACCTCATGAGGTCAGACGTCAAATTAGACAAACAAATTAAACAAATTTCAACATATTCTTCCAACTGGATCTATCCTCCGCCTTTTCTCGCCAGTTGGTAACACCAAGGATAGGGAGGAATTCTTCTGCTTGGTCTTTCCAGCGGAGTCTTGGTCGTCCTCTTTTCCTGCTTCCACCCGGTACGTTATCAAAAACCTTTCGCGCTGGCTCATCTTCATTCATTCTGATAACATGGCCTAGCCAACGCAATTAGCCTAATTTGATTCGCCTAGCTATGTCCATGTCAGAATATATATTATAAAGCTCTGCGTTCCAGCGACGTCGGTACTCGCCGTTTTCTCTAACAGGACCGTATATTTTACGGAGAAAATTTCTCTCGAAAACTTCCAGGTGTTTTTCATCCGCTTGCGAATGACACAAGTTTCGAAGCCATATGTCAAGACAGGTAAAATGAGAGTCTGATATTGCTGGACTTGTGTATGTCGAGAGAGGGCTTTGTTCCTAAACTGCTTGCTGAGCCCAAAATAGCATCTATTTGCAAGCACAATTCTCCTATCTACCTCCAGGCTGACGTTGTTGTCCTTGTTCACGGCGGATCCAAGGTAGAAAACTTCATCTACCACATAAAAATTAAATCGGTTGTCAACGTTCAAGTGCGGACCAAGTCGAGAGGTTTCTCTAGTCGTTGACACCATCAATTTTGTCTTGCCCTCATTTACAGCAAGACCCACCTTCGCTGATTCCTTTTCGATTCTCGAAAATACTGCAGTAACCTCTCTCAAATTTCGCCCAATGATGTCTATGTCGTCAGCATACGCCAGCAACATATGGCTTTTGGTGTTAATAGTCTTGTTCGTATTTACTGCAGCCTTTCTCATTATTATCTCCATTAAGATGTTGAAGAGATTTCACGAAAGTGTGTCGCCTTGTCTAAATCCTCGCTTGGTACAGAATGGTTCAGTGAGACCTTTCCCCACTTTCACTGCTGATTTGGTGTTGGTCAGCGTCATTCTACAGAGGCGGATCAGTTTTGCCGGTATACCAAATTCAGACATAGCGTCGTACAGTTTTCCCCGTATGGGGCTATCGAAAGCAGCTTTGTAATCGACAAAAAGGTGATATGTATCGATTTGCTTTTCGTGGGTCTTTTCCAGGATTTGGCGTAGCGTGAATATTTGGTCAGTCGTGGACTTGCCTGGTCTAAAAGCACACTGATAAGGTCCAATCAGGTTTTCAATAATTGGCTTTAGTCTTTCACATAATACGTTCGACAAGACCTTATACGCGATGGATAAAAGACTGATACCGCGATAGTTGGAACAGACACACGGATCACCCTTTCTGTATACAGGACATAATACACTGAGACTCCAATCGTCGGGCATAGATTCCCCCAGATGCATGTGGGCTAGCAGTCCTTCGCCACCTGCCTTAAAAAGTTCACCGGGTAGGCCATCCGCACCAGCGGCTTTATTATTCTTAAGGCGGAAGATCGCCGTTCTAATCTCGTCTTGTTAGGGCGGGTACAATCTACACTATCTTCCACTATCATTACCTCCTGATTTTCAGTGGAGGAATCTGAGTGAAGTAGTGCTGAAAAGTGGTCTCTCCACATTTTGAGCACACACTGCTTCTCAGTCACCAGATTCCCATTCTCGTCCTTGCAGGAGGGCAGCGCATTATTATTCTGCATTCATCCTGCATATTTCGGTTTTTTTCACTCTCTCTCTCTGCTCCCACTGCCTTTTTCCCCGCCTAAATAGTTGGTTTTCCTCCCTTCTTAGCTTCTTGTACCGCTCACTCGCAGCACGCGTTGTAACTGTCTGTTTCGTTGCCTACGTGCAGAGTCTTTTTCATCAGTTGCAATGCGACATTCTTCGTCGTACCATGGCTTATCCTTCTGTGGTTTTTGATAGCCAAGTTCAGTCCTTGCCGCGGTTTCCAAACAATGGGAGATGTGCTACCACTGCGCATCTGGGTCTTCGGGAGGGGTGGTATTCTGCTCTAGCAGGATTATATTTTCTGTGTATTTTCATTGCCTATATAACGGTGGCGGGAGGCAAACCCAGCCCACCGTGGTTTCAATTTTACCTACTGCCAGGATGATTATGTTTCAGCCGCCCATTATGGATCAGACGCTGACCAGAATGCAGTGTGTCGAAACTGGATTTTGGTTTCTTCAATTTTGATCCGCCGTTGGCCAGGGGTGTTGGCTCATCCGCCTTCAAAGGACAGAAGAATATGTCCACTACTTCGAAGAGCTTCAGTGACAGGGTCACATAATAATCCTGAGACGTGTCAGTGATCGCATTACCACTCAGGTTGCTCATTCGTTTCGCCTTCTCACTTTAGCTAGCTATCGGAGGTTTCCGATAAGCCATTGCCCAGGACATACTGCGTGGAAGTAGTGAGCTGCTTGGACTGCCCAATGAAGGAATCATTTCTGGTCACTCCGGAGTGAACGGCTATCAGAAACTTTCCATCTCCAAGGACAGTCTCCACATCATACACCAAAAAATGCAAATACCATATTTTCACCACCGACCTCACACCTGCATGTTTTGACAATTTCCAAACGATCGGTCCAACAGTTTTCGTGTCTATACGGTAATAAAAAATGCAAGCATACAAACAAACAAACCAACAAACAAAAACAAACTCATTCTTATATATATAGATAGATAGATATATATTGGTTACAGGCGTTCCACCTAGAATACTTTCCATTAAACAAGAAGTTACCCACCATATATTATTCTAGACACAAACCAAAGCAAAAGTAGCCAGTATAGTTGATAATGTAATAAAGTATAAGTAATAAAGGGATGTAATAAAGTTGGTAGAAAAATTTTTTTAATTTATATTCATTTAGCCCCCATTCCGCAACGTGCGGTAAGGAACTTCGTTCCAAAAATTATAAAACTGATAAAAGTAAATAATCAACTCATAACGTTAATATTTGTCTATCGCGGAGCAGTTAAATACATACATTACATCTCAATATATTTGTTTTTGAGGCGTAAGGGACAAAATATTACAAAACTTGCATGTTTGAATACCTGGATTTTGGTTTAAATCTATGTTTCTACAGATCATATTTGAAATTTATGCATATCTTTACTTTTGGAGCAATGCTATGATCTAGACCAAAATTTCAGCATCGACAAAGTTTCTTCGCTGTATTAAAAAGTATCCCCCCGCTCGACCAACTTCTTGAGATATAGGGCATTTAATCTTGAGTATATAATCGCTCATATCTCAAGTATTTGAACGGGGTATCATTACAAAAGGTTTCTAAACTCTCTAAATCCTTGTATAAAAATATTTGTTTTTATTAACCCATTGGGGCTAATAAATAAACAATTTTGTTAACACCACTTTTTTGATCAAAATGTTTCTTTGTTTTCTAAAAAAATCCCCATTATGCATATTTTTTGGTAGACTCCGATGATAGACAATACTCCAAGCCTTTTTTAATGTATATTACTAGGCATTAACCATTCACAGACCGGAGAGATTTACGTCCAAAGTTTTGAAAAAATTACCAGAAAAAAATGTATTAGAACAATTCGAGCGATTATAGTACTTAGTAAATGCAGAAAGCTGTATAACATTTGATACATTTGATAACGCACTTTGCATAAACTCACGGTTCATGCAATTTGCCATAATTTCCGTTGAATATCGTGAAATGTAGAAGGTAATAGGGTGTGTTTAAGCACAACACCTAACCGCTTACCCAGCATATGTAGTAGGAGGGCGTACCAATGGTAGTATCAAGTAAGAGGAATATTGGATCTGACACTCCAACCTGCGTTTCCTTTCAATTGCTTTGGGCAGCGGTGGAAGATCCAAAAGATCTCGGCAATTAATGGAATGAAATTATTTCTGAATTTCTAAAAAATAATGTTGCCCTTGTTAGAGGCGACATTTAAAAAATGTTGCCATCGCCCCTTCAAAGATGTGCCTTTTTTAGTGTAAGAAAAGAACATGTAAATATTGCATTTTCGCACAACTGTATTCTTCCGTTTGCTTTCTTATCATGTTTTATTTACCTCGCTATCGTATCAAAAATTGTCGACTAATATATATGGAGACCTAAGCAATGTTAAGCAATTTTAAGCGACTCTTCAAACAAACTGGTCGACGAAGTACCAAGACAATTGTAATTTTTTCTTATTAACGCTAATCAAAAAAATTCGACCACTTTGTTTGAGAAACTAAGCGAACTTAACTACAAATGTTCATTGTACCCCACACAAAAGGTATTAAGTTAGCTTAGCGGGGCCAAATTACCATTTTATCGGGCAACATTCTTCCCCGTGACTCGCTGAAAATTCAAGATTTTTGAACTTTTTGAGTGCAAAATTCGCAGAATCAAACACAAAACCTTGAAGTACGGTTGTACTTTTTTCATAAATGAACACAAAAATGCACTTTTTGGGCAAAAAATGTTGCATTTTTTCAGAAACGAAATCCCCATAAGGGTCATGTGCCAAACTTATTCCACATGTTTAAAATTACATACGTGTTCGGCATGCTTGCAGATGTGTGAAGGCTCCACAAACACAGGGGATGGAACGTCCAGTACGACGACTCCGCTTTAGCGCAACACGGTTCTGATTACTGAAATTGAGACTTATCCCCGCATTGTCTTTAAATTCACTTCGCAAATTCATTTCCCTTTAGCGAAACTCCGCTTAAGTAAAAAATCGCACAACTAATACACCCAAACTTACCTTTTTTACGAAATCAACTTCGTTTAAGTGGAAAAAATAAACTGCTTATTTCACCTCATTCAACAAGATGGCATATATTTAGGCTGAAGATAGTTCAAAAAATTCAAAGTTTTCGTCCGTTGGAGAACAAAATGGCAATATACATGTATTTGTCTCTTTCGGTCTCGTCATTATTTATGTTCTACATTTCGAATAGAATTTTCTAGGAATAATTTGTGATTGCTTAATAAAATATAGTGATCATTGTGACACGAATTAAATATAACATCAGTGAAACATACAATGTCTGGGAAAATGGTAAGCTATAGAAGACTAGGAAAAGACGGACGTCCAATGAACGTGTGGAGGAGGCCGTACTTCTGTGTGTTAAGAATATGAGGTCAAAAGAAGCAATATTAATAGGGCCAATAATATTGGAAAAGCCTAGACAATTCGCCGACGTGATGAATGTGGAGTTTTTTTTTCAACTACAGGGTGGCTCGAACGTTGTAAAAGAAGAAATAACATTTTCTTTAAGAAGCTTCATGGTGAGAAAAACTCAGCGAATGAAGCCGAAACACATAATTGGTTTGTGAACACATTACCCGGACTTCTTAAAAATTATTCTGAGGAAGATATATATAATGCGAATGAAATAGCACTTTTGTATAAAACATTGCCGGCAGAAACGTTGGCAAATAGGTCCGATAAGCCATCAGGAAGCAAAATATCCAAAGACAGAATCACACTTATTTTCATGACAAACTCTAATGGAAGTGATAAATATGTCTACAGTATTGATAAATTTGCAAATCCTAGACGGTTTAAATGCAAGAACATACCTAACAAAAAAGCATGGATGACAAAAATTTCTATGAAACACAATTATCACAGAGCTGGATTTACACATAGAGTTTCCATTACTCTCTTCGTCGCCTCTTCATAACGACGAGGCCATTTCATAGAGTTTTTTTTGCTGCGGTACTTTACCAATTTTACACTTTCATTGGACATAAAACGGACAGAAATCAAAGGGAATGCGTATTTTCTTTTAATACAAACAACATAAAACATAATTTAACTGTCATTAGCATCAATAAACACTATTTAAAAGTAGTTCCTGTCTTCTTTGCTCTCTCATTCTCCATCATCGGCCTAGTACCTTTTCGATCAGCTGTGCCATAGAATCCCCATGATTGAATAAGTGAGCGCATGACGATGTGAAAACACGAAGCCCAAAAATGCACGGTGCATACGCCTTGCCCGTCGATGATTTAGAGTTCCAGTGAAAAAATAAAAACATTCATTGACAATGTAGCCTGTCACAAAATTCCCGATGATGTTATTTTGAAAAACAAAAACACTACTTCAATGATTCAGCATTTAGCGCAAGAAGGTTGTGCTATAAGAATAGCTGATTTGTTTTTTTTTGTCATGGCGTGGTGCCAAAGTGGTGCGCACTAACTGTCAAATGCAGTTTACATTTGTTTTATGTACATTGTTCGGAATACGTTGATACTGACATAAACTACGCACCAAACAAAAACAGAATGGCGGTTGTTGTTGCCTTGTTGCAATTTATGTAGTATTGCTTCTACCTTTTTAAGCTGCTTTGCTTTAGACCAAGGCATAATTAGATCATTCAAATGCTTCTACAGAAAACTAATAATTACGAAGTAACTTTTATACCAGGAATGTTCAAGCACATTAGACCATTTTTCAAAAAATAAATATTTTAGAAGCTCTAATATGGTTAAAAAAATCATGGGCAAATGTAACTGGCCAATCTGTTCGGAACTGTTTTCGAAAAGCCGGGTTTCAGATACGGCGCTAGAAGAGAATGACATATTTAAGAAATTGAAGATATACTAAACATTGATGCAAATTTGGACTGTTACATTGATTTAACTGATGGCTATACATTCGATCGGGTAAACTGGTGGTGGAGCAATTGAAGAAAATGAGGAAAATAATCTGATAGAGGGTGATGAATAATTGCCACTGTGTGTTACGGATGTTTTTCAATTAGTGTGCGTATTAAAAGAATATTTTCCTGAAAATAGAGAAGCTCGAAACATACTGTATGATCTCGAAAATATAGTGTGTGTGAATTTTAGAAAAATTACTCAAAGTCAAATTAGAGATTATTTTAAGTGGCATTTAATTTTAAACTTATTTTATTGCTAGTTGTTTACGTATTTAATGTACAAATATTTAAACTACAATAATATCTGCTTTTATAACTGATTTTAATTTATTAGTATAGAAACTTGGTACCTTCACTTTAACTTTAATAATAAATTTGATTTAAACAAGATTTCGTTTTCATTTTAATTCAGGACAAAAGAATTTATTTAACTTCATCCCTCTTTACGAAATTTGTTCATACCTCTTTACTGAAAAAATATTTCAGTTATCCGAACTCCGTTTTAGAATAAAATAAACCGGGTAACTGGAACATTTTAGTTTCAGTAAAGCGGAGTCGACTGTAGTTAATTACACTGTGTGACAGCTAAAATCGGCGAGGATCTGACTACCGGGAAAAGTTATATCGCTGGGTCACGTTACGAATCAAGATATATCGATTTGAAGTTAGTAAGTATCATATAGGGGAATTTGTCATGTTTGGAGTCCCTTTGTGTGACATAACTCGAGAAGGACTAGTCCGATTTTGCTGCAACAAACGTAGAAAAATTAAGAATTACAATTCCTTTATATATATATACTTTATATATATACTGGTTCTCTTCATAATCAAAAGTTTTCCAGTTTTAAATTAATTTATGAAGAAAAAAAATAATTTTTTGCCTAAAAAATTTAAATTTTTTATTTTTAAAAATCATGAAAAATTCAAAACGGGAAATAGCGTCACATAACCTACGAATAAAATGAGACATAGGTCATGAAAATTGACGAACACGTTTCGCTTTTATTCACAATTAAGTGAAGGTATCTCATTGTGACAAGAATATTTATTTTTTGTTTCAATGAATATGGATAATCGTACTGATTGAATTTAAAAAAATTGCTCGAGGATATGTACAAAATTCTTTTGAAACCAGTACATAAGTTTCAGCCGGGTGAACCGACTTAATCATACCCGCACCCTAAGTCATCCATTGCATGGGAGTTCTGTTAAAAAACGCCTATATTCAATTAAAGATTGACATTGCGCTATCTATTATTGAATACCCAATTAGTTAGTTTCCCTCCGAAGAATTATATATAGGTACAAAAATTGGCATAGCAAGTTCTTGCCAAAATTTTGATCAGTACCAAATTTTATTAAGATCGGTTATGATTTATTGGAGATATCGAGTCGGTACACTGCAAATACGCCCAACTTTTGTATGGGAGGTACGAAACTGGGTGTGGCACAATAGTTAGTTATGAATTACACAGTAGCATTTAGCAAAATATTGACTAGTACCGAATTTTATTAAGATTGGTTGTAGTTTACGAGTGTTATCGTGTCGATCAACCGGTCATCCGCCCAATTTTTATATGGGAGGTACCAGAATGGGCGTGGCAAAACAGCTTATTTTCTTTAGGCGAGATTTATTCCACTAAATATTGACTAGCACAAACTTTCATAAAGATCGGTTCGGTTTTGCGGGACTTCTCGTGCCGAACACCCATACTTTTGTATGGGAGGTACTACAATGGGCGTGGCAAAATCACCCTTGTTTTAATCGGTGATTGGTGTTTGATAATGTGAAGCCTTATACCTAATTTCATTAAGGTCGGAAGTGTTTCACGCGATTTATCGGATTGACAACCCGAACGAACACCCTGTTTTGTATGGGAGGTACCAGAATGGGCGTGGCAATCTCGCCCATTTCCTCCAGTTAACTAGGCATTTATAGATGTGTGAGTTGACGCTAATCACATCTACGAGAAGAAAGGTTTGAAAGAAATATGATTTTGTGCTAAACGTGTCGATTTGTATGGGAGGTAGCAGAAGGGGCGTGGTCACAACGCCCATTTTCAATCCCAAACTCAATATTGGCAAATAAAAATCACTGACAAAATTTCATTGTGATCTGTAAAGATTTTCGGCAGTTACCGTGTTGACCAGCCAGCCAGACAGACAGACGGACATTGCTCAAAGGTCTTAAAATTTTCTAAAACGAATTTCGTCCAAAGATACTAAGGGTCTAATATGGCTCCTTCTATGTGTTACATTTTTTACGTATTAAATGATATATACCCCCATCCCTATGGGTGAGGGTATAAAAACTTTGATGACTTTTTAAATAAAATGGTTATGAACAAAAGGTTATTTAATTTTTATGATTGCGGTAGCATTCCGTTCACATTCAAACAAGGGAAGTGCACTTTTTTTTATTGATGTGTGTTTTTAAGTTGATTTACTGTAACGAATGATTTTTTTATAGAAATTCCATGCACATTTATGAGTGCTCTTTATATCGAAAGTTTTAAACAATTTTAAACGCACACGCTCGTAAACAAAGTCATAAATGATGCTAAATGAACGAACAATAATAACATTCCTGAACCCTGTTTTTGGAAGGCTTAATCAGGTATACATATAGTCCCTAAAACAGATGCGTCCATTAATATGGTCCCTAAAACAGATGCGTCCAAACATGTAAGTTAAATATTGGAAAATACAAGTGCCGACGAACGCGAAAAGTACAAGTGATTTTTCTCTGGTTATTTAAAAGTGAATAACAACAAAACATAGTGACTACTAGAGTGTCCAAAAAATCGTAATTTTTAGGAAACCGGTTTTCGGATTGTTCGGAAAATCAAATTTTCATGATACCGGTTTTCAGTTTGTTCGAAAAATCAAGTTTCCAAGAAACCGCTTTTCGGTTTTTAATTTTGTTAAATTTGGAAAAAAATATTTAGAAAGTTCACTTAATTCTTAAATAATTTGTAGTTATGTCTTATTCAAGTCATCAAATCATTTTGAAATTTGATTGCAAAAATTGTTTGGAAATGTCATTTAGAACATTTTGGAACATAAAATCATAGTTGAGAATAGAAATCATATTTCTTAATTCCAAAATTTCATTAAAATTCGAAAATCATATAATTTATTATTAATTTTTTAAGAATATGAACACGATAATTACGTTTTTAAAAAACCGGCACACGGTTAAGGTCAAAAAACTCGGTTTCACCGGTTTTTCGGTTTTGGACACTAGTAGTGACGCAATAACGAAAGTATAAAATCGAAATGAGTTCACATTGTCCAGAAAATCTCAATTTATTTTGTTGCGTTTGTGGCAAAAGAGCTCTTTCAACAAATACTGGATCATTCACTGAGCAAATGGAGCGTGCTTTTAAAGTTTATTTTGATTCCGAAATAATTCCTGGCGTTTCGTGGGCCCCATACAAAATTTGTAAAACGTGCTACATTGCTCTTACCGTGTGGATCCAAGGAAAACGCAGTTCACTTTCTTTTGGTGTACCAATGATTTGGACTGATCCAGGAGAGCACAATTCCGACGACTGTTATGCTTTTGCCAACAAAATATGTGGAGTAAATCGTAAAGGTCTCAAACAAAGAGTTTACATCTCTGTTAAAAGTGCACAAACACCTCTTCCGCAATTCCACCGCTTCCAAGTCCTGACAGTGAAACTTATTTTTCTATTGCAACAATGGATCAATCGGATTTCACCTATGAAACAATACCAGAAGCCGGCACATCGCAAAAAAATATTTCCAATATCACTAGTAAGAATGGAAAAGATTGTTGGAGATTGTAATGTCAAAGTCACCTGATATCGAAGACGACAATTGCTATTCAAGAAAGAAGAAGAGGGTAGGTCAGAAAATTGAAAACAATTAATTTTTTACCAGATGAATCCGATAGCAAAGGGAGCAAACAAACGAAAATAAATTTATGCGTTCATCGATTCTTTGACTGTGACTTTATGTGAAAGTAATATGACTTGACACTTTCTCCCGATTTGGATTTTTCATGATTCTTAAAAATAAAAAAAATTTAATTTTTTAGGCAAAAAAATAATTTATTTTTCTTCATAAATATATTCATAACTGCAAAACTGTTGATTATGTAGAGAAACGGTATATCAATAGATTGAAGGAATTGTAATCCGTAATTTTTCTAAGTTTCGAAAGTCGGACAGGTCGTTCTCGAGTTATATCAAACAAATGAGACCCAAACGACAAATTTCCCTATATGATACTTACTAACTTCAAATCGATATATCTCGATTCCTAGACGTGACCCAGCGAAACGCCAGGGTTAGAAACCACGGTAAAATGGAAAATGGAGAAACTCCGCGAAAATGTAGCGTCTGTCGGTAGATTTAGACCGGGTATAAAAAGCGGATTCATCGGAAAATTAGACATTGATTGTGTGCCCATGGCGGAAGTTGTTAATAACTGTCGTCTCGAATATATCACGAGAAGTAAAACATCAACAAATAACTAAAACAGAAACAACCAATTTAAACCCCAACAATGGAAAATACAGTAAAACGCAGAGTTTACGATAATCTTATATGTATGGATGTATCTGTCGCGTTTTAGTCTTTTGAAATGAATTAAATGAATAGAGCAGCAGTTGTGTATAACGGAAAATAATAATAATAAATAATAGAAAAAAGATACAGTCACATGTTGCATGTTACGTACGTATTCATTACGTTTATTGGTTTGTGTTTTTGTTTGTTTGTGAGGTTTGGTAATTTTAGTAAAGGGATGTTAGAAATACATGCTGAACGCATTAGGCAAGGTTTTAAGATAACACACAAGAGTATTAATAAGGAAAATGTTAATGGATAAGCAATGACATGTGTAGTTTCGCGGCATGTGATACTTGGGATAAGAATAGTCTGACTTTGTGGCAACAAAACAGAACACACACAATATTCTGGTACTAATAAGAAGCAAGAAAGGGAAAAGGTTCCCATAAAAATAGATGGGTAATAAATTATCACTGACAATGTGTGCACAGCCTTCGGACTCATAAAGACTCTTTCTTGCTTCTCTAGTTTTAGGTAGGTTAAGAATCTTTTTCAGGTTTAGCTATTAAGTACAATTGTTTTAAAATAAAGTAGAGTTTATCAACAACACTCAATAGAAGCGGTTGTTTTATTAAAGAGGCATCGCGCCTCAAACAGTAACAAAGCTTCAATATAACTTACCTGCATTAGAGACGCCGATAACTAGTCAGCAATCTGGAATGAGAATAGTAGGAAATTGTTCAAAACTGTATGAAAAAAAAAGAATAATAATTAAGGAAGAAATGCATGAGTAAATCTAGCAAATTCGGACCCCAAGAATATAAATAAAATAAGGCAACTGCAAGACACTCGTGTTTAAATAATATTAATGTTTGTATTATATTATAGTTAACGTAGTAGATAAATATAGTGCGGAAGGGATAGTACCTAGAATGGATAAATAACGACTAAGGTCGATCATTAATTATTCATAGACTCAGCGGGAAATTTTGCGATAGAGGCAGCGGAATCGGTTGTCAGGTATATATTAGATATTATTAAGAGAGCTCTTTTAATAGGTACATTTTGACAAGATTATGTGTGCCGAAAAAGCGTTGTTTCAGTGAGTTTAAGATAATTTAGCTGTATTAACTCCCAGATTTGACCAAAGATAAAGAGATAATAAATTCGGGTACCATTCTTTGCAGGCTTCATCTGTCATGTGCCTTAGAGTTAAGGACGTTGTATTGAGTTGTTATCTGTTTTTGTTTATCTATATGTAATAAATATTTATGCGCCTTAATTTTTTATTTATTTATTTTATTTATTTATTTGTTTTTTCACTTCTACAACAAAACATTCGTCTTAAAAAGTAGAATTCTTATAGTGTTATAAGGTAAACTAAGCCAAGTAAAATAATAATTACATACAAAATATTTGAATATTCATACATTAACTAAATAAAGAAAGGAGAAAAAAAGGTTAACAATTAATAAACAGTTAATAGATTACACAAACATTTATTTACGAGAAAAATTCAAACAATTTTTTCTTAAATTCTGAGGCGTTGCTGATTGCCCTAATTGCTGAAGGATTAATATTATTCCAAAGACGTATTGCAGTTATGTAGAATTGTCATTCTGATATCAAAGAAGAATGTCTAATTTGTATTATATTTCTATTTCTTCTGAGTTGACTAAAATTCAATCGATTGAACAGGTGACATGGCTCACGGGTGGTTATAATTTTATGTAGAAATATAAGAATTCGTATTTTCAGAAGGTATTCGAACTGTACGCCAAATAGTTTGACAGAGTAAGGAGTTATACTCACATAATTACCATTAGTAACATAATTTCTGACCCCATAAACGTACCTCGCAATGTTGTTGTATGTGACGTTCAATTTCGATTTACTAGAGGCATCACAACTTGCAAAAATCTCACATCCATAGGTTAAATTTGGCACCAAATAAGTTTTTGCAAGTAGTAACCTTATCTTTATTGGTGTGCAATATTGTGTAGGCCATAGGGTTCTGAGCATCGAATATGTTTTGCCACAGGCAGCTATAATGTGATCAGACCAGGTGAGGGTATTATTAAAAATTACACCTAGGTTTTTTGCCTTGTCTACAATTTCAATTCGCTGGTCGTTAATGCAGACATTAGGTGTTTCACAAACTCTCTGCGTTCTTTTACGCATTATCATACATTTAGATTTTCGAGGATTTAAAATTAGCCCATTCACATCAGCCCAACGAGAAACTCGTTCTAGGTCATCATTAAGCCTCGCAGTACATTGCGAAATGTATCCCTGGTTATCACTTATGTACAACTGGACGTCATCGGCGTACATTCTTATGTTGCACTGGTGTAACTGTTCTGGAAGATCATTTACATAAACTGAAAAAAGAAGAGGTCCAAGAATAGAGCCTTTTGGAACCCCCCTTATAACGGGAAGAAAAGTTGAGGTTGTTAACTGCCTAGTTTCTACACACTGCACTCGTCCACTTAGGTATGACTCAATTAATTTGGTCGATGTAGGTGAAAAATTCATAATTTTCCCCAGTTTTTGAATTAATATAGTGTGGTCAACGGTGTCAAAGGCCTTTGAATGATCCAACAACACCAGCATTGCCACACAACCATCATCAATTGCCTTCTTAGATCCTCGGCCACATCTGTGAGAGCAGTAATGCAACTATGTTTGGTCCGAAAGCCAGACTGTCTATCAGTTAACAAATTATACTGCGTAATATAATCAGTTATCTGTATATGAAAAAGTTTTTCAAAAACTTTTGACATTTAGGGCAATATAGCTATATTGCGATACTCAGTGGTTGATTTTGGTATTGGAAGAATTTTCGCCTGTTTCCACCTAAGTGGGTAAGTGCATGTCATGATTACAGTGTTAAATATATGTGTGATTATTGGTAAAAGCGGCGGAAGAATTGTCTTTAAGATGGCTGGGTGAATGCCATCAATACCTATAGCGTTTGATTTTAAGGATAGACAGATTCTGAGTACATCACACTGGTTGACACTATCAAAATTGAATTGATTCTGCGGTAGATTGGCCGCATTATAGTTACAATAATGGCTATGATCAGCTTCTGACATGGGTATATTAAGAAAGCTTTTATTTATATCCTCTGGGTCTGATATGATACCATCTTGTTTTGTTCTATTATTCACTATTCCAATTTCCCAAATAGTTTTCCATGTATTTTTTGAACCAATTGATTTAGAATATTTCTCAGCATAGTATTTTGACTTGGCGTTTCGTATGGCCTTGGTTACAATTTTTCTCGCGTTGCGAAAAGCATTATGTAGATCGTCGGTTCTAAAACGTTTCCATCGAGAGTAGTCATGGTCACGATATGCAATAAGAAGTTTAATTTCTGCCGTAAACCACGGTTTCTGACGGTTACTCAGCTCCAAAATAAAAAAAATTAGTTGCTAAGTGTCTTTATGTGAAAGGGGGATTCTAAATATATGAAGTGAGTGCGGAGGAGTGTGTGTGGTAAGTGGGGCCCAAAAGTAATCATAGTGCGGACAATTTTGGCCAAGGAAGAACGGACTGAGTGTGATATGTTAGACCAAATTATTCTTCCTGGGGAAAGTTCTTGATATGTTAGTTATGTATTCAGATACTTCAAATTATCTGTGTTCCTCTGGGTTGAAGTTTGGTGGGTTGAGAATCCACGAAATCTGAGGTTCGTAAGCTGCCGGTACACAGGTTGCAAGTGGGGTACAATTTTGTACCGAATTGTATACGTTTGCGGTAGCCTGTTTGCGGGCCCCAAATCAGCTATTTGTCGCATAGAAAGAAGGGAACGTTAACGTTCGACATCGTGGGACAGGCTGTAAAACGTAAATACTACGAATAATATGAGTTAAATGAGATGTGTATTCAGGTTATTCATTCCTCACATATTCCTTTCGTTTCCAAATTCGTTTTATGAAAATATGCTGTTAATATGTTTAAACAATCTTTGTCGACACTGTAATTTCATTCACAACTTTGACTGATTTTTCCGTTTTGGAATGGCCCAAGTGTCGCCAAAAAATATACAAATTATTATGAGTACGTGGTATCAATACAAGAACAGAAAATGCTAAAGGCGCAAAGCTGTTTAGGACATTTATTTATTTATTTCTTTATGTCTATGGATTACAATCCTTACAGACTAGCGTAACTAAAAGTAATATAAATACAAAATATTTTTAAATTTATTAAGTGAAACGAAAAATCAATTGAACAATTCATATTAATAGTATTATATTCCTTAAGACACCTCAATATAGGCTCAAAAGAAGAGTAATTATTTGTGTGAACTGATATATTAAAAAATTCATTATTTCTAAGACACCGTAAGGGAGTATTAATATTTATGCAGCTAAGAAGCGGAGGACAATCTACAGATCCACAAATTAGTTTGTATAAAAACAATACACAACACTTGGATCTGCGACTAGAGAGGGTTTCCAAGTGAATTAACCTGGATCTAGCTTCATAAGATGGAATTGGACTATGGAAATTTACTTCAAACAATCCGAATTTAATAAATATCTTTTGAAATGACTCAATACGATTAATGCGTACATTATGGTAAGGATTCCAAATAATGGCACCATAATCTAATTTAGATCTAACAAAAGTGGTGTTTAGTAATTTTCTTGTGTAAGGATTCCGAAAGTCTTTACTATTTCTTTTCACAAAAGCAAGGGTGGAGTACGCTTTAGGCATTACATAATCCACATGCAAGTTAAATACCAGTTTTGGATCAAAAACTATGCCCAAATCTAACATTTTACCGACTTTAGGTATTAAATCAGTCCCAATGAAATAGAAGGAGTTACCTACATTTATACGCCTTGCAAACGGGAGATGGAAGCATTTAGCAGTATTTAGTTTTAAATGATTACATTCACTCCAAATGACTAATCGATTGATGTCTTCCTGAAGTAACATAGAGTCTTGAAGACAAGAAATTTTAGTAAAAAGTTTTAAATCGTCAGTATACATGAGAAATTTAGAATGTTTGACACATGATTCAATATCATTAACAAATAATATAAAAAGAAGCGGTCCTAAAATACTACCTTGCGGTATACCAGAAGTTGCTGTATACCTATTAGAGTATACATTATCGACACACACACGACACACTCTATTACTTAAATACGATTCAAACTACTGTAAAAGGCACGAATGAAATCCAATTTTAGCCAATTTCATTGAAAGTAAACTGTGTGATACCTTATCAAAGGCTTTGCAAAAGTCAAAATAGAGTGTATCAACTTGAAATCGTGACTCAAAAGACTTGATACAGAAATTAGTAAAGACTAATAGGTTAGTAATTGTTGAACGATGTTTTATGAAACCGTGCTGCGATTCAGATACAAATTGGGAAATAGAATGATAAATTGTATCATAAACTAAATGTTCCAAGAGTTTTGATACGTTAGATAATTTAGATATCGGTCTATAATTGCTAATGTCATTTTTTGATCCTGAAACTTTCCATTGGTTTAACAATGTACCAGCTTTAAGGGAATTATTAAAAATCAATTTTAGCGGACCGCAAATAGATAAACTACATTTCCTAAGAAACAACGTAGGAAGCCCATATATATCAGGTTTAGGTGAATCCTTGAGATCAAATAAGGTTCATCAAACTAAAAAGAAAGATAAATCTGTGATTGAGTTAACACCATCCAAAAAACTTGAAGCAATACTTGGTACCCCAAATTCAAAGTTGGATTTGAAGAAATCGGCAGATAAGTTTGCTTGTTCAACTGGAGAATTTGCAAATTTATCATCCCAGAACATTGATGATGGAAAATCTCTGCTTCTACGTTTAGCTTTAATGAAGTGCCAAAATGACTGTGGATTAGTAACTATTTTATTTTCAAATTGCACAATGTAATTGCTGTACAGAAATTTATTTAGAAAATCAAATAATGCTCAAACATCCTCTTACTGTCAGCACAATTTGTGGATTTGTAGACGTTGTGAAACTTATTTCTCAAATTTTTAAGTTTTTTTTTAAACCAGGGGTATTCCAATTTATAACATTCTCACTTAACCTTAGGCACCATTGAATGAAGTACTTCATTAATCTTACAAACAAATTCATAACAATCATCGATGGTTTTGTTTTTAAAAACATCCAACCAAACAAAACTCAAAATATGCTCATTTCAAACCTCAAAATTACATCTACTAAAATCGTAACGTAAATAATCAATATTAGAGCAGGGAAACTTATAAAAATCAACATTTAAATTTAATGGCACGTGATGCATGATTGGAGTACTGAAGGGCTTATCACATTTTTCAATAGAAAATTTAATATTATTGGAAATAAATACAAGATCTAATAATCGACCAAGGCAATTAAAAACGGAATTAATTTGGACTAAAGACAAACCAAACATTGTATCAATACAACTGATTTCATGCGTTAAATTAACATTGCCGGGATACAAGGTATTACAATTAGGCAGTAAAGACCAAACTATATTACATAAATTGAAGTCACCCCGAACCAAATAACCATCTTTTTCGTTATCAGGAGCCATTTCAGAGATATTATGCATATGCGAAACATATAAGCTTTGACTGCTATTTGGCGGTATGTAGGACACCATAACAAACAATATATTCAATCCTTCCAAGCGTACGCAAATTTGATCAAGCAACGTGTCACTATTAGGCAACACTAAAGACGTAGACTTCAAAGACTTCTTTACAGTAACCAAAACACCTCCTCCACGGGAACAGCAAGTTTTCACAGAATCCCTGTCCTTTCGGTAAACAGCGTCCTTTTTAGTATCAAAAACCTCTTCATCATGGAAATCAATATTAAGCCAGGTTTCAACAAAGACAATGATATCGTAATCACATTGCGATGTCTCTATAAGTTCTTGCTGGATGAGCGTTGGGAAAATTTCGAAATGGACGAACTGTAACGTTAGTAGGCCAAAGAGAGGGTTTAAGCAGTTCCTTGTAAAAATCCGGTGCACTACTCAGCTTAAAATTAACACTTTTTAAATCAGCAACATTAACGTCCTTCTTTAATAATTTGAAGCAAGCCATATGAGCCTTACTGATGTCGGTATGCTTTTCAACATAGGCCATGATTTGGTCCTCTGTAATATTTGATTTAAAGGAGGACAAATGTATCCACTTCTTCACAATAACTTCAAGTTCAATATCATCATTCTCCCCAATAATGATAGGTATTTGGCGATTTTTACGGGATGTTACTCGCGTCCAATCTGAATTGTGTGCTGGGTTACGATTTACATCCGAAAGATTCACAACATTATTTGTCTGCGCAAGGGGGACAGAAACATTATTGTCAGTAGAGCAAGGAGCAAGCGCAGAAACATAGCAAACACGAAAGTTATCTCTGAGACTGTTATCACTCTCAGAAGCATGAGTTGCAATAGTGTGCGTATCATCAGGTGTAAACAGGCGTGTAAATCAGACGGAGTGCGAGTTTTGGCGACTGAAGCAGCATTGGTAGGCAGTATCACTGATGACTTAACAACGGCAGCATGCGACGTCAGAGAGTTAGCAGCAGAATTCGAAGAGACGGTTTGAGCAGAACGTGTATTAGAAACATCGTTAAGTGTTGTTGGCTTATTGAGAAGCTCATGAAGCATTATTTGCAGCTCTCTCACTTTATTGGACAAGTGAGAAACAACAGAAACCAAATCAGTAGATGCATTAAGGCAGTCATCACAATTATAAATAATGTTTTTATTTTTTTCAACGACTCAAACAGATTTAAATCAGCAACACCCGTACAAAAGTAATGAAATTTGCCATTGCAAATCTTGAACTTTACGTATTTCTCGAATTGTAAGGACTTAAAACAGTAAGCACACAACGTTTTAGGTGGATCAATTGACATCGCGTCTGCAAAAATCAAAAGTCAGAGATCGAATGACGATCGAATCTGCAAAAATGTTACAAACACCCACTGTTTGCGTGACCGGAGTTAGATATAAAGTAGATAGAACTGATTTTTTATCCCTAGTAGGCAGTGCCGTTTTTTGAGTCATTATCAGGCCGGCGAATGCTTCTCAAATCAGAGTGTGCCCTAACTTTATGCCAACAAATAAATAAATTATATGTTTGTAAATAAATATTTGTCGAAATTTCGTCAGATGTCGTTAAAATTTCTGAGCAAAATCTAATAATTTGTTGCCAAAGTGAACAATACACATACTACACTGAAAGAAAAGCTCTTCGTCGTTTTTACGTTGTTATAGTGAAAGTGTCGTATATCCGACAATTTGGTAGTCACTGCAACGTAAAATTGCATACTTGACTTCTTTGAAACAATTGTGTTTACTCTGAATTTTTGTAGAAAAAAAAGTAAAGGCATGAGTTCTAAACTACTTGTGGTTTATCTCTTACTTTTTATAGTTTATTTTTATTATTTATTTATTTTGGAGGTTGCCAACATTTTTAGTTGACGAAACAATTTCGTTATTGTAACGAAACTAATTTTTATGAAGATAAAGAGAGAAAACCAGTCGAAAAAATGAGCGAGCGTAAAATGAAATCCAGCAAGAAGAAATAGTGAGCGTGAGTGGAGTGTCACGTACACATCTTATTAAATCAGTTCCATTGCAGCAACCGAAAGTGGTGGACATATTTCTCCGCCGGAATTATTTAAATAACTTTGGTAAAACATACTAATTAATTATACTTAGTGATAATATTTTATTGTGAAAACTAAATTGTGTGAATTTATGTGTTTGCTGTCATCGTTTGTGTAACTAGCGAAACTTGCAAAGAAAGTGACGTATCGATAGCAGAAAAACTACCCCGAAATATGTAACTGAACAAATCGTAACAAAGTGTTCGTGTTTTTATGTTTTATTCATAATTCGGTCCCGCCTGTTTCGTTCTGTTGGTATTGGGATTCAGAAAAAAACGAAATATAAGTACAATTGTGCGGGCAGACGAAGTCAATGAAAACGAAGAAGTCAAAGAAACAAAGTGTTTCAAGTACGACGAACATAATAAATAACAACTCAACGAACAATCAAATGAATCCAATCGAAATTTTAACAAATTTTGTTAAAATAAATAAAAGAGCAGTTGAAGAAAATGCTTGTAGAGCGACCACTGGCTTAATGACGCGGAGATTTGGCGCTACAATTGAATATCACAACCCTCAACACAACAACAATTGCATGATTTAACAAAACAATGATGTTGTTCTGTGTTAAAGTAGTAGAGCATAGGTGAGTAGGCTTATGTTCATTGTAAGTACAGACATAGATATGTACATATTTTAATAATAAATCTTAATATTAAATTCCTCTTATTTGTTTTTAATTGCAGAACCTGAATTCGACGGCCACAATAAAACTCAACCCATCGACTACCACAATCTTCTCCAGACGAGTGTTTCAACATGGAATGAATAAAATCTGTTTACAAATTGAGACCATTTTCGAAACAGAAATTAAAATTGTTGTTTTCAAAACACCTACAGTGTATTTATGTACAATTGTCAATAAATAATTTCAAACACACATCAAAACATTCAAGACACCAATGAAACAAATTCATTGTAGTAATGAAACAAATTCATTGCAAGAATGACTCATATTGGATGCACCAATGAAACAAATTCATAGCAGCAATGAACAAATTCATTGCAACAATGAATCAAATTCCTTATGGGTTTGTCCCGCGGTTTGGTGTCTTCCCCCTACTTGGAACTAATATAGCAAAATTATTACATACGCAATAAAACACTTTATTTTATATATTTAGTCTCATTTCAACTAAAGACATGTATTTTATATTTAATTTTTTATTTACAAGGAAAAACTAAAAATTTCACTTTTTACCCATTGTGTCCCGCCTTTTTAGTCACCACCAGTTGGTCAGGTTATGCATAACCTACAACTACTTTAATGGCATCTGCTGTAAAAATTTAACAAAAATTGGCTAAAATACATGATTCAACATACAGGTCATATTAAAAACAAATTTTTATTGCAAATTTATATGGGATGGCATGACAACCTTAACCAAATTTTCTAATTTTTGTTATAGAAAAAATTACCAAATTTAAAAATAACTGCAAAGATTTTCAAACAACAGAAACATACGCTCTACGCTGAATTCTATTTTCTTTAATTCAAATCGTGTTAAAATTGTGGCCTACAAATTCAAAAATCAAGAAATGTTTTTTCCATAGCAGTGTGATTCTCAATCCGAGTATTCCTTCATATTCATTCGCAATTGGTCACTTTGCTAAATTCAATCCTCATACAAATGTTAAATATTAAATACTAAAAATTTGTCTTATATTTATTTTCAGATTACAGCGCTTGACCTTGACGACGGCAAAAATGGTTTGCTAAATTATACGATGGAAAATACTGACGATAAAATTAATGAATTTTTATCGTTATCACCAAATGGGGAGTTGATTATAACGGATTCTTTGAAAAATAGTACAAAGAAGTTGTTTCAGTTCTTTGTTAGAGCCTCTGACAATGGCTACCCAGAAAAATTAAGTAGCTTTGTGCCAGTGTCCTTGCAAATAGTCAGCTCAAACGTAACGATTCCGTCTTTTGAAAAGAAGTTGTTGAACATCACTGTCGAAGAGACAAGTATCCCTGGCACGATTTTGGCAAAACTGAAAGTGACGGGTAACTTCTCTGTCAAATTCTCCTTGGCTTCCGACTCAACGAAATTTTCAGTATCGGAAAATGGAGACGTCATGTTGATGGAGGCTTTGGACAGAGAAATAAATTCATTGGAACATATTTTAGTAAAGTCAGACACAACGACACAACCAATATTATATTCATACATCGATTTGTATTTTTACGTTCAAGACGATAACGATAACTATCCGAAATTTTCCAACCTTGTTTACAATATCAATGTGCCCGAAAACAATGAAAGAGGCGCATCAATACTAAAAGTAACTGCTACGGACGCAGATGAAGGACTAAACGGAGATGTGCGCTACTCTATGGAAGACGAAACTTACAAGAATGTGTTTGAAATAGATATTCATTCGGGTTGGATCACCCAGCTTTCGGCACTGGACAGAGAAACCAAGTCAGAGTACTACTTTAATGTTGTGGCCAGTGACAATGGCCAGGCCAAGCAAATATCCAAGGTTCCAATAAGCATAACAGTCACGGACTATAACGACAATCCTCCCATTTTCAAACAAGAGCACCAAAATGTTTCTGTGGCGGAGAATGCACTTCCTGGTACTGTTTTAGCTCTTCTCTTGGTAACGGATATGGACGCTGAATCAAACAACCTGGATTTCTTTATAGTATCTGGAGACAACTTCTCCCAGTTCCAAGTGGCCAACACGGGCGAACTCTTCGTATCCAAAGGGCTTGATCGCGAAGCTATTCCCTCATATAATATTAGCATAACTGTAACCGATGGCAAATTTGTATCATATTCGACCGTCTCTATCTTCGTTACGGACATAAATGACAACTATCCAATATGCATAACTCCTCGGTATGAACTGACCGTCACAGAGTCAGTAGCCGTGGGCACTTCGATTGTGAAAATAAATACTGTGGACTTCGATGACAGTGGACTCAACAAAATACGATTTTACCTGACTGGAAACCATTCAGACGATTTCTATGTCGACAAAGACGATGGAATGCTCAAAGTTGCACAAAAAATAGACAGAGAGATACTATCCAGATATATACTGTTGGTTCACGTACAAGACGGTAAAGATTTGCTACAAGAATGCGTTTGCGAAGTCATTATATCGGTTAGTGATGTAAATGACAACCAGCCTACTTTCTCAATGAAGCAGTATATTGTCAGTGTACCTGAAGACGCGCAAGTTGACACTATAGTGACAAAAGTCCACGCAGTCGATAAGGATTTCGGGCTGAATAGAAAGATATCTTACTGCTTTGAAGACGAGAATGACTTTTTTGGAATCCATACCACAAGCGGCATAGTAAAGCTTAAAAAAGCATTGGATAGGGAAAATATATCTGTATTTAACATATCGATTAAAGCCGAGGATTTCGGAAGCCCTAGACTGTTTTCTACGGCATTGTTAATTATACATATCCTGGACATAAACGACAATCCACCTGAGTTTCATCTTAAACACTACAATGCATTTGTATCTGAAAATGCGTCAATTGATACCGAAGTGGTGCGAGTTCGTGCTACCTCAAAAGACATCGGCGTGAATGCGGAGATATCGTATTACATTGTCGGAGGAAACGAACAGCTTAAATTTAAAATCGATATTAGGAGCGGCGTAATTTGTCTAAATTTAGAAATCGACTATGAAAAAACGAAAGTCTTCTTTTTAACAGTTCAAGCGATTGACGGTGGTACACCGCCCTTAAGCAGCCAAGCTTTCGTAAACATATCTGTATTAGACGTTAATGATAATTTGCCACAGTTCTCCCAAAATCTGTATCGTGTCAAAGTTAAAGAGCACTCTAATATTGGCGAACAAATTATTCAGATTGTAGCCACTGACGATGACACTGAACATAATGGCATTGTCAGTTATAACATTGAGAGGGGAGATCGGCTGAAGCAATTTTCAATTGACGAATTGTCTGGAAATGTATATGTCCAAGATGTTCTTGACAGAGAAGAAATTTCGTCTTATGTCCTTGAAGTGAGGGCTTGTGATAAGGGAACCATTCAGTTGTGCAGTTTTGTTCAAGTTTTCATTGACATTTTGGACATAAACGACAACCCACCAGTTTTCCGGAATGCAAATTACAGTGTCATGCTGCAGGAGAACAAACCGTTGGGATTTGTTGTTCTCACTTTTGATGTGGCCGACGCGGATGAATATCCGAATGCGAATCCTTATACATTTGATTTCAAGCGAGGAAACGAGGGTGGTGTATTCAGGCTGGAACAAGATGGAAGTCTCAGAACTGCCTTTCATTTTAATCACAGAATTTGTGATGAATATGTATTACAGATAAGGGTATTCGACAACGGCATTCCACCGCTCTACTCCGATGCTTGGATAACAATTAAAATAATTGAGGAAAGTCAGTATCCTCCGATTGTAACGCCATTAGAAATAACTATTAACTCATATGAGGATGACTTTGTTGGTGGCTTTTTGGGAAAGGTCTACGTTTCAGATCAGGATAAATATGATACTTTTACCTACAAGCTAGTTCCAAAGGCCGGACAGTTATTCACAACACACAACTTGTTTAACATATCAGCCGACTCCGGCGAAATGTACGCAATGAAGAACCTGGACGTAGGAATATATCTGATAAATGTCACTGTTTCAGATGGAAAATTTCTTTCCCATGCAATCGTGCGTGTGAATGTCGAACTAGTTAGTGCTGAAATGGTGAAAAATGCAGTCGTAATAAAATTTGGCAAAATCACCCCAAAAGATTTCATATTGAGTTATAGGAAGAGTTTCCTAAGGACCATCCGAGAGGTTTTACGTTGCCGCCAGAAAGATGTAATTATCATAGCTCTTAACCACAACGAGGCAATAGAATCAAACGAAATACACAAAAATTCAACTAGTTATGTCCTTAGTCGGAACGAAAGAGCAGCCTCTTTTATTTCGAAGAAGCGCCGCTCCCACAACGTCCTAGAAGTCGCTTTCGCCGTCCAAAAACAGCAAATTGTGCCGACATCTGAGAGTTTTTATTCCTCTGAGGAGATTCTACATAAGCTTTTGCAAAATGTTGATGAAATTGAAGATAGTTTCAACCTGGCCATTGAGGAATTGGTCTCAACCGATTGTGATGTAAATATTTGTACTAACGGCCTATGTAGAAATCACTTGTACATCAACAAGAATAGACTTCACACATTTTTTACAGATGTGGTTAGTTATGTCACGCCAAAATACCAATTAGTTAGCGATTGTGAGTGTAAGCAAGGGTTCGCTGGAAGAAAATGCGACGAACCAATCAATGCATGTTCGTCCGATCCCTGTTCATCCCAGAAACAGTGCTGGCCTGCGGACACAGCCATCGGATATCAATGTATATGCCCCACTGGTTTTTCCGGGCAGTTCTGCGAAATACAGTCCTCAAAGTGTGAATACGAAAATTGTTCTAAGATACAAACGTCAGTCTCGTTTAGTGGGAAGAGCTATGCACACTATAAAATAAATAAAAATGTAGCCAGGACCATACTTGAAAGTCAGTTTTCTTTGTCGTTAAAAGTGCGCACAGTACAGCAATCAGGAACACTCATATACGCCAGTGGGAAAATCGACTACAATATCATCGAAATTGTTAATGGAGCAGTTCAGTATAGATTTGATTTGGGGTCTGGAGAAGGACTAGTTATAGTATCAAGCATTAATATATGCGATGGAGAATGGCATTCGATAAAATTAGAGCGCATTTTGAATGCAGCTAAGCTTATAGTGGACAATAAACACTCATCACAAGGAAGCACTCCAGGTGTTAACGTGGTACTGAATTTACAATCTAACGATATATTCATCGGTGCAAAAGTAAAACCTCATCACACAATAATGGGCTACGAAGATATTCAGAGAGGATTTATTGGATGTATGTCGGACATAAAAATTGGTCAGGAAACATTGCCATTATACATATCTGGTGGAAGTACTGTCGCAGCTTTGAAACGTTTCACAAACGTTGAGTTTCTTTGTGATCCTTCAAAGGTACTGGTAAACCTGGGTATTTGCGGTGGGCAGCCATGCCTTAATTCTGGAATGTGCCAAGACCTTGGAGAAAAGTTCGCGTGCGTATGTCCCGAACGGTTTGCTGGAAAGTTGTGCGAAATTGATTTAGATCCTTGTGCAACCGTTCCATGCTTATACGGAGGTGTTTGTGAACATCGCGGTCCGAATAACTATTCGTGTACCTGTCCATCTCATTTATCTGGCAAGCGGTGTGAATATGGTCGCTACTGCTTCCCCAATCCATGCAAGAATGGCGGAATTTGTGAAGAAGGCGACGGCATACCCCACTGTATGTGCAGAGGTTTCACAGGTCCAACATGCGAAATTGATGTCGATGAATGCGAAAATCAACCATGCGGCAGTGGGGCTACGTGTATAAACGAAGCGGGTAGTTTTCGGTGCATTTGTCCCTCGTATTTAACTGGAGCTAGCTGTGGGGATCCTTTGTATTCGAATTCCATATCGACAAAACTTAGAAACTTCTCTATTGAAAACATCACGGGTATTGTTTGTGGCGTATCGTTAGTATTCGTCTTTTGCGCAATAACCTTGTGCTGCATAGTCTGTAAGAAATCTGGATCAAAGAGAAAAAGCAATTCAAATCGCGTGAAGAACAGTTACAAAGAGAGCACGCTAAATTCCCTATTGGAAAAGGAGAAGAACAACAAGCATAACACTAAAATAAGCAACCTAGAAGTAAACCATCGACCAATAAGCTACACACCATCGTCTACCGACAACATGATTTCGGCAAGCGCACACTTTGTAAATAATTTGGATATCTTAAGGAGCTACGGTTCCGCCGGAGATGAGCTTGAAAATATCCCATTTGAATATCAAAAAATAAGTCTAAACAAACAAAATGTAAATATTAATAATGAAAACATATCAGAAGCAACTGTTTCCTCCTACAAGACGGAATGGTGCGACCAAGCGCAATTAAAAACATTTTGCGAAAATAAACTGAATAACGGTAAGTACATTCCCCCAGTTCCAATCCATCATGTTTCTTCTCTAACACTATTCATGCTATTTGCATCAGTATCCGATTTTATTTGTCTATTACAGCTGGTTTACTATTTTTTCTAAAATGTTACAAACAAATTTAAATAAGTTAACTAAATACGTTTTTCTTTTAAAAGCTACTTCTAAACTGATGAAAGGGAACAGGTTGACATTTTGACGACTAAGTGCCACTACACTTTTTTGACGGAAAATCGTTTATGGATATTTTTTTTGGAATGTGAGGGGTTTTTAAATTTGTATTTATTTTTCGCTATTTTAAAAACATTTAGATTTAGATTTTGCTCTATTTTTGTCGAGAATTAAATCAGAGATTGGTCTTAATAAAACCACCTATTAGATGTATGTTTGCTTGTGCAATCGGTGGGCAGGTTCAGAAGATATTGACGTTTACTTGCCGAAAAAATTATAATTTTGTCAAGAATTAAATTTTTTTCACTTGCAACACCTCGCGAAAATTGAAATACATTTTTAAAATTCGTATAACAACTAGGGCATCCATTCAATTAATCATTATTCGGTTAATCGATTAATCGTGCTGTAAAATTAAATCGTTTATGGATATTTTTTTTGGAATGTGAGGGGTTTTTAAATTTGTATTTATTTTTCGCTATTTTAAAAACATTTAGATTTAGATTTTGCTCTATTTTTGTCGAGAATTAAATCAGAGATTGGTCTTAATAAAACCACCTATTAGATGTATGTTTGCTTGTGCAATCGGTGGGCAGGTTCAGAAGATATTGACGTTTACTTGCCGAAAAAATTATAATTTTGTCAAGAATTAAATTTTTTTCACTTGCAACACCTCGCGAAAATTGAAATACATTTTTAAAATTCGTATAACAACTAGGGCATCCATTCAATTAATCATTATTCGGTTAATAGATTAATCGTGCTGTAAAATTAACCGAACATTTTAATAATTAAATTTTTCGTTAACGATTAACTCGAACAAATCATCGCGATTAATCGATTAATAGAATATAAGTACGTGTTTATGGCAAGCAGTCCGTCTTGAAACACTCCTACAATGTGGCAACTCATATGACAACGATTTGCGAACAAATTTCATAACTGTACACACATTTCGAACAGATTTGATAGTTTGTTGAGAGAAAGCTTCGCACGGTGGTTTGGCTCATAGATATAAATACAAAAAAATTGTCTCAAAATTGGTTCATTAAATTAAAAAATCAAAATACCTGGTCCGATTCTGCTCAAACTATATACAATTAGGATAATAGTCAGAAAATTACGTTTTGCAAACTTTTTGTAGAAATTAATCAATCCAATAGGGTAGTATAGTGTGATATAGTTTCAGAGCGACCCTACCCTTTGTATGGGAGGTACCGGAAAGCGTGGCCCTTTTGGGTCCAAACTTCGAGATTTTTTAATTTTGCCTTGGTACCAAAAGTCACTAATTTTCATGTAGCTGATGCAACTACGATTTGTGCATTGTATCTACATATATTTTATACTTTATAACGAAGTTGCTTTTGTTACGTTTTATATTGTTTTAATAAATGTGCCTTATGGTCGATTTAAAATTCGTTCAACGTACAAGGAAAATCGTATTCTAGGGCTCAAAATAAGAAACTTTGCCGAAGGAACCACACCTATAAAACGAATTCTGATGTCCCGGAATTTGGGTCGAACTTTAGGGTAGGGTCAAATTTTGAAATATCCCACTTTGATCCATTTAGGGTGCCCCAATCGAGTCCAAATGTATGACCGGCCCCCACTAACTTTGGAGGCCCGACCCACCCATGCCAGTGGCTCTCCCCCTGGAACCCCCTGGGGGGTTCCCCATACAAACATTTCAAAAAATCACCATTTTTGGCACTTTACATGAAAAAATCAGCGAAATGGCTGTTTTTTTCTTTTTGGGGTTTATTTTTCTCTTTAGAAATTTTTTTAGTCAGAACATATGTAAATGAAATTAGCGTTTTTACAACCATTTTAAAACAAAGGCAGACTGTTTTCTTTTTTGTGTTATATTTTATTCGAATAATCAATTAATCTTATAATTTCATTGCGTTTTGTTCGGTTAATTGTCAGATTGAAATTTACGATTAACGATTAACCGATTAATCAAAAAACCCTAATAGTACTTAAGAAATTGAATTAAATACTAAAATCCATTCACAAAACACAAAATTATAGCCAGTTTAGTGTATAGCCTTAAATATGTGGTGCTGAAATTTACATAGAAACAAGAAAAAAAATAGAAATTCATCAAAAATCGATTTATATAATTTTGGAAAATTCTATTAAAATTACAAGGTTAGGTCAGGTGGTACTATTTACAACGAGCTAGCGACTTTTCTGCAAAAAGCTCATGATTCTGTCAACGCCTAAATGAATAAATTTTGTTATATCCATAAAGAAGTAGGATGTTTTCGCTGACTTTTAGTCTCGCCGCATGCCTACCAATCAGACAGTGTCCAAACATTGATAGATTGGGTTTGGCTTGAGAGAGAAGATTCATGAAGATTCATCCTATCCACCGAAATCCGAAATTCAAATGCGTATAAAATTCAAGTTAAACGATCCCAGGGGTTTCCAGTCCAATTATGAAACTACTCAACTACTTCGCTACTTTCCCGATTAGTCTCTGCAGCAATGTTGATACTTTGTGGATAATTATCCAAAAATGGGACAATTTCAATTTTTTTGGATAATTTTTTATAATGGCATCCCAGTGTGCCAAACGGATCCACTTCTTCGTACTTTCTCTCCGTTACAGAATCAGTTACGGATCCGTTTCGGATCCGCAAGCGGCAGAAATTCCTCACAAAAAAACCGATCCAAAAACATATTTTATGTCCGTCTTTCGGATCCGTTACGGACTCGTTACGGACATCATATTAGGATCTCTGAGTCCCACATAAGGACCTTTTCTTGAAAAAACCTCAATTAGCGATTACACTGATTCCTTTTCTTACTTTTTTACGGAGACAAATCGGGATTGAAATGGATTATTCAATTCGCGGTTACACTGATTCCTTTTCTAACTTTTTTACGGATTCGTAAATTCGCGATTACACTGACTCATTTGTTAAATTATTTAAGGGTTCGAAACGGGTCCGCAACGGATCCGTAAATCGCGATTACACTGATTCCTTTTTTAAATATTTTACGGATCCGAAACGGGTCGTCAGTTTAAACGTTTTATTTCTCCATAACCGTGTCGTTCTTATATAGACAAGGTTGTTTTTGGTATTTTCTAAAGGCAGGTAATGAGTTCCTAAGCCTTTCGAAATTTAGAGTTTGAATATACCAATGTGAACCAGTTAGAAATTTTCAATGTTAGAATATTTTTTTCTGTTGGTAAAAACTAAAATAATCTCAAAATATGACCAATATAAAATAATTTTTGTACATCTCAGACTTTAAGGTTTATTGCGGCCCAGCAACCATTCTCAGAACAAAGATGCTACTGGGGTTTCAAGTTAAAAAAAAACATGAAAATTCTCAATAATAGAAATATTGATACTAATTTTTTTTTAACGAAAGGGAAGCGAACCTGACGCCAGGGAATTCACGCTGGAAAATCTTTATTTTTTTGTTATTTGGACGCAAATATAACGTGTATGTAGCTTGTCGCAAATATAGTATACTTGTGTCCATTCTGCTATTCTCTACTACACGTTGGAGACACAATAAATAATAGGTTATAATATATGTGTTAGTGACATAAACGTGGCTTTGTTTGATGACATCTGCTGAAAACAAAAACGTGACAGACAACAAAGGAACAAAAGAGCTTCCGATCTCAAAACAATGTTTGCAAACCTATACATGGTTCCTGCAATATGTTGCTGGGGTCGTTTTTTCCAACGTGTGTACAACGAAGAATGTCGTATTGCAACTGATGAAAAAGTCGCAGCATGTATGACAACGAAACAGTCAGTTACAACGCATGCTGCGGATGAGCGGTACAAGAGGCTGAGAAAGAAGGAAACCCAATTATTTAGGCGGAAAAAATGGCTGTGGGAGACTGAAAAGACCGAATTGTGCAGAATGAATATGAGTCCCGAAAATTTTTACAGGGGGTAAGAAGATCGAATAACGGGACTGCGAGGACCAGCGAACTACTCCACTCAGATTCTTCCACTGAAGATCAGGAGGTAATGATTGTAGAAGACAGTGTAAATTGTACCCCCCAACCAACGCGAGATTAGAATGGATGGGCTACCCACTGATCTTTTGAAGGCAGGTTGCGAAGGACTGCTAGCCCACATGCATCAACTTTTATGCGGTATATGGTTGGGAGAATCTATGTTTTACGATTGGAGTCTCAATGCATTATGTCCTGTATTCAAAAAGGGTGATCCGTGTGTCTGGTCCAACTATCGCGGTACCAGTCTTTTATCCATCGCGTACGAGTACAAGGTCTTGTCGAACGTATTATGTGAAAGACTAAAGCCAATTGTTGAAAACCTAATACAACAGAGAAGTCCACGACTGACCAAATATTACGCTACGCCGAAAGTTCCACGAATAACAACTCGAAACATACCCCAGCAACCAGTTTAGTGAAATGATTAGTGTGCGCGGCTCTTGTACATGAGATCCTGGGTTCGAACCCTGCTCTGACCACCTTACAATTTCTGCCATGCGGTCACCTCGCATAGTGACGGCGACACCATCGAGTATATAGCCATGAAAAAGCTTCTCAAAATACCCTTCGGAATCGGTGTAAAACTGTAGGTCCCAATCAGCGAGTGAAAACTGGAAAGCGCACAGCTCAGTGATTGTGAGAAGTTCTACCCTGTCCCTTCATGGGATGTAATGGGAAACCATATTTTTTGTTTTTTTTACATACCATATTTTTGTTGATTACAAAGCTGCTTCGATAGGCCCATACTGGGAAAATTGTACGAAGCTATGTCTGAACTTGGGATTCCAGCAAAATTGATCGGTCTCTGTAGAATGACGCTGACCAACATCAAATCCGCAGTGAAGGTGGGGAAAGACCTAACCGAACCATACTGTACCAAGCGAGGACTGAGACAAGGCGGCACACTTTCATGCAATCTCTTCAACATCTTAATGAAGATAATAGTGAGAAAAGCTGCAGTAAATACGAACAAGACCATTTATACCAAAAACCAATTGTTGCTGGCGTATGGTGGCGACATAGACATCATTGGGCAAAATTTGAGAGATGTTTCTGCAGTATTTTCAAGACTCGGAAAAGAATCAGCGAAGGTGGGTCTTGCTGTTAATGAGGGCAAGACAAAATTTATGGTGTCAACGACTAGAAAAACCTCTCGACTTAGTCCGCATTTGAACGTCGACAATCGATTTAATTTTGAAGTGGTAGATGAATTTGATCTGCCGTGAACTAGGACAACAACGCCAGCCTGGAGATAAATAGGAGAATTGTGCTTGCAAATAGATACTATTTTTGGCTCAGCAACCAGTTTAGGATTAAAGCCCTCTCTCGACAGACAAAAGTCCAGCTATACCAGACTCTCATTTTGCCTGCCCTGACATATGGCTCCGAAACTTGGGTTATATCGCAAGCGGTTAAAAACACTTGGGAGTAGTCGAGAGAAAAAGTATCCCTAAAATATATGGTCCTGTTAAAGAAACCGGCGATTCTGTCGTCGTTAGAACCAAGACCTATGTCAACTAGATTCTAACATGGACATAGCTAGGCGAATCAAATTGGGCCAATTGCGCTGGCTAGGCCATGTTATCAAAATGGAAGCGCGAAAGGGTTTCGATAACGTACCCGATGGAAGCAGGAAAAGAGGAGGTCAAGACTCCGCTGGAAAGACCAGGCGAGAAAAGGCGAAGGATATATCCAGTTGGAGGAATATGTTGAAATTTGTTTGTTTAATTAACATGTGTACGACGTCTGATCTCATGAGCTTTTAAAATAGGCAATAAAAGTAAGTAAAAATGGCATGGTTTTAAGCAAAAAACCAATTGAAATATTGAGTTATGACTAACCTGACGAAACGTCCCGCTATTGTGTACCAACCAGGCTTGAATCTAAAATAACAAAATAAAATCAATTTATTTGCCAATTGTGTACAGCTTTTTGGTCAGATTAGTTACGACGCTTTTGAAGTTAGGCTGCGATATGTACTTTATATTTGGGTGGCCATCTGGTCCAATAGGTTTTCGCCTCGGGGGTATACCAATACATTTTGTTACGATCTGATGATATGTAACGACAATAAGTCAGATTATATGTCCAGTAGTATAATAACTCAGCGAGAGAAGTTCTAAAGAAAGAACAAAAAATACTTGTATAATTTCTATTGATTTTTGATCGTCGCTTGATATTTTTTTGTTACTTTGGTAGCAAAACTGCTCTGCAGTCTAACAAGCGACAATATCAGTGATGGAATTAGAAAAATGTGAATAGAATTTTTATACAATTTCACTACATTTCCCGTCACTGATGACAACGACAATATCAAATAACGACAAATTTCATTTAGTCGCTCTTCAGCTTTTAACGAAGTACGGCTGCTTTTAAAAAGTTGGTATACTACGCCATGAAATACACGCAAATGTGAATGTGTTTGAACTAGGCAAGGTTGTGTTGTTATAACAGCTGATTTGATATTTTTCTTACCGTGGCACTTGCCAACTGCCAATACATATGTATTTCGTTTTTGTACTTCGTTGTTTACTTTTGTTGTTGTTGTTGCTCATAATTACAACAACGTCTCCTGATACTACCATGTATTTGTACCATGGATGCCCTGAAACAAATTTTTTACTTTTTGTTTATAGTTTGTAGCACTACGCACCGACAATATAAATGAAAGTATAAAGTAAAATCGATCCGATCATTTGAAATCGATTCGTTTAGCTTCGGAAAATGTTGTCACGCATACGGATTCATCATATATTATTTGTTTCTTATACTTCGTTGGGTTTGTTCTTAAATATAAATCCGTAAGACATCTTGAAAGTGAGTAGCCAGATGCTAATCTGTAGTGCGTATACATTAGAGTGCCCATATAATAAAAAGTGTTAAGCGCATTTTCTAATAGATTGGGCATAAAAAATAATATACGTGCAAAAATTTGTTCCATCGGATCCAAACCGGCCAGTCACCCACGGCCTTTAGCCCTAAAAATGGTGTAAAATTACCTCAAATTTTTTTAGCTATATCTCTTAATCCAGAAGACTGTCACAAAAAAACAAGATAAACATTTTTATTACAAATATACATGCAAACATTTTTTTCTAGAAATGTTTGGCCTTTCTATGACCTTTCATGGTGTTTACAGAGGCCGAAGTACAAATTAGTGGCGAAATTTTTTTTCAAACCGCCCTCGTAAATTTATCTATAAATCTGTTTAGGTTTGATTATTGCCAAAATGTAAAGTATTATTTGTAGTTTCAAATCAAAAATTTGTTTGGAAAACATATCGTTTATTTCATGACAGAGTTACCGAAATATAAATTTAAAAAATTAGCTTTATTAAATATTCTGAACAAGTGTACATTATGAAATGTTGTATTCGAATTACCTCCATTAACTTCATTAGGTAATCCATTGAGCTGTTCTCGGGATAAAAGAATCTCTGATTTCAATCTTTTTTAAATTTTGTGTACATTTTAAAACGACCCTGAAAAAATAAACCTTACATATTAAAAAAAAATAAACTAACATAGTAGGCGTTGTTATAAACCATGGTACAAATATACGGTAGAATCAGTTGCACAGTTGATTTAAACTTTATTCTTGTGTGTGTGTTTCTCTTATGTCAAATTCTCAATGTGGATCCCTAAAACCAATATACTTACGAGTATAAAGAAACAAACACATGACAATCCATAGATTAATACTTATAGTAGATCTAATAGTTCTCCCACCAAATTTATGACATTTGGCCTGGTGTGATATTTACGTTTGATGTTGAAAATAATTGCTTTACTAATACCAGATAGAGGCAATGGTTCAAAACAACGAACAAAATAACAACAACGGCATTTCGTTTTGTGTGTTAAAATTATTGTGTTAAATACAACATAAATGTATGCTAAGTCAATAAAAAAGTTTAAAACACATTGAAATTTCACAGTTTTTCACCAAACGACATGAAAAATTAAAGCAAGAAGTTATTGTAATTCCACCTGGTGTATGTCACTTTTCGTCAAACATCTCTCTATCACACCGACCGCATCACGAAGAGTGTGAAAGGAAACGTCAGATAAGCCAAATATTCTCTCTAGTCTGAGATTACTCTATCTGACAATCATTTGAAAAATATAGGCTTTTGAGTTTCCATTATTTTTTTAATCAACTGAGTTTGACATAAGACTAACACCGTACAAAAACAAAATCCCTGTTGTTGTTGCCTTGTTACATTTGTTGCGGATTTGCGTTTACCATATATTTGTTACATAGTGTTACATCCAGTTGTGTTTTTGATTGGTAAGTATTTAAAACCAAATATTTGTGTAAATTACATACATTAAAATTAATGTTTCATTGCAGAGAGAAAATAAAAGTGTTTTGATGGAAGGATGCTTCCAAATAACAAAGATGTTTTTGAAAGGCTTTTCCGTTTAATACAAGATGAAAAGAGGAATGTTAAAGACAGCGCTTCTGTTGTAAAAAATGAATTGATAGAAATTTATAGGTCCTTTGAAATTCCGACGAAACGAAACGATGGTGTTTAAAGAACTATTGTTAGACATTACAATAACTTCAATAGTTTAAGAAAAAAGAAAAATTGCGTCCGAGAAAAAACATTTATTAAATTATTAGATACATTTTTAGATATATAGCACACCGATGTCATTCAATTATTAAGAAACGAGAAACTACAGCAATCCATAAGCTTTTTAAATGATCTCGGAAGTCGCTTATATTGGTGCGTGAAAAATTCCGTTTAGAAGATGTATACATTCAAAAAAAATGTAGTAACTGTAGTAACTTGTGTAGTAAAAAATACGAATAACCATTTAATCGATTAAAATAATGTCAAAAAATAAATACTTTTCTATTGACAGCACATGTGTGGCAAGTAAAATAACCAGGAATTTAAAGTTTGAATTGCGGTAATTCTATCATGGAATAAACTATATGTTCTCCAAATGTATTTTTTTAAAGTAAATATAATACTTTACATTTTGGCGATAATCAAACCTAAATCGATTTATCGATAAATTTCAAAAAAATCGTATGAAAAAATTTGTAGCCACAAATTTGAACTTTGACCTCTGAAAACACATTGAAAGGTCATAGAAAGCCCAAAATTTTCTATGATTAAAATTTTAGCCTGTCTATTTGTAATAAAAATGTTTATTTTGCATTTTTGTGAGTCTTCTGGTTTACGAGTTATAGCTCATAAAAGCTTTGAAGTCATTTTACTTCATTTTACTTCATTTTTTGGGCTAAAGGTCGTGGGTGACTGGCCGATGGAACAAATTTTTGCACGTAAATTAGTTTTTATGCCCAATCTATTAGAAAATGCGCGGGGAGCGGAAAAAATAATACTTTTCCATTTTTCTATGTATTTTATGGGCATGTTGTGCTCCTCATTTTGCTTTCCTGCATCATCACACAGCCGCAATGTGTAAAGTAGTCCAATATTGCCAGTTCATCGGAACTGCGGCTACCCGAAATGTGCCTATTCACTGGCATCGATGTAATATGAATTTGCTGGGCCATCTCGTTTAGAGATTTTCGGCATAGCCGGGCAGAAAATGATTTCAGGAATTCTGATTCCAAGGATTTGATGATCGGCTGACTGTGAGATAAGATATTGGCCCACAAAACTGCTGGGCTATTATCTCTCATCCAACTGACTACTTACCTAAACGCCACAATAATCAGGTAGTTGACGAGAAAGATACAACTCTAGTTCTCTAGAGTATAGCCGTTACCCTTCCTTATCATTCAGTTTCGAACCAGCCATGTATAACTTCACATATCCCTCTATACCAGGAACTCCTTTGTTCCAGGAATTTCCCGCATGACAGTGTGTTCCATGACCGACTTCGTTCATGCCCCTTATGGGCAGCTGGCTTAACCGAATGGCGGACGTGGAAGCAATTTGCTTCTCTATAATGTCCAACCGAAGCAAACGTAACATGGATTTACTTAATATACGTTTAATAATGGATTTACGTAAATAACAGCTCAGTTTGCTCAGTGACATCTACAAAACATTAGGCAAAAAGAAAAAGTATCTCTACTTTTCGTGATTAGTAATTATTTTATTTTTTGAAAAAAAAGTCATAAATTCGTACATCTTAAGGTGGTTGAATTAGATCTGAGATTTATTTAATACAAAACACAAAATAAAATGTACTATTTAAAAAAAAAATATTAAAAAACCCTACAAATTACGAGTATATAATTTGTATGTCTACTTTCGGGTGTATATTTTTTTCAAATTCTGTTACATAGTGTTGTCGCGCCTCTAGTTAGCTTTTCTAACCCTGAGAAGAATTTTTTTCTAAACCAACTTTCTCATTAACGAACAGGTCGATAATTGTATTTCCATGCTTCAAACAACAATGGTCAGAAGTCATTTTGAGAATGGGTTTTTTCTTGACGTCGGTGAATTTTATAACTTCGTATATGCCGGGACTTTGGTATTCTAGTTGCTGATCTGAGGTTTATTGAACGTTGGCTGATCTCGTCGTTACTCTAAACATATTAGATGTGTTATTACTTATATTCTTTAAGTCCTCTACAGTAATTCTTGAAATTACTTATACATAATTCTCCTTGCATGTGAGGAATTCCTCACGATCGAGTCTAGTCCGTGCCAATTTTGAACATGGGTGTCTCATTGCCTCATGCCCTAAATTGTGTTGTCGCTCAATGAATAGCGGTGAGCTCTTGCTCAATTTTTGACTTATTACTTTCTCCCTTAGTAAAGTATTAGAGGTGTAGGGGACAGGAAGTAGTATTTCGTTATACTTCTAGGGTAATGCCGCGCAAGCATGTTTGCTCGGAATTGTAGTAATAAAAAATTACCTTTCAAAGTCTGAATACCGTGGAATTTTAGGATTCATTAAAGACTTTTACTTCTTCTCTTGTTATAGTTGCAAAAGCAACGAATATTCTTGCTCCATCACCATCAGTTGGGACAGGATAGTCTTTGGTTGCCGCGTATTTATTGTCATCCGGGATAATGCTTTCCCTAGTACATTTATGACCGAGATATGTCACTTCGTTTTTAACCTCGAGATTGTCTGGGTGTAACTTGAGATTGTAATTTTCGGCAAAGTTCGAATACATCTGGCAAATTTGTTAACATTTGTTTTTCTGAACAATCCAGTACAACCAACTCATCCATATACAAAAGTGCCTGAAATGGCGCTAAACCAGAAAATGCAGGTGTCATCATGCTAATTAAAGTCCGTATGGGAAAAGGATATAATGTATCTTGAAGATTTATGCAATTCTACCTGATGGAATCTAGATACAAGGATATGAAAAATATTTGCCCCGACCTAATTCATCAAGAATATCTTCTATTCTTGGGAGAGGGAATTTATCCGCAATTAATTTATTATTTACTTGGCGATAGTCTATGACTCCATCTCTTCTCCGTAGAGTTCAGTAATGACTTTTTAGGCACTAACAGCAAAGAACTGCTGTAGTCTGATAAGGATGGCTCTACTATATCATCATCTACTAGCTTCTTTGCCTGAGCCGTAAACGTGGTTTTTAAAATTGTTCACAGGAATCTGGTCCGTTTCCAATGCGAATATAATGGATAATGCCAGATTGGTCAATGATCAATTTATTGGTTTGGAAAACATGAATCAGCCTCTCAGGAAATAAATAGATCTGTACTATAAAATAATAAATAAATGGTTTCCCGTTACATCCCACGAGGGGATTATATATTAAGGGAGTTTTTTTTTTTGCTTAAGCGGCATGGCCACACATCAATCTGTAATTTTTTAGTAAAAAAAACTCACACGTATATTTTCATGTGAGTTTGATGAAAATCAAAATACTTTTGATTTTCACTACCATCACTGCAGAGATTTGATGCCAGTTTGATGTGTGCGCGTAATTACTTCAAATTTTTTTTTCTGTTTTTCTGTTTAGTTTTAGTGACAACATTATTTTTTTGGTGACGCAGTGTTTTTAATAAAAATGGATGAAAATATTTCATTCTTGAATTTTTGTATATCCAAAGAGTACCGTAATAGGAATGATAATAGGAAAAGAATTGATAGCTATGAAACAATCAACAATTTCATTCATATTTCTGAAGAAAAATTGGTAATTTTTTTTAAATAATTTTATTCTTCGGCATCGTCAGGAAGAGAAACACAATTATTAATTAAAAACCAAAAGAAAAAACAACCAAACTGTCATACTGTGCTCACGTTTTGACATTTGTGATCAGTATAGTCTGGCAAATAATCCTGAATAGGTTCACTCTTGAACAGCGCTACCAAATTTACATTGAAAATCAATCATCGAAAATAACCAATAACCGCAAAATTGTGTTCAGCGATTACGCTCAGTTTTGGCTTAACGGGTTTGTTAATAAACAAAATTGCCGTATACGAAGTGAGACCAATGCACAACAAACCCTACGGACCCCATTACCTATTGGACCCTATAAAGTGAAGCCGGGACTCGCGTTACGGTCAATGGAGACCGTTGCCTCACCACCTCTAAAATTTTAGTTACCACCATTAGTTTATGGGCATTTATTAGTGTTTTCACATACACTAGGCATATTTTGGTTACACTGCTTGCTTAGATTATCGCTTCTTTTATATGAACCACTTACCGAAGACTTAGCGACACAAAAATGTCGGCTAAGTTTATAAATTTGTTGTTTATTTTTTTTTAAGTGTTACCATATTTTTGATTAATATGACGTTATCACTAAATATCCGTTCTCTGTCAAACTTAGCATGCGATAATCGCTTGCTTGTAAACAAAACACGGCTACTACTAGCTAATACTAATGATACAGATAAACTTTACACCGATTCTGGCCTGTTTCGAGCCGAGGTTCAGAAATTCTATTGATGTCTGTGGTATTTGGGCTCTAATAATATACCCTTCCTGTCGATGCCGTGTAGCCAGTGATGCTAACTTAGCTCTTTTGGGCTAGATTTAGCACTTTTCGACCTAGCAAAACGCGGAAAAAAAGTCATTGGCGCTTTTTTGGAAAAACGCGTAATGTGGACCGGTTTTGAGTTTTTATTTAGCCCCTTGGCCCGTTTTTTATACAACACCAATTTGCTAAAGAATATTAAATTTTTGCCTCTACCGTGTAACACCGTTGACCGATGACTTCAATTTGTGTATTGGTTATTACGCTTAATACTTATAAACTTTTAGGTGGAGAGACACCCTGAAATATCGTAAGGTATGGGTGGTAAGCTATCGTCGGTGGTGCAATTGATAGTGTGCGCTTCTCTTGTGCATGAGAACGTGGCGTATACGTCTTTTAATGATGGCGACACTATCGAGTACTTAGCCATGAAAGAGCATCTCAAAATTGTGTTCGAAACCGGTGTGAAACTGTAGGTCCCAATCCCGTTTCCCATTTCATCACATGAAGGGATTTTCACTCACTGATTGGGACCGACAGTTTTACACCGGTTCCGAACGGTATTTTGAGAAGCTCCTCATGTAATGGGTGACGGGTTTTTTATGGGAAACAGAACCCTCTTTTAAGAAATGGCTAAACCCCCTATGATGAGTCCAAGGCAATATGTATTTATTGGAAATGAGTGAATGCTGAAAAACACTTCTACTTATGTATACGTAACAGACTATCCTATATCACATAAACTTATGAAAGACATGAAACCTTTCGACAGAATTCAGTTGGTACAACCAGAGACAAAAGCAAAAATGTCAGGCAATGCTGGTATACATCAAATCTGCACTACAAACATCGTTTTCTTCGGGTGAACATCTGAATGGATTTTGCAAGAGAGGATGTTAAAATTTAAAGAAACAAGTTGCGCGTGAGATATCACCGAATTTGTTGTTTTATTTGAAAGGCCTATCAAGAACACTATGTGGGATATACGCGTTTTAGCACTTTTGGGATTTTTCTGTTTTTTTTTTCGTTATTTGGCGCGTTTTAGCACCTTTTGGGTACTTCGACGGCGCGTTTCGTTCCAGCAGAGTTTTCCCCTAACGTCCCTATAGACGTTATCAGCGACGCTTTGTGCGAGGTAGTTAGTTGGGAGTAATTTACGTTTAGTAAACATTCTTATACGTTCATGGCAATCGATAAGTACCTCTCTAATCCGGTCAGATATAGTTTCAACCTTTTTCCGGATTACTGAATTGTCCGGACTACAGTACAAAATTTCTTAAACTCGAAAGTTGGTTATGTTTATTGATTTTGTTAGGAAATAAGTAATTTAAAAAACGAAATATGAAAAATAAATTATATTACAAATTGATTTAAAAAAATGGTTTCCCATTACATCCCACGAAGGAATTGGAGGGAGCTCTCACAACCAGTGAGCTGTGCGCTTTCTCGTTTTATACTCAGTGATTGGCATCTACAGCTTTTACACCGACTCCGAACGGTAATTTGAGGAGCCTTTTCATGGCTAAATACTCGATAGTGTCGCCGTCACTATGCGAGGTGACCGCCTCCGAACAAAATTTAAGGTGGTCAGAGCAGGGATCGAACCCAGGATCTCATGTACAAGAAGCGCGCAAATTAACCGTTGCACCACCGACGACCACAAATTGATTTACATTTACAAAAAAGGTTCAACACAACGGAAATTAAAAAAATTTATTGCTTGAAATATCAATTAATTTTGGATTGAATATAAGTACATTTTTCTTTGTGCAGTTTTTGAGCTCAGGTTTTAAGTTCTTTTAAAAGTAAGATTCACATATTCTACCGTTTGTGTTATTGTTTTTGGGCTAAAGTACAAAAGCTGCGAAATAAACAAAAAAAAACAAACTAATGTCCGGACTATACAGGTAAAATTTATAAACTGTCCGAAACATTGAGCTGTCCGGACTACTGGATAGTCCGGACTAGCGAGTGTCCGAACTAGAGAGGTTGCACTGTACTTCGATATGCTTCTGTACCGTTTCATCTTTGGTAGATCTGTCTGTATTAAGTCTTTCCTTAAATTGTCGTAATTTTTGATGGACGAAAATGTGTTAGTAATTTTTTTTAACAAAAATTGCATACAAACATAAAATCAAATCAATCATGCATGCGGCTTTAGCATAATTTTTACGCAGCGAACTTTTGTGTAGTTGATATACAGTCGCTGTGAATTGGGCCGCTGGAAGCGTGATTATTACGATGAGGCAAACTTCGGCGTTTCCTAGTTACCATTTTGACCCTTCCACCCATTTCAGATGAAATAATAATATACTGAATAAACAAACTTATAAAACAGTATCAATTATTTGTAGACATAAGCAGATAATTGCCATGATTTTTCTTTTTTTCTTTTGCGTGAAAGTGCGATGTTTCGTTATTCTTCCGATCCTTATGTGAGTAGTATTTAAAAATCAAACGCATAAAATTTAAGAGATCTTGATGAAGATGGTTATAACATGTGACTTTACGCAAAACACTGAATATTAAAATACTACCTTTTCGTTATAACCCTTTTCCCAAGTTTATTAGAATAAATATTAAAAATCTAGTCTGAAGAATGATTGCACTATAAAAAGTAATATGTATTTATGCAAAATATCATGGTCAAATTTTATATAAAAAGTCAAATTAAATATCTATATTCTGGAAGAGTGGTGTCCAGTAACTGGTCACACCGTTAGACTGATACCCACAAATGTTATTTTGCATTCAGTCTAGATTATGCTTGCAAAGTTTTGGGATCCTGCCTCTAATAACAACAGAGTTACAGATTTTTGATATAAAAATGCCAAAAATGTCCCACTGTGCGACAGTGACTCTGCCCACTAAATTGTGTCACGTAATTACAGCTACTACCACAGAGATATTTTGTCTAGGAATGGACATTAGGTTTATGTCATAATTTGATCATACTTGTCTGGAGATCCTGCATTTTGTGCCACGAGACCTTCTAGCATTTGCATGTCTGTGAGCTTCGGGTTTAAGCATGAACTTGCATGCAGCAAGGTGTATACCTACATGCTCCATATCCAGTGTAACAGGTAGGGTAGTTTCCAGTCTTGCCAGCTCGTCTGCTTTTATGCTTCCGCGAAACGTCCCTGTCCCACGGCACTGCTTGGCCATATCATTTAGAGATGCGCGGCATATAAAATTACCGTGTAAAAATTCGCATACCCCTCGATACCAGGTACTCCTTTGTTTCAGGAATCTCTTTCCGATACGAGAGTATGGTATTTCCGACCGAACAGAGGTTCCGCGTTCGAGTTGTCGACAAATGCAAGATTGTTGGGAGTATCTTCCAACACTGTTCCATGATCGTTCTGCCCATACCAATTGTGAGAGTTGCTTTAACCTGATGTGAGACGAGGAAACAATCTGCCTGTCTATAATGTCCACCAGCAACAGGAATGCAGAATACTTGTTGTGTATAGCCTCACCATAGTCTAACCTGTAGGCAGTAGTGCAGAGGAGGTGGGTTTCTCAAGCTCCTGCCAACACACGATAACCCCAAAGATCGTTGTCGGTATCACCAAAGCATAAACAACGTCGTCTGCATGATCAACAATTTTCGCAACCACATATCGAAGAGTGGCAGTATTCCATTCACCGCAGGGTTCCATAATAGTGGAGACAAGACCAGTCCTTGAGGTGTGCCTCTGTGTTGGAGATTTGTATTATTTTATTATGTAACTTGTTATGAGTTAGTTAATTTCTGTCAATTCTACTTTAATTTCTATAACTTTATTAGTTTTTATTCATTTTTGTTCATTTATCTACTTTATAATTTAATTTCTTATAAAATCTTAATATTTCGGGTCACCCTAACATGCAAATGTTCTTTTATGACATCACAACAACAACATCATGCAATGTTGTTTACTACTTATTTTCGGTCCGCTTACTGCTGGTGTTTTGTCTTTATCAGTTGTCGGTCCGCTAACTGGTCCTATTGTTGTTGTTGTTTTGTCTCCACCAGTGGTCGGTCCCAACTATCAGTTGGTTGGTCTGTCCGTCGATGCATGCATACGTATGTACGTACGTAGATACATACGTCTGCATTGTCTATTGCCTATGTAGTTATTGAACTTTGTTTATTCTGTCAGCTGATCCTATGTATTTTCGGTGCACAATGATTGTTGTTTGTGCAAATTTGGATATTGTAATTTTTGGAGATTTCAAAGTAAATGAAATGATTTACTTTCTGGCCCTTTTGTATACCAAACAACAATCGTTGGACGTCAGTCAAGAAAAAGAAGTCAACGTAGACAATTGTTTAACTGCCGTGCTGCTATCAATCGTTATTAACTTAGACAGTGACCTGTCTGTTCATAATTAAAAGTAACTAATTTGTGAAGTTTTTTGCTACATTTATAAATAAAGAATTAGTGTGAATTTTATATTTTAAATAAAAGTGTTTTTATTTTTTTGATGGCTCAAGGAGCCAAATATCTCTTACACTCTGTTAACATACCTCGTAGAGGTCGCGGTGCCCAATTCAGCTGTGGCAGGCCTTCTGGTGAACATTTGGTATACAAGCCCCATAAGATCCATATTAGCCTTAAGGGCCGATAGCGCCAATTCTATCGCATTGGGAGCGATATTGAAGAACGCACCCTAAATGGTAATAGAGGCTACCAACGTATACTCCTTAACAGCCAATGATTTTTCTATTTTCTACCAGTTCATGCAGTGGTGTCTCTGTAGACCTGCCCAGCAATACGCATGCTGTACACCATATATCAATAGTGCATCAACTCTGCCCGCAAGTGTACGTCTACCAGCCGTTCCAAACTCTTCAGTATTAACGATGACAGACTTATATACCTAAAGTCGTTTGGAGCAGTGTGAGAGGCCTTTCCTGATTTGGGAATAAACACCACTCTTGTATCCTTCTATCTTCTAAGCGTGCGTCGGAAGTTTCTACATGTGATGTGTTACTTTATCAACCAGGGGATCAATAGATTGGCCACAGCTTGAGGTTCCGCTGGTGATACCATGTCGGGACCGAGAGACTTGAAGGGTTTGAAGCTGGCGATATCCCATTTAAGTCTGGATTTACTAACAATTCCAATACCACCTTTTGATGTATGAGGAGTATGTTCACCTACAGTGACCTCCGCGTTCAGCGAGTTGCCAGATATATGGGTGTACATAAGGAAATTGAGTGAATCACCACCAGAGATTCTCCACTGGTCAGAAGAGTTATTCAGGTAACCTATCGTCGTATTGCCTGAAGGCAGTATTTCCCTTAGCCTCGGCGTATCGGATATATCTTCTATTGATTTACAGAAGAGCATCCACAAGTTGTCAGATTGCATTCGTATATCGCCTTATATCTAGCAATATGTCAAAAACGACTTTTTGCGAAAAAGAACTTTTTTATTGTTGAATATGAATCTTTGGGGACTCAGAAACAATATTTATTCCACGAGTTTTTTTTTAAAAATTAGTTGTATTTCAAAATATGACACAGTTTAACCATTTTCGTGGGCTTAAAAATTAAAAAATTAAATTAAAAAAAAAAAAAACTGGAATTTTTTAATTTTTTACAATAAACTGGGTTAGTAGCCTTTCATTTAAGATGAATATTTCATTCGTACACTGAGAGAAAAAAAAATATTATAATAATAAGTGGTAAAGGTAGATTTACGACTTTTTCATTTAAAATGGCACAAAAACGGTTAAAGATTTTTGGCCAAAATTTTCTATTTCTCGTTTAGAACCTTAAAATCTAAAATTCCACCAAGGCGCTTCACGTCACAAAGCTTAGTTTGGACGTTATGAGTTGAGGAAGGTAAAAAAGCTAAAAATTTTGGATTTTTTCCATTTTTCTTGAAGTTTTTTCAATTTTTTTCCAAACGAAACATTGTACTGCGAAGCGCCTTGGTAGAATTTAAGATTTTAAGGTTCTAAACGAGAAATAGAAAATTTTGGCCAAAAATCTTTAGCCGTTTTTGTGCCATTTTAAATGAAAAAGTCGTAAATCTACCTATACCACTTATTATTATAATAATTTTTTTTCTCTCAGTGTACGAATGAAATATACATCTTAAACGAAAGGCTACTAACCCAGTTTATTGTAAAAAATTAAAAATTCCAGTTTTTCGGATATTAATAAAATTACAGGAAAAAATTCGTAATCAGTTGAAAAATCAATGACAACAAGAACACCCTATAATTCACATATCATGTAATTGAGGGCCACCCTAATTAGCATTTCAGATAGCCGAATGTATCCCCAAATCAGTACATATAATTTGGTACATATATCTTTAAATTGGAAAAACCACTTTTTTTGACATATTGCTACTTATATCACCTTAGCCCTACTTTGTAATTATCTCAGTCCTGCTTATCTCTCGAAGACTTGGATTTGTTACATAATCGTTGGCATGACTTTCTTATAGCCGCAAGTTCTCCAATTCACCAGGGAGGCTTCTTCTTCCCCCTTGGCTTCGTTCTTGAGCAAAATATTTGTAGCGACTTGACCCTGCCCGCTAGTTTATCTCCACAAATGCTTCAGATCATCACCTTTTACAGGTCTTATAATAGAGGGACCAGTCAGTCTTCCTCACAGTGTGGCGAACTACTTTTGGCTGGATTATGTTCTAGTCCACCCGGAAAACAATCTATTGATGATCAGAGAATAGATTTTCATCAAGGATATTCCATTCCCCGATACTCTCGCATAGGTACTCCGTTGTCATCTAGTACCTCTTACCTGCAGGTCGGCTCATTATCTCTAGTACATAGGTGGTATACCCCTCTCATTGGTGTCAGTGTCAGTGTATTGCATTTGCGTCACTATCACTGGGATACCTACCCTTTTTCATCCCCTATAAGACATCTTAAGGGTGCTGATGGCAACTAGTATCTTGCTCTCGCGGCAGATGTTGGTGGTCCCTTTTCATCATGGGGCATGTACGATGCAGCCAACCAAATATAGGATCTGTTCTTTTCCAGGCTAACCGCAACGTTGTCTCTGTCGCTATATATCGTTAAAAGCAATACATTCGAATCGTTTCTGGCACAATTCAAGCTCTAGGATTGCCTGCGCCGGGTGTGGCTATTATCCTGTATCAATTCGTCCTCAACACACACACCCAGAGCTCTTGGATTAGAAACACATCCACCTCGCGTTTTGCTAGGCGTAGGTTTAATGTGACATTCCATTTTAGTGTGATGCAGGTCTGATCTAAAGAAATCGCAACATTTATTGGTCTATCCACCACCGTCACATCCTGTTCGTCGTCAAACTCCAAAAAGAGTCTTCACCAGTTTGTTAAGCGCGTGTATAGTCTTAGACAGATTGGCTTCGTATAATCCTTTTCCTTATCTTCTAAAGAATTTAACAAGTCTGTAGGAATTTGTACATTACCAGGCACCGTTGATATGTTATCCACAGCCTCATGATACTTCATCGTTCACAGTCGATATGCTATCAACATTCCTGATCCTGTTTATAGATCTTCAGGGATATCTGCCCAAAAGCAAACGAGACCACACCACCGGATGTTAAGACTTATTGTTCGAAAATGAATTGTACAACTAACATCCCGTGTCTAGGGACACCATCTACCTCTTCCACTCGTCCTGGTTTTCAATTTTGTTTTAGAAGTTCGGGATTACTGACGTTGAGAATATACACTGGGTGGGATCTAGGTATGTACCCTGGGCCTGAATAGGAGGTGATCCTTTCGAACAACATCTAGTACTGCCGCTGGTCGTAGTTCACCTTTTTCCAAAGCTGCACTACCGTCCACCGGCCTTCAAATGCCACTACCTTTGCTCTGCCTTCAAATCAGCCGGCGCACATAGGAGTATTTCACATGTAAAACCGGACAAAATTATTTTATATTTTATTTGGCTATTTTATGAAATAAAAGTCAATAATTCATCATAATAAGGCATTTATTTAAAAAGAAAAACAATAAAAAAAAATCAATCTGAATCACTGTCTGCGAGTTCACAGGTGATTTGGTCCTCCTCATCTTCGTCGTGGAAACTGTCAGAATTCAGTATTTTCGTAAGAAGCATACTAATAGCTTCCTGGGAAAAGGACTTGCTTTTTTCTTCCGTTTTATTCTGTTGCAGCTGATGAAGGGATCAGATGTCAGCAACAACCTACTTAAAATATCTCTGTTGCAGTCCACTCTTGAAAATTTTCAAGCAAAGTCTACGCGATTTTTACGGAAATGTTTGTTCCGGGCTTCAGCAGCCTCCTCTGATAGCTGTCCGATAGGTACAATGTGGCTTGATATTACTTGGCAGTTGTGTGAGCAAAGTCATCGAATTTTGCAGGATCAATATCATATCCGCCTGATATCACTTCGAGAATGATTTGGAATCTTTTTATCAAATCTATATTTATTCCAGTAATCCGAGATGAGCATTCAGGATTGTCAAAAAATCTTCTCGACGTATTTCCGTATTTTATTTTCCGTATAGGCCCATCTCTTCTTTGAAACTTATTTGTATTTTCTGTTTTGTTTCTTTCAAAACATTTTTGTCTTCTGTCGTTCGGGCTTGCTACTTCTGTAAGGGAGCTTTGTACGCCAGGTGCAACAATAGCTCGAAGAAACGAATTCTCGCGTGCAGAATGGAGAGTCCGAATTTCAGAGACTCGTCACTAACATTACTTCTTTCAAGTTTGTTGAAGTCCTTAGATGTCTGTCCACATATATAGCATCTCATTGTTGAAGCCGTATCAGTCGCGGCATTGCACACCTTTCCATCGACCATTGTGAGCAAAATGGTATGATTTATTTTAACGGAATCTTCCATAGCAGTTGTTTCTTTGAGATTCCTTGCTTGTTGTTCGATATAGGTGATTTCTTCCTTTGTGATATCCTTTGTTTCTTTAATGAGCCGAGCCCGGATAGGACGACAGAATCTCACTGAAGAGGCACTGGATTTTACCATATAATTTTTCTTGTCTCTCCATTAATAGAAACAACCATTCTCACAGGTACAAGAGAACTTAAAAATATATTGGCATCATCGTTGCCAGTGTTGGCAAATGTCTGCTTAAATTGTGTCTGATTAGATCCATCTCAGCCCCATTTTGATATTAAGGTAAGATGTTGTTTCTCCAACTCTGATAATGTTTCAATCACGTCTTTTAAATACTGAAGTAGTCGCAATGCCGTATGGTCCAGCAAAGCTTGAAGTTCCACTTCAAAGCTAGTTTCTGTAACTTTTATGCTATCTTCTTCGGCGGGATAACACTCCTTTTTCGCTTTTTGTAAAAGCGAATAGCAAGGATACATTTCTTTTCGGCTACCTTGTATTAATTCCCACTGCCCTCTTGTAAAATTACCTTCTACAAATAACGCTAATGCTTCTTGTGGTGTGTATTTTCTCGCCATTGGAACTTTTTTAGCTGACGATATTGCTTTTCGGAACTTTTTAGTTCTGGTAGGCGTTGACGTAATTTCTTTTATAATCTTAGACGCATCAACATTTCACGAAGTATATTGACTCACGCTTGCAGCGTGCGTCAATTCCGCAACAGGTACCCGGTCTCGTAATTCTTTTGTTCTTCGACACTTGCTTCGATCACACAATTCTCCGAATTCTTTTATTGGTCGGCCTGCTTTGTGGGTCCAAGCAGGAAGTTCCAGTGATACATTAAGCCATTCCATATTCTTTTCTACGAATCTCTTATCAGTATTACGGGCTGCCGACCACCTTTCTTTGAAACTGGTCTTGAAATATTTCAAAGAACGGGTAAGAACACTTGTTTCTTCGGGCGGGCATGAAGTTAGTTGCGCAAGTCTTTCTTCCAACAACGAAAATGTTTCTGCAATCATCTTTCCTTTGAACTGTTTAATAATATTATAAAGCTCCATTCTGGTGATTTTTTTCACTCTCTCCGAAGGATCTATGACAAAAGAAAACAAAAAATTAGCTTTGTTAATATAATTATAATCTTCCCCATACAGTTTGAAGTACTATAAAAAATATGGGGTACGTTGGGGGGACGTTTTATTGATGTTTCTACTTCCTTAGAGTCTACATTTTATGCCCACATAAAAAGTTTGAGGCGACAAGGCGCGACTCATAAACAAAAACACTAATGTATTTCAAATTTCTTAAAAAAAAAAACGCGTCAAAAAGTGTCGCTGTTTATGTATGGCTATATGGTAGAGAATTTGGAAGAAACATAATAAAATATAAAATAAATAAACAGTTCAAAACATTCAGTGCAGCAGTGAAAAAATACATTCCACCAATGCAACAAAATCACTGCAGTGATGAAACAATTTCATGGCAACAATGACTTAAATTCGTTGCATCATTGAAACAAATTCATAGCAGCTATGAAACAAATTCATTGAAACATTGAAATAAATTCATTGCAACATTGAAATAAAGTCATTGCAAGAATGAAACTTATTCATTGCATCAATGAAACAGATTTATTGCAGCAATAAAACAAATTCATTGTAGCTTTCATCACAGTGACGAACAATTTGCAGTTGATGAACACATTTTCTTAGCGGGGATGAAACTGTACGTTAGCTCACTTTCGATGACAAAAGTTGTTGGAGTGATCAACATTTTCATCCCTGTGACGAAGCTTTTCCGTTCAGTGTAAGCAACAATGATGTAGTACTATGCTTCGAAAAGTTTCATCTATAACTAACCAAGCTTCTTCTGATGAGCTTATGGTAGCAGCGAGCTCCAGCTTATATAAAGAGGGAAGCGAAGTGCGTCCAAAATAGTGTCAATGATGAATGATGATGAAGGTGTGGTTATAAAAATTAACACATGTCTGGAAACAGTTTGGCTCTGTATATAGATGAAGGTTATACAAAGTATTCATACAAGTTAATGCAAGCTGGTGCAAAATTGAGACCTATCCAGCATATGTTGTTCTCCTGTCAGCAAAAAAAAAGTGATATCCCTATGATGTACACGTTTCAGATATTTCTGCTTAAGTACCTTTGCAGAACTTGGTGGACCATATCATTGCAAGAATCGTTGAGGCTCACTTAAATGCATTTCAAAATATTAATATTGATGCCCCGTACACGGAAAAAGTATGCTGAAAGTATGATGACAGACGAATAGTTACTCGCAATTTGCATTGTGCCTTTGCAAGTGATATATGGTTCCACTGTACTTATAGGCACAGAATACATTACAGTTGAAGTCAACCATCACGAGACGTACTCAAACGAAACCAAATCCCCACTACGCAGATAAACAACACCTTCAAGGATTTTGATATTACCAAAACACGAGTATAATTCAATAAACACTGTATCACATACACCATAATCACAGACTCTAAAAATAGGCTTGAATTTAAGCCCATCGGATATACAAATTCCCAAACCTCCACCTCTTAAGTCTGATGGTCGATCACTACGACTAAACTTATAGCCAGGAATCGCAACAGTCCGGTTAGAAAAATTTTCGTTCGGCCAAGTTTCCATTCTATCGAGGCGTTGTCGTTTTCTTCTTGCTCTTTTTAAATTTCCGAGGTTTCTTCCAGGTATATTTCGTCTTCCCAGTGGTGTATTTCGTCGTTTTTAATCCTGCTTAGGAAATCGGCTATACTATTGGTTTTACCTTTTATGTATTCAAGTGAGAAGTTGTATTCTCCTAGACTTATGAGCCATCTTTGGAGTCTTGGATTTATATCTTTTCCTGTGTGTTTCGCCATTAGCCATTTGAGTGGTTGGTGGTCGCTTTCTAGATCGAACTCTCTGACGAATAGGTATGGCCTAAAGTATTTAACTGCCCACACGATTGCTAGTAATTCTTTTTCGACTGTTGCGTAATTACATTCGTCTTGGTTTAGGGACGGTGACGCATATGCAATTGGGTGTCCCTCTTGTGAGAGTACTGCTCCTATTGCAAAGTTACTTGCGTCCGTTGTAACTTTATATTTTTTTGTTGAAATCGGGTTATCTTAATATTGGTGAGTTTGTCACTAGATCCTTAAGTTTTTCGAATGCCACCAAATATGCCGGATCATTCGTATTAATCTTTTGGTCCTTTTTCAGGCACTTAGACATGGGGTACGCGATTTTTGCATAATTTCTTACGAATTTCCTGTAAAAGCCAGTCATTCCTAAGAAAGATTTTATTCGCTTTGCGGTGGTTAGTATTTTCAAATTTTGTATAATTGAGACTTTATTAGGGTTTGGTCGAATACCTTGGGGGGTGAGGACGTGACCCAGGAATTGGGTTTCTTTTTTCAGAAAGTCGCATTTATCGCCCTTCTCAGGAGTTCTAATATTTTCCCTAAGGTAGTTATGTGTTCCTGTAAGGATGTGCTGAATATAAGGATATCATCCATATAAACGACACATGTTTTATTGATATGGTCCCTGAGGACTTCATTCATTAACCTCTGGAAGGTAGAAGCGGCGTTTTTCAATCCAAACGGCATTCGTACGAATTCATAGTGTCCTGATGGGGTTGAGAAAGCTGTTTTCTTCCTATCTTCTTCTTTGACCAGTATCTGATGACATCCTTCAGCCAGATCAAGAGTGGTGAAGTATTGTGATCTGCCAAGTTTGTCTAGCAAAGAATTCAAATTTGGAATCGGATATTTGTCTTCCACCGTGAATTGATTAAGTTTACGATAATCGATGACGAGCCGATATTTTTTTGTACCCGAATTATCCAGTTTCTTTTCTACAATCCATAATGGGCTATTGTAGGGTGAGTTGCTCTTTTTTATTATATTTTGCTCGAGCATTTCTTTAATTTGGCGGTTTATTTCCGCTTCGTGTACCTGGGGATACCTATATATCTTCGAATATTGTGGTCTGTCGGTTGTTGTTATGATCTCATGAGGTACCTGGTTTGTTGCTGAGAGTGTGTCGCCCTCTTTAAAAAAAAGGTCCCTGAATTTCAAAAGCAACCTTTCTGCTGCTTTGCTTTCCTCGAAATTGAGGTGGTCGAGGTTAAAGTTTTTCATTATTTCATTATTGTCCCCTGGTGGTAGTTCCAGTGTACAGATATTCTCAAATTCAGTTGGGTAATTGTATTCATCAAAGTACAATTTTGTTCCCAATATGTCTATATTCTGTTCTCGGCAAAAGATTTTTGTCCCTAATGCTTTTAAAAAATTTTGCCCCTATTATGCCCGAAAAGTAGGGGTTTGAAAAATCTATTAGTTTCCATTTGAGTGTCCCTGGGTATTTGAATTCTCTTGGAAACAGAGTGGTGACAACATATCTAACTTCATTTAAGCCGTTGAGGATTTTGCAGTACTGAGGTTTTCCCAATTTTGTTCTTGGAAATTGTGCTGTTAGTATATTAGTTTCTAATATACTAGTTGTGAAGCCTGTGTCGATTAGGCATCTAATTTTTTGTTTGCCTATCGTGATGGTTATTATCGGGAGTCTTGATTTTGAGGCGACACTAGAAAATTTACTTCTTCTGTGTCGGATTCGACTTCCTGAATCGTGTCTACCTCCATGTAATATATTGGTTGGTTGGGTTGTTGTGTGTGGACACTCATTCGAGATAATTTAGTTTGTGCCGAATATTTTTTGTAATTATTATTATTTCCGGTTTTATTCTTATAATATTCTTGAGGTTGTTGTTGTTTATCATTGTTATATTGTGTTGGTTTGTTAGTGTTGTATTGTTGTGATTTATAATTGTGATTCTGTGTTTGTTCTGTTTTATTATACCCTCTACTGTAAGTGATAGAGGGTATATATCAGTTTGTCATTCTGATTGTAACATATAGAAATAAGGCTTTGCGACCCCATAAAGTAAATATATTCTTGATCCTTATAACAACCGGAGTCGATATAGCCATGTCCGTCTGTCCGTCTGTTGAAAACATTCTCACGACTTCAATCGGCGATAACGTGGTTTGGTTTTTGGCCAGAATGTTCCACGTATTCCTGAACAGTTTGGTATTGAAAATCAGCGAAATTGGTCCATTGGAAAAAATTTTATGATTGGAAACGTAAAAAAAGTCATAAAATTTTCACATTAATTTTTGTAGTTTTATACTAAACTACTCCTTTTGCCGTGTGGTGAATTTCCATGTTGAAAATCTTTGTTGTTCTTTATAATAGGTAAGTACTATAGAATGTTTAGATGTACTTTCATGTGTTCATACATTTAAATGCATTTTGTCACACTTCATCTAAGGTCGCTGTGGCCTGATGGGTAAAGGGTTGCGCGTTGGAGTCTGAGGGTTGTTGGTTCAACTCTCGTCCCAGCTTGTTTTTTTTTAACAGTTCTTCAAAAAATGCTTTTTTATTTTTAAAAAATGCTTTTTGCAACTTGTTTTTTTTTCACAGTTCTTCAATGCTTTTTTATTTTTAAAAAATGTTTTTTTATTTTACTTAATACTCCTTTTGCTGTGTGGTGAATTTCCATGTTGAAAATCTTTGTTGTTCTTTATAATAGGTAAGTACTTTAGAATGTTTAGATATACTTTCATGTGTTTATACATTTATATGAATTTTGTCACACTTCAACTAAAGTCGCTGTGGCCTGATGGGTAAAGGGTTGCGCGTTGGAGTCTGAGGGTTGCTGGTTCAACTCTCGTCCCAGATTGTTTTTTTTTTAACAATTCTTCAAAAAATGCTTTTTTATTTTTAAAAAATGCTTTGCAGCTTGTTTTTCTTTTTTAACAGTTCTTCAAAAAATGCTTTTTTATTTTTAAAAAATGCTTTTTTATTTTACTTGTGAACAAGTAACTTATTTTTATTTTTTTTAAAAAAGTACACCTTCTTAAAAAATGTCCTTTTTAAAATTTAATATTTTGCTGGTTAACACTAACGTGGAGGGTATCAAAGATTCGGCACAGCCGAATTTAACACTTTTACTTGTTGTTACTGTATTGTGTTTGTTCTGTTTTATTGTTATTGTATTGTGTTTGTTGGTTTTTCTTTTTTTGACGGTAATGTATCGTCCTAGGGTCATCTAAAGCCTTAATTCTCGTGTATCTTGTTATAATTTAGCGTACCATTTTGGTCGACGTGTGATCGTAATGGTATATCGATTTTTTCGATCAAAATGTTTACTAAGTCCTTATCGACTCGACTTGGCTCATATGTTTCTGGCCTCGTGTCGTGCTTTTTTCAAAATAAGTAAATAGTTCTCTAAGGTTACTTACTTTTACGTTTCTGCATTTGCTGAATATGTCTGCATACGTTGTTCTTGGTCCTTGTTGATCTACCAATTTCGCCTTTATTTGGTCCCATGTTGCATCCGTTCCTAGTCCTCTAATGTAGTCACCTGCATCGCCGCTAATCTTCTCGTTCATGATTATGGCGGTTGCCAAATTTGTCAGCTGCTGGTTCTCTCAAGGGCACAGCGCCAAGACTGCTTCTACCGATGCTATAAAGGCCGTTGCATCATGGTCCTTATCTAGGCTTCTCAATTGCCGGAATTGTGTTAACAGTTCTTTAGGCGTTAATAATAGACATTACTGTGGTTGAGCTTGCGATTGGTCCTGCATTTGTTGTTGCTGGAGCTGCTGTTGTTGACTTTGGAGCTGTTGGACTTGCTGCTGTTGGAGTTGCCGTTGCAGCTGTTGAATTGCCTGTTCCTGTCTGCTTATGAATTCATAGAGTTCGTCTTCGTCGTTGACGTTGCGATTCCCGTCGAATACATCTTGCCTTGACATCTTTATTTAGTTCACTTTTACTTCTGTTAGAAATTCTACTTTGTTCCAATTTTCTTTGAAGTTCTTTGCGCTTTCACTTTCGTGTTTTTTTTCACTTTAATGAGATGATTCAAAATGTTATTTTAATACTGGAGGGTCCTTCAGGATTCGCAGTGACAATTTTATATACTTCTTTCCCAAAACTTTAGGTTCTTTTCCTTGAGTTTTCACTTTCACTTTTTAGTTCTTGTAGGCGGTTTACACCTCTTTACATTGTATTTTTACAACCGAACTTGGTAAGTTTCTTTTAAATTAAATTCTTTAGAATTTAATTTCCACGACTGCGCCAATTACGTGTTTACAGACTCGATAGCTTCGGCTAAGGAGTAGGACAATTAAAAGACCAAATAGCTTAGGCTAAAATAGTACTTCTTTATTGTAGTAGGTCTTAAGACTAACTTTACAATGATTTTATTTTAGATACTTATAGTAAATCTTACATTCTAGTTTTCCATAAGCAGCGACGGTGCAGAGGCATCGTTTGTTTGTTGCTTTGGGTGTTTTTTTTTATGTTGTAATTTATTTGGGTTAACTTTATGTCAAGTGTTGCAGTTTATGTATTTAGAGTTTCTTTTGGGTGGTCTACAAAACCAGCGACAATGTGATTGACATTGTTGGTGTTTTTGTAGATCTGTTTTCGTTTTTATTTCTGGGTGGTCTACATATGGTTTTGGGTTACATTTTAGTTTATGTAATGAGTTTTGTTCTGGATTTTATTTAATTGATAAGAGCGGCAACAATCAATGAAGTATTGTTGTGGGTTTACAAATTATATGGGTTTTTAGTTTAAGTGGGTTTTTGGGTTGACAAAAGTGAGTGAGGAATGTAATTTAATGTGTCATATATTTTTGGACAATGACATTAATATCATTGGTGTCTGCTATGTTGCTAGGTTCGGGTTGCTTGTAAGGCAAGTACGTAACTCGCGTACAGTACGATGACTGGGTTCCGACTGATGTTGTGGTGCATGTGCGGGGGAGTTGAGGGTTGGGGGTCTGCCTTTTGATAAAACGGTTATCGTAGGTAAACAAAAATGTATTTTGGGTGTAATAGGATTAACATCACTATTTTCAATTTTGTCCGGTTTTACATGTGATATACTCCTATGTGCGACGTTGCGACATCTTGGAGGATGTCCTGGCATCTACTTTCGTATCTGAACGTATACTGTGGGCAATGCGTCCACAAAATATTTCCAATTATCCAACGGAATGATTCCATCTTGTTCCCCCTGGTCGATAACTGCCATGAAACTATTGTCTGTTACAACCACACTAAAGGACTTTGTGACAGAGGTCCACCTGTCATCCTCTGAGGTTGTAGATGCTCATCGGGTGAGCGAAGCTTCTTCTGCTCTGTAATGTCTTGATAGTCAATAGCATTTCAGAGCGTCCGTCCCATAGCAGTGAGTCTCTCTGAATAGCAGTGAGTGTCTCCTGGTCGACATCACCATACTTCTCTTGATAATCGTAAGAGCTTGACGACGATCGTTAAATGTCCTTTTGGAGAGTTGCAGGCCTGGCTTTCTACCTGCAATCTTGTACAGTACGTTTAAAGTGGGTACCTTGACCTACAACGGTTTTACGATAACGTAATAGTAATGAACACTTTTAGCTGTTTTCGATTTTGCACAATTTTTTTTTTTTAAATTTTTTTGATAGCTCGGAAGCTATTATACAAATTAAAGTGCGTTATAGATAAAAGTTAAAGGTAATATAAATCCCAATTTTTCCAATTTTTTTCAACAAAATCGGACAATTCGTTTCCCAGTTATTAGTGTCTCAAAAAATTTTACTTAAAAAATATTTTAAAAAAAATTACATGAGGTGTCAAGGGACACCCGGTTGGAACGAAGTTCCTTTCGCTATATATTATGTACTAGTTAGTTCCAAGACGTGTAAGACGCCCGTTGAAAAATACAATAATTTAAATGGATCTTTAAGAAAAAATACTTTTGTAAGATGATAAACTTTTTTAAGAAAATTTTTTTATAGACGGTATATTTTTAAAGAAAAGTATATTTTTAGGTCCTGGTTTTAGAATATGTTTTTTGTATGTATTTTCACGAAAAGGTAATTTTTAAAGAGTTACTTCTTTTTTTAAAACCTAATGTTTTTTTAAGAAAAGGTACTATTTTTATGAAGAAGTACTTTCTGTAAGACAAAGCCATAAGACTATGAATTTTTTTTACAAAGAACTACTTTATTTAAGAACAGGTACTTTTTAAAGAAGTGGTACTCTTTTAAGGAAAATGTTATATTTAAGCAAATGTACTGATTTTCAGAAAGGCTGTTTATCTCAAGAAAAGAAAAGGTATTAGTTTATTTTTAAGAAAAGGAATTTTCGTACGAAAAGGTATTTTTTACAAGAGAAGGTATTTTTTGAAGAATAGGTTTTTTTAAGAAAATTTTGTTTGTTTTAAATAAAAGTAGTTTTATGAGAAAATAATTTTTTTTCAAGGAGAATTTAATAAAAGGAATTGTAATAAAATTCAATATTTTTTATGAAAATTATCTCTTCATTACTTTATATTGTACAAAAAATATAAACTAATTACAAAATTAATGTGTACAGTCAATCTTAGTAATGATTGGTTTGTGGTAACTAAACTAGGACACATACATATGTTTGCGATTGAATTTTATGCAAGTGTCTCGAAAAAACTGTATCGATAGTCGTATTGTATTTTGGTGTAGGTTCTGCTGGATCATTGTTAATTTTTAAATCGAATTCATTTAAAAGAAATTGTAACAATGGCTTTGACTTTTCATCAGAAAAGTTGATGTTGAAATCGCCAGCCAAAATGAGTGGAAGTTGATGTAAGTTTTTGTTGTATCTGCTAAGCGTTCGTGATGCATCTTTAGAATACTCTAACAGTGCGCTATGAATAAATTGTTGAATATCTATTATTTTGTTATTTGGTGATACTCAGATGACTGCCATGATTACGGTTACACCGTTCTCCAGTACGCACTCTGCTGCACATAAGTCTGTAACACTTGTAGATCTTACGTGCGTGTTCAGAGTATTGTTTATAATAACCTCCATATTTGATGTTACACCATTAGCTACATTACTTTTGTTTTGATATATTGCAACTCCTCCACCTGAACGCACAGAATCACGTTTAAAGTGAGTAATATAGGGATTTCCAATTTGAGTGATATGATTTCTAAGTGACGTTTCGCCCATTTGTAGTATGTCATGATCTGTCTTTTATTCATTGTATTCAGTAATGTTTACAATTTGGGGCCTAATCACCGCATTCGATATCGAGTATAATTGCATCGAAATGGTGATAGTTCGGATCACGGCAGTCGTTATCGTAATGCAACTATGCGATATTACATTCGATAGCTCAAATGTCATCGAAACAAAACAAAGACTAATAATTTTCCAGACACCAAAGAAAAAAAAAAGAGTACATCGGTGTTTTTTATTGCAAAATATTAATTATTATTATTGCAAAATATTAAATTATAACCCGAGTCGCCTAAATCAAAAATAAAATAAAATATTAATAAATAAAAAACGGATTTATTTAGTGCGTTAATGATTCAGTTGTTACCAAGCAGCCAAACATTTAATCCTTTATCCCTATATAGTACCTCTAGTAGAGCTCGTTCTTCCGAGTGTTTCCAAACACAACTGTCGTGAGCTGCCCCGCCGTACTTAGAATTGCTAGCACTTTATATTCATGGTCACAAATTTAAAAACATTTAAGAAAAAGTTTAGTTTTGGAGTGTCCAAAAAAGTACTCACTGATCATTGAATTTATTCTGTGATATCCTTTTCTGTTGAAGAACATATACTCATTTTCTTTTGGTGTTTGTAATCCAAAATGAGTCCCATCGACACATCCAATTACTAGAAGAGTAATGATATTTAAAGAAGTTTGTAATTATTTCAATACCAACCTCCTGGGCATTTGAATTTCTCCATGAAACTTTCCATACATTTTAAAGATTCTTCCGGCAAAATCTGTATCTCTCTGGAACACAGCACATTTTCAATTTCGCTAGAAATGTTTCTAACTATTTTGCAAACTGTAGTCTGCGCTAGTCCGGCTTCACTACTGCTTCCAAAACGATTTCTTGGTAAAATTTGGCCGATGTTTTGACCCCTTGTTCACAGAAATGCAAGTCAGTTACCCCATCATAAAAGACACCCCACCAAACCATGACTGCAGCTGGAGTGGGATGAGCTGAGATGCTTCTTTAGATGTTCGTGCATAAACCCTATCATTTTGTTTGTTACATTTTTCCTGTACGGTAAACAATTTTTATCCGTAAACAAGATTATTCTATGCAAGCTGTCAGCGTACTTCACCAAAACACGTTTGGATTTTTCTATCCTATTTTTTTTAAAGTGGCAGTCAACAAATATCCTGTACGCCGTTTGAAAGCCCCAAGTCATCTCACATATGTATGTATGTATAATAAACGAAAGGCCATTATGTGACATACCATGAGTGAAAACGAGAGGTCAAAAATTATAACTCTTACTTCCATTCAGAAGGTGACTTAAATGTTGTTTTACACTACTTAGAAATAGGTGACACATACATTTCAGTTGTATTTTTAATGGCACACTTTTTTTCTGGATAAGTTAAATTCCCGGGATCCCGAACGCAATTTCCCGGGAAAACGGGAGCAAAAAATTACGCGAATTCCCAGGCGGGAAATCCCTGGATAAAAACCCTACGTGCCACACAGCACGTGCAACAACCGAATTATTGCGAAAATTTGGAGATTTGATTATTTCAAGAAATTGTGGCATTCAGTGGCCTCCAAGAAGTTGTGATTTAACACCATTCGACTATTTCTCGTGGGGTTGTTTGAAGTCATTGGTCTTTAGCAATAAACCGGAGTCTCTGCAAGCTGTTCAAGTCAATGTTGAACGTGCTATTCATGACATGCAACTTGATTTAGTGGAAAAGGTGCCCGAAAATTGGTTTCCTGCGAAATTGACTTGACTTGACTTCGTTCCTGCAAAATAAGACGTGGAGGCCATTTGAAAGACGTTTTATTCAGAACTTAATTGTATCGATTGTAGTTCACAATAAATAAAAAACATTTGAATTTCCTTAACAACTAGTGAGTTTTTTTAAAGAAATCATATGATCGTTTATGATGAAGTCTAAATGTGGCCGTCGGTGGTGCAATGGTTAGTGTGTGCGCCTCTTTTACAATAGATCCTGGGTTCTTTCGGCGGCGGTCACCTCGCATAGTGACGGCAACACTATTGAGAATATAGCCATGAAAATGCTTCTTAAAATACCGTTCGGAATCGGTATAAAACTGTAGGTCCCAATGAGTGAGTGAAAACTGGAAAGCGAACAGGTCAGTGATTGTGAGAAGCTCTCCCCTGTCCCTTCATGGGAAACCATTTATTTATTTAAATGTAGTTTCATCATCTTCAAATGTTACGATGAATAATCCTTCGATTGTTGTTACACGAGAGAGTGCAACATAAACAATTTATTGTGGATGTATTTTGTCATACTCGTAAACAACTTGATTAAAAGTCCCACCTTGTGACTTATGAATGGTCATAGCACAAGTCGAAATTATAGGAAAGTGTTTTCTTTTTACAGTAACATTTTTATCCCTTGTCATAGTATTGTAGGATGTTCGCAATTCAATAGGCACCGCAAGATTTACCAACTTTGCTTTGAACAGCTAGTAAAGCAGCTTTTTTTCTTGCTTTTTTTACCAACTTTTGGTGAACCACAAAATTCAAACCAAACTCGGCAAACGAGGTTGTCTTCATTGAATTCTAGATCACTTACCAACTGCGCCATTAACTAATCCATCACTCACATCGATGTTTGTTGTGATAAGGTAATACTTTCCTTTTACTAAAGTGATTTGGTAAGATAATCCACCCGTCCACTTCTTGTGTAGCTGTAATCTAATAGAAGCTTGGTGTTCAGCAGTTTTTGATCCAGTTATTATATCGTTTGCTATTGAGATGAATTTATCTGGAACTTTTTTGCAGCATTGAATTGTTTTAACTATCAACAGCACGATTTGTGTAAACTAAACGAACACCATGAGGGTTTAAGCGTTTTTTGAAAAATCTTGACTCAATCATTTCTAAATCAAACTGTTGTAAAACATCACCATTGCCTATCTTCGTCAGTATTGCCAGTTTAGCACTTTAAGTGAAATTCAAGCTCTTTTTTTTTAGGCTTCTGCACTTTTTTAGCACTTTTTTGGGTAATTTTTTCCAAACTTTTGACATTTCTCGCTTCAGTTTTAGAATTTTTTGTCGAAAAATTTAATTTATTCTATAATGTATGACTGTTTTTCGGAACTAAACTCTGCAATAATGCTTATTTTCAATCAGGAGTTATAACAGATATAAAATTATCAATGGTAAACATGTACACGAATTGGCTTTTAACAAATCCCTTACTGCAAAAGTATGTTGGTCCATACTTTTTATTAACAATTTCACTAATTTTGATGTACGGAGAACATGACTCTAAAAACAAAAACTAAACTTGTCGATTTGTAAATTTTCCTCTAGGATCATTACTGGTCAAAATCGATTAGATAACTCAACCGTCTCATTACTTTAATAAGTTTAAAAAACGGAAACAGCTTTTATTAAAGTTGTTACTTGGTTAACCGCTTTTGAGTTTATATTTGAGTATTCCAAATTTGAATATGGCTTCTTAATTTTAGTTTTAAATGATATAAATTTTCTAATTTTGTTATGGATTTCATATACATATGAAATTTTACAGAAAAAATTATTTTTCATTATTAATTGTTATTATTTGTGAATATGAATACGACCATATGAATTTAAAAGTCATATTTTTCAAAATTTGATAAAACAATTTGTTTAAATAAATAAAATTTTAAAATAAAAGGAAATTTAAAAAACTAACTCCAAACAAGTTCAGTCGGGTAAATCGACTTAAACTTACCCTCAACTTAGTTATCCTTTGGTTCCGAGTTCCATTAAAAAAGCTTTATATTTTTAGTTAATGAATGAGAAGTTCATACTACAAGCTTACAACGTCAGGATGTTTCTAATTGAAAAATGGTTGATTTTTGTCGAATTAATAGACAATACATGCCTAGCTTCTGTGCCTGAATTGAGTTATATTTTTGTTTTCGCAGTCGACAAACCTTCAATTACCTGTGGCAAATTTGCCCATATTCAATAGCAGAGTGACATGTGCAAAATATTATTTTGTTAGCAATTTAGGATGTGTTTTGTTTTTGGGGTATTTATCATGATTTCCAGCCAATTGTCCGCCTCCAGCCAATTGAATGGGATGTACCAGAAGGAGTGGGGTCATAACGCCCCATACACTAAGGTTGTTTAAATAATAGCCAATAACAAAATTTAATTTTGGTCGGTAAAGGTTTACCAGCCAGACAGACAAACGGGCATGGCTCAAAAGTTTTTAAATGTCCCAAAACGAATTTGGTCCAAAGATACCTTAGGTCTAATATGAATCCTTCAAAGCGTTAACTTTTTCCCGTATCAAATGACATACATATACCCTCATCCCTATGGGTGATGGTGTTCGATTGCAATTGTTGATTATTTCAGTTTTATCACTTTTTTTGCAAATTGAACTTTTTTTGGCATGTTTTTTTTTGACAACTTCTGGCAACAGTAGTTAGTATTAAAAAAATGCAGCATTAGCCTGTCTCATGATCTGCGTTAATTCAAAAAATTTAAGACTTTGCCATAAATGGGGAGCAATCATTCGCGTTTTAATTGGTTTATATATCAATGATGTCTTAGTGGTGGCGCCTGTCGTAAATCCCCAATTAAAATGACGTCGATACCGCCAAAATCAACATCATAATTATGTAGAAGAACCGACCGGACCGGAGCTTACAAGAACTGAAATATGGGTCCAAATGAATCGAAAACTGTTCTTAAAGACCGAAAAACGGGTTTCAAGGAACAGAAAATGGTTCCAAACATACTGAAACACGATTCTAAAAAAAAGAGAAAGAACCGTAAAACGGTTCCTGAATAAGAGGACTCGCTTCCAAAGGAATCAAAAGTGTTAACTTTCGGGTGAGGGTACAAAAATGTGAAATTTTTTTTATCAAATTTTATAGTCTTATATATAATAAGATCTCTCACTTAATCCTCTTTGGGACAGCAATTTGTAAGAACCGGATTCGGTCCAAATACCCGGTTCTTCTCGGAATCGGAGTCGACAGAACCGGTTCTTAAAATACGCGGAACCTCACATTACTAGTAGCCATCGTTGTCAGTAAATCTGTTCTAGATTTCCATTATAACCCCCCGTTTACACATGCAAGTGCAAGTTCGAAAAACTCAAAACACTCACACTTTTTCACTAATGCAATCGCACTTCATCGACTTGCAGCCACTTGCAGCTCAACTGCCTTCAAAATTTGGAGGGCAGTAACTATTTGGCACTTGCAGCAAGTAAATGTCAAATCGATAAGCAGTGTTACCTAATAATAAGATTGTACCAATTTATGAATGAAAATATGAATTTCATATAAATTCCACATAAAGTAACTTTGGTATAGAGAAGAAAATTTACTCATGTTCTGGAATGCCAACAAAGAAAACGAGTGAAGCGCGTCGTTCCTCTGCTCTCTCTCTCTCTTACTCTCTTCGTTTAATATTTCAATACACGAGAAGTTTTCTGATCATGTTATTGATTGTATCTAACTATAGAAATTCCAACGGTATTTAACTAAAATTACATAAAGTGTGTAAAAAGTATGAAATAATCAAGTTATGATGCGGGAACGAAATGCGTTTGGATTTCCAAATTGCGTTGGTGTTTTGGTCTCTACTTGTACATCATTTTTGAATTTCACAAACCAAACCAAAACTAAGAGTGTAAGAGTAAGTGTACTGCCAAATGTAATTACATGCTCAGAGTTGTATTTCATGGATTTGCCAGTCTTGCACTTTGGTTTTTCTAAATTTCCTTTTTATTGTCTTTAAAACTACAGTATGTAATAAACAGGCTCCACCTAGAAAACTTCCCATTAAACCAAACCAAAACTACTTCCCATTAAACCAAACCAAAAGTCCCGCAACGTGCGATAAGGAACTTCGTTCCAAAAAGCCTATCCATGGAAATTAAAATTTCGGCAATTTTCATACACTCCGGTTCACTTATTTAAAGGCACTAAAAATTCCATATTCAGCAGCCTGTATCTTTTGCAATTTGTAACCGATTGCAGAATTTGTTTATTACAATTTATTACATCTTAATCATTTTACGAGTCAAAATGGCAAAACAAAAAATTTTAAATCTATCGGAATAAACTCAAAACGAAGTTTGCCGTTCTGAATGATATTCTAACCGCGCAATAGCTAAAAAAAAACTTGGACGGAGACCAACAGTTGTCGACAATTACATCAAGGACCCCGAGGGGTACAGAAAAAATTTTTTCTTTATCTACGTCTGAGAAAAGACAAATCATAAGAATTGCTTCTAATTGCATTTATTTATTATAGTCTATGGAAAAAACCTTACAGACTAGCATAACAATTCAAAAATACAATTTTCTACAATCAGATCATATAATAACTTCTTAAATTTAACAGTAGGAAAACAATGATAATATTGTTACAAATGGAATTATAATGTCTCATGGCTCTAATTAAGGGTTCATTCGAGGCGTAGTTAGTTAAATGCATATTAATATTAAAAGTGGCAAAATATATGACAGTAAGTCAGTGCAATCAGCAGAACAGGATGCAATGCCATGCAGAAACATGATAGAGCTGATAATCCTTCTTGATTCTAAAGATTTCAAAGAAATCAACATACAAAGACTTTCATACGAAGGTATTGGATTGGTGAAATTTAAAGACATCAAAGCAAGTTTCAAAAAAGATTTTTGTACCTTCTCAATACGAAAAATATGAGTGGTAGCAGTCGGACTCCAAATGAAAGACGCATACTCTAATTTGGAACGAACAAAAGAAGTAAATAGGACTTTTTTAGTGTATGGGTCAGAAAAGTTAGCAATATTTCTATTAATGAAGTATAATAAAGAAAACGATTTTGGCACTAAATAGTTTAAGTGACCAATAAACGTCAACTTCTCATCAAATACAACACCCAAATCAAAGTACTCATGAATTCTCTCAAGGTCACAATTCATTATTTTATAAGAGGAATTAATTACATCCCGACAACGATGAAAAGTCATATGAAAACACTTATTAATGTTAAAAGCCAAGGCATTGACTTGGGACCAAATTTCTACCCTATTAATATCATCCTGCAACAACATTACATCATTCATGGAATAAATAGCCTTGAAAATCGTAAGTTCATCCGCATACAAAATATGTTTAGAATTTAGAAAACATTGGCCAATGTCATTTATAAATAAATTAAACAACAAGGGTCCAAGTATACTACCTTGAGGAATACCAGAGGTTGGTATGAAAATGCCAGAATAATATCCGTCAATATAAATACGATAAATTCGAGCAAAATTCAAGATTGCAGAGTGAAACTCAAACTTTTCTAATTTAGCAATCAATACACCATGATGAGCTCGGTCAAATGCTTTGGAGAAATCGGTATATATTGTATCGATAGGAACACCTTTCTCAAAGTTACATATAACGGGTCCGCCAAAGAACTTTTTTTTTGAAAATGTTATAAAAAAACTACTGCATATTTTCTCAAATTTCTTTTTTTATTTGAAAGTACAATCCTTCCGGTTAATAATGGAAAATAATTTCATTCAAATGGCTGCCTCGGCTGGCCATGCAGTAGCCTACACGATCGGTCCAATTTTTAAGCACATTATCGATTGTGTGCAGCTGTATTTCACCAATGGCTTCACGAATATTGTCCTTTAAAGCGTCAATTGTCTCTGGCTTGTCGGCGTAACACGTATCTTTGAGGACACCCCAGAAATAATAGTCAAACGGTGTCAAATCGCAGCTCCGAGGTGGCCAAACGACATCAGCTCTGCGGCTGATAATGCGATCGAGTGTATCTTCGGCTGTGTGGCACGTAGCGCCGTCCTGTTGAAACCAAATTTTGTCAATATTCTCCTCTTCAATTGCATATATTTATTATAATCTATGGAAAAAACCTTACAGACCTTACAGAAATAAGCACTAGTTGAAAAAAAAATGTTAGATGGCTGACCCTTTACAAAAATTTTGAAAAACAACTATATTAGTAGTTGTGCAACGGCCAGCAATGAAACCATGCTGATCAGGACTTAGAAACCCTTTTAAATGAAAAAATATTGAATCATACACAATGTGCTCCAAAATGTTAGCTATATTAGGTAACTTAGAGATAGGTCTATAGTTAGTAACACTATTTTTATCGCCAGATTTAAAAATCGGAAAGACAGAAGCAAATTTCCATTTTTGAATACAATAACCGGAAGAAAGAGACTTTGAAATCAATATACGGAGTGGTCAAATAAGCGCCTCAGTACACTGCTTGAGGAAGAAAGGAGAAATCCCATCATTATCACATTTCACAGAAATGCCAAGCTTTGAAATACCATATATTACATCCTCATCACGAACGCTCAAAGTACCAACATCAAAACACGATGTGATATTATTGAAATCAAGCATGTTAAAAGAAATAGAGTTGGAAATGAATTTTGACTGAAAATAGTCCTTAAACAGATTAACTGAATCTTGAACAGAATTAGAAACTAAATTATTGTACGTGACACACGATAGAATACTAGAAGAATTTCATTTAGATTTAATAAAAGAGAAAAACCTTTTTGGGTTTGTTTTTAGAGAGTCACTAAAACTCATGATATATTGATTGTAAAGGAATTTATTTAGAAAATTAAATTCCCTCATGTGATGCAAAAACATATTTGCATCAGAACTACTGCTGGAAATCAAAATTTATTATGATATTTATTCCTTAGATTTTTCAGTTTCTTTAGACCCCTAGTATATCAAGGTAATTTGTATACTTGTGGACTCATGGGTGGAACATTTTCATCAACAATTTGCCTAATTAGCTTGAGAAAGTCCTCGTAACAAACAGCGACAACATCACTTTGCATGCACTCTGACCAGTCAATATTTAAAATTTTTGAATTAATGTGCTCAAAATTACACGATTTGAAATTATATTGCACATTTAACAAACTGGAATTAGGGTTTGAAAACTGATAAAACTCGAGTTCAATATATATTGCAGAATGATGCACATTAGGAGGCGATATGGCAAATTTACATTCTGATACTTGAAATTTCAAGTCAGACCTAAAAAATACCAAATCCAATAGCCTACATAGTTTATTGAAAGTTATATTTACTTGATGAACACCAATACTGAAGAAGGAATCAATGAGATCAATTCCAAAAGATTTATTTAAGTTACTCGGAAGAAACTTCCCAGAATTATGAATTTCCGCCCAGACTATGCTATTTAGGTTAAAATCACCAGCAATACATAGTTTATCGTCATATTTCAAATTCTCCGATAAGTGTGCTTCATATATTCCTCCAAATATAATCCATGCTATTTGGAGGAATACATGAAGCACACAAAAAAAGACTGCCGTTATAGGATTTAATCTCCACACACAACTGATCCAATAACTTGTTAGTGTCATTCAAAACTGACAGATTAAATTGGATTTTACTTTTGACAGCAATTAACACATCATCACCTCTCGCAAGTCCAGTAGAAATTATATCTCTATCTTTTCTATAGACATTATATGATTTAGTATTAAAAAATTCTTCATTAAAAAATCCTGATTAAGCCATGTCTCAATAATAACAAAAATGTCATATTCATAATAAGCTGTGAAAGCAGAAAAATTTGCAGATTTAGTACGCATACCAGACACGTTATGATAATAAATTTTCAGATTATTAATATTTTTTGATAAATTAACTAATCTTTTTCCATTGGAGGCACTTTCCTCGGAAAAACCTGAAATAAACGAATTTTTATAGCAGCTGTCCATAAATCAGGCTTAAACAATTCCTCATAATAACTAGGCATAATTCCCAATTTGAAATTAACAAACTTCAAGTCAGGAACGATTGCATCTTTCTTAATTAATTTAAAACATGCAAGATTATTCTTATCGATATGTAAATGCTTGCTAATATACAAAATTATACAATCTTCAGTAACAGAAGGTTTGAATGAAGCAAGATGCACCCACTTTGTCTTAACAATAACATCCAGCTCTGTATTAACATTTTTGCCAAACACTTCACGACGTGCCCGATGTTTTCTCGTCGTCACATTCGTCCAGTCAGCAGTGTTAATAGCAGAACTGTCACCAAACGCACTCACACTGACAGAATCAGAGAACTCGTCATCACCCAGCTAGCATTTGAATGTTTGTTTCACGATCACGATTGTTTCGCGACTAGATTTCCAATCGTCACCACGATTGTCGGAGCAGAATTATATTTTTCTCTGCTTTTAAGACTTTGTGCTCACGATTTGTTTTTGTGTTTACTTTGTGTCACAGTCTTACATGTACATAGTTTTCTTATTGTTGTCTTACTTCTTCCCGCATACTCCACCGAACTCGTGTTTTGCAAGGAGAATTTAATTATGTCTCTCTGAAATTCTAACGGGTTTTCCAATATCTGCTCAGCAAAAAAAGAAAAAGAAAAAACTTTTTTGCTTCTTTTCATTTGAGTATTTAAGAAGCAAAGAAGCGTCAGAAGTATAAGTTTACCATCGTCTTGGGAATCGCCTGCGATTGGATTTTGCTCATCGTCGACGATTCGATTTTGCTCATCGTTGACGATTGGAAAGTAAGAGACGCCGTCTTGACACAGTTACTTCAGTTGCTCTGAACGTGCGCGATTGGAATACGACATCGCGCACGATTACTTTAGTCGTCGGCTCCAATCGTGAAAGCGTCGTGCACGATTGAAAATGCTAGCTGGGCATTAGGCAGCACTAACACATCATTATTGACTAACACATAATTATTGACTGCATGACGACTGATATCCTCAGCCACCTTCGACTTAGAAGCAGCACTATGAAGAGATGGAGCACTCATAGACTTAGCAGCAGCATTCCCAGCAGACACCACCGACAAATTCTCACCAACACCAGAAGCTTCACTTGCAGAGAATTTAGCAATGCTATTAGAGTGAGAAGCGCGCTTAAAACCGGTATTTACCAAAGGGAAACTACGAGAAGATGCACTTGTTACGTTGTTGTTATTGTTAAAAGATGTAACAAATCTCTGCAATCTCATATGAAAGCAGGCTTATTTTTCTCAACAGTTGACATGCAGATTGTAAACAATTATCACAATTGTAAACAATATTGGCAAAATTCGAAAGGGCTTTAACTGCACACTCATTGTCCACTTTAGCACACAATCCATGCAATTTCCTTTGGCAAATATAATTATTTCACAGTTCTTTTGTATGTCTTTATAACAAATAGAGCAAATCAAATTAGTCGATAGCGTCATTTTACACAACTTGACTGCGCGAGATCTCTAATTCTGCCTTATCCTTGTCAAAAATAAGAGCTCAAGCTGGAGTGGAAGCGAGCAAGTCATCAGTACGCAGAGTAATTAAGAGCCGTGAGTATGTTAAATACCTGAAATTACAAAAACAAAGCCGTCAGTTAATGCTACTCGTAAGGAAAAGCGGCTTCAATTCGCAAGAGACTACATGGTATGGGATATGCAGCCAAGAGGTCATTTAAATGACTGGATAACCGTTGTATTTACAGAAGAGAAGAAGTTTAATTTTAATTTAATTAAGTTTGATGACTACAACTATTATTTCCACGATCTGCGCAAAGAAAAGCGTTTTTTGAAAAGACATCACAGCCGAGAGGGCGGCGTTATGGACGTACCATCCATCTTGAATTTCAAAGTACAAACATGACTGATGCAAGCTATAAAACGTTATTATAATCGGCTATATCGGCCCTATTCGCCAGATCTAAAGATTGTCAGAAATGTCTGGGATTGGTTATCTCGTAAGGTCTATGAAGGAGGTAGACAATTTGATGACAAGCAGTCACTAATTCAGGCCATTAAGGATGCATGGAATGGAATATGGAATTTTTAGTGCCTTTAAATAAGTCAACCGGAGCGTGTTTAGGGGACCATAGCACATCAAATCTACATATGTATATATTGGTTATTCATTACAAACAAACCTTTTTAATTTTGTTTCCGTGTGTACTAGACCAACGGGGGCTCTTTATGTGAAGTAACTTTGTTTTTACATCCTCTGCTGATTAAGCTAATCATTTGCCGAGAAATTGTGAATATTGTATAAATTCCATCTGAAATTAAAGTTATTGTTTGATCAAGATATGATGATAATATCTTGATCATTATTTAAATGATAGTAAACATATTTCAAATTCAAAGCAAATTAAAAGTAGATACATATTGTAGAAATTGGAAGAGAAAAATTCAACTTATATGAAATGTTGCCGAAATTTCGCCGACAAAAAGGCATAGCCGCCGCCGGCGAATATATGGGGTCGGCTTTTAACTCTGCTCGGTGCATATTTTCCTTGTTGCCCTACAAGTCGGATGAACCAAAGCTACTGGTCAATAGCTGATGAGCGCAGCGGGAAACAAAATCCGCGGCAGACAGACTCATTGAGAGTTTCACGTTGGTCAGCGTCTGACTTACAGTGGGCGATTGTGAATTCATCCTGTAGGATGTAAAATGCAACACGATGGTGGGCTGGGCTTGCCTTCCGCCACTGATAATCATAAAACCCCCTTATTTATTGACGTCCCCCGCAAACTTAATGTGGACTACGGTTACGGATACAGATCCGGTGCCACTATCCAACATGCATTTCAGTCTACACGCTAGTACTTCCGATAACGGAATGGGACTGCTAGCTTCACTACGGAAAAAACATGGATTTGAGGAGTACATTGTTCCAACATAAGGACACCCACGTGAATATCCACTGATCAACAAATAGAAAACCAGATTGATCACCTGGTAATTGACGGAAGACTCTCTAAAAGTCTAATGGGCGTGTGATGCGAGGCACTAATATCGATTCGGATAACTACTTGTATGCAGCAAAAGTTCGCACAAGGTTAAGCAGAGCGGAAGTCGTACGAAATCATGCATATAAAACGCTGGACATCGAAAAGTTACAATTACCAGAGATAGCCACGACCTATTCAGAGTCACTCAGGTAATGGCGCAGAACTCACCCCGACCAATATTCTTGAAGCGCAGTGGAAATACATACAAAACTGCTACAGAGACCGTGCATGGTTATGAAAACCCGATTAAGACAAACCATGTTACCATGAAGAGTGTCCCATGGCAAGTAATGAAAGAACGCTGCACGCATGGCAATGCTCCAGTCAGTTGCAACGCGAGCCGTGATGGAACGATATGTGGGGAAAAACAGAGAGGAAACCCGTTTATTAAAGAACAATAAACCGACTATGGGGAAAGAGCGACAGTGAGGACCGTACAGAAAGGAGAAAAGAAAACAAGTAAAACCAAATGCCGTGGATAAGGCCCGCTAGCCTTACCGATAAGATCGTAACCTAGTAGCAGATGTGCAGAGTACTCGTCTGTTGGTGATATGGAGAAATCTCTTATATGCTTTACATATTTACATACAAATTTTCTTAAGACATAATCAGTGATTAAGAAGTGACATGTCAGAATCTCTTCTAACTTGCCGAACCGCTCCCATACAAAAAAACTTCAGGAAAGAATCAGCAGCAATCTTCCGTAGTTTGTCAATAGTTGTGACCACCTTATGACTAGTACACAAGTCGGCCTTGAGTACCTATTCATCAGGGCGTCAGTTAGTCTAGACGCATTCAAATGTTTTGTATGTGGTCAATTTCTAGATGATTATTTACTGGAATTAATACGTAGGTATCTGATCTACCGACCGATAACTAAATAAAATCTGAAAGATAACATGATCAAAAGAGGGATAACTTATAATGCCATGAAAATGTTCAAATTCTTTTAGAAATTTTCAAACATTTCTGTAACAAATTCCAACTATGTATGAGATAAATTTCATAAGTATAACATTTTAAGTATTTTGGAAAAACTTTAAAATTCAGGCACTTGACTAGCAGTTGACAATTGATAAAGACTTCTTTTATTGACATTCAGCATTGGCATTAGTAAGTGTCAGTCATGACATACTGCCGACAAATCAGTAGGACGGTCTTTCATAGATTATCAGCCTATTCACAATTTACGTGTCCTAAGGTAAAACTAGTGACATGTCAAGAATATGTCTTATTTAAATTGTCTTCACCAACTGACATAGTCCTAAGGAAATACATACTACTGACAATGTCTATAAGACCAAATTTCCAACTGGGCGCAGATGAGGGGGTTGAGTAAATACAAGACTAAAGTGTCGATTGTCACAATTCAAATTATGGTGAGGTTAGAACTGCAGTGGTGGGGTGACTACCCGCTAAAGTGTACAAGACTGGCGGCGGTGATTTGGAAAGGTATGTGCATCAGCTCATGCGCAAAGTCCGATACGGGAAAAACCTGTACGAAGCTATGCCCGTGCTAGTTATTCCTGGTAATCTAACATGAATGATTTTAACCGTCAAAAAATCCTCCGTAAATATTAGTAAGATCTCACTGGAACATTAAGTACGCGGCGATACCCCAGGCAGGGCGACACCTTTTCGTGCGATCTCTTCAACAAGTTAATAGCGATGCATTTAACACAGATAAAACTATCAGCAGCAAAAGCCTAATGCTGCTCAAGTTTGCTAACGGTTAAGACTTCATTGCGGAAAACTGCGACAAAATACTGCAGAATTTTCGAGAATGGAAAAAGAAGTCAGTAAACCTGGGTTTGGCAGTAACTGAAACAAAACATAATTAATGATTTCGAAAAGCAGAACATTTACCGCTATAATTTGCACATGGTGGACGAATTAATCTATTTCAGATCTGCCGTAAATAAAAGCGACAACGTCAGCGTAGAAAGCAAATGGAGAATTGGTCTTGCAAACAGGAGTTATTTCGAACTAAGAAAGTACTTCAGAGATAAGGCTCTCTCTCTCTAGAGGAACAAAAATCCAACTCTATCAAACTCTCATACAACCTGTCATGGTATATGACTCAGAGTCCGGAATCATATCGCATGTTGACGAAACATTACTGTAAGTTTTCGAGCGAAACATGTTCCGACAAATATATATATATAATTTAAAACGACGTACGAACCACGATCTGTATAAATTGCATCCTGACATCGACGTAGTAAAGGAAATCAATATAACTTGATTACGCTGGCCAGACCATGTTGGATCAAAATTAATCAGCGCTAATTATTTTCGACGATGGGCTCGAAGGACATCGACTAAAACTTCACTGGTCGAGTCGGTTGGAGAATTATGTTATCTTCGTTTTATAAGGCCCCTAACTCCCTGGAGTTTCTTGTTTTATATTTGTCGTGTGTTAATGATGTTTAGATTCTTTAGTATATTGAGCTTTTCAAACGCGTCTTAATCATCAACTTAACTAAACGTCCATTTTTTTTTTAATTATATTAATCACTGAAATGTAAAATGCTTTTAAATCTTATATTTTTACGCTAGATCATACACTGACGTATTTTTTCTATTTCAGGGAAATCCATGGAATATAATTTACCTTTAAATCGGCTGACTTCTATAAAACCCAGCTGTGGAAAACTTATTCATGTGGCCATGCCTAACGTGTGCCAGTCGTCCTTTGGTACAGAATATTCATCTCATGGCCAATATCACTGGGATTGCTCCGACTGGGCCAGGAGCAGCCAGAATCCGTTGCCAGACATAACTGAAGTACCTGGAGCAGAAATAGCCGATTCGTCAAGCTTCCACAGTAACGAAAGTAACGAGTCAAGGTCGAAAGTTTTACAGCGTAAGTAGTAATCAACATTATGTACTCGTGTAGAATTTACATTATACTTGTACTAAAGTTTTGAACGATTTCTTTGTCACCTATTGTTGTCCAAAAAATAAAAAATAAACTCATTTTCCTGTTATATTTTCTCATAATGAGACATAGATATTTAGTAGTCACTGATCCGGACCTATAGTTGTGTACCGAATCCGAACAAGTATGCATTCATAAGCTGTATTCATCACTAATTACTCAATAGTGTCGCTGAAAGAAATGCAGGGTGGGGTAGTCCCTCGCGCTTGCTATGGCACCGACGACGAAATCAAAAAGAGAGATCTTTATTTGGTCTCCCGGTCTCGTTGGTCGTATTTCTAGAACATATAAACCGGTGTGCGGACGGTCCTCTGGTCTGACGCAGACGCTACATTTTACAACGAATGCCAGAATTTAGACCCATTGAAATTTCCCAAAGCTCAGGGTTTGTGCAAAAATCGTGGGTTTTTTTTTTTTTTTTTTGCTTTTATATTTATACAAAATGTTGTATATCAACCAAAAACGATGTACAAGTAGACAGTCAAAATTTCTCTTCACTCAAATGTCAACAAATAAAACGAGTGAAACCCTGGCCATTCTCTGCTCTCTCTCTCTCTTACTCTCTTCATTGAATATTTCAATACACGAGCAACTTTTTGTTAGTGTATTGAACGAGTATATATGTAACTACAAATTCCTACCACCCAGCGGACCAAAACTTCGTATACGATATCGCATACGAGAGTTACGCGAAACTTTTGCGGGTAAAACTCTCGAAAACAGATCCGAAAACGATCGGAAAATGAATCATCAGTCGCTCAGTTTGTGGCAGTAAAAGTTTCGTTTACGATGTCTTGCAAGAGATTCGTTTGCGAGACTTTTGCAATATCTTTTGCGACAACAACACGAAAAATAAAACAAAATGCAATAGCCAAAACTTTGTTGTTGTGTCGTGTGCCTGCACGTGTGTGCCTCTGTTTGGTGCACGACACAACGGCAACAATGTTTCTCTCTTTTCGTCCGTTTAGCACCCGTTTTTAAACCAGTTTGCGAATATTTGGGCGAGTTTAATTTCTCCCCCGGTTTTGGTCCGGTAAATACTCGCTTCTGAGCCCGTTTGCGAGCATTTAGCGTAACACTCGCTAAGGCTCGGTTTTTTGCCCGCTGGGCATGTTGAAATAAAATTACATAAACTATGTAAAAAGTATGAAATAATCAAGATATGACGCGAGAGACAAATGCGTTTAAGTGAATTATTGGCACTTTTGGTTCTCGATTACCAGGGTTGCCAAATTGCGCTCATCTTCTGGTTGTCTAATTGTTGATCGTCTTTGTATTAACTGCTTCAAAACGTCATTTCCGAAACGATATTTTAAATTTGGACAAGTATTTTATTCTTATATTTTATCTATTATCCATTTACTTACATTTATGTATTCATAAAACTTTTGAAGTTTGCATAGAAAAATCGTTTTTATTCAAGGAACATTTTATTGACAACTTTTGTAGCAAGTGTCAATTGCGAGAGGTGTTTCCGATAGAATCAGATTTAGATTAATTCCCATAGAATGAGGTTTTAATTAAAATTTTTTATCGAATAATGTGATGCACCCCAGATTTTCGCATTATTTGCTTAGTCTGTGAGATACATACATCCTTGAGAGCTTCATCCTGGTCAGCGTCTGATCCAAAATTCGCGGCTGTGGTAAAATCCACGGTGAGCTGACTGGAACAAAAAACATAAAACATCCCTTTTAGCTGACGATATGCAATTGGATTGTTGCAATATTACACAGATCCAGTGCCACTATTCAAATGGTGAATGTCCTTGAATATTATAAGACTGTCATTACTGCTATTCACGAAAAGCGACGGACAGGGCATGACTGCACTAGATATGGGAGCTGTGACATATGTGTATTACATCTGCCATAATTTGTTTGCGGAAAACACTACGGCATCTAGTCTAAGTTCAACCCCGTGAGTGAAAATATAGCCTCCATCCGCATAATAGCGAAACACTTTAAAGTTTCGTTAATTTGTGTTCATGCCCGAATAGAAGATAAAGACAACTGAGAATTTCTTCCCACGGAGTCTTTTTGATTGTTTTCCGCCATAATTTGACTAAAATAATCTTTGCACAAAAACAATAATAAAGTAAAAATCTGATATCATACAGTGCTGACAAGTATAGTCCTACATTTCATCAGAGTTGCTAGAGTAAAACATCTAACATCATGTTAAATTAACCGAAGTGAAAGAACATTAAACACCTTGCCAGTCAGTTCATCGTTCCGATAATTAAATAAATTATAGACGAGGTTTCGTTAATGTTTTTGCTTTCTGAGGTGTCTGCTTGAAGTACGGAATAATTTGATCTGCATTTTGTAGGACTCAACTCACCTTTTGCCAGCTATGATGTAGTTTCATCTTCAGTTGTCAAAAGTGTTTGCCAATCATTATGGGAGCCAATAACATTTTATCACCGTAGTATTTAGTTTTTCCAGCTAAGATTTGGTATGCTCTTATCGTAAGAAAAGGCCTACAGTATTAAAGTGATAAGCTATTCTATACAGTTTCATCGGTATCGCCTGTTCACGCATATTTCCAACGCCTGACCATCGGTAGTGCAAAAGTTAGAGTGCGTGGCTCTCGTACTTCAGAATGTTGGTTCGATCTCTGCTCGGACCACCTTACATTTCCAAAACTATCCGCAAAATTTGTTAAAAGTAATCCGATAAGAACGATTTGGTTAGGTCTAATCGAGAATTAGTATTAGAGGTGCAACTCACGCGCTAATCCTGAAAAATATACTTGTAACTGTCCAGGGTTGCCTCATAGGAAATAAGGTACCCCTAGAAAAAATTTGGCAACCCTACGCAAGTTTAACCAAATGTAATTGTACCTTTCTAGGGGCAACTCTAGACAATTTCAACAGAACTATGCATATACAGTTGTGTGCGTAGAAATAGAGTCAACACTAATCAACATTTTCAAAGCAAAAACAAATGTAGAAAAATTAGATTTTGTTTATAAGTTTTATTTTTTATTGTTCAATTAAGAACTAGATATAACATTTTAGAACATTAATGTCGTAATCTAAAATTAAATCATTAGGTACAAATCGAAATATTTCAAAATATCTCGGTTTGCCTGTGAATTAAAATAGAGTCATCGCGATTCATCATCTGAACTAGAATCGGTGTCAAATAAAAAGTATGTTTCATTCATCCTTTATATTATCTCAGTACTTTGACATTGAAACCACAAGTCTTTAACAGGTTTTGAGTGAAATGTTTTCCACGCCGATTGTACCAGTGCCCTAAGCTCATCTTTATTAAATTGGTTTATTTCTTTGATAGACTCTTTAATGTCCCGCCACAAATTCTCCATAGGATTTAAGCCCGGAGACTGCATAGACCATCTTTAAACTATGAAACTATTATTTTCAAACCAAGCTTTTGATCTCTTCGATGTGTGTTTGGGGTCGATATTATGTTGAAACACCCATTGAAGCGGCATTTCCCGTTCAGCATAAGGCATCAGGATGTTTTTAAATATAGTGGTATAATATGCAGCGCCCATTGTGTGTTCAATTTGGAATAAAGGTTCTGACCCACTGTGAGAGTATCAACCCCATACCATTATGTTTCCGCTACCATGTTTAACTGTTTGGATTGTGTTTTGGGGCCGCGCCCGAATTCGGTGTTGGAAGGTCTTCGTACAGGAAGATTACTCCTATCATAATTACTTTTGTTTCAGCTGTCCTCAAAATATTTCGCCATTTGCGTACAGAGCATTTCACATGCTCCTTGGCAAAATGCAACATTTTTTGAACGTTCCGTTTGGATAGCAATTCAACTTTTCGAACACTTTTTGCCTTTAAATTATTTTTAGTTACCCTTTTTTCTTAATGCAGGGGTGTCAACATCCCGATCGTATTGCCTTTTAAAGGCGGAAGAGGTAACAAAAGTCGAACTCTACGTGGCGCAATATTTTCGGTTCCAAATGTTCCGTAATTTTCAGGTTTTCCCACTGTTTCCTAGATTAGGCTTATATTTTATTCCGGTCTCCACCATTTTCTTTGTGCATCCAATTATGTGAGTAATTTGTATGTAGCTTCTGAATTCTTTTCTCAGCTTTTTTATTCTTTCTTGGTGCTCAAGATTGCAATACTTAGATTTATTAATGATACTAATAAACATTAATCATATTTACAAGCTAACCTTTGTTTTCAAATTCAAATCCAAACTACCATTAACCATTTAAAAAAAAAATATTTTTTTGTAATTGACTCTATTTTATAGAACACGTCATTACATAGCCTTTAAAATGCTGACACTGACCTGGAGAACAGTGGTGTACAAAATTTATTAAAAATGACGGCATTATATACAGCAGAGGACCGGTCAATCAAGTTCAGAATTTCTTGATATGAAATACCTTTGACAACTGATTTGCAGAGAATTTAAGTTTTGAAGAGTGTGTGACTACTCTATTTAATCGCACACCACTGTATATGCATCAGAACTAAATTTAATTTAATTACAATAATATTTTCTGTCTACAACAAATTTTCCACTTCAATTGTAGTATGTACCCACATTAGAACGACAGTTTTTGGTTTGGGAAATTTTGCTTTGTTGACATTTAAGGATGGCCGGGCAAGTTAGTTAGTTGATACTTCGTATACAAATATTATGCTGACAATTTGTGGAAAATTGGCTAGCGTTATCACTTCGAGGTCAAAGTTAAAATTTTAGGAAAATATGTATTTTCCTCAATGCGGTGTCAACAATCAGCTTCTATAAATGCACTTATTTATATGAAACACCATTTCAATAATCAGCTTCTACAAATTGTGGTTAAACTATAGCTGTAGTAATAGTTTGACTGGTGAGAAGTTGGAGAACATCGGACAATATCATGTGCTTGCAACAAATAGGCTTTGCGAAATGCACTCATTTTCCTGCGTATTTTTAGAAAAGGTAGTAAGAAAATGTTTAGATCATGTGGATTTTTGCAATGTCTTTATTCGACGTTAGGTGTATAACAAACAAAATTTTTATTCTTTTTAAACTTTATTCTTTCTAAGTGGGAACTTAGAATCAGTCGATAGTGCCAACTAAGGGCAATATAAAAAAAAAATCATAATTGTTTCGTTTGGACTGTCTTGGTACTGCTTTAGTTATTTTGTTTATACTTTTTTGCAGAGTTCGTATTTCGTGGTTAATGAGTTACCCTGGGTTACCCAGGGTAACCCATTATTATTGCCGTGGGGAATGAGTAGCGATCGTTTACCCATTACCCGCAGGATATGGGGAAAATAATGGGTAGCTAGCCACGACGATGGGCAATGGGTTACCCAGGGTAACTTATCCCCATTTTTGATCGATAATATGAAAAAATTAGAAAAAAAAACAAATTTGAGAGTGAGGAATATGGCACGAAAAAAATTTAATGAGTTGTTCTTATAACACAACTTGGTAAATAAGGAACTCAAGCAGTACAAGCGTGAGTTAAGGAAAGCTTAAAATTTATCCTGGATATATTTCTGCAGCAATGTGGAAGGCTCATTCGAAGCCTCCAGGCCTATGAAAATTTTGGCCGCAACACCTTATACTATTGGGAACATTAGGAATGATGATGGTTCTTGGACGAGGAATCACTGGGGTGCGCCTGTATACACATTTCCCTGGCAATTATGAGGGTGAAGTAGATACTTCAGTTGGAGATTCCATTGTAGTGCAGATATTGGATATTGCCAGTGAAATTGTAACTGAATCGAGAAATCTTTGGGCTAGGAAAAGCTTTAAACCGTTCAAGTCGCCAGGACCGGGCAATGTTTGGCCGGCGGAACTAGAAGCAGTGAATGATAGCACCTTACAGAGCTCTACACCGGATGTATCAAGCACACCTACATACCTTTGAAATGGAGTGGAAGTAATGTTGTCTTCATTTCTAAAGCGGGTAACCATCCCATACGGGACCTAAGGATTTCCGACCGAGAGATAAATCGATAGCTGTCTTCGGGCCAACAAAGAGTCACAGACTACTGTCTACTCAACAGCACGCATACAGCAAGGGTAGGTCTACCGAAACCGATCTACATGATCTGGTCAGCTTTATAGAAAGTTCTGTTAAAGAATATACTTACACTGTTAAGACTAAGTAAACGCTTTTACTACTGAATGCCAAAATTAACATGGATGTCAAAAATAATGTTAATGTGAATGCTTTACTTATTTGGCTTAGTTAGTATTTGGGTTAGAATGTAAATATATAAATTTATAAATATGTAAAATAAATAAATGGTTTCCCATTACATCCCATGAAGGGACTGGGGAGAACTTCTCACAATCCCTGAGCTGTGCGCTTTCCAGTTTTCACTCACTGATTAGGACCTACAGCTTTACACCGATTCCGAACGGTAATTTGAGAAGCTTTTTCATGGCTAGATACTCGATAGTGTCGCCGTTACTATGCGAGGTGTCCGCCGCCGAAAGAAAATTTGAAATCATGTACAAGAGCCGCGCACATTAACCATTGCACCACCAATATGTAAATATGTACATATGATTGTGGCGTTTTTATATCGGGGCATTCCGGACACGCTGAATTACTACACCGGATCAACTCTACTGTATCCTCTACCTTCTACCAGCGACAAATCTAAGGACTTCGATTCCGAACAGGAATACCTGGGAAAACTCACTGGAAGGGGATGCAGTAGTATCAGATTTTTCACGGATGGATCAAAGTTGGGCGAGCAAGTAGGCTATGGGGTCCATTCACCGGACCTAAATGTAAATATCTCCTTCAAGCTGCCTGATCTCTGTAGTGTATTTCAGGCGGAAATTACCGCCATACTGGAGGTTGCTGAACTACTGAAAAGTAGTGTCACAACCCTCCGGAGAATATATATCTACACAGACAGCCAGGCTGCTATAAAATCCCTGGAAGCCATGTTTGCTACGTCTCTGACGGTGAAAGAATGCCACTCATCACTTCGGGTGATGGCAGAGTATTTTGACATCAGGCTCATCTGGGTACCGGGACACAGGGACATTCCAGGCAATTGCGTAGCGGATGCGTTAGCTAGACAGTGCACTACGGCGGTTCTTCCGGAAAAGAAGGTGTTAGTATGCCAATCTATACCTGCCGTTTGCAGATCAGGCTGTGGGCCGATAATATGTTCAAGGACAAGTGGAGACTTACTTCAACTTGCAAACAAGCCAGGGTCCTCTGTCTTGTAGGAAAACACGCCCTAAGATTGGGACATAGAAACTCTACTCTCTGTAGATGCTACATGGTAGAGGACGAGGAAACGACGAAACACCTTCTCTTGGATTGCCCTGCTCTGGCAGGACTGAGAAGTAGGATTTTCGGTACACATTTAGTTAGCACCGTAGCCCTACAGGATATTTCTGTAGGTCTCATAGATAAATTTATTGAAAGGGCAAATTGGCTAGACGACTAGTCAATAGTTGCTATGGAGGAAACTGCAGGTATCACAATGGGCTTCTTTAGCCTAAGTGTGCGAGACAGCGTACTGTCTGGCAGCCTTTTCAATCAACCAACATATGTAAATACCTAAATACGTAAATAATGAATGCAAACCAGTTTGATCAATGTGCAGCTCTACCGATTAAATTCGTTAAGATTTCAAACGAGACGGTTATGAAAACGATTGGAAATCTCCAGATCACGACTATAGCGACAGCGAAAGATAACACATAGTCAGTGTTGCCAGATAAAGTCGGTCACAAATCGTCAAATTGGAGGTGCAGAAATCATCAAATCGTCAAAATAATTTTTCGAAATCGTCAACATTAAAAACTGCAATTGCTGTACCAAACGTTACTGCACGCATAGAAAAAACTCGTTCCTCCCAAACGAAATCTCAGGTAACTGAAGTTCTTCTGTTAAGCCATACCTGTCATTTCGTTTGGGAGAACCGAAAAATGTTTGCAGCAAACAAGTTATGAAAAACATAAGCTGAAAAAACGTTTGCGAGAAACGAAAAACGGTTCCCCCAACAGTTCCCTCGGTTACATCAACCGAGTTGTAGTTGATCCTAACTAAAAACGTTTTTGCGAGAACTGAAAAACGTTTACAGTAAACGAGTTACGAAAAATTAAAGCTGAAAAAATGTTTGCGAGAAATGAAAAACGGTTCCACCAACTGTTCTTTCGGTTACAGCGACCGAGTTGTAATTAAAACTTTTGTTTATTGCTTCCATAAGCTCGTTTTTGTCTAAATTTCCAACTTTTATGATTTTGGTTTTACCCATAAAGTTTGTTTTAAAAAAAGGTGGAATTTTTGTCTATTTTTTCACTGTATACCTACACGTCTGTCTCGCTTTGCATTCAAATAACAACTAAAAGCGCAGCAAACTACAACGCCTCAATTACCCATCCAAGATATATCGACATAGTAGAAGCATTAGAGTGTGTGATCCATGGTAAAATTATCTATCGGGTAAATGCATCAGCCCAGCTGATTAGTGTTTTTTTCATATTTTCCGTGTGTAAGCTGTCAAATTCGATTTTGTTTCTTTTTGTTTGTTAATAAAATTCAAAGACTTTCAATCAAAATGCATTTTAATAGCATAGACTTTGTATCAAGTAAGACAAGCTTATAAAATTTTACACATTTTGTGTTCATAGTGGTTTTCATTATTCTCCTAATTTTGACAGCTTAACAACGGAATTGCTAACCTAATACAGTCAGGCCCACAGTTTGAATTCCTCGGCACATGTGCCGGATAGCAAAATGCTGTTCCAGCCCTGTTGACACACATATAGTATACGCTTCTTCGTGTGTTGTCGATCGTGCGCGTTCGGCACTTGCTTTGTTTACATTTTTTCTATGCAAATTAAATCAGTTGCTGATCAGCATTTGTGAGAGAAGGGTCATGCTGCGTAATTGTTTAAAAATATTCAAATTGAAGTTCGTTTTATTCTGCTTCGCACACAAGCGCAATAGCATTTGGAAGATCATAATCAGCCAACTGAGTCTTCTTCGAATACTTTTACTGATTATTTTACTGCTTAATCAGTTCCGCCAGTGAAAAAGGAGTCGAATATGAGTCCTGGTTATGCTTTTTAAGTGTTTTATTGAACAATATAACAATATATACAACAATCAGAAATAAATCATGCGGGTGTTTCAAATATGCCTGTTTTGAGCGTTGTTTTGCAATGATATTTCGCGCATGGTAAAGTGCTCGTTATGTTATAGCGGGACAACTTGCATTGTTATTGAAGCAAGAGTCGAATAGGTAAAAACCAAAAAGAGATTGAATAGTTGCGCGCCTGAAAATTCAATAACAATAAATACAGCAATCAGAAATACAGGAGACGCCCGATTTTTGATTATTATTTGGTTAGTATTATAATTTGGTTATTATTATAAGGCGAATCGTGTAGTGTAGTGCTGCAGCAGTTAATAAAAATGATTATAGTATTTAAAAATAAATAATTAATAACATAAATCAATAATAAAAGCGTAATGTCAGCCAAACAATTGAAAAGATTGGCTAAAAAAGAAGCTGAAAAGCTAAGGTGCCCAAACAAAAAACCAATATATTCTGAGGAGTACAAAAACGATTAAGAAATGACTCGAAAAAGATTCGGAAATGATTACAAAGGCGACTAAAAAATGACCCAAAAACGACTGATAAATGAGTACATGATGACTCGAAAGTGACTCGAAACTGACCAGAATTGCGACTCATAAAAGAGTCTTCAAGAAGAGTCGCGGGTAGGGTACCATTTTCTCCCGACTAAACAGTCTTTTATGATCAGAAAGTGAGCGCATTTATGCTCGTTTTTATCGCGCAGGGGAGTCATAAACGACTCATATATGATCAAAAATTTCATGTTTCAAAAATGCTAACTCGGGTACTGACCTAATAGATAATTATTTTAATGTGTATGCGTGATTCACTCTAATGTGTATGCGTGAGTGTGTATACCAACCGAGTGGATAAGGCTGTGTGTACCAGTGTTGCCAGTTTAGCACTTTAAGTGCAATTCTAGCTCTGTTTTTTTGACTTCTGCACTTTTTTTTGAAAAAAAAAATGCTAAATGCTTTTTAGCACTTTCTTGGGCAATTTTTGCAAACTTTTGACTTTTCTCGATCCATTTTTAGCATTTTTGTCCATAAATTGCATTTTTTATAATGTAGATCTGTATTTCGGAACTGCACTCTGAAATAATGCTTATTTCCATCCAGGAATTGTAACATATATGGAATTATCACGGGTGTCGATGTTAAATATGTACGTTAGTTGGCATTTAAAAAATCCGTTACTGCAAAAGTATGTAGGTCCAGACTTCTTATTAATTTCATTAATTTTGATGTACGGATAAGATGACTCTAAAAAAATAAAATAAATTTGTCGGTATGTGAAATTTGTCTCAAGTTTAGTACTGGTCAAAATGGAATAGACGATTCAACCGTCTAATTACTTTAATGAGTTTAAAAAACGAAAACAGCTTTTATTATAGCGGTTACTTTGTTAACCGCTTTTGAGTTTATATGGTTGAGTATTTCAAATTTGAACACGGCTTTTTATTTTTAGTCTTGAAATGATATATGTACGTACATTTTCTAATTTTACTATGGTTTTCGTATATGAAATTTTATTCAAAAATGTGCAACTTAATCTATATTATTAATTTTACATATGAATTTGAAAGTCGTATTTTTCAAAATTTAATAAAACAATTTATTTTAAATAAATATAAAATTTGGGTAGGTGTTTAAAATTGTAATACACATACTACTATCCGATACCGTTTTAAGAAGCCAATTCCAGAAACGAAATTTAAGAAAAAAATTAACGTACTGAAACGATAATGGTTGCTAAACCTAACTCGAAACAAATACGGAAATTTCAGTAGGGTGAACCGATTTAAACATAGTCTCACCCTTAATTATCCTTTCGGCCCGAGTTCCATTAGAAAGGTTCATACTTTTGTTTTGGAAGCCGATCAACCTTCAGTTACACGTGGGAAATTTGCCCATATTCAATAGCAGAGTGATACCTGCAAAATATTATCTTATTAGCAACTTAATTAGGATGTGTTGTGTATTTGGGGTTTTTATCCGCCCAAAATTTATATGGGAGGTTTGAAAATGGTTACCACAAACATTTTCAATTACAGAGTAGCTTTTGAAAAATATTGCCTAGTACCAAATTTCAGTAAGATCGATTTTGGTTTACGAGTGATATCGTGTCGGTCATCCCGAAAGCCGCCAATATTTTGTATGCGATTCACATAAATGGGTGTAGCAAAATCATAATTGTTTTAATGAGTAAGTGGTGGTTTACGAAATGAAGGCGAATACAAATTTCATTAAGGTTGGAACAATTTTACACGAGTTATCATATCGATAGCCCGGGCGGCAGCCAAGGTTTGTTTGGGAGGGCATATTGACCTCGCCAATTTTCCCCAGTTAAACACAAATTTACAGATTATTAAGCAATATCTGATTTGAAGCTAATCACATACACTAAATACTCCGTACATATCGATTTGTATGGGGTGTACCAGAAGGAGTGTGGTCATAACACCCATTTGCAATCCATATCTAAGTTTGGTTAAACAATTCCCAATGCCAAAATTGCATTGTGATCGTTAAAGAGGTTTAGTATGTTAACCAACCGTGTTAACCAAGTAGCTAGACAGACAGACGGGCATGACTCAAGTCTTAAAAAGTCCAACATCGAATTTGGTCCATAGGTACCTTCGATGTAATATGACTCATTCTAGGCGTTACGCTTTTTCGTATCAAATGACATATGCTCATGAGTGAGGGTGCTCGAATAAGTATAGTCTACGTAATTGTTTTTTTTTTGATCGAATATAAAGCATTAAGTGCACGCAGTACTAAAATTTTTCATTGTTTCAGTTTTAGCACTTTTATTTGCAAATTGCACTTTTTTTTGTCATTTTTTTTGACAGCTTCTGGCAACACTGGTGTGTACAGTAGACAGAATCAGAGAAATTGACGTTCTTCGTAATCTGTGCTGTCATTGGAAAAATTTATAATTTAATAATATCGCAATAATTTCAGTTATCGCAATCGGTTTTTACACTTTTGTGAGAACTACATGAACTGTTGCGATTAATAAATTAATATAAAACAATCAAAGTATTGTTGTGGCAACCGAGCAATAAACGTTTTTTTCTTTGCGTGTGGATATAGTTCAGCGAATGACTGGTATGTGTGTCTCTGGTGCGGTGAGAACGACACTGACTGATGAACTAAATGTCATACTACATTTAATACCACTGGACATTGTAGCTAGTAGGCCTTAGCAAGAGTACATATTATAAATACGTCAAGACATTCGCAAATAATTTGATCATTTGCTTTATGCTATTGCCCTCCAACAAATACTATAAAGCATTCAAGGGTTGAGAAACAAATACAATAAATATTGTATGAGATCGACATGCAGTAAGCAAATTTGAGTAGATGAGAGAATAAAACAATGTAAATACAAATTCTCTAAATTAACTGTAGTTGGTATTTTTGTTATTTGTTAAAATATTCGAGTATTTTGCATTTCGTTTATTGGATTTGTTTGAATTGTAGCACACGATAATGCAAGAAACAGTTTTTTTTATTAGGAGGGAAAGGGAATAAGGAACAAAATTGCATTTTCTACTATTCTTTTTTACTTTTTTTTTAAAGCACCACAGAGTGCCTCGTTCCCATACAAAAACAATTTCAAATAAAAAACAAATGCTGCAAATGTTTTCACAAATATTACAAATGATTTGACAAATACTCCAAGTATTTTGTGCCTACTCGGCTTACTTTCCTTTTTTTGTAGCTTACATTTGTTGTCTTTACTTTGTACAAATATAAGTTAATACAAGTATATTTGTTTTATTTGATTTTGATTTAATTTATTTGTTTTCGTTTTACATTTGTATTTACTTGATTTGTTCGTCGAAGAGTATATTTAAAAGAAGAAGAGTAGCTTAAAAAAGCAAATGCATTTGAATTCAAATACATTTGTTGCTATGCCCTACTAGCTAGGTACCATGCCACGTCTACTGCTGTTATACTCAGGAAATTGTCACTTTGGTCAGCAAATGTGTTCGGATACTGTGTCATTCTAACCACAATACGTGAGCTTCCCAGTATTATCGACATCACCTTGGCCGAATCACACTTTGACAAGAAGTGTCACACTCTTATACTTGGTGGATCAGAAGGGAATGGCCTAATCCCTGGACATAGGAGTTTTGTGAACTTCTATACAGATGGTTCAAACCTTGATGATAAAGTAGACTTTGGTGTATCTTCTAAGTATCCATGGCGAAAGACTGTCCGATCACTGTAGTGCCTACCAGGCAGTAATCTTAGCTATTAGGGAAGTAGCGGAATGACTGAAAAGTAATGTTCTTACTAAGAATCAACAATTTCTCTGATAGTCCAGCTGGCATCAATTCCCTGGAAACTGTCTTCCTGAATTCGATTCAATGTATTTCATTTATTTTTTTATTGTATAGAAAATTAAATTTTATTTTATATAACTAATTGGTTTTAAAGATGATAGACCGTAAACGACCTACATGCTGATCCACGCATATGCGACACCTGATCCAAAAATAATTAATTGCGGCGTGAAGGGTTGAAGTCGGGATCGCCTCAATTATTGTTTTAATGGACTGATTCAATTCAGTCAGATTTCTTGGTTCGTTTTAAATACCTCTTGCTTGACATAACCCCATAAAAAAGTCTGGTGCTGTAAGGTCAGGTGACCTTGTTTCAGGAAAATGGGCCTCAGCAGACATAAACAAGCAGTTTTTGGGAAAATTCCAAGCGAATAGGCAAATCCAGAAGGTTTAACTTGCTTGGGCTTTATAAGGAAACAAGTTTAAGTCATCGTGCATTACCCGTTGCAATGACCGTCTGCTAACTCCAAATTGCGCCGAGTCGAAAACGCTTGGATTTACCTGAATTGATGATTCTACAACCGCAATTGTGTCTTGAACTTGAACATAGTGATCTCGATGGTACGGTCTTCGTGCGATGCTTCCAGATTCGGCAAACATCTACTTGGGGGAGTGCCGCCAAACTCCCGCCTAAATTCCCTTTGAACGGAAATGAAGGACTGCAAAGCATGTTACCGCTGCACTATCTAAATCCTCTTTTCTGCATCCTAAGCATTAATTCTAACAAATCTAAATAGTAACCTGCAAAATAAAAAATAAGCCGATTACTCTCACAGAAAAAAGTGTATAGCACGATTCGTGTCCCACCCTCCCTACCTCGAGTAATGTCCAAATTCCGAGACTGATTTGACAGCACCTAAACTTTCACCGCCTTAACTTTTCGTGATACTAATTTCTTCGTAAGCATCCATCTGAACAGATGGAGTTTCTAGCGCTCCTTATCTGTTTACAGAATGTTTTATTTGTTTCCTAAGTAACGTGTTTTAAATGATGAGTCTCCTCCTTCTGTGGTTTCGTTGGTACTTTGGATGCTTTGTTGGTTCTTTCCATTATGCCCACAACACAGCTGACTTTTAAACAATGGTACTTCGCGCTGTCCAGAGCACAGGAGCTTTTGGTGACTTTGTAGGTACTTCGCACTGGTTTTGGTTTGTTTACCTTTTGTTACATTTAAAATTGTGATTTAATTTCCTTTTACTTTTTGTCTTTCAGTTTTTATTTTCATTTGTTATGAGTTATTAGAGTATTTTACAGGATCCCATGAATTGTATTTAATTTCTCTTCGATTCTGTTGCTTCTCTACTAATTTCTACAAGTATTTAACATAACACTTTCGTGTCCAACGT